>OZ005741.1:175551401-176151401 GCA_963930735.1 Dioctria linearis | reverse complement strand
ATAGATACTGGATCTGCCAAATCATTTATTGGTGATGAAGTCAAAAAACTGCTGGAATTACATAATATTCCTCCGATATCATGTTCTTTGAGAACTGGAATGGCGAAGAGTAGTGAATTTAAAATCCACCAGTCATATATGGTGGACACACAGTGGAATAATCATAAAATTTCACATTTATTCTACTACATGCCAAATCTAGCCGAAACCATCATACTGGGTGTAGACTTTCTTCGGAAAGCTGACATATCAGTAAAAATGTGGAACCGGAAATTTCACCAGGAATCATGTACAGTGGTAATACCCGACGAGATAGACAATATACAGGAAAACCAAATAACCGAATTCCTGTCCACTCAAATTCAAAGATTTGACAAAATCTCCGGACCCACTCCGATTTCACATCACCATATCCAAATGAAACATGGCCGATAAAACAATGTTACTTTCCTCGTAACCCCGCTATGCAAGAAATTATAAACTTGCAAATAGATGAACTTCTTGCAGAAGAACAGATAGAACCATCAAAAAGTCCATACAGTTCACCCATCGTACTGATACGTAAAAAACAGGGCGGATGGAGGTTATGTATAGACTACCGACAAATAAATGAAAATTCCGTTAAAGACGCCTATCCGTTACCTGAAATCAACCATATACTGGATAAATTGAGAGGCGCAAAATATATTTCCACACTTGACTTAAAACAAGGTTACTGGCAAATCCCACTGACAGTAGAATGCCGACCATATACAGCATTTACCAGGTTTACGAGGTTTATTCCAATGGAAAGTTATGCCGTTTGGATTTCATTCCGCACCCGCTACATTTCAGCGAGCTCTAGACCAAGTAATCGGTCCGGTAATGGAACCATATGCTTTTGCATATATGGATGACATTATTGTTATTGGCCGTACTTTGGAGGAACATTTGGAAAAATTAAAGGAAGTGTTTGACTGACTCATAGCTGCAAATTTAACAATAAATCCCAACAAATGTGATTTTCTGAAAGAAAAGATCCGATATCTGGGACACGTTGTCAGTTCACAGGGTATACATACAGACCCGTCAAAAGTTGAAGCCATAAGTGCACTTTCCGCACCGACAACTGTCAAAGAGGTGAGACAATTTTTGGGTATTGCGTCGTGGTACCGAAGATTTGCGCCGTCCTTTTCTACCTCAGTAGCACCAATAACTAAACTACTGCAGAAAAAACATAAATGGAACTGGGGACCAGAGCAACAACAGGCATTTGAGCTATTAAAAGAAAAACTAACCGAGTCACCAATTCTAGCCTGCCCAGACTTTACACAGCCATTTATACTTCAAACTGATGCTAGCCAAGAAGGACTAGGAGCCGTAATCTGTCAAGACCTAGATGGTGCAGAGCATGTAATAGCCTACGCCAGCCGTATGTTGAATAATGCCGAACAAAAGTATTCCATGACAGAGAAAGAGTGTCTAGCCGTTGTATGGGGCATCAAAAAGATGAGATCGTATTTAGAAGGCTATAAATTTACAATCATCACCGACCATCAAGCAATAAAATGGCTACATTCGCTTGAAAATCCGCCTGGCCGACTCGCAAGATGGGCTATCGAAGTTCAGTCGTACGACTTTGATGTCAAATACCGATGAGGAAAACTAAATGTAGTAGCTGATGCACTGTCACGTCAACCGTTAAGGAATACAGAGTCACAAACCTCTCTATTTACCTTAATATTGAGATAAATTCCGAATGTCCATGGTATCAAAACAAACGCTGCTAAATACAAAAACAACCCGAATTATGCCCGGACTACAAAATTGAAAATGGACAGATGTATCGTCGATTCTTTGATTCTACAACTTACACCGAGGACACTGTACCATGGAAGCTTTGTGTACCGAAACCACTCCGAAGTAAAGTATTGCGAGAGAATCATGACAATGTCACCGCCGGCCATCTTGGAATCAACAAAACTATCGCTCGCATTGCTAAATATTATTACTGGCCTGGAATGTTCCGAGATAATGCGAAATATGTACGAAGTTGTGACATATGTCTACGTTTCAAAGCCGAACAACAGAAAACTGCTGGTTTAATGCATGGATTCCCTGCTAATCGACCATGAGAAATTGTTAGCACAGACTTCATTGGACCTCTCCCTCGTACAACAAAAGGTCACACCGCAATACTAGTGTTCCAGGATAAATTCACAAAATGGGTAGAATTTATGCCTCTCCGACAAGCCACCACCGCTGGACTAATACGTGGTTTCAGAGAAAGAATAATCTCTCGTTTTGGTTATCCCGAAGTATTAATATCCGATAATGGCACTCAGTATACAAGTAAAAAATGTAAAACTCTGCTAATAGAGTCAAAAATAAAACATCGATTTACACCGCCATATACCCCGCCAGCTAATCCGACTGAAAGAGCAAACCGTGTAATAAAAACAATGATTGCTCAATACGTGGACCAGGACCATCGGAAGTGGGACGAACACTTACCAGAATTAATGTTAGCTATAAATACTAGCAAACATGAATCTACCGGCTATTCTCCACACTATTTAATTGTTTTGGCCGAGAAATTATATCACCAAATTATTTATATGGAGAAATAGGAAAGAAAGTTGCGACCACAGAAATCACCGAAAGAGCGAGAAACTTACAGGAAATTTATGAAATCGTCCGAATCAACTTGAATAAAGCATTTACTGACCAACGTCGTTACTATAATAACCGCCAACGCGATTGGTGTCCACAAGTAGGAGAACAGGTTCTACGAAGGGAACGAATATTATCATCCACTGCTAAAAATTATAGTGCAAAATTAGGGCCACGATATATTGGACCATATACTGTAGTTAAAATAATTTCTCCTATCATCGTCAAACTCACAACACCAGAAGGAAACACTGCCGGTGTAACCCACGTAAAAGATTTAAAAAAATACTATCAATCCGAGAACGGTAACACTCCTAGTTTGCATATAAACGTTGCAAATCAACCAAAGTGCAACAGTTGTGAAATGGACAGCATGGCGACATCACGTCAAATAAAAATCCCTCAAATTCAAACAACAAATTTACAAGTCACCATCATGGAGGCCCCACGGCAGGTGAAATTAATACCATCCTCCACTCAGGATCCTTGTGTCCGAAAGCGGACACAGCCGCTTAAACCCAGCAACACCATGGTACCAAAAAACCAAGTGGCCGAAATAGTCAAAAAGATCGAGGGTATAACAGCGCAGCAGATAGTAGAACAAAGTAAAGCAACGCCACCGACTGTCAAGGCATCACCGAAAGTAGCACCCAAGCTGAAGAAACCAAGTGATGTTTCTAAAAATCCGACTCAAAAGAGGCAACCACCGATTGAATCCGTCAAACTGATGCCACCATCAGACCAGGGGATGTTCGACGACATTGAGGCGCTTCTATTGCCCTACGGAAAGGCCAAAACATTTGTCATTTACGGAGCGAAAGTTTTATTAATTTAATAAACGTTTTTGTTATTATAAAATAAGTTTGTTTCCACTATACATTCCACTATAAATAATGTGATTTGCCCAGATGGCCTAGTAGCCGTGGGCCCTTAAACATTAGTTGTAAATTAGGTTAGATTAGTCAAATCTATGTAATTACAACTAGTGATTTATAAATAAATAAATAAATAAATAATGTGATTTTACACAACAAAGTATATATATATAAAAAAAAAAAACAAAAACTGAATTAATGTGACATTTTTTTTGGAAGAAAGGGGGGGATGTAACGAAGTTACAAATTTGAATTTAAATTCTCAAATATCCGTTAGTGCATGACGTACAATAGCCGATTGACTGACTGATTTGTGTACACAAAGGTAAATCACTTAAATGTTCATGTATAAACAAACCCTCTTGACGTTCCATAAATGATGGTCACTCAGTTTGTCTGAGATGTCAATTGTCGGATGGAATCATCAAGACGGCAACACTTTCACGTCTATAAAAGGCGAGCTGGCACCAAGAAAAATCAGTTATCTCGATCATCGTGGGATTTATCAACGCTGGACCATTCTGGACTTTCGGGATATTTCTCACCATGCTGGAAGAAACGCCGGTCTCCAACTTACAACAAGTTAGAGAAATCTCTAACATTCCACAACTTCCCACTACCATCCAACTTCCCTATTCCTCTAAATTCCAAAATTATCAAATAACAGACAAGAACACAGCTGGCCGTCGCGCAACAGGCTGTAATAATTTCGACATCGTGTAACCTTAAGTTAATATAAATTCGAACAATTAAAGTGCAAAGTGAATCAAAGACAAAAGTGAATTCTAGGCCGAAATTAAAGCCTGTACGTAAACATTTTCAAATATCCCGGGATATCGGTTCGGTAATAAATTCGTCATAATTCGTTTTATTTCGTTAATCGCGTGTGAAGAACACTTGACTTGACTTGACTTGAGAAAAATCAGTCGATCAACAAGCTTCGACTGGCCAAGACCTTTACTGGACTTAGCTCCGAAGAAGTGATTGACTCAGCTCCCGCCGAGTTTGAGATTTCCAAACTTGAGAATTACCTATCAAATCCCGTAGATAGAAATACTTTAGAAATATTCCGCTCCTGCCGAGTTTGAGGTTATCCAAACTTGAGATTTACCCTTCTCCCGTATACTTTAGAAATATTCCGCTCCCGCCGAGTTTGAGGTTATCCAAACTTGAGATTTACCCGTCTCCCGTATATATTGAACACAAAGTTGAAAAATCCAAAATATAGGAAATAACAAGTGGGGAAAAAATTGTGAAAAGTGCACTAACCCGAAATAAAAGTGGAAACGAACCCAATTGTGTATTAAGTTAAGTTTGTATAGTATTAAGAGTGTGTATTGTGTATAACCTTATGGACAAAAGGTTAATAGTATTAAGATTTGTGTATTGTCACAGACAATAAAAATTGATAAAGTTTGTGTATAACCTTATGGAAAAAAGGTTAATAGTATTAAGATTTGTGTATTGTCACAGACAATAAAAATTGATAAAGTTTGTGTATAACCTTATGGAAAAAAGGTTAATAGTATTAAGATTTGTGTATTGTCACAGACAATAAAAATTGATAAAGTTCGTGTATAACCTTATGGAAAAAAAGGTTAAATAGTATTTTATCTTAGACAATAGATCCGACAGTGTATAAAAATATTAAAATTGTGTGTTAGTATTAGGATTATCCAAACAAACAAGACATTTGTGTAAAAATAATATATTCTTTAAATAAAACATTTTTGTTCAGTATAACATTAAATCAGTATTCATCTTTTAAAAACGTCAAACCCTGGTATTTTTTTCTTCTTCTTCCCCGTTGTTGAACGCATTGACCCTGGCGTAACTCCAAAGCTGACCCAAAACTTTCAACTTAAATATCAACGATTACATCTTTAATTTTGTTGTTATGTATAGGTCGACGGAACACAAGTAAGGTTTCATGAAATTGAAACTACCGTTACCGACGCCACGCTTGATTCACTGTTAAAGTTGATAAGATCAACTGGTGAGTAAAACTTTTAAAGACGAACACTACACACTAAACACCAAACACCATAAATATACCCGAGAGATTGCATATCCGATGATGCATTGAAGGCAACACCAGGAATAAAGAATCTCTCGGCAACCCCTACTCTGGCCTAAGCGACGGAGCGAGCGAACTTAGAAATACGTCCGACCGCGTTGATGTACAATTTGGACTGAAAGCCTTATATTATAGTTGTCACTTTAAGTGACAGATAGCATCAGGTCATGCGTCAGGGTGTGAATTACATTTGTAGACAAAAGTAAAGGTTTGTATTATTTCATGGTATTGTTGTTACTTTTGAAAGTGTTTAAAAGAAAAAAAAAATTATAAACGCGATGTATTACAGCCCTTTAGCTATAACAGGATGCTTCACCATAAAATCTATGATGACTTCAAATTGTTTTTTTTTGTTGTAATTTTTACACTAAAATTGCAAAAAAAAATAATTTAATTTATAAAAAACTATTGAATTTTATGTTTTTATGAACAACTTAGAAAGCCATTATAAAATGTATCATTTTCCGCTTGCATTTTCCTTTTCCTTACACACATCTAACATCTGTCACTTACAAAAACCAAGTGAGTAAAATTGTCACTTAATTATCACTTACATCGACATTTGTCACTTAATACGACAACAGTAATACGTCCAAAGCCGTATGTTTTCGACAAATGTCACTTTAAACGACAACCATAATACCATTTTTGTGTCGTAACGCCATTTCTCACTTAAGGTGACAACGATAATAAGGGTGGGTATTATGGTATCTAAATCTAATCTAAAATATTTGCAGTGTTCTTATGGAAAACTGACAAAAGTTTCATTTGGATAGCTCCTCTGCCCTAAACTACTATTCATACAGAAAAATGGTGTTTGATAATCTTAGGCTTGCTTTTTTATCTTCCGAATCGAAATAAAATTTTTATATCTTTCTTAACAAAATTATTTAAAACAATTTATCTGAACTAAATGACTACGATTCCTCAACCCAAGCTCTCAGCTGAGTAATCATTGTAAAGTCGCTGTGCCGTCATGGCATGTCGTGGGCGTGGGTTGATGCGATGCGTAAGCCCAGGAATATACAAGCCATGAACAAAGTCGAAAAAAATAAGTAAAAAACGAGTTTTCAAACAAAACTCAGATTTTATTCGCTGACAATCACCGATATATTTCAGTATGATCAATCAGAGGTAATAAGTGATTTGATTCATGAAGAGAAAGAATATTCAAGAGAAATGTCCCAATCAAAACATCTGAGTCCACCTCTGTGTGTGAAGCAAAGTTTATTTTCTACTTTTTCATGCGGCTTGGCCTCAGTTTTGTTTGAAAACTCGTTTTTTACTTATTTTATTTTCTGCCTTTTTCACGTTAACTAAATTGTTCTAATATCAATTTAACCGAACTTAGTTATATTTTTACGTAATTCTAATTTAATTTTAGTTTCTTACTTTCTTTTTAATTTTCCGTTTTCCTTTTAATTTTCCATTTTCCTTTAATTTTTCTTATATTTATCCTAATATTTCTTTCTTTCTTCTTTATTTTGAGTAAATTTTTGAGTATTCGCAGTGAAATTTTTTTTGCGTCCATGCGACTCGAGAGTTTCCAATCGACTGACGACGATATCTCGGACCACGGTTTACCGAGGTTTCGAAAAATTTGAAATTTTGAAGGCAGTTACGATGAGATGATTGGAAAGTCAGCACCGTGGTTGCCTGGAAGTTTTTGTTCAGCTTATCATTACCGACATTTTAAGTCATGTTTGGTGCCGATCCGAAAACAAAAATTTTTCGAGTACCAAATCGTTGAAGTACCTACTGCAACGGTTTTCTGAAATTCAAATTATGTTTTAAAAAACGCTTTTTAGCTGTATTCCAACTTGATCCCATATAACATGAATTTTCCCGATTTTCCATGTTTTCCACAGACTTTTCCTATTACTATGAATTTTTTTTAAAAATTTACATGAATTTTCCTCGATTTTTCATGCAAGTTTTCATGATTGTTGAAGAGAAAGTATTGATGCCAGTAGGTCGGAAAAAATGATTCCGCATAGCTTAAAAAACTTTTTTGTCGGCAAATTTTTCGGAAAAGTCGGAAAATTTTCCAGAAAAATTGGAAAATTCTGCATTTTTCCTGAAACAGATTTATCACTAATCATATCGATGGAAATTTTTCCGATGATTTTCCCGCTTTTCCGGGTTTTCCATGGAGTTTTCCACAAAAGCAACTTTATGCAACTCATTTCGCTCTACAACTTTGTCTTAGGTTGCAAAACGCTCAAACTCTTCCTTGGTCGGAAAAACTCCGGAAAAGCGTTTTACATGAATTTTCCTCGATTTTTTCTGCAAGTTTTCACCATTGTCGGAGAGAAAGTAATGATGCCAGTTGATAATTAAGAAAACTTTTTTACCGGAAAATTTTCCGGAAAAGGCGGAAAATTCCGGACATTTCTTTCGAAAAAATCGGAAACTCTGCATTTTTCCTGAAACGGACTTATCACTAATCAAATTTGTACCAAATTTGATTTTCCGGGTTTTCCATGGAAATTTCCGGTTCAAATTTTGGTAAATTCAATTGTCATGCGACATGAACCTGTGTGCCAAATTTCAGCTCGCTGTGATGACGAATAGTGGGTTTACGAGAGTGTCGAAATAGTAAAAAAGAAATATATAAATAAATATACAGACAGACAAATTCGTGTACGAGTTAAAGGGATGGGCTGTCCCGTAGCCCCCGGAATAGTACAAGCCATGAAGTCGTCGAACGCACCGACACATTAAAAGGCCTTAACGTGCCGGGTACAGCATGCAGTAAGAGCTCACTCTCACTGCTTTTTGTATACTCGTCATGAGGAAAAACAAAAATTTCATCTTAAACAGGTCCTAAAGACCAAAACTGTCGCTAGCACAGCAAAATGTTGTTAAAACAAATTGCAGCCAAATATGTTTTCTTTCTAATAGTTTTAAAAAAATATAGCATGTAGAACAAATTTATGGAAATTATTACGTTTGAACAAAATACAAGCAACTTTTATATGAAAAACTCCTTCAGTAAGACAAAGCAAGAAGACTGTGGATGTCGCCTGCTGACCGGCCCGTTGCTCTCTTTTTTCGACTTTGTTCATGGCTTGTATCTTGCGGGGGTTACGGCTGGCCTCAAAAAGAAAACAGCGGGGCGGTCAGCAGGCGACATCCACAGTCTTCTTGCTTTGTCTTACTGCAGGAGTTTTTCATATAAAAGTTGCTTGTATTTTGTGCAAACGCTATAATTTCCATAAATTTGTTCTACATGCTATTTTTTTTAAACTATTAGAAAGAAAACATATTGGGCTGCAATTTGTTGTAACTTCATTTTGCTGTGGGAGCGACAGTTTTGGGCTTTAGGACCTGTTTAAGATGACATTTTAGTTTTTCCTCCATGACGAGTAACAAAAAGTAGTGAGCGTGAGCTCTTACTGCATGCTGTACCCGGCACGTTAAGGCCTTTTAATGTGTCGGTGCCTTTGACGACTTCATGGCTTGTATTATATTCCGGGGGTTACGGTTTTGGCCCAGCCGATTTCAATGAAATTTTGTGAATGTATTTGGTTGGTTCCAGCTCATGGTATAGAGATACAAGGTATTCTCATTACGAACCACGTTTCGTCATTTGTATCCGAATGTATAGGAAAGTATGGTACATAGAACAGAATAGTCTCTCTTCTGTAAAAATGTATCGTTGCGAGCGTGGCCTTTGGTTCGTTATTTAAAACACAATATTAAATAATTAATATATAAGTTCTTTATTTCACTCTAATCATATAAAATTCACAATTCCTCAATTAATCAACTCAACTCTAATCATCGCTAATACTGTACTTTCAATTATCGCAGTCTAATTACACACTTTCGCTTCTTTATTACTTTCACTTGTTAGCACTGCAACGTCTAAGACAAGACTCTTTTTCTGGCGATGACAACTGTTATATTTATACCTTAGAAACTCTCCGGATTATTCTGGAGTGTTCTATTCCAAACGCTTCTTGTTCTATTCCTGAACTTTCCTGTAGATTTCATAATCGATTCTTCGAACCGGAAGTCGTTTAGTCTCCATTGCCAGTAGATGTCACTAGTTGTCTCTTTCTATTGCACGTAACACTGCCCCTTCTTAAATTTGTTCGTCCCGAACAACAGGTAGTCCACGGTCTTGATGCTCGAAGTATTGACACAAGCGGTCCAAATGAACAATTTTGTGCTTGCCTCTTGTGCCACGCTGAATCCTGTATACCACGTCAGTAATTCTAGTTACTACTGAATACGGTCCTTCCCAGTGTTGTTGCAATTTTGGAGAACGTGCCTTACGTCGTTTCGGGTTGTACAGCCAAACAAGATCACCTTCGTTAAATCCTGCGGAATTAGCACGTAAGTCAAAGCGGGTCTTCATCCGATCAGTATTTGTTGCTAATTTCGTCCTCGTGGCCTCGTGTACATCAGCTAATTGTTGTTTGAGCTTCGATACGTAGTCATCTGGTAACTTTTGTTCACCTCTGGGGGTACCGAATTTGAGGTCGCTACGTATCTCTCTTCCGAATATGACTTTAGCTGGGGTTTGTCCGGTAGTACTATGAACGGCTGATCTATAAGCTATTAGGAATACAGGAATATGTCGATCCCAATCGCGTTGATGCTAGTCAACTACTTTCTTTAGATGCTCGATCAATGTTCTGTTGAATCGCTCTACCATGCCATCAGATTGTGGGTGTAGAGGAGTTGTTCTAGTTTTTCTTATTCCCAACATTTTACACATCTCCTGAAAAGTCCGCGATTCGAAGCTCCGTCCTTGGTCCGAATGAAGTTCGTGAGGCACACCAAACCTACTGACCCAATTCGTTATTATTTGTTCCGCAACTGTGGTTGCCTCTTGATTAGGGATTGCATAAGCTTCAGGCCATTTACTGAAATAGTCAGTGGCAACTAATATATACGGTTACCGCCATCCGTTTCTGGAAAGGTCCAGCGATGTCTATAGCTATCCTTTCAAAGGGGGCTCCGACATTATACTTATGCATTTCTCCTCTGCTTCTGTGTTGCGGCCTTTTGCAAGCAGCACAGACAGTGCATCTGCGGCACCACTCCTCCACATCTTCACGCATATGTAACCAATAAAACTTTTCTCGTATTTTGGAAATGGTTTTGTTCACTCCCAGATGTCCTCCAGAGGTTCCACCAGATAGAATCGGCAGATCCCGATGTCATCAGTAAGCTTTGTCCATATTAGTGTCTCGGAGCATGGCGAAAGAGTAATATTTTCGCAGACCATCGTCCTTACTTTCGCAGGATAATCTGCTCCTTCTCCTAATCTCATAGGAATTTCTATATTCCCATATTTGAGAATCCGCTCTCCGACATCCAGATTTATTTTGTATGAGGTCATGAAGTCTATTCCAAGAATGCATTCATCCATTATGTCTGAAACCAGGAAAGTGTGAGGAAATAGTAGTTCGCCTAGTTGAACATCAAAGGTTATTTCTCCAAACACTTGTGCTGCTGCTCCAGTTGCTGTTCTTAGTAGATATTTGGAGGTGTTGTGAAACCATTTGTTTTTAACAAGATCTGCTCTAATAATTGATCTTGAAGCTCCAGTATTGATAGTGACTGCGCAGTCAGTTTTTCCTACACTTCCATTTATAACAAGACTGCTATTATTTCTCTGTAGCTGACCTACTTGGATGATGACTTCGGGGCTGTCGATTCCACCAACCAACTTCTGCCCCACAAAGTTGGTTTTTACTAGTTTTCCGACTGCTCAAGAGGAGAGCCGATGCGACTAGTCGCTGCTTGATATCTAGTCTCTCCACGAATAGTTTGTTCCCTGGCTCGACATCTTTGGCATTCTTCTTTCCCCTCTTCTTCTGATGATTCCACTCGTCGACGTTTTCTGCAGTCTCTTTGAAGGTGCCCTGGTCTATTACAATTCCAGCATCGAAGGACACCACGTGAAGGCGGGCTCTGTGATGATTGCACTCTGTTACAAGTGTATTCGTCCACTGAAATTTCTCTCACTCGTACTGCACTCCGTGAAGCTTGTCTGGCGGATTCGTATGCTAATGCATAGGCTAGTGCTTCTGCTGTTGATTTCTTTCCTGCTAGCCTTAACGCTTGTTGTAAACTTTGATCTGCATTAGCGTTAACAAATGCCTCCGTTGCCACTTCGTTGAGAAAATCCGCATTCACACTGGAGAATGAAATATGCGCTAATCTTTCCACATCTGCCTGCAGTTGTTGTAATGATTCGCCATGCTTTTGAATCTTGTTGCGCAACTGTAGGCGATATACTTGCTGCATGTGTTCATCTCCGTAACGTAATTCTATCGCCTGTACTAATGAAGTGTAATTACGTTGATTTTCAATCGGTACAGTCTGTAAGAGTTTTGACGCAGGACTTCGAAGTGCTAACATCAGAGCTATAGCTTTGTCTTCATCTTTCCATACATTTACCTCTGAAGCTGCCTCGAATTGTCTCTTGAAGATATGCCACGAATTTTGTCCATCCAATATTGGAGCTTTCATTCTACCTGCTCCGGATATCTCAGCTGCTACGTTTAGAGGCTGACGATGCTTTATTCTTTCCAGATCTGCTTTAACGTTTTCAAGTTGCTCCGTGACTCTTTGTTGAACTTCCGAAACCTTTTGTTGAAATTCCTGCTCAATTCCTTCAATTTTCAAATTTTGTTCTTCTAAAGAACTTTTTGGAAAATTTTTCTGATCCTCCAAACGAGTTTCTAGACAATTCTCCAGAGAACTCTTTTGTTCGTCCAAGCGCGTTTCCATAGATTTCTTCTGCTCATCTAACCGAGATTCCAGAGAATTCTTTTGTTCCTCAAAAGCATTCTTTTGCTCATCTAAACGGGATTCCAGAGAATTCTTTTGTTCAACAAAAGCATTCTTTTGTTCGTCCATAGATTTCTTCTGTTCATCTAAACGGGATTCCAGAGAATTCTTTTGTTCCTCGAGAGAATTCTTTTGTTCATCGAGAGAATTCTTTTGTTCATCAAAACGGGCTTCCATTTTGCTCATTAAAGTACTCAAAAGCTGTTCCATTTTCATCTCAGGCTCTTCTTCAAATTCGGTTCCTTCCAAGTTCTCTTCGAAAACAAATGTCTCAGGATTCGTTCCTTCCGCTATCAAAGCTTGTCTAAGTCGCTCGACTAGAACTTTCTTTGTACCTGTCGTTCCCTAGCTCCACTTTCAAATCCTGTATTCGAAGCTCCTCCACTTTGCGCCCCATTACTGTAGTAATTCACTCACAGTTGAAAATAAATTTTCCAGAACTTTTAAAATTTAACACAATTCCCGAAATTAATCACACTTTTAATTTTTCAGTCAGTTGCCACCACTTTATTTCTCAAATTTATTTCACTTCTGACACGAGTTGTTGCGAGCGTGGCCTTTGGTTCGTTATTTAAAACACAATATTAAATAATTAATATATATTAAAATATATTAAATTTAATGAGAATACCTTGTATTCTATATACCTTAGCCTTAAAGGCCATATTACACAATGAGTGTTGCTCACGTGAGTTCTCTTATGAAATATACCTATGAAAAGTCATATGACCTCAAACTGACATGTGTACTTAGTGTATATCTTTACAGCTTGAGTAGCAATAATCATATGAGTGAACGTCAAAGGTCATGAAGAAAGTAACAATGAAAAACTTGAAAAAAGTTTTAATTTATACCAGCATTTTGGGAAAAATGTGTATTATTCGTCGGCTATTTAAGAACCGAATTAAAAAGCGTCTTTGGTCTCGGCCGTGGCTATTAAAAAGAAATTCAGGACGTGATTTAACCCATTTAGTCATCGATGAGCTAAAACTGGAAGATGAGAAAGGCTCTCAAAACTTTGTTCGAATAACGCCAAAATCGTTTGAAAAATTATTATTAATTGTAAAGCCTCTTATCGAAAAACAAAGCACAATTTTGCGAGAGTCCATATCAGCTAAAGCAAGGTTGTTTATAGCAGCTTTTTTAGCAAATAAAATTTAAAAACAAACTAAATCGGGTAACCCCTTCTTGGTGTTGCCATACAAAATTTTGGTTTGTAATATATATTTCGAAACTGTCAAATACAAGTTCAAAAATGGGCCAAATCCGGCAACTCCTTTTTGGTGTTGCCATACAACACTTTAGTTTTTCACTATATATTTGGAAACTGCCTGAGAACGCGTCTACGTGGAGAGCGGCGTTTTTTAAAAAAAAAAGTAAATTTATGTTGAAAAATGGGACGAATCGGGCAACTCCTTTGTAGGATTGCCAAACAAAAACTCCAGTTTTAACTATTTTCAATTGCGCATAACCTTAAGCATCTATTTGCAGAATTTCACAATTCCGTGAAATGACGGTTGTACAGCAGCCCATCATTAAGTTGTTGGAACAACAGCAACAACAAATACAGCTACAGCAACAGTGGCAATATCAAGAAATAGAAAAAGCTTTAATTGATACTACAACCAGTAAGTCCATAGAAACTAAATTAGAAGTGAAAACAACACTTCTCCAAACATCGACAGATGTTATTAGTGATACTCTCGCTAAAAGCATCACTGAATTCCGTTACGATCCTGAAAATAATTTAATCTTCGACTCCTGGTACAATCGGTACGAAGATAACATCAAGATTGGTGGTGGTGCGAGTCTTGATGATGGCGCAGAAGTGCGACTACTCCTTAGAAAGTAGGAGTCCAGTGTGTATAGCAAATATGCAGTATTCATCTTGGCAAAACGTACTCGAGAGATAACTCTAGAGAAAACAGTGGAAATTCTAAAAAAAACTTTTTGGTCTTCAGCACACATTGTTACATCGACGTTTTGTTTGTTCTCAAAACTCTAAAAAAAAAATGAAGACTTTATTACGTATGCTGTCAATAAATTATGTGAGGATTTCAAATTAGACACAATTACTGTAGATGAATTTAAATGCTTAATATTTGTTACGGGCTTAAGTTCAGCAAAAGATTCAGAAATTAGAACTAGATTACTGTCGAAACTTGATAATGCTGAAAATATAACTATGAATCTCGAAATGGTAGTATCAGATGCCATAAAGTCATTAACGTTAAACACGACGGAGCTCTCACCGAAAATAAATCATCGAATAATAATTCGGCTGTAATAGTAAAAGTTGAATCGCAACGGAAAAATTACAGTGAAACTTTTATTAGATTACTGAACAAATCACAGCCGCCGACACCATGTTGGCTCTGCGGAGATATGCATTTTGTAAGGAAATGTCGGGTCAAATAAAATAAATGCAACAAGTGTTCCCAAGTATGACACAGAGACGGCTTTTGTGAAAACGTTAGAAAACATAAGCCAAACCGGCAGTACCAAAAACAAAACCCCGTGAAACCATCAAACTCTTACAATAAAATTACATTCCAGTCTAACGGAAAATACATTTGCAACACTATTGATTCAGTTTCAGTTCGAAGGAGGTTTATTAAGTTGAGTATTAACGAATTGTATATCAAGTTACAAATTGATACTGGTTCTGACATAACCATAATTTCGCACGAGATACTCAGAAATTGTTGGGAAATCCGAAAACAAAACCAGTGCAGGAAATTATTAAATCAGCTTCAGGTGTTACCATGATATTGGAAGAATTTGAAGCAAAGTTCACCCTAAGCAATCGAATTGTTATAAACAAGTGCTCAAAGCGTCATCAAATTGTTATGGTCGAAGGCACACCAGGCAGCATGCTGCATCATGTTACTTCAACCCTAGGGCGATCCCACACGGCGACAGTACTACCACGTTGGGCACAACTAGGCATTTTAACCTAGTTGGGGAGGAGGCTTGGGGAAAATGTTGGCAGGAGTAGAAGAAAATTTTTTTCTTGAGCGAGAGGTGACCTGTTGTGACTGTGATTGTCAAAAAGAAAAGTATTTAAAGTATCATTATAAAATATTAAGAAGGAAAAAAAATCGACAAAAATTTGATGAGACGGAGAAAAATAAGGAAACAAAAAACCACAAGGATCGCTGATATAATTCCGGAATATCTGGGAGAGCCACCACACGCTTCGATGGATAGAGTTTTTTTTCTCGGGTTTGAGAGCAAAACCTAAATCCAGAAAAAGGGTATATAAGGAAATTTACCAGAATTAAGCTGGCACAAGATAAAGTTCACGGTCAGTATTACATCATATAAAATAACACTTCGTAGTACCAATACCACCCTGTTGCCGCATATATATCAGGCTCCAGACAAATTATAACCCTTTTGAAGGTAGTAATGTAACGCGATAGTTCCAGTCCACAGTCAGGTACAGGCGCTTTCTTTCTCTGGCTTTGCAAAAAATAAGACTATGCCCAGTCTTTGGAATCATCCAATCATAATCACAATGGCACACGCATTATTGCCGTCACATGTGTATTGTCAGCCTAGGACAAAGTTAAAGCTATTATAGAATTTATTAGAGGACATCTGATATGGAAAGCGAAATGAAGTTCCGTATTGTCTTAATTTAATATCATGCTGAAGCCAGATTTGGAGCAATTATTTAACGAAAACGATGAAGATGAGTAGAAAGGCATATTTAAGTGTTAGCTTCTTAGTTTTAGGTTTGTCGTCATATTATTCTATAGTACCTCCAAGTTACTTTTAAACTTACCTCATAGTTATATATATTATACTTACGTTGAAAAATTTTATTTATCAGTATCTAATATTCTTTAAAATACATATATCCTGAAGGGATTGATCAGCTAAAGCTACTTTTAGGGTTATATTTGATAGACGCAGAATTGTTTTTGGAAAATGAATTTGAATACTCTTCTAGTTAGGAACCATGTATTTAAGTAGAACAGTTGGTACTTTCAGTTTACTAGTAATACATGTAACCAATATTTTTGAATACATACATCCTGAAGGGATTGATCAGATAAAGTTACTTTTAGAGTTATATTTGATATAGGTATATACCTACATAAGATTTTTCTGAAAAATGAATTTTAGTACCTTTGTGTAAAGGAAATCCCGGACAAATTTTTGGTTCTTCTTGAGTTCTTTTGTCAATGTTTATTTGCAGGAACGCAGTGCTCCAGAAGGCTTTCATGGAGGAAAAGTTGTCATTAAGGTAATTATCGGCATTGTTTTCTGGGGTTTGCTCCAAATTATAACAATTATTTTCGAACATTGAAACTAATTGTTGTGGCATTCTTGCTAGTAGTTTCTTTAGCCTAATTAGTTTTTGAAGTTAATAGTAAATGGTGTATACGGTATGAATTTGTATGCTTCAAAGATTAAGGGAAGTATATGTACCTAGGGTTACGATGGTATGTCTATGGCAGTATAATTTGAATAGAGATATTATAACGTAATGGAGCCGTAGCTTTTCATTTCCTCCTGCACTCTCTTGGAGCCCCTCTCATGATGGATGTTGACTAGGTCCGCTCGTCCACTTCTCTGCTACATTTTCAGGTCGTTTCTGGGATACTGTATCAATCTCGCCCACAGTATCATTGGGTGGTTGGGGCGACGGCGAAGGAGGACAGTCCATGTGTGTCCTCCGTGTAGGTAAAGCTAAATGGTGTAAGGGTCCCTTCTGGACCGGATGTGGTGCGCTTGTGTTTTTTGGCACGATTTGTTTTGTATATGGCAGGTGACAGCGGCAGGTTTTCGTGCAACCCTTGATCAAGTTTTGTAAAGTTTTGTATTTTTCGAGTAAAATTTTGTTTCGCGAGTGTCGATTTGAGTTTAAAGTTTTGGGATTCTAGTAAAGTTTTTGATATTTTCTTTTGATCTAAAGTTCGAATTTAGGTTTGATCTTCATCAAGTCTCAAGTATTGAAAGTAGTTTTTTTTTTAATTTTTTGCAATGTGTTGAATTGTTATCTTTCCTTCTGACCTTCAGCCATGGAAATGGCATGTGGCCTGACGAATGATTTTTCGGTTGAGTTCCAATGGAGGCATGTCTGTCTGTTCATCCGAATGGACAGAGCCATGAGTCTGTGAGATGACTTTTTGGTTCTGAGTTAACTAGTTGACTAGATTCAGGGTTTTGTCCAGCTGGAGAGCTGGTTGGACCTTTAGTAACATTTTCAGTCTTTAGCATATCTAACCCGACTTTTCTACGATTTCCTTCGGAAGTTCAAGATTTTTCACGCACATATCTAAATCACTTGCCTTCGACTTAGATTTCTAACATGAATTTTTAAGAGAGTGGACCTGGGAGACCTTTGTTTTTGGGAGTTGACTTTGGGAGAGAGAGGGAGAATTTAGTGAACATTTTTAAACTTTTTTTTTGCTCTTCTACGGAGTTACTGTTAGTTTGAATTAACTTCTATTGTGACCTTAGTAGAGCGACCCTGTCAGCTATTTCACATTGCATTTGAGCACAATAGATAACGACTGCGATTTTGAGCGTCGACCTTTAGTTAGGCGGCGAGGATCTTTTTGAATGAATTACGTTCAGTACTTGGACCTTGAAACTCTTGAGGTACTTGTTGACATATATCACGTTAATAAAATGTTATGACTTCTTGTAGAACTTTGTACCTTATATTAAGTTGCGATTTAGGTTAAGGTTGATCTAGGGCTTTGACAGTTATTGAAAGGTTTCGTTGTCTCGATTCTGGTCGCAAGAGTACTTACATGTCTTGGTCACGTATAGCTTTTCTACTATCAGCAAAACTATCCAACTTCGGACTTTTCGTGTAGTCGACTTTTATTTTTCCTCGGGAGACTGTAAACTGTTATGATGTCTACTCTGCGAACGCCACGGTGAAGTTCCAGTATCAAGGCCAGATCAGTGCACCATCTGTCAAGATGGAGACTGGTCTACTCACAGGAAACCAGTTCTGACCATCTGTGGATACCTAAAAAGATTTCACCGCACACACAGGTACCGTTCCAAAGAGAAATCATACCCGACAGGATAGCCAGATCAATACTTCTCAGCAGCTTCTGCAGCTCAATTTGCCGCCACTGACAGCCCAACCTTCAATTCGTAGATCTTTATCTCCTGGCTTACAGTCAGTGAACATGTCTCACAGTAGTTCGAGAATGCACAGTCCATCCCCTTCTATTACGGGTCAAGGCCTAGTGACTATGGATACGTTTACAGCAGACCTCAGGGCGCAACTACCGGTGAACGGAACTCACTAAGTATGGACTCACTGCCAGCGGAGATATCAGATATTCGTCAAAGAGTCTCCGTTGTAATTCGCCAAGTGGGCGTTACTCGTCCACCCCCACCTATTGGAGAGCATGTAGCACCCCCGAAATATCCCTCGAATTGGTCTAGAAATCAGGTTCGGAGACCAACTTTTGCGACGCATCACCGAGAGTCCACAAATATGCATTTTACTCACTTACCACCACCTATTCAGGCTCCCCGACCTCAGGGTTATGGTTTTATAAGCCATAACGAACCGCCTAACAGATCCAGTCGAGCTCAGTCCACTTCATGGCACAGACGCTCAGGTAGTCCCATCAGACAATGGAAACTCTCGTATAGTGGAGACAGTTCTCGACACTCCGTCGATGACTTTGTGTTCAGAGTTGAGGCATTAACTTATTCAGTTTTCGAAGGGGACTTCGACCTGTTAGTCCGAAACATGAGCACATTATTATCGGGTCCTGCTATGGACTGGTACTGGTCGCTGCCGCGATTTAATTCTACGTCAACGTGAGAGTAAATAAAAACAGCTCTTCTATCTGAATGGGGAGCTCCTAAAGACGATTTGAAGGCGTGAGTTCTGTTAATGTCCCGTAGACAAAAATCGGGTGAATCCTTTGCGACTTACCATCAGAGCCTGATGCAGTTGCGTGATCAATTGCAGACTTCGATGTCAGACAGTGAGTTCCTGTAAATAGTTAAGTCAAACTTGTTGCCAGAGATTCAAAACAAGATCTGTCTACACCCTACAAATACCATTGGTCAGTTGAGATCCCTCGTTACCCAAATTCAAGCTACGCAATTGCGGATCGCGACTGCTAGTAGCGTGAATCCTTGTCGAGGAACCGTCCGGTTTTTATCCTGATGGAACGATATTACCCAGATGTGACAATTTGCACACAATTTGCTGTTATCAGTCAGGTCACCTCTATCAAGACTGTTTGCAAGAAAGACAACAAGTGTTTTGCTATAGATGCGGACGCAAGAACATTTTTAAGCCGAACTATAGAAACTGTGCGATGTCTCGAATGGCAGCTACTCCAGTTCAACCTCTGAACAGGGAAGACTGTCTGCTCAATCAGCAGACCACGATGAACCAATAAACTGTCCGTTAATATCACTCAGTGACTCTGGTGATATTAACAATCCATCTGACAGTCCCAAGAATGTTAGTAATTCTTTAGTAGAAGCAGACAACCTGATTGACCTCTCTGCAGATTTTCAAGCTCCCGTTTCCACCAGTAAGCAGCCCAAGACACTTTCGATAGACACTTCATTAAAAGAGTCCCTATTTTTTGACACCCCGCTAGAACCAACCGTAATTTCTTCGAGCAATGTTGCTGAGCAGGAGGTTCGGTCTCCCGCTTATTCGATATTAAAACGGCCACGAAGGTCTGTGACGACGAGTGTGTGTGAGCTTGTTTTATGTCCGTCCATTGACGTATCATACGCGCTTATAACAAGGCGCGAGACCATATTTTCTTCTTCGTGGCAGAGCTTGTAGGAATTATGCATACTGATCTGGACCTTACGAGGAAAAAGAAACGATCAACCGTTCGTTGGCGTGAATATTGTTTAAGAATCAAGACTGAATGAAAGAAACTAGCCCACATTTCAGTTTCGATACC
This sequence comes from Dioctria linearis, assembly GCA_963930735.1. Lineage (NCBI taxonomy): Eukaryota > Metazoa > Arthropoda > Insecta > Diptera > Asilidae > Dioctria > Dioctria linearis. The sequence continues at coordinate 176,131,059 of OZ005741.1, read as the reverse complement.
AGATGACATTCGGCCGTATGCCGAAGTAAAGTTGCTCGGGGGAACTGAGATTTGGGTTACTTGATAGTGGTGCCACTGTCAGTATCCTAGGCCAGGGAGCTCTAAAGAAGCTAGCGGAAGCAGACTGGTGCCATGATGAACGACCATGGTCATGTGGATTTCAACGTCACTTTCCGTGGTAAGACCCAAAACTTGCATTTTTACGTGTTTCCTGGGCTCACACAAGCACTATACCTGGGAATAGATTTCTGGCGTCTATTTAGGTTGGCTCCAGATGTTCTGGGTATAATTGCAGAAGTGATGCCAAGCCAATTAGCTGCCGCAGACACTAACCGCGATGTTCTTTCGGTTCAAGAAAACTAACGTCTTGAGGCCACGAAACAGCTTTTTCTTTCCATTATGGACGCCGAATTAAAGCGAATTCTATCACTGGGTGTGATAAAGGCAAGCCAGAGCCCTTACAGCTGCTCTCAAGTTGTACCAGTGAGGAGGTCTGGGAAGTTTCAGCTTTGTTTTGACGCCAGGAAAGTCAACTCCGTTACTAAGAAGGACGCCTATCCGCTGCCGCAGATAGACACACTTCTGTGTCGACGTCCTCCCGCAAACTACATTATAAACCTGGGCTTTTTGGCAGATCCCACTAGACACTGATTCCAGAGAGAAGACTGCGTTTACAGTACCTGGATATCCTCTCTTTCACTACACAGTGATCCATTCGGCCTATTCAATACTCCACGAACTATGTGCCGCCTTATGGACAAAGTCATCCCATTCGATCTTCGTGAGAATGCTCCCCACTATTTCGACGATTTGTTAGTTTTGTCAAGACTTTGACTCTCATCTCACCCTACTATCTCGTGTAGCGGATTGCTTGAGGAAAGCTGGCCTCATTATGAATATTGAGAAGAGTAAGTTCTGCATTATAGAGACAAAGTACTTTGTTTTATTGTCAGAAAAGGAGGAATAAGAACTGACCCCTATAAGATTTCAGCCATAGTTGACTATCCGTCACTTAAAACTGCTCGGCAGGCCTGTCCCCTACTATTAATGGCGGGATGGTATCGACGATTCATTCCGAACTATTCTGATCTAACTGCCCACATTATAGACACCCTGATAAAACCCGGTCAGTTCCAATGGACACCTGAAGCCCATACGTCTCTGGAATTGGTGAAGCAGAAACTTACTTCTGCTCCGTTGTTAGTGAGTCCAGATTTCGCCAAGCCGTTCGTAATACAGTGCGATGCGAGCCAGCAAAGTATTGGTGGAGTGCTGATGCAAATAGATGACGATGACCACGAGAAACCAATACCATACTTCTCGAAAAAGTTGAACTCAGCACAGAGAAATTATACAGTCACAGAGCAGGAATGGTTAGTAAAACTTTTAAGTGTACAAAAGTTCCGACCCTTCATTGAACTTATACCGGTGAAAATAGTGACTGATCATGCGAGCTTGAAATGGTTGATGTCTCAAAAAGACCTCAGCCGTAGACTTGCTTGGTGGACCCTGAAGCTTCCGAGATTCTACTTCACCATTGAGCACCGAAAAGGAAGCCTGAACGTTGTCCCTGATGCACTGTCCCAGATTCATTGTGACGGCCTAACACCATCTGAAGATCCTGGCCCAGAAGTTGACCTTAGTTCTCCATAGTTCAACTCGTTGGAATATGAGGAGCTAAGGCAAAGGGTTAAATCAGCTTCTGACAAATTATCAGATCTCTTCATCAGAGATGTTTTCGTGTATATTTGGACGGTTCCGAGAACAGGCGATCCATTTCAGGAAGAGGAAGCTTGGAAGCTTTGGATTTCATAAGGGCTTGTCGATGTCAGAAACTGTATAGGCGCCTGCGACGTGCGTAAGGAAATTAAATCCCCTAATACCATTCTTAGGGTACCAATGCAGCTCAGCCTGTGACAGAAAGACCTTGGTAAAAGGTGCATATTGATTTTTTAAGGCCATATCCCAATGTCTGTCAGTACATTGAGACGGAAGTGTTTCACAAGTTCGGAGATCCAGAGACAATAATCTCCGACAATGGAGTCCAGTTTTGCTCTGCTCAACTTGCCAGACTACTGCAGAAATATGGCGTTAAGCACTTTCAAACAGTAATCTATTCACCGCAAGCCAATGCGTCAGAGCGAGTGAACCGGTCTATATTGTCAGGAATTAGAGCATATATTCAAAATGAACACACTAAGTAGGATGAGAAGCTCAGCCACATTGCTAGTTCCCTCAGAAGCTCTATCCACCAAGCAACTTGATTCTCTCCCTACAGAGTATTGTAGCGTTTATTTTTTTTATTTTTATTGTTGACACAATTGCTCTGGCCGAGCGGTAGACGAGGAGCAGTTTTATCGGATAAGGCCAAGATAGTATCTCTTCCCAGTTCTGATTGTCGGACACAGTTACTCGCTTTGAAGAACTGATTAATTTAGCCGAACTTTTCTTCCTATGAAAGGAAGCTTTAATGTTTGATGTCTTGAGAGGTTCAAGAATTCGATCCGGGGCACGAAAAAGGGAATTAGCGGAGGCCCGGCTTTGTGGTCACCACTCAGTCATTAACTTTGCGCCTACTGTCTCCTAGAGAGCGCTCAGCACAATCACTCTATTATTCAGCTGAGTCGTCGAGTATCATTCACTCTTTACGTTCATGCTGGACTCGGTAAACTGATATTCGGTCTGTAGTCTCGGTATCTGGGCAAGAGGTAATGGACAACCACTTGTTACAGTCGCTGGTCTGTTTGGATGACAACTGTCTAGGATAGCAATTCGACGAGATAGTTGTACAGTGACTATTGAAGGCAGGAAGTTTATAATTTCGATAGCTCTTTAGGGAAAGAGTAAAGAAGTCACATATCGCGAGCCCCTATCACGTAGAGTGGCACCGTTTGGTATGGTGGAATTGCAACACGGATAAGTTTTTACAGTCGCTTTTCATATTAATAGACGCTATATAATTTAGGTGCGCCAAAAAAATGCTCGAGTTAATGGATCACGACATTTTTCATGTTACTAACCCCGATTGGATTTAAGAAATCCGTAAGTTCGGTGAATATTCAAGGGAAGCGCTGGAAAACGATGTGCTTTAATTGTTTATCTTTTAGATATTCGTCGTTTGGTATAAGAATAGCGTAATTTCGAAGACGATACTCTGAAAGTATCAGTAAATGATGTCCAGTAATCGGTTGTCTCATAGATGACTACTAATTAGTGTAGAAAGATAGCGATGTCGAGGATATTTTCTAGTAAATATTCGAAACATCTTACTGAAAGCTACTAATTGGCATAGGAAATCTGGGACATCAGTGGCGATCCTACGAAGTGCTAGAAACTGTTGTACAGTGTTCGTTTTTCATATAAGTTATAAGCTACTAATACGGAATGAAAAAAATGTGATGTCACGGATGATTCTCGGACAATCGTGATGTTGCTGGTGATTCTAAGTAAATGCTGAAAACTTTAAGTGTAACAATCTCTTGGCTTATACATACATAGCCTTTGCTTAGGTTAGAAAACTTTACGTTCGGTGATCGCTCGAAGTGATTGCCAGAAAGGGTGCTTTTACCGTCGCTTTTTTTTTTTTTAAATAAAAATAAAATTTTAACGATTAACAAAACAGAAGAATTAATGATTTTAACCAACAATGTACCATTTCAGGGCACAATTATAAATCGAGACGGCTTTCAAATCAAAGAAGTATTTATTTGCTATGCTAAGCCGTCTTTGTTCAAAAAGTGGGATTCTTGAGGCTTCAGCAGGCTATATCTTCATCACAGGGGAAATCTGGAAATTTTTTAACAGTATTATTCGGTTAGTAGATGATTGACCACGCGAGCTCGTGTCCGATCCTTAAGAGCTTGGGAACACTGAATGAACCCCCACGAGTAGATGCTGATGAGAAGTTAAGATTGATCCATGAGAGAGCGCAGGAGAATTTGAACTACGCGCCCGAGGAGAGTTCAAAAGCTTATGATCTTAGAGCGAAACCTGTTAGTTTCAAAGTTGTTCAAGAGGTGTACAGACGGAATTTGACACAGAGTCATTTTCAACAACAAATTAATGCAAAATTAGGACGACAATTTTTAAAGTGTCGTATCAAGGCACAGAAATTAAACTCCTTTTATGAAATTGAGGATCTGTGTCTATCACGCCAAGAACATCAAACCCTGATCGCTGGTGGCTGTTTACTAAGAAGTCTGCTAGCTATATTGAAAATTTTCAATCCTGGTAGCCATAAGACGGCATCCAGCCAGCTTAACTGGTAACCACAGGATGCCAATATGCCGCTTAGGACCATCCCAGCCTAGCGGCCAGTATATATCTTGTTAGTAGACCTGTTTTTCCCTCTTGACAATGCGTCAAAACCTCCCACATGTTAAACAACGGAGGTTACACCGCCGATGGAGTTCCAATTTACCTTTTTTGGTCCAATTTTAATTCCTGCTGTGCTGGCACACGTTGTGCTGAATTTTAACTTTTTAGCGGCTCGATCTTGGTGCGGCGACTTGGAGTGTCGGTCTGTGGTCGCAGGGAGATGTCAAGGGCGGAAGAGACTTCACAATCGGTTGGTTAGGTTACTGATTGTGGAGGCTTCTCCGACACACCTTGGTATAGAGAGGCAAAGGGGCGCTGACCAACTAGTTTTTTTGGTTGCTAGCTTGTTTGTGTACACTTTCAATATGGAGGCGACGTCGAACTCTGGCCAAGGGCTGGCATGAGTTCGGGAATGCGGCTCCGACTCGTCACGCTCAGAGAGAGTCTGACAAATCTTCACGGCTTTTGTAGGGCTCGCACAGTGCACATTTTAGGCCGTTAGTGGTTGTGGGTAGATTCATGCGTGGGCGCCAGCAATTCTGAGGCACAGTTTTAAGACCGGCTAGCTCAGTCGGCCATCTTTTCAGGTTATCTGTGTCGTGCCCCTATAGAACCAAACAATGAAAACCATATAATTAATCAGGATAAAACTTTCGTCGAATAAAAGAACACTCGAATTTCTCTAACATATAATAATTCTTTATTTATCGCGAACTGACCCATCTTAGTAATTCTAAAAGTACTCCGAATCGAACGGAAACTTGAAACTATTATAACTGAATCGCCAGAGCAGTGAAGCAAGTTATATGTAAACAAACGACAACAATCTTGCAGCACCTGAGTTGCTTAGTAGTAAGCAATCGGTTTACATAACAATTAGCATGCGAGGTTAATTGTTATCGTAATCTTCGATTGCTCCTCTAAGCGCTCATCGTAGCCAGCTGTCAAGCTAATCAGCGAAGTAACCTACAGTTGCAGAACAATACCATGCGAGGTTACTGTTTAGAAATTATTTCACCAAAATGCGCTCTTGGCTGCTGGAAGAATCTTCCGTTTATTGGGCCATAACTTCCCTCCCCCTTGGAAAACTAGTTTCCGCAGGGAACTAGATCTGGAGAGTGCAATCAATTAAATAAACTGAAAATATTTTAATCCTCGTTCGGTTCAGATTCTTTACATCAAATCATTAGATATTTACTATCTAAATTTTCTTTTTTTTTTCTTACATATTTTGATTTTACATAAAGATGTGAACTTTTTTTTTCAAATTTCATTTCTCTTTTTATTTCCTTCTCATACTTAATTTCTTTCTTATTATCTTCTCATATTTAATTTCTTTCTTATTATCTTTTTACAACACATCTATATTGTCTTCCAAATACTACTTTCACCTCTTTTTTTATAATTTCGTGATTTACCTATAATAAAAACTTAATTAATTCAATGCATTATAATATTATACTTAGTATATAATCTCCTTGCACATTAAAACTATATTCTCCCGTTTTCCTGTTGCCGCAAGTAGTAAGGGGGCCACCTCCCGTATGAAATGAATGAGGTGACGTAGAGACAACAAATCAAGGGTCCCACCAACGAGGTGGGTCCTGTCTAGCCCGTGTGTGTGAGTGAGACAAAAGATTTTTTGCAAGATGCTTGAACTCTTTTACTCCTGCAGCAAGTTAAAATAAAGAACAAGAACAAATTACGAAGACCATTTAGTCAGTGGGTGTGTGGGTGGAAGCGAGAAAAAAGGATTTTTGAAAGACGCTTTTAACCTTTCACTCCTGCTTCAAGTGCAAAATAAAGAACAAATTACGAAGACCATTTAGTTAGTGGGTGTGTGGGTGGGTGCGAGAAAAACCTCGCGTGGATCTTATCATACCAATGGTAGTGAGTGAACCAAAAAGACTTTTGCAAGGTGTTCGGTCTCTCTCACACCTGCTGCAACTAAAAAATAAATAGCAATACGACGAAGACCATTTAGTTGGTGTGTACGAGTAAGAAAAAGAATCTCTTCTTGAACGAAGTGAATTTTTATTAATGAAAACAAAACCGGCTTGGGAAGAAGAAAAAGCGTGAGAATTGCTGCGGACCTGCTATCATAATTTTGCAGATCAGATCTTTCACCTGTAGTTGGCAGTCAAGAAATTTGCCGGTTTTATAGTAAAATTTCTGGCTTTTTTGAGATAGATACAGAATTCTAGAGGTTAACAATATATAAAAGCGAGTAGAAAATGAGAACGTAAACAAAAAGCAAAAACGAAAATAAAAAAGAGTCGACAGGCCCGCAGATCTGCTGCAGGTAAATATGTAAACAAAGGGGACTCGTGCCGGTGAAAACAGGTTGCTGTTTGGTGAACTTGAACTGTGAGAAATGAAAAAAACTCGATATGTAGGTTATATTAATTTTTATTGAATAATTTTTAATTTTTAATTTTTTCCGCCCTCTGTGTCATCTTTTTCCGTTGCGAAATTCTTGTATTTGATGTTGTGACCCGGGTGCCTATACCCCGAATCACAATCAGAAGGTCATCACATCAATATATTGGCCCATACAATATATTGATGTATCAGAAATAACCCTGAAAAATAAAATTTATTTAATTAAAAAATTCATCTAAATTTCATTTGCATTTAAAAATGCATTTTCGTACTGCAACAAAATGCAATTTAGCATAAATTGCATTTTGTTATCAGTCAAACATTACGTTCTCACGGTATGTTTGCATACCTACATGCAGTACCTACCTACATACAGCTTTTCCGGTAAATTCATGAAAATTAATTGTATGTACATACATACACACCATTACTCTCATCGTCTAAAAATATTATTTTTACAAGACACAGGTGCATATCAGATTTCATGCATATGCACTGTGTCTAAACTTTTTGTACTTTCCCACGTACGATTTCTCACGTCGTGGGAAAGTAACAATAAAAAATAAAAAAAGCTTTCATGGGCACCAGGGGAGCAGCTAGCCCGAACCTCGGGGAGTTGGAATTTTAAAACCGCGGAGTAAAGTTCGATTTTTCGGGAAAGCCGTCGAAATTAGTGAAAAATAAAAATTGGTTAATATGTAAAAGTAGGAATTGTGTTTAGCATATTGAAAATTGTGAAAAATCATAAAGTGGATATCGTATCAAAGAAAATAATAAAAATTGTGTTTAGCATAAAGAGAATGTTGGATTTGTATTTAACACTCGAACCTGTGACCCTTTCCCTTTTTTAGCAAAAACGTGGATTAGGACATGAAAATAAAACACGATTTATAAGGAGAGATAGCGAACAGTTACTCATCGGAGTGTTTTCTTCTATCAGCGCCTGCACTCCTCCCGCCGATCGCTTCTCCCTGGACTTACCAGGAAGCACGAGGGATCAGAAACATAACATTGATCGAAACCAGAATATTTGATTGTAGGTATGTCGTTCAACTTGCTTGCTTTTTATTTAAATACCCGGTAAAAGTTATAAATTTCACAGCACAATCCTAAAACAAATATTGTATTAAAGATTTATTTTGATGAGTTTGACTGCAACAATGGCTGGTTGTACGGGCCACAAACATCCCTACCGTTTGCGTAGACACACTTTGGAGAGAGACGTATATGTTCTGCTTCAATGTCTTCTGGGCAATTCATAGCATACATTTCCAGGGAGCAAAAGTAACACTTTATTTTATCTTTAAGATTTGTGTAAAAGAACCCGCTTCTTGCTAGTTTGCAACACTTTCTGTCATCTAAAGGTAGATTATGGAAGGTTTTTAAATGGTCAGATTCTCTCTTTAAGAGTAACATGATAACTGCGTTTAGAAATATAACAGTACGTCTTTTATATCAATCCATGAATTATGTCTTGCTGAGAAACCGAACCACTTCACAAAGACTTTATTTCCACGTCTTTTTAAAAAAAATTTTACAAGGTATAGATTAGGATATTTGACTGGAGCCAGTTCGAGTTCATAAAACTTCCCTTGAATCACATCTCGTTCGTAATCCTCGAGAATATAAGTCGTTGGAAATGTTCTTTTGACCTTTATACGAACAAAATCGCCTTCTTTATATTTCGGTTTTGATTTTATTTTTGGATATTTATATACAGTCGATAATAAACGTTTTTCGTTGCGTGGACTAACATCTACAGGCCGCATTTTAACCGTGCGATGCTTTGTTGTATTATAGGCTTCTGTTAGCTTAGCTAGCAGGCTAATCTAATGATAATTCCCGTTCATACTGAATTCTTTCCACATCATGCTTTTTAACGTTCTGTGAAATGTTTCTACAATTGAAGCTTTTAAAGCGCTGTAAGTTGAATAATGGTTAATATCATATCGCTTCATAAGCAACCGAAACGGTTTGTTAAAAAACTCCTTTCCGTCATCTGTTTGTAAGTTTCTAGGAATGCGACCTCGATTAAAAAGAGACTGCATTGCCATAACAACTTCTGAAGCTTTTTTACTTTTAATTGGTAACGCCCAAGCATATTTTGAAAAGGTATCAACTACAGTAAGAAGAAAACGAAAACCCTGGTTCTCTGACGAGTACGAACCCATATCGACCAAGTCTGCCTGCCACAAATCATCGATACCCTTAATAGTAACACTCTGTCGTTTAAAGTTCTTACGAGCTGGTTTATGCAGTTCATTAACGATTTGTCTTCTGCTCATTTTACCGAATGTATGAATACTGTCAATGAATAACAGCTTTATATAAACTATTTTAAAACCAACAATGATCAAGTTTAATCATCCGTTTACAATGATGGTCGCAGGGCCTTCAGGCTGTGGAAAAACAACATTTATAAAAAACCTTCTAAATAATATATTTTTAACACGACCGCAAATAACACGAGTTATCTGGTGTAATACAGAACAAGGGCTCTGCCCTCAGATACCACATTCGCTAACATCGAATTTATTGATAGTATTCCTGAAGAGTTTGTAAATTATACACAGGAACCTACATTAATTGTATTGGACGATATGATGTTAAACGCTTTTATCAGACAAGTATGTGAACTCTTTCCAAAAGGATCACACCATCGCAATCTTTCAGCAATCCTTGTAACACAAAATGTATTTCATCAGGGTAAGTTTTGCCGAGACATATCACTTAACTGTAAATACCTCGTTGTGTTTAAAAACCCTCGAGAGAAGAGTCAGTTTATTCATTTAGCGAGGCAGATTTATCCAGAAAATAGTTCAGAGCTGCTAAAAATATATAAAGAGATTACACAGGTGCCACATGGATATTTACTGATAGATTCCACTCAGGATATCAACGAGGTGTTAAGATTCCGTACTGATATTTTTAATAATACATTTTCAACTTGTTTCTGCCCACCTTTAATCAATAAAAATGGTGTCACGAATGAATCGATTAAGGGACAACAAGCATATGCTATATGTTCTTAAAACAGCGAAGCCGAGATTAAGGCAGGCCATTATTAAAAATGCCGACCCCGAAGTCATAAAAACTCTTTGCGAAATTACTCTTAATACTTTGTAGGGAAACCATATCCCTCATGGAAAACTATACAATTCGCTCTGTAAGTATAAAAAGGATTTGCGAAAATTAGTTGTTGCAAAAAGATCTGTACCCAAACAACGTAAAATACTGATACAGCGAGGAGGCTTCTTACCAGTGTTGTTAGGAAGTGTATTACCAGGTGTAATTGGTTCATTAATCGAGAAATATGTTTAAAAACAATAATCTTAATAAAATGTTACTTCTTTCACCAGAAGTTTACGAAAAATTGAAAGGCGAGATTGAGGATTCCCTGAATCAATCTAGGTTCGATAAGACCATGGATAAAATATTAAAAAACAAGAATTTATCTGATAGGGAGAAATGGTATAATTACCGAAATGAATTAATAAAACTTTCAAACCTAAGACGAAAAGCTACGCGAGTGACAGATGAAAAAACAAATATTCGCATACCGCAAGAAAAACAGAAAAGTTTGCGGGATAGTGCTACTCAAACTAAATTTATTCGCCTACCACAAAATAAGCAGAAAAGCTTGCAGGATAGTTCTACTCAAACTAAAATTATTTTTAAAGATGAAATATCAACACAAACATCACCCTTAAAAGAAAATACACCTGAAAGAATGGAAGAGGATTTCTTCGAACTTGCTGAAATATTACCACCAAGACAACCGTTATCACCAGCTTCCAAACACCGCTTATCAGCTAGTGGTATAGGAAAAAGCCTGAAACCACCTTCAAAAATACCTAAGACGAATTCTGAAACCAAGTCTCGTGATAAAGATTATAAGGTAATCACGGCTGAGGATGGTATAACCCAGTAGACTGTACCTGCAGAGATGAGTATAGATGAAGCTGCGAACATATTAGAAGAACTGGACCCGGGAAGTCCTACAGCTGAGAAAGGTAGAAAACCATCCAAAAATCAATCTATATTAAGGCCGTCTCTGCTAGATCCCAGTCAATATATGCTTTCGTTACCAGTTAAGAAAGTTGTCCGACAAAGTGATCGCCTAAAAAACGCAGCAAAAACTAGAAGTTCCAGCATTTCAGCGATTCCTTGGGAAAACCTGTAATAATAATAAGCAGTAAATCTCAAGTGTACCGAGCGTTGGTTGTGAAAGATTTTAAAAATGCCTGTAGATATAAAAGATAATGACTTTTACGTATGCCTTTTAAGTAACAATTCCATGCAAATTTATCCCGAAAATACGCTATCAGCTTTTACAAATGCACTACCTAGAGCATGCAAGTTTACTGATGACTGGTGTGTTGGAATAACTGAAATTTCGTTGCCATATCATACCATAAAAAGAGTAGTCAAGCGAAATACAGCTGAAGAAGTAAATCAGAGTAATTTTCAAAGGGTAAGGCGTGAGGCGTCTGATCCATTGAAAGAAATAGCAGAGCAGCATAGAAAAGAAATCAAATCACTTAGCATCAAAATAAATGAAACCGTTAAACTTGAGTGGACTAAAGAGAGTCTTGAGCAAGTTAGTTACAGAGCGGGACAAGTAAATTTTTCTGCATTCCTACTAACATTTTATAGCGCTATTTCACCATCATGGTATACCATGTACTTGGATGATGTTAAGAAAAAGATGTGGGATCGGTTAGAAGCTGACTTTTTTGATAGTGTTATACCTGAAGTAAGTTACAAACAGGATCCAGACGAGTTTATATTACACATATATCAGGGTAAAAGGGCTTCAGAAAATGTTGTTTTAAAATATAAAAACTATGAATCAGTTGAAGCCTTTGTTGACGACGTATTTGGACAAATTCCTAGACAGAAGAGAAAGTATCCTATCATACAAGATTCGATACACAATTACACACATCCAGCGCTTAGCATCAAAAGAGCTCGTGAGACAGAAAAAAATACTGGTGGCAAAAGAGTACATGATGTATTTGAACTACGGTTGGAAGATTTGGGAGTCACAATCAAAATAAAAAAACCACTACCATCTCATCTTAATGTTAGAGATCTTATTACGCTTTTTATATCAAATGTATACTTTGATGATCAAACTCTTAGTGAGCAAGAAAAACAAAAGATAATTATTCAAATTAATGATACTATTTTTAACATCTTGAATAGATTGAACAAAGATTCGATTAGTGCTAAACCATCCGAACAGCGAAAAATTGTTAAAGGTAGCAATGTTTTGGATGTTCCATACAAAAAGCAAAGTTCCGGCGAATATTTAACTACGCCAGTGCCTATTGATACTAATATAGACAACCTGTCCAACTTCTTTACGGATATATTTCTCCAAACACCTGTAAATAAGCGTGAGCCTGACGCCATATTGGCAGAAATAAAAGAATCTTTTAATACGATTGGATTACGACAGGAGCATATGTCAATAATAGACACACTTAATAGACTGGAAAGATCAGTTACGGACTTGGCACTAAGGCCTCCGCAAGAGTCTCAGCAAACAGCAAAGGACTGTTATGAAAGCTATATAATTTATATCTACACTGATATTATTCAGCCAAGAGTTATAGGTGATCAGTTAGTACGATACTTACGTATAATACCTTTAAAAGAATGTGAAAACTTAATAAGATTTCAACACGTAGATTACTGTCCTATAGAAAAAAACGTTTATCGAAAGTATCTCTATAAAAATAACTAATCAGCAAGGGGAGTTACTTGATTTCAAGCCAGGCTATATTCCGACATATATAATGCTCCATTTTAAAAGAAAATAAATTATAAATACTCATACAACAAACAATTTAACATAGTGCGAAGTTAAGAGTATTTTGTATAACTTCGAAAATGAATTCATATTATACTAAATATTATTCAATTCAAAGTGGCGGCGGTTTAGCGGATATTGGAGAATTATATCGATCTCCTCTTATTTACCAGCGTGGAAGAGGAATTGGTAGCTTTTTCAGCGGATTATTACGATATTTACAACCTTTGGTTACATCTGGGGCAAAGACTTTGAAGCAACAAGCAATTAAAACAGGAAAGGCTATTTTAGAAGAAGCAGGTAGTAAACCTTTAACAGATATTTTAAAAGAACAAGGAAAAGCTGCTGCCGAAGAACTATCACAGAAGGGTATAAATAAGCTGTTTGGAAGCATGGGTGGTGCAGGAAGTAGCAGTCGCATGCTTATAAAAAGACATGGCCCCTTTACAGCTTTACATTTCGCTCCAGCCTCTAAACGTAAAAAGTGTTCAAAATCACAAAAGTCCGCTAAAAGTGGTTCAAAAACAAAAAAGACAGCTAAAGGAACATCTATTAAGGGCAAACGTGTGTTAGATATTTTTGATAAATAGACAACATGCCTTCATACAACGAATGCATGAAATCTGAGTTAGACCTTTTCTCTACACCACCTGTACAAAGCAGCATCTTAAAAACTGAAGAGGTATCTTATAAACCTATAGCTTCTCTAGATAACTCATCGGTGTTGGAATTTGTATCGCTAGGACATGGTGACACATATCGAGACTTATCAAGCATATACCTTCGTTTGAAATTACAACTGGTTAAAATCAAAGATGGAAAAGAAGAACTTTACACAGGTGACGATATCGAAATAACTAAGCCGGATAAAACCAAAGACACTGTTCGTGATGAAGGTCCTGGCCTTGTAAATAACGTACTCCATTCACTTTTCCGGCAATGTACAATTTACTTAAATGGAAAACCACTAGCTCAAACTGATAACAATTACAACTATAGAGCCTATATTGAGAATTTATTAAATTACGGGAAAGATGCCGCTTCAACACATTTGGAATCGGCTGGCTGGTATCTCGATCAAAATAATATGGAGGTAGCTGAAAATCCAGAGCTAAATGAAGGTTATTTGACAAGACAAAAGCTGTTTGATAAAAGAAATGTTGTTGAGCTAATGGGAAAGATTCACGGTGATATGTTTAATCAAGATAAATTATTAATGAACGGTGTTGATTTACGGGTAGTTTTATCACTCGAAAAACCCGAATTTTACCTTTGGGGAAAAGATGATGACAATTCCCCACGAGTTAAGATAGTAGAAGCAACTATGTACATGAATCATGTAACTATCAATCCTAACATCTTGCTGGCTCATGAAGCTGTTCTCCAACGCACCAACGCTATATATCCATATAAACGGGTTGAAGTTAAGACGTATACAATACCCGCAAATACATTTACATTATCATTAGACAATGTGGTTATAGGATAATTGCCAAATCTACTAGTCTTTGGCATGGTTGACAACGACGCATATACTGGAAAACGAACAAAAAATTCTTACAACTTCAAGCGTACAGGTACCAAATCAACCTCTAGAATTTGATTATTCAAAAGAAAATCCTGCTAGCCCTCGAGGATATAGTACACTGTTTAAAGGAACCGGTATACATTATTTCGATAAAGGACACCAAATTTCAAAAAAATTCTTCGACAACGGGTGTTTTCTACTTGCATTCGATTTAACAACAGACCTCTCGTATAATTCAACATGTGGAAATCTATTGAATCAGGGAACGGTGAGAATTGAAGGAAGGTTTAAGGAAGCACTAAAAAACACAGTGACATGTGAAAGAAATAATTTTCAAATATCCTACATTTAGTACAGAATGTACTGAACAAATAAGTAAATTTGGTAATCTCGAGCTCAAGCGATTGGATGAAGATCTTATAAAAACTCTATCAAAACTCAACATAGCATTTGTTCGTGGAACTACAACCAAAGAATTTATAAATAACTACGTTACATCTCACACCAAGGTCATTGACGTGGAAGCCGTCATTTCTACTGAACAGGAATGAACACGATTGAGCTTGCAAATGCGTTAACAAATAATCGCACGACAAACAGGTTTTTTAGAGGTGTTTTTCCATGCAATCATCTACCACAAAAAATAAAAAAACCTGCATGTGTTATAGCTAATACTGATGCTGCACATAAAAGCGGAACTCATTGGGTCGCCTTTTATTTCCCAAAGCAAGGACCTGCAGAGTACTTTGACTCTTTTGGAAAGTATCCCAACAACAGGTTTTTTCGAAAATTTTTATTAGCTAATACAAGCTCTTTTTGTACTACATTATAGACACGTTAGAAAATCCCGGTCAGTTACAATGGACACCTGAAGCCCAGACGTCTCTGAAATTGGTGAAGCAGAAACTTACTTCTGCTCCGTTGTTAGTGAGTTCAGATTTTACCAAGCCGTTCGTAATACAGTGCGATGCGAACCAGCAAAGTATTGGTGGAGTGCTGATGGAAATAGATGACGATGGCCACGAGAAACCAATAGTTTACGTCTCGAAAAAGTTGAACTCAACATAGAGAAATTATACAGTCACAGAGCAGGAATCGTTAGCAGCACTTTTAAGTGTACAAAAGTTCCGACCCTTCATTGAACTTATACCGTTCCAAATAGTGATTGATCATGCGAGCTTGAAATGGTTGATGTCTCAAAAAGACCTCAGCCGTAGACTTGCTTGGTGGAGCCTGAAGCTTCCTAGTTTCTACTTCACCATTGAGCACCGAAAAGGAAGCCTGAACGTTGTCCCTGATGCACTGTCCCAGATTCATTGTGACGGCCTAACACCATCTGAAGATACTGGCCCAGAAGTTGACCTTAGTTCTCCATAGTTCAACTCGTTGGAATATGAGGAGCTGAGGCAAAGGGTTAAATCAGCTTCTGACAAATTATCAGATCTCTTCATCAGAGATGTTTTCGTGTATATTTGGACGGTTCCGAGAACAGGCGATCCATTTCAGGAAGAGGAAGCTTGGATTTCACAAGGGCTTGTCGATGTCAGAAACTGTATAGGCGCCTGCGACGTGCGTAAGGAAATTAAGTCCCCTAATACCATTCTTAGGGTACCAATGCAGCTCAGCCTGTGACAGAAAGACCTTGGTAAAAGGTGCATATTGATTTTTTAAGGCCATATCCCAGATCAAAAAATGGAAATGTCTGTATTCTGATAGTTCTTGACCACTTCTCAAAATTCCCCATCCTCAAACCGATGAGGAAAGCATGTACTCTTAATGTCTGTCAGTACATTGAGACGGATGTATTTCACACGTTCGGAGTTCCGGAGACAATAATCTCCGACAATTGAGTCCAGTTTTGCTCTGCTTAATCTGCCAGACTACTGGAGAAATATGGCGTTAAGCACTTTCAAACAGTAATCTATTCACCGCAAGCCAATGCGTCAGAGCGAGTGAACCGGTCTATATTGTCAGGAATTAGAGCATATATTCAAAAAGAACACACTAAGTAGGATGAGAAGCTCAGCCACATTGCTAGTTCCCTCAGGAGCTCTATCCACCAAGCAACTTGATTCTCTCCCTACAGAGTATTGTAGCGTTGTTCTTTTTTTTTTTTTTTTGACACAATTGCTCTGGCCGAGCGGTAGACGAGGAGCAGTTTTATCGGATAAGGCCAAGATAGTATCTCTTCCCAGTTCTGATTGTCGGACACAGTTACTCGCTTTGAAGAACTGATTAATGTAGCCGAACTTTTCTTCCTATGAAAGGAAGCTTTAATGTTTGATGTCTTGAGAGGTTCAAGAATTCGATCCGGGGCACGAAAAAGGGAATTAGCGGAGGCCCGGCTTTGTGGTCACCACTCAGTCATTAACTTTGCGCCTACTGTCTCCTAGAGAGCGCTCAGCACAATCACTCTATTATTCAGCTGAGTCGTCGAGTATCATTCACTCTTTACGTTCACGCTGGACTCGGTAAACTGACATTCGGTCTGTAGTCTCGGTATCTGGGCAAGAGGTAATGGACAACCACTTGTTACAGTCGCTGGTCTGTTTGGATGACAACTGTCTAGGATAGCAATTCGACGAGATAGTTGTACAGTGACTATTGAAGGCAGGAAGTTTATAATTTCGATAGCTCTTTAGGGAAAGAGCAAAGAAGTCACATATCGCGAGCCCCTATCACGTAGAGTGGCACCGTTTGGTATGGTGGAATTGCAACGCGGATAAGTTTTTACAGTCGCTTTTCATATTAATAGACGCTATATAATTTAGGAGGGCCAAAAAAATGCTCGAGTTAATGGATCACGACATTTTTCATGTTACTAACCCCGATTGGATTTAAGAAATCCGTAAGTTCGGTGAATATTCAAGGGAAGCGCTGGAAAACGATGTGCTTTAATTGTTTATCTTTTAGATATTCGTCGTTTGGTATAAGAATAGCGTAATTTCGACGACGATACTCTGAAAGTATCAGTAAATGATGTCCAGTAATCGGTTGTCTCATAGATGACCACTAATTATTGTGGAAAGATAGCGATGTCGAGGATATTTTCTAGTAAATATTCGAAACATCTTACTGAAAGCTACTAATTGGCATAGGAAATCTGGGACATCAGTGGCGATCCTACGAACTGCTAGAAACTGTTGTACAGTGTTCGTTTTTCATATAAGTTATAAGCTACTAATACGGCATGAAAAAAATCTGATGTCACGGATGATTCTCGGACAATCGTGATGTTGCTGGTGATTCTAAGTAAATGCTGAAAACTTTAAGTGTAACAATCTTGGCTTATACATACATAGCCTTTGCTTAGGTTAGAAAACTTTACGTTCGGTGATCGCTCGAAGTGATTGCCAGAAAGGGTGCTTTTACCGTCGCTTTTTTTTTTAAATAAAAATAGAATTTTAACGATTAACGAAACAGAAGAATTAATGATTTTAACCAACAATGTACCATTTCAGGGCACAATTATAAATCGAGACGGCTTTCAAATCAAAGAAATATTTATTTGCTATGCTATGTCGTCTTTGTTCAAAAAGCGGGATTCTTTAATAGAAGAATTTTCAATAAACGGAATATTTATCTTGTACACTATTCGCTTTCGTTTGAAGAATAGAATTGCCCAGATCAATTAAGAAATGAGATAATAATTTCTATACAAAACAACTTACACCATCTCAAGGCCCATTAGGAGGTCAAGATGTATTTAATATAAAATAAGTACTTATCTTGTATGCTGTTCGTCTTTGTTCAAAAAGCGGGATTCCTGAATACCGCTGGGCGGTCTGTCCCGTTGTGCGACCGAATTCTTTTGATATTCCGTTTTCGTTCCCTAATGCTGGAAGTGGCGAATACGCTTATTGGTTTTATCCACTTTTATTTCGACAATTTCACAGGGTATAACTCCAAGAGAAAACAATCAATATTTTTTTTAAGTAAACAACTAATATTTCAAAAAAAATTCTTTCAGACAGGTTAATAATTCTTCCTTTTATCAGTTCGATCTCCGTCAATGTCGGGTGTACTTCAACTACTCGTCACAATTCGCCTCTCGGGCGTGCTCTCTGGGGTCGATGAGTACTGCCAGCTGTGTGGGGGCCGAAATTCACCACATCAGGGGGCGCCGCGCCATCTCTTAGATTTTGCTGGTCCCCGCTCCGACGCACTACTTCACTTTCTTCATCAGCATACTAGCGTAAGCTTGACGCTTCAGCAGGCTATATTTTCATCACGGGGGAAATCTAGAGATTTCTTAACAGTATTATTCGGTTAGCATATGATTGACCACGCGAGCTCGTGTCCGATCCTTAAGAGCTTGGGAACACTGAATGAACCCCTACGAGTAGATGCTGATGAGAAGTTAAGATAGATCCATGCGAGAGCGCAGGAGAATTTGAACTACGCGTTCGAGCAGAGCTCAAAAGCTTATGATCTTAGAGCGAAACCTGTTAGTTTCGAAGTTGTTCAAGAGGTGTACAGACGGAATTTGACACAGAGTCATTTTCAACAACAAATTAATGGAAAATTAGGACGACAATTTTTAAAGTGTCGTATCAAGGCACAGAAATTAAACTCCTTTTATGAGATTGAGGATCTGTGTCTATCACGCCAAGAACATCAAACCCTGATCGCTGGTGGCTATTTCCTAAGAAATCTGCTAGGTATATTGAAAATTTTCAATTCTGGTAGCCATAAGAAGGCATCCATCCAGCTTAACTGGTAACCACAGGATGCCAATGTGCCGCTTAGGACCATCCTAGCCTAGCGGCCAGTATATACCATGTTAGTAGACCTATTTTTTTCCCTCTTGACAATGCGTCAAAACCTCCCACATGTTAAACAACGGAGGTTACACCGCCGATGGAATTCCAATTTACCTGTTTTGGTCCAATTATATATAATTCCTGCTGTGCTGAACTTTAACTTTTTAGCGGCTCGATCTTGGTGCGGCCACTTGGAGTGTCGGTCTGTGGTCGCAGGGAGATGTCAAGGGCGGAAGAGACTTCACAATCGGTTGGTTAGGTTACTGATTGTGGAGGCTTCTCCGACACACCTTGGTATAGAGAGGCAAAGGGGCGCTGACCGACTGGTTTTTTTTGGTTGCTAGCCTGTTTGTGTACCACTTTCAATATGGAGGCGACGTCGAACTCTGGCCAAGGGCTGGCATGAGTTCGGGAATGCGGCTCCGACTTGTCACGCTCAGAGAGAGTCTGACAAGTCTTCACGGCTTTTGTAGGGCTCGCACAGTGCACATTTTAGGCCGTTAGTGGTTGTGGGTAGATTCATGCGTGGGCGCCAGCAATTCTGAGGCACAGTTTTAAGACCGGCTAGCTCAGTCGGCCATCTTTTCAGGTTATCTGTGTCGTGCCCCTATAGAACCAAACAATGAAAACCATATAATTAATCAGGATAAAACTTTCGTCGAATAAAAGAACACTCGAATTTCTCTAACATATAATAATTCTTTATTTATCGCGAACTGACCCATCTTAGTAATTCTAAAAGTACTCCGAATCGAACGGAAACTTGAAACTATTATAACTGAATCGCCAGAGCAGTGAAGCAAGTTATATGTAAACAAACGACAACAATCTTGCAGCACCTGAGTTGCTTAGTAGTAAGCAATCGGTTTACATAACAGCGCTCATCGCAGCCAGCTGTCAAGCTAATCAGCGAAATAACCTACAGTTGCAGAACAATACCATGCGAGGTTACTGTTTTTTTGTAATTTCGTGATTTACCTATAAAAAAAAACTTAATTAATTCAATGCATTATAATATTATACTTAGTATATAATCTTCTTGCACATTAAAACTATATTCTCCCGTTTTCCTCTTCACGTTTTCCTCTTCACGTTTTCCTCTTATACACTAAACATTGAACATTTTTCCAATATCTATTTATCTATTTTTTTAATTTCTTTCTTATACCTTGTTTTTCTTAGTTTTTTTTCTTTAACAATTGTCTTAACAAATATCTTTTTACCACTTCCTTTTAACTACTTTATAATATATCCGTTTCTTTTAACTTTTCCTTTTGCTTTCTCAATCATTTGCAAATTTTGATATACTTGACTTATCCAATAAACTTAACACTTATTTCTTTCCAAACAATTTTCTTTTCTACTTATTCATTTCTTTTCTTTACAAATTTCGCTGTAATATCTTTCTTTTAATTTTCTTATTTCTCTGTTTTGATGTCTTCTATCGCACTTTCTGATTACATTTGTTTTATTTTCACTAATAATTTTTAGCTCATCTCCTGCTTAAATTTTTTTTTCCATCTTTACAATATATTTCCTATTCGATTCCTATTATCTTCTAAAATCTATTGACCTTTATAATGCTCAATTTTTACAAAGGCAAGAAATACACATTATAACCCTAATACTGCTGTGATTGCTCCAGGCTGCTTCTTGATGAATGCGGTCCGTTGCGCGCGGTCTTGACTTAAGGCTACTAAAAGCTAGGCCATATCAGTGGAATATACTAGGTCCTCTTTTTCTTTGTGCGGCTGCTCTCTACGGGATTGTTAAAATGTATTTCCAATAGCGGGATTTTGGGTAGAACGAATTATCAATTTACGCTTGACCTTTTTTATTTATACGACTGCTTATTGTACGAATGGTCATTGTTTCCCTTAGTCATGCTGGAGGATTCTCCTTTCCAATGTTCATTCTTATTGACATCTGAGATATTTTTTGTCCTATTTCTAAATGATCGATGGAGTTTTCCCGATAATATCAAGAGTCCACCCATAAATAAAAAGAATAGACTTTCTCTCTCTATATGGATCTGGTATTGGACTTTCTACAACTACATAGCATTCTGCATGCTTCGCAAATCTTTTGATATATTCAGTTCACATATATGTTTAGAATTTGATGCCATATGTAATTTCACTTTAATCGCGACTTACTTCAGTATAGTAAAATCTTGCCGTTACTTCTAACCCCTATCATTTAACTAGATGGTCTTGGGTACTTAACTTCTTTGAATCCCTCAGATATCTCAATGTCGCTGTAACTGAGCATGTTATGGTCGCATGGGCTCTCGGCGGTAGCAGGGAAATGCCAGGTGTAGACTTGGCAGAGTTGTCGGTGGACTATCGTGTGGGGGAACGAATAAAATCGGAGCGATGAAGAGGCCGGAAAACTGACATTCAGCCATATTGTGGGACTTTGAGTTAGACAGTAGATCGGCGAACAGGGAGGTTAAAGAAAAATAGTAAAGACTGGAAGACCAAAAGAAATACAAGAAAATAGTGAAAAGTTTATTTTTATTAAACAGCAAAGAGAACAAGAAAAAACAGCAAACAAAACAAGAAATCATAAAAAGTCTGCAAGAAAAAATTAATAATGATTGACAGCATTGACTGCAGGGCGGCACGCCACGATATACAGAGTAACAAGGTATGATTGTCCGGGCTGGCAAGTGCGTGTGACGTCACAGGAATCGACTCTTAAAATGGGAAAAATAAAGTTATAATATTTATGTAAATTTATTCCACTGGATCCATTCAAAATGTTTTAATAAATATAATATGAGTTACTTACAATAAATATACATTGAATTTGTTAGTTTAAACCTCATTTCAAGGAAATAAGTTCGGATCAAAACAAAGTGCCACGAAAGTTTTATCGATAAAAAATGCAAAATAAGACTGAAATACTTGTGATTTGCACTCCTAATTGATTATTTAAGATCTTTTTATTATTTCTATAGTGAAATTAGTTAGTGGTAATCGTAATTTTCTCAAATAGAAGGCAAATTTGCAATGCATCATAACGAACTGTAAAAAGTGGGGTTAGTGGCAAATTTAAATGTGGAATACAATTCTAATAATGTTCCTTCAATTTATCTTTCTATTTAGAAGGTAAAATGGTACCTATTTTAAGATTTTAAATGGATCCAGTTGAATAATTTTACATAAATATTAACCTTAATATTTTTCACTTTTTAAGAAACGCGTCATGCGAATCGATTAACAGAGAAAATGGCGAATCTATGGTGCCGGATAGTCATACCTTGTTAATATGTATACCGTGGCGGAACGCTAGCTCGCCTCGGCTATTGGCGGAGAGTTTGAGAACGTTCCACGAAAACCAGCCATATACAAAAAATTCGTGCCTTCAAGCCAAAAACCAAAGAAAGGAAGCACACACCCGGTCCTAAAGGGACCATTACACCAATTACCCTTACCTTAGTGAAGGCGTAGATGTTCTGCCTTCAGCTGCATTGCCCCATATCCACCCAACGACACTGAGGGCAGCAGTCATTTTTTTCAGTGTCCCTTGTTGACCTGAAAATAGAGTAGAAGAACGGACCTATTCAACCTTCATGGTGAGAGGGCACCGGGAGAGTGAAGGAGAATTGAAAATCCTTACGGAGCCATTACGTTATAACCAAATTATTCCTTTTATTTATTCAATTCATAGCGCCAATGTTATTTTAACTGATAATGCTCACAAAAGATGTCTTCTTAACATTTAAACGGAACAATATTGTGATTTCAGGTTAACCTGTCAGTGGGATAATTATCGACATTACTCATACTTAATTGCTTTCAAAATTTAGATCTCTAATACATAACCCAAAATAAGATTTCTTTTCAAAATCGACATGACCGTGGGTTCTTTCCCGTACTAATTTTTTTTTTTTTAAATAATTTTGACTACTTTTCTTTAGACGCGACTTTTCAGGAAAATCGTTCATCAACATCACCATTGACTTTCCAATGTAGAAAGAAAGACGTGCAGCACTAGTCTCTCACCCACGATTGTTGTGGCGTTCGACATATGACAACATTATATAAAAATGATTATAGGCTATGCATGAAATCAATAAACAATATAATAATAATATAAAAATGTGGTTTTGACATACGTTTTCATCCAATGATCCCTCGAAGGAGCTCCCTGGAGGCGGATAGGTTATTTTGACGAGGCTGAAACTTGATAAAATTATTTATTAACCCTCAAACCTGTTACTTATCGGTTCGATTCAAATTTTTAGCCATTGCCTTGGGTTTGTTACTAGTACTAAATAAAAAGATTACTCTTTTGGACTTTTTACCGCGTTAAAATTAATTTTGTTCAAGAAAGAATTTTTTGGGATTCTCCGGTATATAGCAAAAGCTAAAAAATGTTCTAATTTGTTATTTCATCACACAACTCATTAATTTTTGGTGACTTGTTTCAAGTCTTGGTTTGACTCATCAACAGGTCCCAAATAGCGAAATTGGGTGATTTGAAAAACAAATGAAAAAATGAAAAAAAAAAATATATATATATATATATGAGAAGAGATCAGTTTGATCTATTTTCAAGCGTCTGCAGCAGGCAGAAAACCAAGCTGCACCGATGAGTGGAAGGTTTTCTGCCGACACGAAACGCTTCTTCTTCTTCCTTTTTCTTCTTTATTTTTCAGCCACTGCGTGGCGTATACAGGTTCGATTCGCTTCGAATGAATCTGCTTCTTTAAAAAATTTTTTACATGATTTTAATAAATAAAAAAATTGTCTTTTCTATTTTTCTCAAACTTTTCATTTCTTTCTTCTTTTTTTTCATTTTTTCATTTGTTTTTCAAATCACCCAATTTCGCTAACCAAGACTTGAAACTAGTCACCAAAAATTAAAGAGTTGTGTGATGAAATAACAAATAAGAACATTTTTTAGCTTTTGCTATATACCGGAGAATCCCAAAAATTTTTTTTCTTGAACAAAAAAGTTACTAGTACTGTCATTCTTTATTTTTAGGTGCTTTATCCGAAAGTTTCAATAGTGCAAATCAAAAGGTTCTAATATAATGAAGTGAAGTCCAAGTTCATGTTGCTTTAGTGGACCCCATCTAATATGTATTATAATTAAAAGCCTTTCTTTCTTTCTTTCTTTCTTTTGTGAGTTGAACTCTTTGGTTATTTAATTCTAATTTGATGCCTCTCATTTCGCTTTCCAGGTATCATATTCCGTATTTGATTTTCGGACTAAAGAGATCGAAAAGAAATTTTATATTAGTTCATTTGTCTATATTAAAATCTCATCTTATTGATTTCTATATAATATCTATTTAAATTCCTGTTCTATCATTTCCTATCCTTAATTTTTTTATCCTAAACCTCATACTTCACATTGTTCTGTCCATGTGCCTTATCCTAAAGCTGTTCTGATCAAATCAATTTTGAAGTTTGTTAAATCTTGACCAAAAGTTCTCAAATGAATCTACTCGTAGCTATTTTATTTAATTATGCAAGAAAGAAAAACATTTTTATAAATTATGGTTTTTGTTAATTTTGCCTCCCGCCATCAGCTTCCGCCATTTCAAGACAGTCTATTTCTCCAAATTTCATCTATAGCTGACTGTCGAACCAGTCCAGTCGGTATTTCTATGCTCGTTCGTACTTTCCCAGGATTATCATGACTGGGAAGATTTGCTACCTTTTAATCCGTGCTTTTAATACTGATTTGCTGTCTGTAAATTCCATTTGGTGGATCGCCGGAATATCATCTCAGATCCTTGATGGTATCAGGTGTGGTTCAGATCGTTTCCTTTTCGCGCGTCACAAAACAAAACCTTTTCGTTTTAATTCACTTAATTCATTTCTTATAAATCTTCTTTTCAGAACTCTCTCGACTTTTTTTTTTTTTTTTTAATATTCACAGACTGACCTCCGTTTTTACTTTTTACCTCCCGCCAACAGACAGATGTTACCTTCCTCTTCTTTTTTTCTTTTTTTTTCTTCCGGGCACTCGTCCCAGTCAGACTTGAGACGTTTGGTCGAGTCTCGTCGACAGCACATTTGCCGTGTGGCCCACGCTGTGCACTGCTGCTAGCCGTCCGGTAGCATACTGCAGCCTGCAGTACACTACGACCATAACAAATCTTATTTATTAATAATTTTAACCGAAAAGATAAACTTTTGTCCAGTTTTTCGAATACCATCTAAGGTACATTTCTATTACCTGCAGTTATATCCGTATCATTCAGGTACTTACCTGGTGTTATCCGACTAGAGGAGCACCCTAGAGAATTGACATGATATCCAGTGAGATAAAATAAACTAGAAAACATGGTTTTTTTTCATATTTAATAAGAACTTTCGCATTACAAAAATATAAACATTTTCACAGTTATTTTAAATACTATATACGTTGCATTTATATTACCGGCCTCCGTATCGTTTAAGAACTTACCTGGTGTTATCCTCCAGAAAGAGCACCTTGAGGAATGGAAATAAGATACTGGTTTTAATTGGGTCGAATAAGAACAACTTTAGATTATAGACTTACCGAGTGCTGCACGCCTACAGAATCACCTGAAATGAATTAAAAGCATAAATCGTTACTTTATTACTGTTCGTAGTTTGATATAAATATTTCAAAAAGCTATTGGAGGCTTTGTAAATACTTAGTTATAGACTTACCGAGTGCTGCACGCCTACAGAAGCACCTGAAATGAATTAAAAGCCCAAATCGTTATTTTATTAGTGCTCATAGTTTAATATCACTATTTCAAGAAGCCATTGGAGGCGTTATAAATACTTATTTATAGAATTACCGCGTGCTGTACGCATACAGAAGCACCTCAATTGAACGCGTAAATTGTTATTCGATTAGTGTTGACCGTGCCATAATAGTATTGCACAAAGCCATTGGAGGCTCTAGAAGTCATTAATTATTGCCTTAACGTGGCCGACTCGCCTACAGGATTCTCGTAGTTAGCTTCGGGGTGTGAACAGGATTGTGATTTGTATGGAACTCGCTGATAGATACGTGTATTCCGAGTGTTGCAGTACCAACACTGATGGATGAGTTTATTTACCTCGAAACGCATAGCACCAGCTGGTAGAACTGCAAGAACGCGTTTGTTTTTCGATGAATTTTTATTGAAAAATTAAGTTCTCCAGAAGGCCCTTTCGAGAGTCGGTAATCGTGGAGCGTGATATTAGTAAGCAAAAGCATAATAAGTAAGGAATTATGAGGAACTCCCATTGGGTTGATCTCAATGTCGTCAGTGACCAGTCACCAACACCAGCCCATCTATAGAGCTTCGGGGTGATAATAAGAAAAAACTTTTTTTTGTAATAAATCTCTTCTATGTAACTTGTGAATTAACAGTAGGAAAGAAAACTTGAGAATGACTGAGTAGATAGGTTACTTTCTATCAAGACCTCTTCCGAGCTTTCTTTTTCTCCTCTAAAGGTACAAAGGGACATCTTAACTAGATGCCAGAGATGTGAAGGGCGGCAGGGACGGCAAGGAGGGTTCAGACCATCTTATCCCTATAATAGCCGTCAGGTGAGTGGTGTACGAGGTCCCTTCAGGACCTGTGTGTCGTTCTCTTTCGTACGTTTTGATCGTAGGATTCGCTCTTCGTTCCGCGTTTTGTTCAGCTTCCAAGGCACGATACCTTTTTTTGTTATGACAAAGTGACAGGCAGGTGATAGTGTGGAGAACCCACCCCGCACTCTCCGCCATATAGCCGAGGTGCTAGCGTGCCAGTCTGCTAAACTGTCACTGGGTGAGCTGTCAGCTATTGCTGGCAGATGGATTTTACTTCCTCCAGCTCTCACTTTTCTCAAGTCATATAACGCGCCCAACATGGGGCCAACACCAGCTTGAGTACTATAGACCTCTTTACTGGCGACTGAGACTCTGATGATTCGCGCTTTTGGCAATAGCTAACTGCTCACATCCAGTGACGATGGGGACAGACATTTGATTCAATTGAGTTGAGTTCGTGGTACTCGGCTTCACATGAACCTTCTCTTCAACCGTTTTTAAATTTTTTTGTAAATATTTGTGATGTTGTGCGCGTTATATGCTGTGCATATAACAAATGGCGTGGGGCCATACAGGTTGAATCACGGCAGTCTGAAAGTAGTTTCTACTGGGGACTGAGACCTCGACGATTCTTAGTCCTGGCTAATAGCTAGTGTTCAGACAAAGAGTCTCATATCCAGTAGAGGTTGCTGAAGACTTGTGATCTAATCATTTTTGTTGTCGTTTTTCTTCCTCGTTTCCAGAAATTTTTCACCGTTATGATGTTCAGCTCTCCTTCTGAGCTCTGAAATTTTTTTTAGTCCATGAATTTATCGTGATCTTATAGTCTCGCTTTTGTGTATCGTGCCCGGCGGCCTTCAGCCATGGAAATGTCGGGTGGCCTCACTCATTCAAATGTTCGGTTCAGTTTCGTGCGGAGGCCTGCCACTATTGGCATACACTGTACGTCACTTGCCTGGAGAGAAAAAAAATTTTCTATGAACTTTTACGAATATTTCTTCTTAAGGAGGAAATTTTGGCGTATAGTTCTTCTTAGGAAGAAAATTTTTTTGATATTTTCGTTCTTATTAAAGAAGGAAATTTTTGGAATTTTGGTGTACATTTCTTCTTAGGAAGACAATTTTCCTGATATTTCGCGGATAATTCTCTTAAAAAAGAAATCTTTTAGACCTTTTCCAAGTAATTCTTCTTAAAGAAGAGAAGTTTTTGAATTCTTCCGTATAGTTTTTCATAAAGAAGAAAATTTCGTTAAACTTCTGCGGTTACGGAAATGGCTACGGCAAGGACTCCCCCGGAGATGGGTCCTCTAGAGATATGCTCGATTTGCCAGGATGCGGATTGGACTATTAAGTTGCGAGCGGTGTCCACCTACTGCGGACACGTTTTCCACAAAAAATGCATCCAAAAATGGATAGAGGAAAAATCCAGCTGCCCAAATTCCAGGGTGTCTCTCAGTCAGGCCGACTATTATAAGTACACCGACACGATATCCAAGCGACCAATAACACGAGCATTTGGTCAAGACAGAGATCATAACTCCCTGCTGTCAACATCACGGCAAATGATTTCACCTCCAGCACATCAGCGCTCACTGCCTGCCAGACCACAACAGAACAGATCGACGGAAGGAATACCGATACCAAATCCAGCGCAAGTAGCAGCTGGACGTGAGCGTGAGGCTGGGGAATCCAATCTAGACCTAGCAGGCCCCCAAAGACAAATCTCCGATCTGGTTAGAGACGAGGTGTCGCGCTGTCTCAGTGATTTTCGAAACAAATTACGATCGCAAGTCCAACATCCACCGAGTACGGCAACGCCGCAAGTGGATTTGTCTCGTCCACCACCTGCTATTCCATAGCTGCCCGGATTGTTATCTCCAGGGGCTGGACTGTCTGGTTACTCCAGTCGAAGAGTCAATGACAATAATGCTAATAGTACTAGGCAAGACCCAAGATCTATACCGCCACTAGCGTCGCCTCGATCACCGTCCGCTCAAGAGCCCCCGAGGAATTTTGAGCAAGCCTCACGTCCCTCTACTCAACCGTGGACTAGATGTTGGTCAAGCCCGATTAAGGGATGGAGATTAGTATACAGCGGTGACAATTCGTGTCTGTAAATGGAAAACTTTATTTTCCGTGTAGAGGAACTGACAAATACCACCCTGTATGGCGATTTCGACCTATTGACTAGGCACATCCACACACTGTTTAGTGATAGGGCTACCATCTGGTATTGGTCACACTTAAGGATCAATTACACTCCCACTTGGGAACAAATTCGAACGGCTCTATTAACTGAGTGGGGTGACTCGAAGGACGACATTGAAGTAAGGCGCCAGATGATGAGCAGCCGACAAGAAGTGGGAGAGAATTTCGACCTTTCAACCTATACCTCCAAGTAATGGGAGAATTACGAAATCAGCTGCAGAATCCCATGTCTGAGCGAGAATGTATAGATCTAATCAAAACAAATCTACTACTAGCTATTCAGTGTCAGATCTGCTTACATCCAACGAACTCAATAACCCAATTGCGGGCATTGGTGATGCAGATACAAGCCACCCATGACCGAATCGTGTCATCCCACAGTCCTAGTGTGAGTAATAGAGCTCTTGCTCTACCATTGCCGAATTCGATGAATTCATGGAGAAGTCCACGTTATCGGGTTCATAAACTAACTAAACAACTTCAACGTAGAGCCAGACGATCAAGCCTTTCCCAACTCACAAGAGCTGGAGGTGCCAGAATTACACACTCGAGCTCCTGCTAGATATGAGTCGGTCTGCTGGAACTGTTATCAGTAGGGTCGCTTCTATACCGACTGTCCTAGAGCTCATACTGGCTACTTCTGCTATGGCCATTCACGACGCGGTAACCTCGAACATCGTCGACCCCAACTCCAGTGTCTCAGCCAACGGCCTCACCGCCTGCAGTGGCAGCGAGCAGTCAAGCTCCTCTATAAGAGCACTAGCAACTCCCGGCTTGATATCGTTGGAGGACAGACCCAATAAAAGTTTTTATGACGTTCCTAGGAGCCTGAAGGTCGAGATTTGGAGACCAATAATCAACATACGACGTAGATTTCCCTAACGTCGTTCTAGAGATCGCCAACAACGGTGGTGACAATTTGTAAGACACTCTTTGGACGTGTCTTTAATACCTGGCATCCCATTAACACCCATTCCGACCACTCCTCCTGGCATTGCCGAGCAGGGGGTCCAGCCTCCTACCTATAAGATATTGAGACGGTCATCAACCGCTGTGATGATGAGTGGCTGTGAGCCGGCTCAATATCCGTTGACACCACATCACGAGCGTTTAAACATCTATTGCGCCGTGAGAGATAGGATCTTCACATCGGTGATAGGATCCCCTGATGCGATGATGACAGAAACGTGCTGTTACCCAGCTAGAAAAATCTACTGTTCAATGGCGTGTACATAACAAACGTGTGAAAGCCGAGAGGAAGAAGTTGGCCAATATCGCAGTGTCAGTACTAGACGACATTTGGCCATATGCAGAAGTACACTTGCTCGAGCAAACCGTGTCAGGATTACTAGACAGTGGGGCCACTGTCAGCATCCTAGGCCGGGGAGCCCTTGAGAAATTGGCGGAACCGGAGGTTCAATTGAAGAGGTACAGGACGCAAGAAGAGGTGGCTAATGGTGCCATGACAAACGTTCATGGCCATGTGGACCTGGAAGTTACCTTCCGTAGTGAGACAAAGAACTTGCGTTTTACGTAGTCCCGGGGCTCACTCAGGCGCTGTACTTAAGCATTGACTTCTGGCGTCTTTTTGGGTTGGCTCCGGATGTTCTAGGTGTAGCGGAGGTGAAACCAGGTCTGTTAGCTGCCTGAGACACTGATCGCCATCTTCTTTCAGAGCAAGAATTGAAACGTCTTGAAGCCACTAAGCAGTTGTTCCCTTCATTTGCCTCACCACGCTTGGGCAAGACGTCACTGATAAACCTCAAGATCGACACTGGAAATGCAAACACAGTCATCATGAAGGACGCCTATCCGTTATCACAGATAGACTGAATTTTGGGTCGACTTCCTCCGGCAAAATACATTTCGAGACTGGACCTGAAAGATGCATTCTGGCAGATCCCGCTGGATCAAGAATCCCGAGGGAAGACCACTTTTACAGTGCCTTCTCATCCCCTCTATCACTTCACGGTGATGCTGTTCGGACTATGCAACGCTCCTCGAACTATGTGCCGACTAATGGATAAATTCATACCATTCGATCTTCGTGAAAAGGTTCTGGTGTACTTGGATGACCTACTAGTTCTGTCTGAAGACTTTAATTCCCACCTGGCTTTACTGGCTCGAGTGGTGGATTGCTTGAGGAAGTCCGGTCTCACTATTAACGTCGAGAAGAGGTAATTTTGCGTAAGAGAGACTAAATATTTGGGCTTCATAGTCGGGTATAAAAAACGACCCTGACAAGGTGGCAGCAATCATCGATTAGCCGGGCACCGAAAACGGTGCGACAAGTTCGGCTCCTGTTGGGAATGGTGGGGTGGTACGACGCTTCTTACCAAACTACGCGGACTTGACTGCTTCGATAACTGACACTTTGAAAAATCCTAGTCAGTTTAAGTGGATCACCGAGGCCCAAAGGTCTCTTGAGTAGTTGAAGCAAAAGCTCACGTCTGCTCCGTTATTAGTGAGTCCGGACTTCACCAAGCCGTTCATCATACATTGTGATGTCAGTCAACAAGGAATTGGTGGAGTACTGATGCAACTGGATGGTAATGGCAACGAAAGACCTATTGGCTACTTCTCCAAGAAGTTAAACTCAGCTCAACGTAATTACACCGTCACGGAGCAAGAGTGTTTGTCTACAGTATTAAGTGTCTAGCAATTCGTGACGGAACATGCGAGTGTTGATGTCCCAAAAGGACCTCAGCGGTAGGCTCGCTTGGTGGAGTCTGAAGCTTCAGGGTTTTGACTTTACCATTGATCATCGGAAGGGAAGCCTCAACGTAGTACCTGATGCATTGTCATGGATATACTGTGACAGTCTGACAACTACAAAATAGACTGGCTCCGAGGTCGACCTTACATCTCCACATTTCGATTCATTGGAGTATGAAGAGTTGTGGCAGAGATTTAAGTCGGCCTCAAACAAGATACCAGATCTATGTATCAGAGGAGGCTCCAAGGCGGGCATCAAGTCCAAGAGGAAGAAGCTTGGAAGCTTTGGATTCCGCGCGGGCTTGTCACAGCCGCCAATTCAAGGGCGCATCATTCGCCACTGGCCTCTCATGGAGACATAGGGAAGACTCTGCAACGCTTACGATGACATCTGTACTGGCCAAAATGACAGTCGACGTTAGGAATTATATTGGCTCATGTGACGTGTGTAAAGAAATATAGGCTCCGAACACCACGGGACCCAGTCTCCGGCAGAACGATCTTGGTAGCGTATATACATAAACATAGGCCCATACCCTGGATATATAAATGGAAACCTGCGCATGATAATTGCTCTTGACCACTTTTCAAAATACCCCGTATTGAAACCGATTAAGAAGACCTCTGTTCAGAAAATTTGTCAGTTTGTGGAAACTGAGCTTTTCCACAGGTTTGGAGTTCCAGAAACGATAGTAACAGAGAATGGATCCCAATTAGGGTCGGCTCAGTTTGCGAAATTATTAGAGAGATACGGAGTGCACCATCTCCGATCTGCGGTGTACTCACCACAAGCAAATGCTTCCGAGCAAGTCAATAGATCCATCCTATCGGGAATCCGAGCATGTCTTACAAGTGAACACAATAGATGGGATGAAAAACTGATTTACATCGCTAGTTCTTTAAGGAGATCAGTCCATCAGGCGACTGGTTTCTCTCCTTACAAAGCACTTTTTGGATTTCAAAAGGTGGAAAATGAAGCTCTTATAACTTATTGAAAAATCTCGGTACCTTGAGTGAACCCATGGCACTGGATGAGGCCGACAAAGTGCAGTTAATTCGTGCTAAGGTCCAAGAGAACTTGAAAAATTCATTCGAGCAGGGCACCAAGAATTATAACCTGCACTCAAAACCAGTAGAGTTTAAGATCGGTCTCGAGGTGTATAGGAGGAATTTCATGCAAAACAGTTTCCAGAACCAAGTCAGTGCCAAGTTAGGACGTAAATTTCTCAAGTGCAGCATTGTGGCAAGAAAAGCCAACTCGCTGTACGAGTTAGAAGATCTGCAAGAAAGTCAATAGGGGTCTATCATTAGACCTTGAGAGCGGTTGAGGTAACTAAAGGGTCCGTTAAATTTACGTCAAAGTAGGTCCTTTAATCCTGGTAGCCCTAAGAATGCATCCGGCCAGCTTAACTGGTAACTACAGGGTACCAATGTGCCGCTTAGGACCTGCCCATCCTAGCGGCCGGCATACCTTTTGTTAGTAAGTCCACTTTTACACATTCCCTAGCTAGACAATACGTCAAAACTCCTCCCATATGGTACCCTACGGTGGCTGCACCGCCGTAGGAATTCCAACTTGCACACCGTCTCCGGAAATTTTACCTTCAGCTGCACTAGCACTCTGGTGCAGGTCTAAACTTCGAAGACTCAATCTGGGCGTGGTGACTTAGATGCGCATCCACTGCGAATGGTGATCTGGGATCCGAGGGTGATGTCCAGTGGGGGGAGGTCCGGTGGTCAGTTGGTTAGGTTGCTGAATGCGAAGGCTTTCCCTGCTCGTCTTGGTGCCGGTGGTCGGGGGCGTACTGACAGCCCAGATTTTTTGCGTTGCTGAGTGTGTGGGCGCCTTGGGCTTTCAGTGCCGGGATGGGTTTCAAGCTCTGACCAGGGGTCGCCGTGACTTGGGGATGCGTCCCTGGCTGGTCACGCTTGGAGAGGGTCTGACAAGGCTTTCGTGTCTTTTATACAGCTATTGTAGCATTCATTTCATTGATCGGCAGTGGTCTGGCGAATATTTTTAAGGACAAGATCCTTGCAGCTGTCTCTACTTTTGGACTAGCCTCATAATGAGGAGTTTCCTTTTCTGTCTCGTCATTCACATTTTGGTAAGGAGTGGTCGTGGGTCGAGCCACATATTGGGCATTCGCGAAGATGAAGCTTAAGATTAAAGACCAGCTAACTCAGCGAGCTCTAGATTTGAGCATCTTTCAACGTCTTTGACACCCGGAGGGAGTCAACGAACCTGCCCTGTTATGGTCGCATATGATCATGGCGGCAATAGGGAAATCCCATATGTAGAGATGGAATGCTGCTCGTGTGATGTCACCCTAACCTCTACCCGCAGAACTGACGGTGGAATATCGTGTACCATGTGGGGGAACGAATAAAATCGGAGCGATGAAGAGGCCGGAAAAATGACCGTCAGCCATATTGTGGGATTTTGAGTTAGAGAGTAGATCGGCGAACAGGGAGGTTGAAGAAAAATAGGAAAGAGTGGAAGACCAAAAGAAATACAAGAAAATAGTGAAGAGTTTAGTTTTATTAAACTGCAAAAAGAAGAAGAAATTTCAAAATCATAAAAATTCGGCAAGAAAAAATCAATAGGGAATTAAATGCAGTGTGCACTGTGCGGGCGGAGCACCTGAAAAGGAAAACGAAACACAGGATAAGTACTAGTATTAATTAGAAATGTGCGTTAGTTAGTTCAATAACAGGCAAAATTCTGGCGAAATTATAAATAGTAGGGCTAGAGAGTATCAAGTGAAAATCGCCCACATGGTCGTAGCCTAACCACATTATCACTCGGGTGATATACTAAGTAAAAGGAGCGCTTGAATGAACGGAGGTCTCAATAACAGTCATCCAGTACGGTTAAATAGAATAGCCAAATCGCAAATATTATTTATTAATAATTTTAACCGAAAAGATAAACATTCGTCCAGTTTTTCGAATACCCTATTACCGGCAGTGACATCCACATCGTACACGAATGTGCATGGTGTTATCCGACTAGAGGAGCACCCTAGAGAATTGACATGATATCCAGTGAGATAAAAAAACTAGAAAACATGGTATTTTCCATATTTAAAAAGAACTTTCGCATTACCAAAATAAAAACATATTTTCAGTTTTTTTTAAGACTATATACGTTGCATTTAGTCATATTACCGGCATTGGCCTTCCCATCGTTTAAAAACTTACCTGGTGTTATCCTCCAAAAAGAACACCTTGAGGAATGGAAATAAGATTCTGGTTTTAATTGGTTTCGCCGAATAAGAACAACTTTAGATTATAGACTTGCCGAGTGCTGCACGCCTACAGAAGCACCTGAAATGAATTAAAAGCATAAATCGTTATTTTATTACTGCTCATAGTTTAATATCACTATTTCAAGAAGCCATTGGAGGCGTTATAAATACTTATTTATAGATTTACCGAGTGCTGTACGCATACATAAGCACCTGAAATGAACTAGAATGCGTAAATTGTTGATCGATTAGTGTTGACCGTACCATAACAGTATTGCACAAAGCTATTGGAGGCTCTATAAATGATTAAATATCGCCTTAGCGGGGTCGATTCACCTACAGGATTCTCGAAGTTAGCTTCGGGTTGTGAACAGGATTGCGATTTGTATGGAACTCGCTGATAGATACGTGTATTCCGAGTGTCGCAGTACCAACACTGATGGATCAGTTTATTTATCTTGCAACGAATGACACCAGCTGGTAGAACTGTAGGAATAGAATAGAATATTAAGTTCTCCAGAAGGCCTTTTCGAGAATCGGTAATCGCGGAGCGTGATATTAGTAAGCAAAAGCATAATAAGTAAGGAATTATGAGGAAATCCCATTGGGTTGATCTCGTCGTCAGTGACCAGTCACCAGCACCAGCCCATCTATAGAGCTTCGGGGTTGAAAATAAGAAAAAAAAAATTGTAATAAATCTCTTATATGGAACTTGTGAATTAATAGTAGGAAATAAAACTTGAGAATGATTGAGAAGATAGGTTACTTGCTATCTCGACCGCTTCCCAGCTTTCTTTTTCTCCTCTAAAGGTACAAAGGGACATCTTAACAGAGATGTCAAGGGCGGCGGGGACGGCAATCAGGGTTCAGACCATCTGATCCCTATCATACCCTTCAGATGAGTGGTGTACGAGGTCCCTTCAGGACCTGTGTGTGATTATCTTTCGTACGTTTTGATTGTAGGCTTCGTGCTTCGTTCCGCGTTCTGTTCAGTTTCCAAGGCACGATACCTGTTTCGTTATGATAAAGTGATAGGCAGGTGTTAGTGTGGAAAACCCACCTTGCACTCTCCACCATATAGACGAGGTGCTAGTGTGCCGGCCTGCTACACAGTCACCGGGTGAGCTGTCAGCTATTGCTGGCAGACGGACTTTACGTCCTCCAGCTCTCACTTTTCTCAGGTCATATAACAAGCAATGATGAGTATACCATGCTTTTCTCGCAATAAAGATGAGATCTAACTTCTGACTCCTCCCGAAGTTCTTTTGCTTTTAAAGTTCATCAGTGCCTTCCTGCTTTGAAATCAATCTTCAGAATTCGGTCAATATATGCAAATGAGAAAGTCGTCGACGGTGAAAGATTCACTTTTCTCAAGTGCTCATAATTATTTTCGCACCTACGATTTTTTCTGATGCTTGCTCCACGTAGAATATACAGGGTAAATTGAGGTCATGATGCAACTGCTACTTCTGCTTCCGCTTCGTCGAGGTTGTTTTACACTGTTTATGTAAATTTCTCAATCTTATGGATCTCTCTGTCTTTCCATTATTCTACAGTTTTAAGCCTTAAACATTTACTACATAGTTATTTCTTCTATTTGCCCTTTCTAACATATATTCTTCTAACCTAATCTTGCTTATAACTTTACCAATGATTTACAAGCTTTTCGTTCTACTTTTTTTGTCAAATAATATATCTCCTTTTTTTTAACTTCTCCTTCTTTTAATCTCTTATATCTTTTCTTTTTCAATCTTATCTTTCTTTTAAATCTGGTATTCCTGTTTTTCTTTCAATTTTCTCTTTACTTTAAACCTCTTATTCCTTTTTTTTAATTCTTGTTATTTAAGTAATTAAATAACTCTTTTTTCCAAGTTTCTTAAATCTTACTATGTCTTCTTTTTAAAAACATTTTCTTACCTTCTTACCTTTTAATTTATAATTTTACCTTAAATTGGATCCAGTGCGTTACTTATATCTCCTTCTATATTCTTCCTGGCGATAGACTACAAAACTCCGCTCATCGAATTTCTTCTGAAATTAGAGGGAATATTTTGGAACTCTTTTTGGTTACGTACCCCGATTCCTGGGTCATAACCGTTACCTACCTTGTACATCCCGGTCAAATTTGGCGTAAGGTTTGTCCTATTAATCTTATTTCTAACGGGCGAAGCTACCATACCTATTTGACAACCATGTTTTGGCATCGTTAACTTACCCTTTTGCTTTATCCCCTGGGCATTCTTGGAAAACCTGCTGACTATTATCTATTTGCAGCTTCGCTTCACAAGTCCCCATGGCGCTTTTCGCGTTTCCAAACAGTCCTCTAATTCTTATTTCCTGTTGTGTGTGTATGAAGGCATCGCTTTATTCCTATTGAGCTTAATTAAGCTACATGTGGATCCCGTATCTATTAAAAGACTAAACGTATCTTCTAAAGCAATGTCCTACAGAACTGTGATGATAAATTTACTCTGAGCCTCTAACTTTTCCCTTTCTCTCTCTGCTAAATACATGTCACATGTTTGGCAGAAGTGGCAATCCCCCTCCTTTCCTGAACGGAATTCATCTTCGATGCCAACTGCACTGTTTGGCACTCTGACGTGATGAATTCGGCAATTGGTCCTCTGGTCCCCTTTTTTCTGATATCCCGTACAGAAAGGCACTCTCTCTCAAAGTGTCCAGGTTGACCATACTTGAAACAATGTTTGGGTCTGTGCTCATATGCTTTCCCAGGTATTCTTCTGTATGATTCTCTATAAACTAGCTAAACTAGCTGTTCTAGAGTAGAGAAAGGCTTTTGGTGAGGTGCGGGCTCAGCTGCGTTGACATCGTCACTTCTCCATCCTTCCTGTGAAAAAACCTTATTGCCATTGAGCTGAAGTCTTCTCACGTCCCTTTCGTAAAATTCCGCCTCTTCTCTCAACGCCTCCAATGAGCCGCCGAACTTTCGCCCTGTTAAGTGCACCTGGATACCCCGATCTCTTATTCCAACTTTAAATTTGTTGAACGCTTCCGCTTCCAACTCTGCCAGTAATCCCCCATCTTTACCGGAATGTTTAGCTAAAACTACCCTTTAATTTAGTTCAACAAATCTGTAAGTCTGTCCTCATATTCCCAGATATCGTCTCCGGGTTTTTGTGTACACGCTATAATTTCCGTTCCCAATTCGTAATAGGACTTCCTAGGCATATAGGCAGTTTTAATGGTCTGCTGCAATGCCTCAAAACGCTTTTGCTCCTCAGAACTAGTACGCATCGTCCGTGAGCCGATATCTTACACATTTTATGAAAATAGATTGTTCCTCGGCCTTCAGACGATCGAAAAGCTCTTTGCAGCAATTTAGGAAGCGGTGTACTTCCTTTGCTAGCTTTGGTGATCTTTCATCCGAAAACATGGGAATATATTTGGACACCATATCCATTATTTTTCCAAATGTATCTGCCATCTTGTACACTGTTACTGATTTCTTATGTTTTTATCTCTTGCAACTACTTCGTTCTGGTAATTTCACTTACTTCGAAAATCCCTTTTTCTCTAACAACGTTTATACTTCATTCGAAAAATTTGTACAACGCGCTCTAGAAAAGATCTTTCGTAAAACTCAAATCTTTATTAAAGGTGCTAATCGAATACTAATACTCATGTATAACGTTAAACATTCAAAACTGTAATATAATTACCACACTCATTTACTCTGAATTCAGCTATTATGCTCACAAACATGCTTTTTCTAAATTTTTATTCTTCCTTACTCAGATGCACACAATAAAAACAATACAACAAACCATACTCCCATACATTATATCCTATTATAAATATTAAACCGAGCCCAATTTATTTGCTTTTAGGCGATCACGCCGATATTAGAAACCCATCGGAGCACACGAATTTTTCCTACATTACCATCACAAATAAACAAACCTATCACCACTTTTATTACTATGGTATACTAAAATTGTGAACAAAACAAAATAAATATAAAATAAAATCTAAAATATAACAATATCAAGCTATCTTGGAATCACTTTTAACCCTTAAAAACAAAACTCCCAAATTCTATCATATTTTAAAATTTACACTATTTATCTGAAAGAAAGAAATTGTTTGTGAAAGGTGTTTATACGGGATGCGGGAGTAGCTTGTAAAAGTACAACTCCTCGATCGCCGCTAATGTATGTATGTATTGTGGCATCCCTATATACCTACATACCTACATATATACATACCTACATATAAACATACCTACCTACATACATAAATATCTACCTACCTACTTACATATCTACATACGTACCTACCTGCAGTCATAATATTATGACATACTTATTGGCCAAGCACAATGAGTACTCATAACATTAAAATGCTTCCGACACTTGTCATACATAAAGAAATACGAGACTCGGCCACCCTTACCCAATACACAATCGCATCAACATAAACAAACTAAATCTATTAACGCGACCCACTAAAGTAGCACGCAAGTAACAAGCAGTGACGAAATATCGATCACTGACCGCGACTCAACATGAAGGCTTCGATGAGGAAATAATAATAAAGTAAGTAATCATAACAGTAATTATTGTTATTATAAGCAAATTTTTACTTGTATAAATAAGCTAAGAAAATTAAAGAAAACAATCATTATCAGAAGTTCACTCATCGTGTTTTAATTCAGGTGGAGTTCTGCTATCTAGCTGCTCCCCATATATATCACGGGAGTTAACGCTCTAATAGCTGCTCCTCTTAAATCACGTTAAGAGTAAATCCCATAGGCTTCTCTTCGTGCATTAATTAGATAAACCAAGCAAACATAAATTAAAGGTTTATCACATGGCGACCGTGACTCCGTAGCATCACATAACGACCGTGATTTTATAACATTTACGCTACGATGAAACTACAGTCTTCGATGAAAGTTTATCAAAAACATTACGTGAAGGAGAGACATTTAAAGAATAATAACAAATTCTTCGTAACATCGCAGCAAGCACGCTACGCAGAACCTGTATCAGTAAAAATTGACTTTTACAAGAAAACAGCAGAAAACATCGTCATCTCCAACAATGTATAATGGAATAACTAGAGCGTTACGACATGCTCATAGCAGAACTATACAAATAAGACTAGATAAAAATAGATAATTTAATTTAACTTTTATATGATCTGGCGAGTACGTATAAGACATATAGCCAATTATAAAGATATAACAATCAACGTGACGATTCCCATCAATATCCGCCGAAATGCTAGCAGAAGACAATTTTGAAGGAAAAATGGAACAAAAATAGTAAGATAACAATTGGAACACGGAGCGTTATTTAAATAAAATAATTTAAACTTTGGGAGCTGAAAAACTAACAGGGACTGCCATAAAGAATAACCAAGTAGTTAGAGATTAATTAGATTTTGAGATAGACAAGTTAACTTTATAATTTCCTGGTAGATCGAATACATAAATAGAACTAGATACAAAGTAATCAGTAATAAATATGAAGTACGGAAAATTCTTAGCAATAAATATATATATATATGGATAATACTATAAATAATAGATAGATAATTTAATTTGACGGAAAATATTTCTTTTTCTCATAGATGGAGATTTATAGAATAATTATTTAAAATAATATTTCTCAGTATTAGATAATATTTTAATATAAATAATATTTTTTTTTCATATAAATAGATATAAGTAAATTTATATAACCATGGGAAAAACGCAATCTAAAAACTCTGATAACAATGGAGAAGTTGTTAATAATCTCGTTATCGATGACACAGTAAAACTGGAAAATATCCACATAGTAACACTGTTGCTATTAATGGCAATTCTTAAACTGGTCCAAATCATTTACGTTCTTTACAAAGACCAAAAGAGAAGTTTGAGAAAAAGATAATCAAATGCAGTGTTAAAAGTTTAAAATTTTTTCTATATATATCTGTTCTCATTATTTTCGTTCGCAAGAAACTTATTATAATCCAATTTAAAATATTTTAAACTCCGAAAACCGACTTCTATTTAATAAATAATTTTTTTTTTTAATTCTCTGTGCCTAAAAAGAAAATATGGCAAAACATCTGAAAATGCACTATGAATCCATGATGATGGACGAAAAATATACCAAAGCAGTACCGAAAAATCAAATCAAAATGGAAAAAACGATGGATATTTGAAAAGATCACACTCAACTGGGAATGTAAGGTCTCATAACACCACTAGTAATAGCAGCGCGAAGAAATTTAAGCTAGGCGAAAATATGTTTCATTATTTAAACTGCCAGTTTATAGCGGATGCAATAGAATCGCTGAATGAACATACAGAAATAAATCATCTTAAAGATGAATGGCACGATTCGACTTCAATTATAGCAAAGAGACCAAAAATAAGAGCAGCTGTTGCAGCCGCAATGACTCGGCATATATCGCCATCAAAATCTAGTAAGCCTAGAGAATGCACTTCTGACTTCTTTTCACTGTTCGTAATGATTCTAAAAGAGTAGCCGTTGAGAAAACAATTATCTGTCACGTCGCTTATTATTTTAAATAAAAGTTTGGTTTAATTAATTAAAATTTGTACTTTTTGTCGGAATCTTATCCCCGCTAATACATCGCAACATATTTTTGGTCCTTCGAACCTGGATTGAGAAGAAAAAGATAAACCAGCCACGGAAGTAGAAGCGATTCTATTCATTTCTCGCTGAAATTTCAATATCCAGCATTTTCAAGAGGTGAAGAAAACGCAAGCGACGACACATCATTTGCAAGCCCTGTTATTTCTTAAACGTCACATACTAGCGTGAATATACAAGCAGGAGAAAGGGAAGTACGTGACTTCAGCTGAAACGTATTGCGTAAAATTGTATTCCCACGATGTCTGCAGTAAGCAAACGTGACACCGCAAAAAACGCTATAAAGCGTTCCTTAGCTACAAGTAAACAGGCAGCAGGCACCCACGATCAAAGCCGCATTGAAGCTTTCATGAAGTTATTAGACAACCAATGGAACGCCTTTCAACTAGCTCATGATCTAGTATTGGAATCCTGTGGACAAGCCAATATATCAACGCAAGAAGATGAGTTTATTCAAGCTGAGGAGTGGTATAG
Source organism: Dioctria linearis (assembly GCA_963930735.1). Taxonomy (NCBI): domain Eukaryota; kingdom Metazoa; phylum Arthropoda; class Insecta; order Diptera; family Asilidae; genus Dioctria; species Dioctria linearis. The sequence goes on along the minus strand of OZ005741.1, from coordinate 176,089,460 downwards.
GGGAGCATTAAGTAATTTTTACCGACTACTACCAGTATTTAAACTAAGTGAACAAGCAACACCAATAACAACACATCCTTCGATGAACATTTCCGCAGCAAAAAGGACAAAAGGAAACTATCACTTGTATTTCAATAAAAAAAAAAAAATTTTATACTTCTATACTAATAAAATCATCATTTTTAATAAATTTATTTCTACAGGATCTTTTAATCTAATCAGGTTTTTTCATTTTTGTTTAACGTACCCAGTTCAAAAATCATTTCGATATTTAAAAATAATTAGAGTCAATTAAAATTTTACATGGGATAAACACTTTAATTTTACATTTATTGTCCAACTGACTAATTTTATATGGTGGTAACACTGAAGGTTTTTTATAATAAGTTTATATTTTAATGCATCGAAACAGAAATTCAGAGAATAATACAAGCCCGTTTTACCTATGTGTTTCGGTATTTTCACTACATCATCGAAGAAGTGTAGAAAAAACATCTACTCTTATTGTTGGTCCAACTACTAAAAATTGTGTAGGTAATTTAAATGCTGTTAATAGAATAAGTAGAAGATTCGTATACTAATATGTGCGATCTCACTACTTTTTGCGGAATATGTACAGTTTTCAGTACCGCAGGTTCATTTATGTTTTCGCAGTGACAAGAAGTGGTTAGTTTCTATTGCAAAAAATATAAATTGATTTTTATAATGGATTCTTTAGTATTAGAAGAAGTGAGTGTGGAAGAACTTTTGGAGAGTTGGGGCTTCTCGGACTTAACTCCTAGTTTTCGTGGTAAGTATTTTTGCTCTGTTGATTTACACCGATTTAAGTAAATATGAACATTTTCTTAGAAAAAGGTGTACTGGACTATGAAGTCCTCAAAAACCTTACAAGCGATGACTTAAACCGACTAATACCTGATGAAAAATTTGGTTTACGCATCAAATTTCGGACAAAGCTATTTAATTAAAGAAATGATAGCGTGAGTTTTGTGATTTTTTATGTCTTTATTTAATTAAAAAATTTGGCTAAGCTCTGCACACAAAATGGGCCCACTAGGTTCCGTATGACATTTGCAAAAAGTTCATATTTATTTATTGTTAACAATTTATAACAGGTTATAAACAAAAGAAAAGAGCTAGCATATAAACTTTTGATTATTTGATAATATCCTATAAGTGTTTGTATATACATAACTGTATTTAGTGGCATTTAATATCTAGTTCTGGTATACTAATTTCTTTGGTTCATGTTCGCTGCATAATTTGTTTTTTTTGCATTCAATGCATATTTGTTTATTTTTCCAACTTATATTTGAAGGAGAAATATAACAACATTTCCTGCAGACAATTTGGAAAATATTCACAGGCTCCAACATATCATCGTCACACTGCACTCTTCTATTACTAACCTCGGCATCGGCCTCAAATGCCTTTTGGTCCATTTGATCCATAGATAATATGTATTTAACCTTGAGGGACTAGCGTTAAAATTCGCCTCACTATTTTCGTTAACCTGATTTCACAGTCTTTAATTGGATATTTAACCGCGCTTGTAAGGTCTATTTCGTCTGGATGAGAATTAGTGTTAAAATTGAAAAGTACGTGACGGATTAGTACATAGCATGCAGATGCATTATGTACAGGATTTTCCAATAAGAGGTGTTATTTTGATATTCAAAGAAAAATGCTATTTTTTGAGATAAATGATCGGATCTTTATTTCATTATAAAGAGAAAGGTATGCCGTTAATAATGGAAAATAACATCAGCCAAATGACCACCACGACCACGCCTACAGGACCATATCCTTTTCATGAATTTTTCCATAACCAAGTCGCAAAGTGGCTGCCCTATGTCCTCAATAGCCTCACGAATTCCATCTGTCTCCATCTGCCTCACGAGTCGCATCTGGGGCTCGGAAAACCCAAGAGTTATTGTTGAAAAGCCTCTCTATCCTCAACGTGTGACTGTTTGGTGCGGTTTATGGTCCCGCGGGGTCATTGGACCTTACTTTTTCGAAAATGAGGCTGGAGCAACAGTTACGGTGAATGGATTGCGCTATCGACAGATGATTAATGATTTTTTATGGCCGGAATTGGATGGTATTGATCTGGACAACGTTTACTTTCAACAAGACGGCGCTACGTGCCATACAAGCAACGAAACCATTGATCTTTTACCGGAAAAGTTTCGGGACCGTGTTATCTCTCGAAGAGGTGATCACAATTGGCCACCGAGATCTTGTGACATAACACCTTGCGACTTCTTCCTTTGGGGCCACGTGAAAGAGAAGGTCTACGCCAACAGCCTAGCGTCGATTCAAGACCTCAAAGATGGAATTCGTGAGGCTATCGAGGACATAGGGCAACCACTTTGCGATTTGGTTATGGAAAATTTCATCAAAAGGATATGGTCCTGTAGGCGTGGTCGTGGTGGTCATTTGGCTGATGTTATTTTCCATTATTAACGGCATACCTTCCTCTTTATAATGAAATAAAGATCCGATCATTTATCTCAAAAAATGGCATTTTTCTTTGAATATCAAAATAACACCTCTTATTAGAAAACCCTGTACTATCTTATAGTATATGCTATCCATTTTGCGATGAATCTTAAAATTTTTTTTTATTAAATACATTGTGCAGAGAAGTAGTTTATTTATACCTAACTAAGGCCGACGCATTATACAATAAATACAATTTATTTCAGTTGCCTTTTAGAGCTCCTGTAGATAGGCGGCCTTTGGATGCCTAGATAATCCGAACCTCAATCCGAATTTGTTTTGTGATCTAAACAAGTTATAATTATCTCTAAGGCAGATCTATTCGCCAAAACTATAAGCAACAAGGATTTTTGTTAAAAGCGCACCGACAACAATTGTGTGGCATTATCTGTAATTATTGGGTAAATTCCGGAAAACGAATTACGACGAAGGATTATAGGAATACTGGCGAAGAAATTAGGGCCATATTTTCAAAAGAAGAAATAGTAAGTAAGAGTTTTTATCGAAACCAATTAAAGAACATTTGGTTACTAGGAGACGTATACAGGAAATAAGTTCCACAGAGGAAAATTGCGCGAAAAATATTCTCTTTAACGAGAAAGCTACGAGGTAGCGAACAATTCTTGAACAGTAATAGGAAAACGAGAGCTTCAGCTTCAATTGCAACTCCGGAAGTGAGCCCCCGTACCGGTATTGGTAATATATTACGTAAATATTACAAATAGTCCTGTTTGTATATCTTATCTATTATTTGCTTTATTAGATTACGATGAATTAGTGCGGGAATGCCAGCCGAATTTTGAATGGTTGCAGCATAACAAGACACCAGAAGCTTTAGTCATATCAAAGTAGCAAGTTACATATTCTTTACGACAATTTGATGTGACAAATAATAATATAAATCTTTTGGAGAGGTGGCCAATCTTGAAACAGCAGATAGGAACATCTCTGGTAAGTTTTTAATTTTCATGAGAAATCAAAAAGAAATGCTTTACATTTTTCAGATTGAGCTAGACTTTGAGGTCCTGTACCCACAAAAAAACACACTTTTATTTTCAAAGTGGGTACCATTTTTCGAAAAGTGTCGGAATATTCTTAAAAAGGAAATTCGCGATCCATCGAATAAGAATCTTCTCCCTCTTTTGGATGGAGAAGGTAAGATAAAATATACTTGCATTGATTTTGTATCTAATAAAGCTATTACAGATACTCGTAATTATGCTCTTTGCCTCTTACTTATCGCGCATTTAGTCCCACAAACTATTAAAACGTCAAATATTAAGCAGTGGAAGCCGACAATTACGGATAGCCAGAGCCCTTTCCTCATACATATTTCGGTAAGAACAAATTCTTAACTAATATATACAATATTAGTTTTTAAAATTATTTTTTTAAGTTTTTTTAAACAAATTTTTAGCTGATTTTTTTTTTTTTGTTAGACCAAATAGTTGATTTATGACAGTTGCTATCCAAATTATATTTCATTTTTCTTTCCGTGAATTCGTTTGAATTAATTAGTAATTAAAAATTACTTACATGTCAATTCGAAATCTAAAATTTACGGTTATCCAGGTTGAATGTTTCTAGCCCACAGTTATGTTACATAATTTGATGATTTTTCAATGTAAAACTAAGATAGACGTGCTAATTCGGGAATTCGACGCAAGGAAAATGATCATTTAATGCAATTTAGAACTACAAAACTTCAGATAATATTACTTTTTATAAAAGCACGATTTTCGTAGGATAAAAACTTTATTTTATCGGCAATAAACCAGAAAAAACCGACTACCTTGCCCGTAAATCCACTTTACAACCGCTTATAATACTGATTGGAGAAGACGAGAAAAACTTTCTTAATTTTTATGTACACTATAACGATATTTTATATGAAGTAGATAGCATACTTCAAGCTAGCTCTGTAACACTCCAATTACATCAAGTGTTGCAATTGGAATATCCCAAAGAATGCAATCAAATTTGGCTGCTCTTTGAAGAATTTTTATATGAGATTCTCGCATCTGGCAATAAAAATTCAGATTTGTGTGCTTTAATTGGTATTTTAAAAAACTAATATGATTTCTTGTTTTCTTTGCAAAGACTGTTTTAAGGTCGAAGACTATTGTAAACACTTAAAACATTTTCATAAACTTATAAGTACTTCAAAATTTTTCTGCACCTTATGTTCGCAAACATTCCAATCGCAGTATTCATTTAAACGTCATATTTTAAGGCAGCATAACAGCTCCGATAGCAGCTTACCAAAATTTACAGATTTGCATAATATTTCTTTAGCTTCCGATTACAATAATGAGACCAAGGGGAAAAATGACGTATCTATTTCTTGTGTACAAAATGATTCTCTCGAACTTAATAATGCTAAACCAAAAGAAGTACCTGTAGCTTCTTCAAAAGAAAACGATAAGATAGACGAATAACTTGAACCCAATATTCTCAAATTTGTCATGCAATTGTACGGAAATATGTATATGCCTTAGCAGGCGTACAGCAACGGAAGTTATTTCTCATTTACAATGCCACGTAATAAATCCGTTAGTAGGCCATTTAGAAAACCTTTTAAGCAATTGTGATGTTTTAAATTCTAACGAAGCTTTGCAACTTGTTTACGAAATAAAAAAAGGTTTTGATTCCTTGAGCTCAGAGTATAAATTTAAAAAGTACCTTCTTGAAAATAATCTTTATTCTGAGCCTGAGGAGTTCGTAATTGATAATCATCTTGATATAAATAATATTAACTCAGGTATTTGCAAATTGCAAAGGCGTTATTATGCCCTTACAAGATAATTTAAGACTTATTTAAAGATCCCTGGCATTTTGCAATCAATGATGGAGAATATGAGTAATTTAAAGCAATGTACTGATATTGAGAATATTGTTCAAGGATCTATATGGACGAAAAAAGTTTCGAATTACAAAGATAAAATAGTTCTACCTTATATTTTGTATCAAGACGACTTCGAGGTGAACAATCTGTGAGAGCTAGTGCCGGTTTTTGAATAGATAACTCAGCGTGTTTCAAATTCAAATATAAAATTTTATTTTCATAATTCATTTACTTAACCTAATATCACAAATTCACAAAAAAATTCAAAAGAGCTTAAAACTAGAAATTCAAATTAACAATTCAGTATGTATATATATAAAAAAAATTCAATAATAAAAAGAAAAAAAAATGGTCCAAAAAACGTGGTCCGTCTCTTTAATTCTGAAAAGAAGAAGAAGACCGGAATTAGTTTCTGTTACCTTATACACTACTAGAATAAAACTAATAATGCTGCTAATACGTGTGGGCGCTAAGGCAGTAAAATGACGCACAAGAATTTTCTATGAATCAATTTGATGGTAGCGGCCCTCTCAGACAGAAAAGCTGAATAAGAAGCAAAGGGGGTGCAGCAGCGTGCTGCAACGTGTGGTGCAAAACAGAATGAGACGAAATTTTCAGATTAAACTCTGAACAGAATTATACTTCTGTAATAAATATGGGAATTTCAGATTAAACTCTGAACAGAATTATACTTCTGTATTAAGGATAGGAATATATTTCAGATTAAACTCTGACCAGAATTATACTTCTGTACGGAGGATAGGAACATGATTCTTATTTTTCAGATTAGACTCTGAATCAGATGAACTCTGAGCAAAGAATGGTGCCATCTATCAAGTCAAGTCAAGTGTTCTTCACACGCGATTAACGAAATAAAACGAATTATGGCGAATTTATTACCGAACCGATATCCCGGGATATTTGAAAATGTTTACGTACAGGCTTTAATTTTGGCCTAGAATTCACTTTTGTCTTTGATTCACTTTGCACTTTAATTGTTCGAATTTATATTAACTTAAGTTTACACGATGTCGAAATTATTACAGCTTGTTGCGCGACGACAAACTGTGTTCTTGGCTGTTATTTGATAATTTTGGGATTTAGAGGAATAGGGAAGTTGGATGGTAGTGGGAAGTTGTGGAATGTTAGAGATTTCTCTAACTTGTTGTAAGTTGGAGACCGGCGTTTCTTCCAGCATGGTGAAAAATATCCCGAAAGTCCAGAATGGTCCAGCGTTGATATATCCCACGATGATCGAGATCCCTGGATGTTGTCCTATCCACGATGGTGGCTTCCTGCACTAGTGAAGAAAGTAAATCTTTCGCCCAGGTAATAAATGTTTCTCGTTTCCGAGTTGATTAGGTGGAGAGGTGATAAATAGTGGTGATTTTCAACTTGAAGTTGCGTTGGAAGCTGGCTAATGAGGGGGTTAGGGTGTTGAGAGATCTTCTCAAGTTGTTTGACCGCGAGAGAAAGGAGATAGTCCTCGATTGGAGTGATGTTTGCACTGTCATACAAAAAGGTGTTGGGAAAGTAGTGTCCGTCAGGTTTTCTGTACACTCCTGTGCAGGCCCTTAGGATCTTTCTTTCGAGAGCGCTAATTTGCTTCATATAGGATGGTGAAATGGTGTGCCAGATGGGGAAGCAATAGCATATGATTGGGCGGATGAGCTGTTTATATATAAGCAGCTTTGTATCTTTCGGGAGACCGTTTCTCCTTCTGATAATAGGGTTGAGTAGGGAGTAAGCGTAGTTTGCTTTCCTCAAGGTTAGCTTGGCGTGGTTGTTGAATTTCAACAGATTATTGAAAGAGATACCAAGATATTTGGCGTTCTTTGAAGGCTGGAGCTTTTCGTTATTGACTTCAATTTCTATGTTGTTGGCTCGTGTGGCGAGATTGGGTCTTCCCCTTGAGGAGGGGTTTCGGATGCAAATCATTTCAGATTTGTTAAGGTTGATTTTGATGCCCCATTTTCTGTAGTACTCGTCAAGTTTGAGGACATGCCGCTCCACTTTCGTAGCAGCGAAATTGGATGACATGGAGTGGGCGTACGTAAGGGAGTCATCAGCATAAAGTAGTGTGGTGGAATTTGAGTCGTTGGCAGGCTGGTCATAGGTGAAAAGATTGAAGAGAGTTGGTCCGAGGACCGAACCTTGGGGGACCCCAGCCTTGACTGATATTTCCTGAGATTTGACATTCTCAATTTCTATGAAGAAATTCCGGGATGACAGAAAGCTATGTATAACCCTGGTGAGATAAGGCGGGAACTCGAGGTTTATAATTTTGAATATTAGCCCGTTTGTCCAGACTGAGTCAAACGCTTTCTCTACATCAAGGAAGCAGCCTACTGTCTGCTCCCTTTTGTTGAGGGCGTTTGTAGAATCAGAGAGGAATTTGAGCAAAGCGTGAAAAGTGGAGTGCTGGGGCTTGAAGCCGAATTGCGTATTTTGTCTGATATTTAGGTCGAGGCAGGTATTTTCTATGTGTTGGCGGACTATTTTCTCGAAAAGTTTGCCCAGGTTGGACAGAAGAGAGATTGGGCGGAACTCATTAAGGTTTTTCGAGTTTCCTTTTTTGGGAATTGGAACTATGCGTGCGGTTTTCCAGACATCAGGAAAGTAAGAATTATTGAGACAATTATTGAAGATAATTGTCAGAAATTCTATGGCGACAGGTGGGAGGTTTTTGATAACTTTGTTTGAAATGTTATCAGGGCCGGCGGACTTTTTACTTCTGATAGTCCTGATTAGGGCGAAAACGTGAGCAGAATTTGAAAAGATGCTTAAATCATCCGGATTTAAAGACGTGTTTGTGGAATTAAAGATTGTGGCGGAGGATCCTACTGCCTGTGCAGTGAAGTCATCAACGGTTGAGTCTACAGTGGTCCTAAAATTAGCATCGCTTAGAGAAGAGTTGTCTTTGAAAGTGGATTGGAAATATTCCGCGAAGGCGTTGCATTTTTCGTGGGGAAGGTTGTAAGCGTTCGAGCCACTTAAGATGGTTTTGGGGAGTTTTGCTTTCCTGTTGCAGATCCTATTTATGTCCTGAAAGCAGTGTGGACCGGGTTGAATGGAGGCCAGTTTATTCCCAAACTCTTGATCGAGAAACATTTTCGTTTGTTCCTCAATAATTGTTGACAAGCAATTAATTTGCGATAACACGGTTCTGTAGGCTGAATTGTGGCTATTAAGGGTTCGGTGAAAAATACGGTTAAGTATTTTTCGAAGTTTCTGCCTAAATTTATATAATTTTTGCAGTTGAGGAGGAAGATTTTTGTATTTGTAGTGTTTGCTTGGCACTACACTGGAAAAGAAGGCGACATTTCCTTCAATGGCGTTGTTGAGGAAGTCTATATGGAAGTCAATTTCCAAGTTCGAGAGATTCCGTTGCGAGTCAGGGAGATTTCCTGTGAGGAATTGAGAGAGCCTGTCCTGAAATTGTTGCCAGTCAACGTCTTTGAGTGAGGTTGAGGCTTGGGGGTCTGAAGTCAAAATATTTAAGGGTTCGCTGGGGGTGATTGAGAGTTCGACTGCCAAGTGATCAGATTCAGCCATATGAGCTGTACAAACGTAATTTGAGAATTGGGGAAGAAGATTAATAAGATTAGAAGTTACGATAAAGAAGTCAAGAGTTGACCCAGATCGTGGAAAGGTCGGAGTATCCTGCGAGACGACGACGAAATCATGGGTGGTGTTAAAGAGAAGCCAGTCATGTACTGTCTTGCCTGACGGACTTACGACAGAGTCATTCCATAACGGATGCCTTGCGTTGAAATCACCACCAAGCACCGTGTAAGTAAAATTGTCCGAGATTCGAGCAATGCTGTTCATGTTGTTCTGGATATCAGCTCCTGTGGCGTGGCATCTATTATAAAGGGCGATTAAGAGAAGAGATTCGTTGTCACGAAGCTCTAACTTGACAGCAGTGCATTCCATATTGGAAAGGTTACTTATTTTCACCTCTTCGAATTTAAGGTTTTCCTTAATGAGAAGGGCAGTGCCTAGGGTTGTCTCAGATTTGTTCTGGCGGACGAAGTTGTAGTGCTCAAAAGCTAACTTATGTCTCTCAGTGAGGAGAGTTTCAGAGAGGAACATAAACGTGGGTTTATGCTCAATGAGGAAGAGATTTAGTGCTGCTCTTTTGCTGTGCTTTACCAGCGAATTGCAGTTAAGTGACATGATTTTCAGCTTACTTAATTGCCTAGACATAGTCCAAATGCAAATTGAAGGTAAGCTGCTTGTTTTTCCGATATGGAAGAGAGCTTCCTGTATTTAGGAAGGAAATTATTGATTTTGCCCATAAGGACGAAAAGGTCGCAGCCAAATAGCGACTTGGCTTCTTTGGTGCAGAAATCGTCAATTTCAGATACTCTTGGTTTACTAGGAGCTGCCTTGGGGGCAGACGTAGGTGCTGCGTGAGGCTTGGGAGCTGTGGGTTTGACAGAATTGTTATTATTAGACGTGTTTTTAGAGATTACCTGGGCGAAAGATTTACCTGGTTGCACATAGTTCCTTGTGGCTTCCTTCACGAAGTCTTCACGTTGGCGACGCTCCTCGGTCTTCTTGGCACGTTGTTGTACTACCTCCTTGTACTTGGGGCAGCCTCTGTAACTGGCTGGATGTCCTTCAGCTTTACAGTTGACGCAATATGGGGCACCTTCCTTCTCGTTATTCCTCTCGCATTGTCCTGGTAAGTGTACATTTTTGCACTTCACGCATCTGTAGTCGACCGCGCAGTTCCTCGCGACGTGGCCGAAAGCCTGGCAACGCTTGCACTGGGAGATTCCAGAAGCGTGGTATTTTTCCCAGTAAACGATCTGGTTCAGAAGGCGATTTGTGGCCATTATAAATTTAATATCGTAATTACCTCCGAAATTAATTACGAAGGAATTCGAATCCTTGCTCCTGGGTGTTTTAAAATGCGTCACAGAGTTAATTGTGAATCCACGCAATTTTTCAACGAGTGCTGCCTTCACATCCTCGGCCTGGTAAGTATGCTGAACTCCTCTCAGCAGGAGTGTCGTCGTCCTTTCACACTTAGGCGTGAACGTATAGCTCTGCACTCCGATGTCTTTGATGATGCTGAATATTGTCTTGTGGTCGTCCTGTGAGATTGGCTTAATAATGCACTTGGTGCCCTTTGCCGTCTTTATGTAAAATTTGGGTCTGCTTTCTAGCTTATCCAGCTTGCTGTTGAATGCTCTGACGTTCAGATTGTGGCATACAATTGGTGGGGGTCTCACCGCCTTTACTACCTTGGCCGCAGTTTCTTTGGGCTGGATCTCAAATTCGTTCCGGTTTCCAAGAATTTGGTAGAATCCACCAGAGTTATCCTCCCCGGTTGGTTGCTGCTTCGATCCTGATGGCTTCCTCTTGGCTGGAGTTCTGCCAGATTGAGGAGACGTCTCTGGGCTATTCCTTGCTCTCCGTTTGTTGTTTTCCACAACAGTATAATTATTTTCTTCCTCAGACGATTCCGAACTCAATGAAGATGACTCGGTTGAGTCATTGGTCATTTCCACATCGGTGGCTGTTTCATCTATAACATCAGGTGGCGACGTGACATTGTCATCGAACAAGCTTCTTGCTCCTTCCTGTATGGTGACTTCCGGGAGGCCAAGTTCATACTTAGTGTACAACCTTTTTAGGCTGCTGTCAATAGCGGCAATAAGTGCCCTTTTTTCGGCTTCAAACCCGAGATTTTTATTACTTATATTAATCTCACTCATTATGTGTGTCCTTTATCACTGCAATTTATTTAATTGTTTAATTGTGTTTGTCTGTCACTAACTTATAAATGTATGTGTCTATATCACAATGTGTCTCTATCACAATCACCACACTTAAAACTTAACAGTATGTGTCTCTATCACTTTTCTATATATTAACACTATATTTGTCTGTATTTCGTAACCACACACTGGCTTAAACATTTACACGATTTACACGGGCACACGCGCACTGTGACTACGTGAATGCCGTCGGCAAAATCTATATATAGGTATGACTGTTTGATAATAATAATTTCAATTTCAGAATTGATGTTGTCACTTTGGCTATACCACACTGACTGACTTAATGATGGTGCCATCTATTGCAACTCGTCGGCCTTTTATAGCCGCCGCATCCAGTTATGAGCTCTCGCCTCTCGGTGTTGCCCTAGCGACGTTTATTGCAATTGCTTGTATTCTGACTGAGGCGAAGGCGAAATCGGCTGACTGGAGAAATGTCATTTGATGACATGAAAAAAAATGTCAATATACGGAGGTACATATGATTTGGTAAGTTTGTGATTTATTGTTAATTATTCCTTTTGTTAAATGATTTCCTTTGGATTATTTTCAGATTAAAGAGGTAACCTGATAAGGGTCATTTGCTGTGGATGTGCAGTTTGCATTTTTGTACTTGCATTTTTGTACTTGGTTTTCGTGGAAGATAATGTAAATAATTCGTCAGTTTTCAGATAAGTATTCTGTGACATTTAAAATTAGTCTTAATACTTTCTCTTCTTTTTTTCTTTCCTTTTAGGAGGTATTGTTTCGTCGATGGAAGGATTTGGGTCGTATTTCCGAAGGTGGACTGAACACAATCCTTTAGGATCAAAAAGAGGCTTACACGAAATTTCTGCATTTTACTTAAGTTTCCCACTACTTGACAGTGGCCACCTTTCTAAATTAGACAATATCTTGCCTGACACGAAGTATTCACCTAAAATACGGGTCTCAATCGAATTTTGGCACACCTTGCTGTCAGTTAATATCTTTAGAAAATGAAGGTTTGAACATCATTTACAATGATAAACCCGTAACAGTATATTTAATTTTTGGCAGCTATTACCGGCTATTACTTTTGTAGAATATGTAAAGCACATAAAGATCATATGAAAAAGCAAACACGAGAAGACCTGTCCTTACTTCGGTGTGAAGAAAATTATAACATAGATGTTTTAAATTTAGATACGTCAAAATCTGGAGTGAAAGAGATGTGCGTTTTTAGTAAAATTAGTTCTTTTTCTGTTACTGACAATGTAACTGTGGACATAATGCATGATGTTTTGGAGGGTATTTGCCATTGTGAGCTAAGTTATATATTTAAGTACTTTTTGTTAGATGAGAAGTACTTATCACTGACTGTGTTGAACAGTAGAAAGGCAAATTTCGATTATGGTCATAATGATTTAAAAATGTTATCAGCAGATATAACTATGACGCGCTTAAATAATCAAAAGTTCCAAATGTCGGCTTCCGAGATGCTATGTTTCGTTACATATTTGCCATATTAATAGTTGGTGATTTTGTACCCAAAAAAGATAAAGTTTGGTAATTCTTACTTATATTAATAACACTTGTGGATTTATGTTTAGAGCCATCCTACAACGAAGAAAAGTTAAAAGAATTTGATGATGTTATAACGTCACACCATGAAATGTTTGGTCGACTTTTTAAGAAACGCCTAATGCCTAAACATCACTTTATTTTACACTACCCTAATGTAATTCGAAAGCTTGGTCCTTTAAAAAAACTTTGGGCAATGCGATTTGAGGCGAAGCATAGAGCTTTGAAAACGTATTCCAATGCAATTACATCAAGGAAAAATATTTGCCTTAGCCTTTCATATAAATTACAATTCAATTTTGCATACAAGTTATGTTTTAGCAAAGAAAACAAAAAATATATTGCTGGTCCTATGAGGGATTCTAAAGTAATTGATTTTATTAATCTGAAACATAACAGTTTTTCCACACTAACCATAGATGACCTTAATAATGTAAATGTACTGAAGCATGTAGAAATTTATAACACTATGTATAAGGAAAATGATATTATCGTAATTGATAAATATGGAGTCATAACTTTTTATTTAGTTAAAAATGTTTTAAAATGTATACAAAAAGGATACTTTTTCATTGGAAAAGAAGTTTTAATGAAACGATTCGATCGCCATTATAATTGTTACGTTATTTCCGCATATGAAAAATATAATATTGTACTTAACGCTAGTAATATTAAACATTTGCCCTTACATCAGATTCTTTTAGCTAATAAGGATATTGTAGTCATATTAAAGCCGCCGATAATATAGTTATTACTTTTGCCAGACTTTTTGCACTTTACATATAGAAGTACATAATTTTATTTTAATTAATTGAAAAGGTTATTTTATTCTTATATACATACTTTTATACTTATGTTAAATAAGATAAGTTTTTTTATACAAATATACCAGTAGAGGGATTTTAGTTAACAAAAAAAAAGCACTTATAATACGTAACTACTTATATACATATGTTTTGGATTAAAAAAAAATTGAATTGTAACCCTAAAATAAACTCTTTTATTTCTATTTGCTTCATATTCCTTTTAAGCTTACAGGTAAATAAATATTCATTTAAAGTTCAGTGCTAAATATGTTTGAAAATTGTATATATGTATATTTATTTTATGCAGAAAAATTTGATATCAAATTCCTGCTGTATACAATGAATATAGAGAGTGTCGAACATAATCCAAAGATTGAAATTTTCTCAATGGATAAGAGTGCTCTACATACTATATATTGGATATTTTCTACAACATGGATTTAAATTATCCCATATGTAAAATATCCTAGAGGATACAAACTGTAGGTGTTTATCTACAGTAATTAGAAAATGTACTTAATGGCTGTAGATAAGTTAACTCCAAGTGGTGTATGGGTTATGAAAAATTGGTCTAGTAAAGGCTGTGAAAAGTTTTTCTACACTCATGGAATAATTGCCTACGAAGTGTAGACAATTTTATCTCGAGGTAGAGAAAATTTGTCTACAGATTGCAAGAAATCCATTTACAGTTTGTTCAATATTCGCCTAAGCTTGAAGACAGTTCGCCTAAATACTGCACAAGATTTGCCTAAAGGTTATGGAGTTTATTTACGTTTGCGAGGACTCAGCTAGGTGTAGTAGAAAATTTGTTTACAGGCTGTAGAAAATTTGTTTGCAGGCTATAGAAAATTTGTCCAAAATTATTGGAGAACATAGACAATTTTTCCATTATTGTAAAAATTTTACCTACAGCCAGCAAAAAAATTATATGCAACGTGTAGACCGTTCACCGAAATACTAACAAGATTTGTCTAAGGGCTGTGGAAAATTTTTCTACAGGTTGAAAAAATTCACTACGTGTTCTAAAAAATTTGTCTAAGAGCTGTGGGAAATTCATCCAAATTCTGTGGAAAATTTGCCTTAAGTTTGTAGGCAATTTGTAGAAAACTTACCTAAGGAGCGTTGGAGAATGATCTAGAAATGTTGATAAAATTGACTAGCTTAAATGGGTAAATCTACCTAAAGCCCGTGAAAACTTCACTTAACTTACAAAAGTAAGTGATTTTCTAAATGAATATCACCTAATTCAAATTAGAAAAACCAGCTAAGTGGTTTAGCTGGCTGAAAATCATCTACACAAAGTGGGTAAACTGCCTATATTTTAAGAAGATATATCTAATCTTTTCTTTCAGTGTATGTCTCTGATTATGGGTGATCTTAGAAAACATATCGAAATCAATCATCTTATGGACAAATAAATTAAGAACAGGTATTCAAGATAGTAATTAAATACAGTAAAAAGGAAAAGAAAAATCAGAATTTTATAGAATAAATACCATTTCAATACGTAATGTTACGCTATTAGACGTTATAACAAAAAAACAAACTGTAAGCGTTATATAATGGAAGCAAACTTTGAAGGAACAACAAGAGCAACAAAACATATAAAAATATATAACAAAACATCATTATATGGAAGACTATAGCATCGAAAATATGCAGTAATTCTCCTAAAAAAAACGTGTAATTCAAAGATTATTGGGTACGTCTTTGAAAACACGCTACAAAATCTTTAAGAAGATTACTGCTAAATTTCGATGAAAATAAAGCTCGATAATGGAAAAATGCCAACATCGACCCAGTCTGATCAACTGTGCGTTAAAAAGGTACTACCCCGAAAGAAGGCTACTAACTTGCGAGAGCAAAAAAATAATAGCTGCAACTATAAAAGAAATAAACATAAGAAATGTGCACAAAAATAAAGAATAAAAATATAGAAGTAAAAATCAATGAGTAGAACTTGCATTAGAGCAATAAAATCGAAATATTGGAGCGGTATATAAAAATAGAAGTAAACCAATGAGTAGAACTTGCATTAGAGCAAGTAAATCGAAATATTGGAAGTCAACCAATGAGTATAACCCGCACTAGAGCAGGAAAATCGAAAGATTGGAGATTGACATTAATTAAAAATATCAGACCAAGTGTCTGACGCGCTCTGCAGAAAGCCAAATAAATTATTTAATTAATATAGTGTAATGGTCGTAGCGTACTGCATGTAGCAGTATGCTACACTGAGGCAAAATGCAACATGTATGCCGGCCTGCTGTCAAACAGACAGCCCGAACGCACCCAGATCGAAAGAAGTGCGTCTCCTCTGACGTTGGTGTTGCTTGCTGTCAGTGGAAAATGAAGAAGTATTTTTGATACCCGCAGGCACATGCCGCGACTGAATATTGGGAATTTATTGAGGTTAATTTTATTGATTGTAGTGCAATCTATTTTAATAAAAAAAACGGATATTTGTCGTGTGCCGGAAAATATAAATTTTTCTGCTCAAGAAGAAGCAGCCCTAACCTATTGGAAAGCGGAAAAAGTGTTTGAGAACTGTCTCAAATTATCGAAAGGAAAATCTAGATATACATCTAATTTATCAGGGTGTAAGAGTTATGCCCTGTTTCACTGCTTGTACAACTGCTTCATCCAATTTTGAATCAGGTCAAAATAACAAAGAAGTTGTGGATCCATGCGTTATTGTTGCATATCTTATAGTTGATTGCGAGGATAAAACTAGCTTTATTATCTGGACAACAACACCGTGGACTCTACCATCGAACCTATCTATTTGTGTCCATTCTGATATGATTTATGTAAAAATAGAGGGGATTAAGACTGAAAATAAAAATATTTTGGCAAAGTCCCGATTGGATTATGTATTCAAAGCATCAAGTGAGTACAATATCATAGAAAAGTTCCGTGGAAAATCTCTTATGAATATCAAATACACTACTCCTTTTTTTCCTTAGTTTCTGGAATACGGAAAGAAAATGAATGCATTTCGTGTTCTTGTTGATGACTATGTTACAGAAGATTCCGGTGCAGGCATTGTACTTCAGGCTCCATACTTCGGAGAAGATGATTATAGAGTTTGTTTGACTGCTGGTATCATAACAAAATCATGCGAGATTATTTGCCCGGTTGATGATTCCGGTCGTTTTACCGAAGAAGTAACAGATTTTTCTGGTCAATTTGTAAAGGATGCTGATAAACTCATAATAGTGTTTCTAAAACAGAAAGGTTTACTTGTTTCATCTAGTCAAGTTAAGCATAGCTACCCGTTTTGTTGGCGTCCTGATACTCCACTTATCTACAAAGCAGTTCCATCCTGGTTCATTCGTGTGGAACATATGTCGAAACACTTGCTACATTGTAGCTCGCAAACTTATTGGGTCCCAGAGTTCGTCAAAGGAAAACGTTTCGGTAACTGGTTAAGGGCAGCTCGCGATTGGACGGTGAGTCGAAATCGTTACTGGGGTATACCAATTCCAATATGGAGATCTTCTAAAGGTGATAAATTGGTTTGCATTGGTAGCATAAAAGAATTGGAAAAATTGTCTGGACAGAAAATTAACCGATCTACATAGAGAATCAATTGATCAAACTCGAGGATGGTTCTATACACTTTTAGTTACGTCAACAGCTCTATTCAATAAACCGCCTTTCAAAAATTTAATTGCGAATGGCCGTGTTTTAGCTCCACATGGACAAAAATTTGTCGAAACGAAAGAAAAATTATGCAGGTCCAATGAAATCTGGTAATAAATATGGAGCTGATGCCCTCCGTTTGTATCTTACCAATTCACTGGTTGTACGCGCTGAAAATTTGCGACTTAAAGAAGAAAAAGAGTTGACCTTTTTGTGGTGTGTGTGAGAGTTCTCGAAGAAAATGAAGAAGAAGGAGGGTGGTGTTTTTCTGCACGTCTGAGAGTTTGATTGTGAAAAGTCAGAGTTTTTCTTGGTGGAAATTTTTATAAAAGCGATCGAGAGTAAAAATATTGAAAAAGCCACAAAAGTGAACCGAAAATATTCATCCAATGAAAAACCGTACGAGGAATTACAGAAAAGGGTCCAGAAATAGAAAGGATTGTTCCGATAATCAAGGAATTTGATAAGCATCTCCAGAAAAAGTGGTGGTCTCACCCAATCAAGTATGAAATGTGTTTGGCATTTCAATCAAGTATGAAATGTGTTTGGCATTTATTGGCATAAAAATTATCAACAAAGGAAAGAAAAGCATTGGCTGAAAATAATATATTTGACGGACCAGTGTACATTTTGAATTGAACCAAAAAAAAGGGGAAAAGGGGAAGAACGGATGTCATACATCTATCTCCTGCTGAGAATTTAGCATCGTATAATGGTAATGCGATCCCACACCAGTCAGAAGTTTCATCTTGGAAAAAATCACGAAATCACACCATCTTGCTGTCGTCTTGCGGCTGAGGAGCATCTGGAAAAAGAAAAGATAAGAATAACAAAAGTAGAATTGATTGTGCATGTTTTATTTTATATATAAAATTTCAGAGTAGTTACAATATAGTAGCTTTATATTTAAGGCAAGGCCTATTTAATGATAACGTAGAATACCTTACATTTTTATCTGATCAAGTCAAACTCTATATCAGAGCTATACTAACACCAATACGGGAGGTTAGCACTCCTTTCAGTTATTTCCGTGTAATTATATCATGCATTGCTATATTGAATTTATTTGTAGACCTGAGTAAGGGTTACTATAAAAGCTTTAGTGTCGAAGTAACCGTTGAGAGAAAGGGCTACCTTGCTATCCACGGCTGTTCGCGGAGAGAGTCCTCATTTAGAAGTGAAGAGTCGCCAATGGCTTGCGCTCATGCTAAAGGAAGCTTATGTACTATTGGTGCTAGTATGTTTCTGATCTAGAAAACGAACTAATCGCGACTCGGCATTGTACAGGAAATAACGGGCAGTTTTATAGTAACGTCATGTGCTTTCCTTCTTTTTTCAATTTTATTTTCAGGAACAATGTTGCTCCAGAAGGCCTTCGTGGAGGGACCGTTTCACCCAGGTAAATTATAAACGATCACGACTGAGATTTACTTCCGATCTCTCCTGATGGAGATCTGAATTGTCTGGTATGTTTCTTCTTTGTGTCATTAGTACGTAGTACGAAATTTTTATATACGACTGTAAACTGCTTTAGTCAGGTCTACTTTCTTTATATAAATGTGCGACAAGAAACTAAGACGATCATTGTAGGAATACTACCTTAGAGTAGACCAGTTGTACTTAAGTTTTTCCAGATGACACTGTATCACAGTACAGCTGAACTTTTTTTGTTTTTCTTATAGCATAGAATAACATATTTAAGCTTAGTTTTTTTACATAATAGTATACTATCATACCACTAAGAGTCCGCTTTAAAATACTCCCGTAGAATAACGTAATCAGGCACTATCCGTGCAAGGGTATAGCCATGAGGCATTAAATTTTGTTCCTTGAATTGCTGCGTAGGATAAACCTAGGGTTAAGTGTTTTTTAGAAAAGTAAAGTCCGATTATGCTGTAGGCCTTTATTTTGTTGATGAAATAACACATTAAGTATAGCTATAAAGGAGCCTACCTGTTGAAACTAGAGGGCTAACGTAGGGCAACTAAGTTTTCTATCTATAAGCAATCGTCAGAATAGAATATTGATTTGGTAAAATAGGATGTCATCCGATAACATGGATAACATGCTACGGGGTGATCTTAAGCTCGACTTTACTAACCTAAGAGTATACTTAGAGTATTGTCCGAAATGTATGGAAGACTACAGTCCCGTCTAAATAAATGACTAAATTTGTTGATATGATATAGTAGCATGGAGTCGTAAATCTTTTCATTTTCTCCTCTCACTTTCCTGGAGCCCTCTAACATGAAGGTTGTCTAGGTCCGCTACACCCTCTCTTTTCAGGTCTTACAGGGATACTGTATACATCGCCCGCAGTATCGCAGGGTGGTTGGGGCAACGGCAACGGAAGACAGAACATCTGCGCCTTCCCACTGGATGTGGGTTAGTGATGTAAGGGTCACTTCAGGACCGAATGTGTGCCGGCGTTTTTGGTTTATAGGCACGATGATATTTTCTGTTATGGCTGGTGGCAGCGGCGGGCTTTTTGGGTAAACCCCCCCTCGTCCAAAATAAATCACTCGCAACATAGTTACATAACGATAGACGCATTTAAGGGGTAACACCACTGTAAATTTTTTGAAAAATCGATTTTGTTTTTATTGGCTTAAAAAATAGTTTAAACCCTCTAAAATAAGAACAAAAAAGGTCCCGTGCCAGAAAGAAAAATTTTTCCTTTGAAAACGGAGGCCGCCACCAAGCGCGTCAAACTTGCTCCGAAACGACTACCTGAAGCCTGAAACACAATTGGAGCTTTTCAGCCAGCTTTATCGCCAGCTTTCTTCTAAAGCTGACTGAAAAAGCCGAATTGAACACAACTGATCTTTTTGACATTTGGAACTTTAACTTGTTTATCGGAAAACTTTTATTTTTTACCTTCATTTTTTCTTATTTTTTCCAATAAAAAACTATTCTCAAAACTTTAAATGCGTTTTCTCGAAACACGGTTTTTCAAAATGGCACGCAGCATAACTCGAACAATTTTCATGGTTTCGACTTGAAATTTTGACCAGATGTGAACATTAACATTATCTAGAGAATGCCGTACGGGATTTCCAATAACTTTATTTGTTGATTTTTTATTAACAAAAAACCTGCCGTTTTTTTCGTCAAAAATGACACTTTTTTTTCAAACGCGCGCCAAATTTACAAAAATTAATATTTTTAAAAATCCGTACGGCATTCTCTAGCTATAAGCCACTAGATTAATGATTTTTTTTTGTTTTGGTCTAGATTCAAATGTGCACCAGTGGTGCTGCGTGCCGCGGAGCCCTGCAAACAAAACATGTCCCGGGAAGATGGCTGTGGAGCCGCCATTTTGTTTTTCTTTCGCTGTCAAAAAATTTATCAATAAAGTTCAATGTATGCCCGATAATACCCTTAAAAGATTTTTTTCAAACACCTTTAATTTCACGAGAAAAAATTTCGCGAAAAAACCTTTTTTTTAGCCGTTACAGTGGCGTTACCCCTTAAAGAAAGAAGATAAAAATCAAGAAACATGACAAGTACAAGAAACAAAAATATATACAGGGTGATTCAGATCAAGATACCTTCCGGTATACCACGCGATTCCTTGAGGTAAACTGATCAAAAACTTGTTCCACATACACCCCCCCATCCCTAGAAACCTTCCTTTAGGAGTTGTAGCCAGTTGAAGATTTCGCGAATATACGTACACCCTGATGGGAATAAATGAGTATAACTTTTGAACCACCCTATAGATTTTGGTTATTGTTAGCTTATTATAGTAGCTGTCGAAAAGTGTATTCTTCTGTATTTGTTAATTAAGCATCTTTAAATTATTCTCAAATATTTCCAAAATTTAGATTTTTTTACACACAAATTTCATAAATACCGTTGTGGTGTTTATCTTTGTACACCGCGAGAAAAAGGGATGTGGAGGCTTTGATTACGAAAAGGCGAAAATGACACACAGTTTAATCTTTTATTTTCGTAGTTATTAATTTATCTTTACACCTTAATGCTTATGAACTTTTATATCTACACGACTTTAATAAACTTTTTTAAACTTTAATAATTACACCGCTTTTTAAACTTTTAATTATTACACCGCTTTTTAAACTTTTAATTATTACACCGCTTTTATACTTAAATAATTACACCGCTTTTTGCCTTTTTTTATTACATCGCTTTTTTACTTAAAATAATTACACCGCTTTTTTCCTTTAATTATTACATCGCTTTTTTTCTTAAATAATTACACCGCTTGTTCTGTCTTGTTTAACTTTTCACACGAGACTCTCAAGTAACTCGACTTATTCTACCGCACTCGATATTAATTAGTTTATTAAAAAAAAAATGCAGAATCGGCTACGCGTAATTTCTGTGCCAGAATTTTTTAATGTTTCCAAACAAGATCATTTTTATTTCCTACTTGGCTTTGTTTACCTGCGAAGTAGGTCATTATTGCGAAGGTAAGTCACAATAAATTCTGATCAATCACTAGGTCATTTTTTATTTATGCTGACCGGGCATTGATCAGTGCACGTAAAATGTTTTTATTTTATTTATTTTTGCAATTGTTACGATTGCAAAGTAACTTACATATTAGTTAATTTGTAACATGGAAACAACTGAGGAAATAATTATACAACATTCCTTCCCCCCATGTAAAAGAAAAATGATACTAAGGATTAGTATCATTTTTCGTCGAGAGAAGGAATTAAACTAGCAGTAATGGAACATAAGAAAAAGTTATGCTGCTGGCACAGAAGTTTACGAGTAGCTTGATCATCTGAGCTATTAACAAATACAGGTATATTGATTAACTTAAGAGAAACTATATATTTTATATTAATTAATGTACCTAAGTAATTATACATTATCAGCGGAATAATAAAAAAAAAAATAGAAAAATTCCTAATAATAATTAAGACTAATAGAAGGAGTTTGAAATTAATCTAACAATACTAATAGTTACAATATTTTTTTTTTGTTTTTTTTTTTTTTTTTTTTTTGCAACAAAATTCATTTATTCATTTTTAACTTGGTTATTCTAGTAAATTAACGTATTCAATTTAATAATTTTTTAAATGCTATTAATCTAGTTCCTATAAAGATTCTTTTTACTTATTTATTTTTTTATGATAATGTAATTTAATAATTTGAGACTGTGTGTGAGGGAATGCGGAACGATTTCCGATACTTGTTTTTAAGAGATGGTGGTGCTGGTGCAAGTTCTATATAAACTTTTTCCGTTGTTGGATGCGTTCTGGGTGTTTCCATTGAAGAAATAGTGGCAACCTCGTGTGGGATAGCAGTGAGGGTGGATGCTGTTATTATTGGAGAGGATATATTTATCGTAGAACGTGATTTTGATATTTTTGAGGATGCTTTTCCTTTCCAATATAAATAAATTCCTACGACTATTAGAAAGGCAGTTACTAACGAGAGAAGCCCGGTGTTAGTATATGTAAACATTTTATGAGCAGACTGTACCTTTTCGTGTTTTGCATGCCTTATTTCATTGTCTAATTCTTTGAAATTTAGAGCAGCCTTTTTAAGTACTTCTTGAAAGTTGGGGTGTGATGAGGTTATGGTTAGATTTCTTAGTTTGGTTGCGTTAAAGATAGATAGCCTGAGTGAGGAGTCCTCGTAATTTAATTTGGGGAGGGAAAAGTTTGCATACACGTACGTATTTAGTACATTAATTGAGTTACCTCTTGTGGGGAGCTCCCAGTGTCCTAGGGTAAATTTGCAAGATGCATTAAGATGTAAGATGCCAGGCCCGGAGAGAGTCTTTTGGAAAACTCTGTTTGGACATTGAGCTTGTAGAATTTTGTCTTCGTGGAATACAAACAGCCAGTGGTTGGGAGCGGTTAATTCCGTCACAACATTGGGAGGCTGAGGTAATAATTTTACTGGACATGTGAGGACATTTTCATTTTGGCTTTTATAAAGGCTGTTAACACATGATTCCTGTAATTGGTGGTCAATAGAATGGGGCTTACTCTGTCTGCAGAGATAGAGTTCAGTTTCTCGATATGTAGATAGAAGACGACATAACGTATTGAGCTCACTCTGAAACATAACGACGGTCTGCTGAGTAATATTATCTTTGAGAAGATAATCAGCGTCAATATCTAACAAAGCGTAGACTCCATCGGTTTTTTGGAACGGAAGGGGGTGAATTTTGCTGATGTAAAAATCTGGCGAAGTACCTACGGGTATAACAATTTTAATAAGTATATGATCGGGCAGATAGAGGCTTTGCACCGATATTACCTCATTAATAATAGAAGTATCTCGAAGTAAATGGTTAATCGGGGAATACAGGGTTATGTTGTTATATAACTTTTCCAAGTTCTCTGAACGTAAAAGAAGTGGGTGTAATCGGTGTTGTTGCAAGGCATTTATAATTGTGAAAATTTTCGAAAGAGTGTTTTGTATATGCTGTAACTGAGATAACATTGTCAGAATAATCTCGTTTAGTTCAGCTTGTATTCTATTTCTATGAATTTCCACGTCAAACTCGCTCATAGTGCCATTAACTTCTAGAAGAAAACTATTGACCACCTGTATTAAATGGTCCTGATTTTTTGTCAAGTCTATTATTGGCGAGGATAGCGATTCAAAATTTGACTTCATTAAAGTGAGTTGTCTTTCCAGAAGATGGATGGATTGATCTTCTTGGTTTTCTAACGCGTCGAGACGACTGTAGATATTGTTGGCATCATCATTATCCATTGTACCAAACAAAAATTTGCTCACTTTCCCACCGATATCCAATAACCCTCGTTTTTCGCGATGTCGCGCTAAGAAGGACGTCAATTCAGAAATTTCTTCCTGGACGTCTATTATATTTCTTTTAAATAAACTATCCCAGAAATTGCACCTACCCTCTTTATTTTTGCCTTTGAAACTGCACAAGTTTAATAGGTTGTCATCGCAGTACCTCAGAAAATCGATGGTTGTTGTCCAATTAGGCATTTTCATGCGAGTAACCACCGTCCACGTCGTGTGATAAAATACTGCAGTTCCTATTGGTTCCATCAAGACTTCCCTTTCCGGCTCCAGTAGTTTTATGTCGAAGGGAGTACTGGTGATCCATTGCCACGTAAGTGTGGTCATTAGAAAGCGGAGTATTTTCATACCTAAGCAAATTCAGCGGTTAGGACAGATTCTTTCTTTGTATATTTAAGTAGAGATAAAGAAAACGAAGAGAAAGAAAAAAAAGAATAAGAGGAAAAAAAAAATATTTGTTTGTTTTACTTATTTCCAAAGTTTTAATCTATTATTATGTACACGCCGTTTACCGTTTTTAATTCGTATCACCGTATTTACTTCCGAAGGTACTTCAATTACATTGTACGGTTCTAACCATTCAGGAGAAAACTTTCCTTTTTTAACCGGGTTCTTTAGCAGCACTTGGTCGCCAATATCGAAAATTAAAGGCCGAGCCGTTTTGTCATATTGGGTTTTGGAGTACTCTTTACTTTGTAGTAAATTATTACGCGCAATTGCATATGCTTGTTGTACAATACTTCTTAATTTAAAGTAATAGTCTTCAAAGTTGTATACTGGTTCAGGCTCTCGTTGCAAATTGTTAGGAATTTCCGCAGTGAAACCGAACAAACAGTTCATAGGCGTTAGCTTAGTTCCTCTATGTTTGCTGTTATTTCGTACGAACATTGCTGCCCTAAGATGTTCATCCCATGTACGGGGGTTAGACTCAACGAAGATTTTCAGATACTCGACCAAAGGCCTATGAGACCGCTCCAAAGCTCCATTGCTTTGCGGATGGTACGCGGTAGTCTGTATTTTCTTGACCTTAAGCATTTTACATACTCTTTTGAACAAATCGCTTGTAAAGTTTGTCCCTTGATCTGTAACCAGTACTTTGGGGATTCTGTAGCGCGTTATTATTTCATTAAAAAATGCCTTCGCTACTGTTGCTGCTTCTGCGTCTGGTATAGCGACACAGTCCATGAACCTCGTCAAATCATCTTCGAAAGTTAAGATATACTTATTACCTTCACTCGTTTCTTCTAAAGGGCCTACAAGGTCCAAATAAACTTTCTCGAAAGGTTCGCGAGCGGTGTCTGTTATTACCATAGGCATTTTATTTTTACGGCTAGCTTTATAGCGTTGACATTTAATACAGTTTTTTATGTATTTATTTATATCCGATAACATACCTTTCCATTTAAATTCTCTGCGGATTTTATAAAATGTTTTCCACACGCCTTGGTGACCGCCCAGAGGTGCATCGTGGAAGTTATGTAGGATAGTCTCAATTTCGTTCCTATCTTTCAAGATTCGGATTTTGCCTTTTGTGCTAATTTCTTCCTCATTTGTTATATCATCAGCTTCTTCGTCTGAACTGAGGGGAGTCTTCTGTATGTATACTTCCATAGTAGAAGGCACCGTGGTTGTGTGATTCAATGGTATGTCCTGTATACGTTGAGGCTCCTCTGATATTAAAGGCAAGCTATAGGGGCCCTGTTTGGCTTGAGATCGTGTAACCACCAAGCAGTTGGTTTTGCTGTTTTCCTGATCTTGAGTCGCGGAACTTGCTAATTCTGCGCTAAGAGGTGAAATTCTGGACAGCGCATCTGCATTTGTATTATATTTTCCGGGCTTATATTCAATGTCGAAATCATAGTCTGACAATTTCACATGAAACCGAGCTAGACGCGAAGTGGTATCTTTTACCGTGAATATTCCTTTTAAAGGCTTATGATCCGTATAAACCGTAAATTTTCTTCCCAACAAGTAGCATCGAAAGTTTTTGACCGCCCACACAATGACCAGGAGCTCTTTTTCTGTTGTACTATAATTTTTTTCTGCCTGGTTCAGGCTTCGGCTTGCGTATGCTATGGGTTGATCTTTGCCTACCTCTCCCTGAGAGAGCACAGCTCCCAAAGCGTCATTACTGGCGTCGGTAGTTAGGATGAACGGCTTAGAGAAATCAGGGTATAACAAAAGCGGAGGTGAAACTAAAGCATTTTTCAGCGCACAAAAAGAATTTTGGCATTCCTCGGACCATTTAAATTTTACATTTTTCCTTAGTAGTTTGTTTATTGGGGTTGCTATTTTGGAAAAATCGCGAATGAACTTCCTGTAATAATTTGCCAATCCCAAGAAAGATTGCACTTGTTTAACTGTTTTGGGAGTTGGAAAATTTTGAACACTTAAAGTTTTCGCAGGATCTGGCAAGGCACCTTCCTTACCACATTTGTGTCCTAAATAGACAACTTCACGACGTAAGAACTGACACTTTTCCGGTTGTAATTTTAGGTTATTTTTCCTTAGCCTCTGGAATACTTCCAGCAGCTTGGCGTTGTGATCATTCAGACTTTTTCCATAGATGACAATGTCATCTAAATAAACGAAACATTTAAATCCCTGCAAACCAGTCAAGATATGGTTCATTATGCGTTGAAACGTTGCTGGTGCTCCGGTGAGTCCAAAAGGCATCCGTTTAAACTCATAATGTCCATAATTAGTGCTGAAGGCAGTTTTTTCTCTGTCTCGTCTATCTACTTGTATTTGATGATAACCACTTGCCAAATCTAAAGTTGTGAAGTATCTTGCGTGACCCAACTGATCTAAGATTTCTTCTATTCTCGGTAACGGGAAAGCGTCCTTGACAGTAACTTCATTTAACTTGCGGAAGTCGACGACAATTCTCCATCGTTTGGTACCATCCGAGCCAGGCTTTTTTGGTACTACCAGTAATGGGGAGTTCTATGGGCTTTTACTAGGAGTTATGATATCATTTTTGAGCATTTCCTGAACTTGTTCATTTATTATCTCTTTTTGACTCTGTGGTAATCTGTAGTTCTTCTGGTTAATTAGTGCCTGGTTTTCTTTTACCTGTATTTTATGTTTTAGTACTGGAGTGTATGTCAAAAGATCATCTTTCAAATGAAATATATCCTCATAATCTTCACAAATTGCCCATATTCTACCCCTTTCCTCAGAGTTTAATTCTTCATCTAGGCTTATTTCTTCATGTAGTTTTTGCAATCGGTTAATGTCGCGATAAATTCTTTGGCAAGAACTATTCTTCTTTACTACAGTTGCTGTCTCCACTGCGTTTATTTCCTTACTTTCATTCACCATTTTCTTCTTTGGTTTCTCAACTTTTCCTTCACTAAGTCTTACTATATCGTAATCTTCCAGTTTCTCAATCTTGGGATTAATATTTTTCAGTGTGACCGCAATTTCGTTGATGTTTACTATACTTATCACAATGTGTTGGTCCTTTGGATGCACTATACAATTTGAAATGAACACTCCAGGGCTTAGCTCTTCGGCTAAACAAATCAAATCTCCTTCATTTGAACAAGTTGTCTTGACCAAAACTTCTGATCGAGCAGGAATATGAACTTCTCTCGAAGTCAATTCATTTTCATTATGGCACTGAACATTAGTAAATTGTTCAGGGCTACTCTCTTGTTGCGAGTCTTTTATTTGATCCGCTAGCATAATGCGGACAGAATTTTGTTCAGCATGCCTAGGCTTGCCGAGATTGCGGGTTGCTCTCTGAGTCTCCTTCCCACAATCCAACTTGGGACTAGCCTTGGCACTTGAACTTTCTTCTGAATGCGTAGCAGTTTCTTCAAATGGCACTTCGAATTCTACTTTATTGATTTCCGTGCGAGGAAAAAGTAGTCGTTTTGTAGGACCTTCAACATTGCAATTTTCTTGGAGAAAGTCATTTCCTAACAATCCATCTTCCGGAATGTTAGTACCCGTACTTACTACGTTTAATTTACAGGGTAACTCCGATTTCAACACAAAAGTTCCTGTACAAGTCCCTAAAGTATTTTCTTTGCCGTGTACTGAATTTATTCGAATTTGTTCATTTTTATTTACTTTTGTTCCCGTCTTCAGTACGTTTTCCTTAATAAGAGTTACCTGGGAGCCAGTATCTATCAAAAATTTTGTTTCACGCTTTTTACTTACATCTAACGGCAACTTAACTACAGAGTCATGAGGAGTTTGCGATTCAAAATTTCTTACTTCGTTAAGGCTCTTGTTTATGTCTAAGAAAGTTACTGCCGATCGGGGTGGGATCCGATCGGCGCCGGCAAGTTTCCCGAATTTTCTTGTTTTTCCTCCCATCGTCTTTTCGTAGCGCAATTAAATACTGTATGGCCATGCCTTTCGCAGAAATCGCAAGTGACGATTACCTGTCTTACTTCCGAGGGTCGATCACTTACTCGCCTACAGCTTCTTGCATCGTGACCCGAAGTCTTACACCTTTGACAATAGATCGAATTACCGGAGGCTCTGCAGTCTCTACTCAAATGATTTGGTTGTCCACACTTAAAGCAGGTAATGGGGGCTGAGTTTCGTGGGGGAGCACCATGTGCGGTACGTCTAGGATACTGGAAGCTTTCATATTGTGTTCGGGGTGGGTGATTTTGTTCTTGATATTGATAATTCTGTGGATATATGGGTACACTTGGACGTTCTGAAAAGTGTGAAAAAGGTCTACGGCTAATTAGCCCATTCCTATTTATTTCATTTTGGCCAGGGAAGTTATTTACACCACCAAAAGGGAAGTTATTGGAGTTTACTCCACCAAAAGAGAAATTGTTGGAGTTTACACCACCGTAAATTTTATTTTCCGTGTCTTCCATAAAGCTAACCTTTTTTATTAAATCTGTGAAGCTTGAACTATCTGACATGCAGGCATATTGCTTGAGTGTCATACTTAAAAGTCCTCTCCTAAAAACTTGTGTGGCCATATTTTGATATTCTTTTATCATTGGTTCTGGATCTGTTTTGCATTTTTGTCTCAAGTTCAGCTCACATTCTTCTAGACGTTGTTTTACTCGTTGACCAAACTGTCTCACAGTTTCTCCATTGAGTTGTCTACAGCTTTGCATGTCATGGGTGAGATCTGCTAAATTTTTACAGGGAAAGTAATAGGCCGTTAAGGTCTCCTGCAATTCCTCCCATGTTTTAAAACTGGTATTCTTGCAAATCTCATAAGGAATTTTACGCAATTTTAGTTTGGGGAGAAAAGATAAGAAAATTGCCTTCTCTTCTTCATTCAAAGAATTGCAATACGCCTGTGAAATATTCAAAAACACATGCAAATCGGATTCTGCTGTTGAAGATGGCTCACCGGAAAATGTTGGCACTATTTTGTTTATGGTATCTATTATGGTGGACGTTGGTTCGCAGTGAAAAGTCTTGCTAAGACTGGTGCTGTTATTGGGGTTAGACATTATTCCAGAAAGAGTTGGAGCTTGCGTTATTTCGGAAGGTGGAGAAGTTACTTGAAAGTGTTCTAAGTCAGTGAAAAGATCTTGATTTTTCTGAACCAACTGCTTAACTAAGGTGGTTCCTTTCGAAATTTTTTCACAGAATGCCCTAATCTGGTTGTCCGTTTCTTCAGCGGTTTTAAAGAGTAGATCAGTAGCCGTAGTTGAATGGACTGAATTTATGAAGGTTTCGGCAGAACTCGTAGTGGGAGTAGGAGGTTTCGCTATTCTATGACCTGATCGCAGTACTGTTTCTTCAAGTGGTTCAATATCACCTAGCAGAAAACTTACTTCCCTATTTTTGGGTTTAGGGGCATCTGCACCTCTACCTTCTAATCTGGACATGCGCTATACAGGCACCATGCGTCGGTCGATAAAATTAAAGAAGTTTACAATTTAACTCATGAAATGGCATTCAGAAGCTCAAAATTTAATCAAATGAATTACCGCAGAGTACCTTCACACACAGTTAACAAGGAAAGTTTAAGAAAATTTGACTTCTAATATATATATACATATAAATTGGAGCTTCAAAAAAAAAATCACTGATTCCGTAACTCGTAAGCTACTATTATGTATATGCACGAAAATAATAATAAATAATCTTACGTTGCTATAAAAACTATATATGTAATATATGATATGGTATAAATAAGAATAAATGCAATACTGCTTACTGAATTTTAATAGGCTGCTGGATGCTCTATTTGTTGACCACTTTGAATTCTTCTTCGGTTTTTGCGTTTCAATTGGCTGCTTGATGCTCTATTCGTGGACAACTTTCACTTCTTCAGTACTTTCTCAATTTCTATCTTTTTATAGGCTACTGGCTGCTCTATTTCTCTTTTACACTGTAACTTTTGCACACTTTTGCCTTCTATTGCCTTTCGTAGATCGTAGTCAGCCTCGTTCTCGCTTTCAAATAGGTTTGGATTCGGATATAGCTTTTCTAATACCAGTATCAGTATTATTAAGTGATACAACGCTATGTAATTTTCCGAATCCTACCGGCTGCGCCAAATGTGGTGTTTATCTTTGTACACCGCGAGAAAAAGGGATGTGGAGGCTTTGATTACGAAAAGGCGAAAATGACACACAGTTTAATCTTTTATTTTCGTAGTTATTAATTTATCTTTACACCTTAATGCTTATGAACTTTTATATCTACACGACTTTAATAAACTTTTTTAAACTTTAATAATTACACCGCTTTTCAAACTTTTAATTATTACACCGCTTTTTAAACTTTTAATTATTACACCGCTTTTATACTTAAATAATTACACCGCTTTTTTCCTTTAATTATTACATCGCTTTTTTTCTTAAATAATTACACCGCTTGTTCTGTCTTGTTTAACTTTTCACACGAGACTCTCAAGTAACTCGACTTATTCTACCGCACTCGATATTAATTAGTTTATTAAAAAAAAATGCAGAATCGGCTACGCGTAATTTCTGTGCCAGAATTTTTTAATGTTTCCAAACAAGATCATTTTTATTTCCTACTTGGCTTTGTTTACCTGCGAAGTAGGTCATTATTGCGAAGGTAAGTCACAATAAATTCTGATCAATCACTAGGTCATTTTTTATTTATGCTGACCGGGCATTGATCAGTGCACGTAAAATGTTTTTATTTTATTTATTTTTGCAATTGTTACGATTGCAAAGTAACTTACATATTAGTTAATTTGTAACATGGAAACAACTGAGGAAATAATTATACAACACCGTTATTTATTTCAAGAACTTTCTTCCATGCAACCCAAATTCAAGGGGGGGGGGGGGGGGGGTGTGTGGAACAATTTTTTGATCAGCTTACCTCAAGGAATCGCGTGGTATACCGGAAGGTATCTTGATCTGAATTACCCTGTATATACGAGAAATGAATAAACAACACACCTAAGGCCATTCAAAATAATGATAAAATAAGGTTAACGGCCACTAATTATTGAGAAATAAAGTTTTGTTCGAAAATAACAAAAGAAATTACGCCCATTATATGACGTATACATACATAGTCTTAGGAACAGATACGATTAATAAATATTATTAAAAAGTTAATATGCAGTCATGAAAAATATAATTAAAAGCATTAACGGAAATCATACAAAATATAACTAAAAAATGTTTATTAAGAATATCAAATTTAATAAAATGATCGATGTAAAGATAGATATAGAAAATATATAAATGTAACATATAGGTACTGTAAGTAGATTTTAAACAACTAATAACTTAAATGTTGATTATTCCATAATTTAATTCACTTATTCCATAATTTAAAAAAAATTTTTTTTAGCTCATTATAAAAACACGAAGGCCTCATGATCGTTTAAAAAAAAAACAATTTTTTTTTCTCTTAAGGGGGAGGGTGTGGCATACCTACATACCTACATATAAACATACCTACATACCTACATATATACATACCTACATATAAACACCTACATACATAAATATCTGCCTACCTACTTACATATCTACATACATACCTACCTGCAGTCATAATATTATGACATACATACTTATTGGCAAAGCACAATGAGTACTCATAACATTAAAATGCTTCCGACACTTGTCATATATAAAGAAATACGAGACTAGGTCACCTTTACTCAATACACAATCGCATCAACATAAACAAACTAAATCTATTAACAGGAACCACCAAAGTAGCACGCATGTAAAAAGCAGTGACGAAATATCGATCACTGACCGCGACTCAATATGAGAGCTTCGATGAGGAAATAATAATAAAGTAAGTAATCATAACAGTAATTATTGCTATCATAAGCTAATTTTAATTTGTATAAATAAGATAAGGAAATTAAAGAAAACAATCATTATCAGAAGTTCACTCATCGTGTTTTAATTCAGGTGGAGTTCTGCTATCTAGCTGCTCCC
Source organism: Dioctria linearis (assembly GCA_963930735.1). NCBI lineage: Eukaryota > Metazoa > Arthropoda > Insecta > Diptera > Asilidae > Dioctria > Dioctria linearis. The sequence continues at coordinate 176,057,179 of OZ005741.1, read as the reverse complement.
CATATATATCACGGGAGTTAACGCTCTAATAGCTGCTCCTCTTAAATCACGTTAAGAGTAAAGCCCATAGACTGCTCTTCGTGCATTTATTAGATAAACCAAGCAAACATAAATTAAAGGTTTATTACCTTATAACGCATTTCAAACCATACGTATTTGAACGAAGATTTACAATAAAAACGGATGCTAAAGGTCTATATTTATTTGGTATGAAAAACCCAACGTCGAAATTAACAAGAATGAGACTAGATCTCGAAGAATTCGATTTTGAAATTCAATACGTTCAAGGGAAAGAGAATGTTGGGCCAGATGCGTTATCAAGAAGTATACTTGACATAAAGATTTAAAGGACATGAACATATTAAAAGTACAAACTCGAGCAATGCACAAACGAAATAACCAAACAAATGAGAAAATAAGCTCAATAGAAGAAAATAACGAACAACAACTGCAGCCTGCATGTCATGGAAGTACTTTCGCCAGATGAGGTTATAAACCTACCAGAATTAAAAATAGAAACCAACAGTTGCAGCAACAAACGAATTAAACTAGATATAAAAATCGTTCACAGATTAAGAAATGTTTATGAGCGGCATATAAATACAAAGAAAAACGAACCAGTACAATCTGCACTAGACCAGGTATTTAAAATGTTGGAAAATAGTATACAATTTCAGACCAAGACTCTGAAACTTTCTGCAGAGAGCGAAATATTTAAATTAATTACAGTAACCGCATTTAAAGAAATAGGTAACAAAACGCTAAGAAATATACACATTATAATATATAAACCACCGAGATAAATCAAAACCAAAACGTAGATTAATAACCTACTACATGATTTTCACTCAACACCTACTGGAGGACATCTTGGACAAACTAGAATGCACAAAAAACTAAAAGCGATATATAGATGGAAAAGGATGAAAAAGACCATCGCAAGATATGTAAACAATTGTGAACTCTGCGCGAAAAACAAACACAAGACGCACAATAGAGAAAGCTTAGAAATTACAACAACACCAGCAAAGGTATTCGACGTAGTATCCATAGACACTGTGGCCTGTGGGACCATTTACCAAAACAACCTGTGACAACAGATACTCAGTAACCATGCAATGCGATTTAAGCAAATATGTAGCAATAGTTCCTACGAGAGATAAGGAAGCCAAAACTATTGCACAAGCAATAGTCAACGGATTTATACTAATTTATGGACCAATGAGTAAAATAAAATCATATCTCGGAACCGAGTATAAAAACCAAATCCTCTCGGAAGTATGCAATATATTGAAAATAAAGCAACTTTTCGCAACCGCTGCACACCCCGAAACTATAGGGTCCCTGGAAAGAAACCATAAATATCTTAAACGAATACCTAAGATGTTTCGTAAATGATAACAGAGATGACTGGGATACCTGGATACCGTACTACTTATTTTGCTACATCACTACTCCAAACAGCCTTCACATCTACACACCTTTTGAACTTAGTATTCGCAAAAAGATAAGCGGGAGTAGGTAATATAGCTTTGCCCCTAGCGTGTGTGTTTGGAGTAGCTAAACAGCTTTGCTCCTAGTGTATGTGTATTGGAGTAGCTAAACAGCTTTGTTCCTAGTGTACGTGCGTTGGAGTAGCTAAACAGCATTGCTCCTCAAATAATAAAAATAAAAAAACGCATTATTCCCACGATACTGAAAAAAAATTAATTATCCAAAAAGATAATTATAATAAAAAACACCAAAAGCAGAAATCACCATACCTCACTTAAACTTTTTCCAGCTGAGCCAAAATGTCGTGTCCCTATAGAATCAAACACGAAAACCTTATAATTAATCACGATAAAACTTTCTTTGAATAAAAGAACACTCGAACATAGAATAATTCTTTATTTATCGCGAACTGACCTATCTTAATAATTCTAAAAGTACCCCGAACCGAACGGAAACTTGATACTATTATAACTGAATATTGAACGGCACTCGCCAGACCAGTCATTGGTCTTATATGCTCCAATATTCGCAAGTAACCTTGGCTCACAACGCGGATATGTAAACAAACGATAACAAATTTGTCGTTGCAGCACCTGAGTCGCTTAGTAGTAAGCAATCGCTTTACATAACAATTACCATGGGTTAATTGTTATCGTAGTCGTCGATCTCTCCACTAAGCGCTCATCGCAGCCAGCTGTTGAGTAATCAGCGAAATAACCGACAGTTGCAGAACAATACCATGCGAGGTTAATGTTTAGCAATTCCTAATTATTTCACTAAAATGCGCTCTTGGCTGCTGGAAGAATCTTCCGTATATTGGACCTTAACATCTGGTCCACAGGCGGACTATACAACCATGCCCTGTTATGATCGACGGCAGCATGTTGGCTCATGTGACTTCAACCCTAGGGCGATCCCACACGGCACACAATTAGGCATTTTAACCTTGTTAAGGTGGAGGCTTGAGGAAAATGTTTACAGGAGAAGATTTTCTTTGAACGAGAGGTGACCTGTTCTGACTGTGATTGTCAAAAAGAAAAGTATTTAAAGTATCATTATAAAATATTAACAAGTGAAAAAGCTAGAATTGGTCTAACACCAATTCTTATGATACCCTAGATGAATGCACGTATGAAATTTCGTATGGTTACCCATTTGAGCAATTTTGATTTTTTGCATTGGTTTCTCGCATATATTTCTGGAATGGCTCGTCGGCCAGAAAAAATGATTTTAACCAATTTTATAGGATTTCTTATTCTGAAGAAGTTTTTAGTACAATAAGAATGGCTAGGACTGATCGTTTTCAAAGTATATGTAAAAAACCTAAATATTCATATGGCAACACCAAGAAGGGGTGGCCCGATTTAGTCCATTTTTGATATTTTATTTGCTATTACTATGAAAATACAATCCACCAAATTTCAGCTTTCTATGCCGACGTGTTCTCAGGTAGTGTCCAAATATATCGTGGAAAACGAAATGTTTGTATGGCAACCCCACGAAGGAGTTGCCCGATTTGTCTCATTTTCGAACTTAATTTTACTTTTTTTTAAATGTCCGTGTACAAAATTTCAGCTTTCTAAGTGAACGCGTTCTCGAGTTATCGTGCGCACGGACGGATGGACGGACGGACAGACGGACATGCAAAAATCAAAATAACTTTTAATTTTATGCGGGGGTGTCCAATCCAATTTGCTCTACCATCATTATTTCTGTGCGTTACAAACGGAATGGCAAACTTAGTATACCCTATAGATTTCATCTAGGGTATAATAAGGAAACAAAAAACCAGAAGGATTGCTGATATAATTGTGGAATATCTGGGAGATCCACCACACGCTCCGATGGATGGAGTTTTTCTTCATTGTAACTTCTTAGGTTTGAGAGCAAAACAAAGCATCTTATTGTCGTCTGAATCCAGAAATGGGTATATCAGGGAATTAACCAGAATTAAGGTGGCACAAGATAAAGTTCACGGTCAGTATTATTTCATCAAAAATACCACTTCGTAGTACCAATACCACCCTGTTGCCGCATATATATCAGGCTCCAAACAAAATATAACCCTTTTGCAGGTATTAATGTAACGAGGTAGTCCCAGAAATTGTCCACAATCAGGTACAGGCTCTTTCTTTCTCTGGCTTTGCGAAAAATAAGACTATGCCAAGTATTTGGAATCATCAAATCATAATCACAATTGCACACGCGTTATTGCCATCACATGTGTATTGTCAGCCTAGGACAAAGTTTAAGCTATTATTGAATTTATTAGAGGACAGTTACTTTTAGAGTTATATTTGATATATGAGATTTTTGTGAAAAATGAATTTTAGTACCTTTGTGGAATGGAAATCGCGGAAAAATTGTTGGTTCTTCTTGAGTCCTTTTATCAATGTTTACTTGCAGTTCGGGTATTGGTGAGACGCACAGTTGATCTGCGCAGATGCCTACGATTCGGAGTGAATCTCTCCGCATTCGCTGTAAGGATGCTCCCTTTTGGTACTGATGCCCTGCGGATCGTTAGATTCTCGTAATCTGGAGGAATCCAGAGAAATTTTGCCGCCGCTGACCTCTCAAATGGGAGGGCGATAATTTTTTGATATCTTCCTGCACTGGGCTACTCTCCAATTAAGAGGGCCTTGCTGCATGTGTTGGTGTCTCGCCGCCGTAGCGCTGCAGGATACCCCCTTTTCCTTAAATTACCTTGAATGTTCCAGTTTTACTAAAATTTCTTCACTATTAGTTTCCTCTTAAGCCTAGTACTAATGTCCGCGCTAAGCTAAAAGATATTGGCGAAAATTTATCCTGAATTTTAGCGAGTGTGGTACTAAGGTCGACGTGCTAAATTTGCCTTTGGGTTTTGATTAGAGATGGCACCACCAGTAAGTCTCCAACAAATTTAGCTTGAATTTATCCGCCCGGGCCGTTCTTTAGCGCGTTAAAAATATTTATTGTCAGAGTTCTGAGATTTGATAAATTTATTGATCGGATTTTTGTAGCTAACGCAGTTTTGTACGTCTTTGCTGTAAGTACGGATGAATTGTATTTCTTCTCGTGGCCGTATTTTCAATATCATTGTTAATTTTTTTTCTTATTGTATATATACATTATGCATATTATTTTTATATTTTTAATATTTCCAAATAAATTTAACTATCTGTTTTCAGAAATATTATGACCGCGCGTTGTATTTCCGTAAAAAAATTGCAAAATTTTTCTTCTTCTTGTTTTTAATATATCTTTTCTCTGAGTCTGCGCTGTCATATTTTAGCTGCTAAAGAATGGCCCGCTATTGGAGACCGGATAAAATTTAGTTTAGCGCGGACCTTAGTACTAGGCTGTACCCTAGTCGCCTAATTCACTAGTCCACTTGGGGTGAACTTTTCTTTATTTCTTTATCTGATCTAATTTTAAAACTGACGAACTTCTCGATGCCTCTTGATACTATCCTTTCCACAAAAATGTTTACCTTTTGTTTTTTTGCTTAATTTACCTTTTTGACAGACCTTCTTTCCGCCGTGTTTCTTCTTCTTCTCTGACTTTTTAATTTTTGCTCGGACTTGCTTACGCGCATCGACGTCTACACTCTGACACATACTGGACCGTGGGATAGGTATGAAGGTGCTTGCAGCTAGCTGCACTAGAGTCTTAAAGCTGCGACCATAACAGATTTGCTATTTCATGTGGCACAAAAAATATTGTGTTTCTGTATATCAGTGTTTGAGCACCCTTTAAAATGTTCACTACATGTTCAAACATGTAAAACTCAACCAATCAGATGAAATTTTACACTCAAAAATCGAATTATATTAAAAAAATATCTTTCTTGTGTTCAAGTGATATTTTAATCGCTTATTAGCACTCTTATAAGAAATTAAACTCGTTCCGACTTTAATTTTCAAAAGTTTATTTTTATCTAAATCCTCCGTATGGGCAAGAGAGACGGAGCATGGTAAACACTATCTTTACCTTATTCTTCCTGCGGTGATTGGTAGCTCCAACTCTGCCATATCGCGAAAGAGAAAACTATAAAGCTTGTGACATTCTTTCCTATAGGAAAATGACAATACGCTCAGTCCATTGTAATAAGTCAGTGTATATATTCTAAGGACAGAAAGAAACAAACAAACGCCTTCTTCTTGTTTTCAAGAATCTTCTGTACGTACTATGTCCCAGCCAGGGTTCACTCACACTGCTTGGTATACGTGGAAGCACAATCTCACTGCTGCTATCTGTCAATGCACAAGTGAAGCATACTGCTTCATGCAACACGCTGCGACTATAACATGTTATGTTACCGTACGAACGTATCATTAAAATTTTTAGCAACCCTAACGACATCTGCGGTCCAAAACTGGATACACATCTGTCAAGGCACCGAAATGCCTCATGTGGGGAGGAAAAAAAAGAAACGGGCGAGAAAGATGCCGGAAAAGGAGTGAGACGGATGATGGTGTTATTTTGATGGCAAAAGTTCCTGAAAAATCGAGAAGAATCAAGGCAGTAAAGAGAGTTGAAAAATAAAGTTTAGTCCGGCCCAACAGTGAAAATCGTCGTAGTATCGGAAAAGCGAGAAATAAAATTCAATTATCGGCGAGAAATAAAATTCAATTATCGAGGCACTGGGGAAGAAATGTCCTTGGGATAGGATTCATCCATATCCAGCCTGTGTTTTCGAAGCTGGATATTGTCTATGCAGCGAGTCAAATTAAGTGGGGAAATCACACGATTCTGTTGCGGTATTCCAGGCAGCCTCAAGGAAATTCAAGGACAGTCAGGAAAGCAAATATTATATATATATATATATATATATATATATATATATATATATATATTGTGCTATATATATACCAAGGTAGAATTTTACTAAAATAATTTCATGAATAGCGATGTAAATAGCAGAAATGGACTATATCCACTACAGGATATGCCCATTGGTACATACATACGTAGGAATTCAGCAATCACTGATTTGACGCTTTGCCATATGCCTGTTAACAAAGACCGACAGCCATAACCTGTTTACATTGGGACCTTACATAAATGTGGAAATAATCATATTAATAACCCGCTCTGCGTTTCTTCGATATGTGTAGAAATATATACCATAAGGAAACATAGTAATTTTTTCTGACGCTACGGAATTAATAGTCCTAAATAAAAATGTATTGGTAGCTAGATCTTACGCTGCGTTATGAGGCAACAAAAAGAAATAATATAGGTACGTTAGTTTATGAATTTTTTTTATATATCAACATAAGGTATTTTAATGATACTCAGCCACCTGTTTGAACGATAATACATATACTCATAATTAGTTTTAGATTATTGTCGATATCGAGCACCCGCTTTATCTAGACCAAAGAAAGGAATGGTATTAGTGCTTCAGTTTGACATTTCTTTTTGAACACATATAATCGTATCAATGATTTTATGATACTTAGCCTCACGAGCTGACATAATACTCAGGGAGAGGAAATCCGAGCATGTCTTACAAGTGAACACAATAGATGGGACGACAAACTGATTTACATCGCTAGTTCTCTAAGGAGCTCAGTCCATCAGGCGACTGGTTTCTCTCCTTACAAAGTACTTTTTGGATTTCAAATGGTGGAACATGCAAGCTCTTATAACTTATTGAAAAATCTCGGTATCTTGAGTGAACCCATGACACTGGATGAGACCGCCAAAGTGAGGTTACTTCGTGCTAAAGTCCAAGAGAACTTGAAAAATGCATTCGAGCAGGGCACCAAGAACTATAACCTGCGCTCAAAACCAGTAGAGTTTAAGATCGGTCAAGAGCTGTATAGGAGGAATTTCATGCAAAGCGGTTTCCAGAACCAAGTCAGTGCCAAGTTAGGACGTAAATTTCTCAAGTGCAGCATTGTGGCAAGAAAAGCCAACTCGCTGTACGAGTTAGAAGATCTGCAAGAAAAGTCAATAGGGGTCTATCACGCCCTTGAGAGTGGTTGAGGTAACTAAAGGGCCCGTTAAATTTACGTCAAAGTAGGTCATTCAATCCTGGTAGCCCTAAGAATGCATCCGGCCATCTTAACTGGTAACTAAAGGGTACCAATGTGCCGCTTAGGACCTACCCATCCTAGCGGCCGGCATACCTCTTGTTATTTAGTCCACTTTTAAACATTCCCTAGCTAGACAATACGTCAAAACTCCTCCCATATGGTACCCTACGGTGGCTGCACCGCCGTAGGAATTCCAACTTGCACAACGTCTCCTGAAATTTTACCTTCAGCTGCACTAGCACTCTGGTGCAGGTCTATACTTCGAAGACTCAATCTGAGCGTGGTGACTTAGAGGCGCACCCTCTGCGAATGGTGATCTGTGATCCGAGTTTGATGTCCAGTGGGGGGAGGTCCGGTGGTCAGTTGGTTAGGTTGCTGAATGCGGAGGCTTTCCCTGCCCGTCTTGGTGCCGGAGGTTGGGGGCGTATTGACAGCCCAGATTTTTTGGGTTGCTGAATGTGGGGGCGCCTTTGGCTTTCGGTGCCGGGACCGGTCTCAAGCTCTGACGAGGGGTTGCCGTGACTTTGGGGATGCGTCCCTGGCTTGTTACGCTTGGAGAGGGCCCGACAAAGCTTTCGTGGATTTTATACAGCTATTGTAGCATCCATTTCTTTGATCGGCAGTGGTCTGCCGAAAATTTGTAAACGACAATAATCCTTGCAGCATATCTCTACCTTATTAGTAGAAAATTTCATACTAATCCCTTTTGGACTAGCCTCATTATGAGGAGTTTCCTTTTCTGTCTCGTCTTTCACATTTTGGTAAGGAGTGGTCGTGGGTCGAGCCACATATTGGGCACCCGCGAAGATGAAGCTTAAGATTAAAAACCGGCTAACTCAGCGAGTTCTGGACTTGACCATCTTTCAACGTGTTTGACACCCGGAGGGAGTCAACGACCCTGCCTGTTATGGTCGCATGTGATCATGGCGGCAGCAGGGAAATTCCATATGTAGAGATGGAATGCTGCTCGTGTGATGTCACCCTAACCTCTACCCGTCAGAGCTGTCGGTGGAACATCGTCCACCATGTGGGGGAACGAATAAATTAGGAGCGATGAAGAGGCCGGAAAAATGACCGTCAGCCATATTGTGGGATTTTGAGTTAGAGAGTAGATCGGCGAACAGGGAGGTTGAAGAAAAATAGGAAAGAGTGGAAGACCAAAAGAAATACAAGAAAATAGTGAAAAGTTTAGTTTTATTAAACAGCAAACAGAACAAGAAATTTGAAAATCATAAAAATTCGGCAAGGAAAAAGCAATAAGGAAATTAAATGCAGGTGCACTGTGCGGGCGGAGCACCTGAAAAGGAAAACGAAACACAGGATAAGTACTAGTAATAATTAGAAATGTGCGTCACTTAGTGCAATAACAGGCAAAATTCTGGCGAAACTATAAAAAGTATAGTGGGCTAGAGAACATCAAGTGAAATCGCCCACATGATCGTAGCCTAACCATACTATCACTTGGGTGATATACTAAGTAAAAGGAGCGCTTGAATGAACGGAGGTCTCAATAACAGTCATCCAGTACGGTTAAATAGAATAGCCAAATCGCACATCTTATTTATTAATAATTTTAACCGAAAAGATAAGCATTCATCCAGTTTTTCGAATACCATCTATGGTACATTTCTGTTACCTGCAGTTATATCCGTATCATTCAGGTACTTACCTGGTGTTATCCGACTAGAAGAGCACCCTAGAGAATTGACATGATATCCAGTGAGATAAAAAAACTAGTGTGCTGAAAACGGAAAATATGTGGACTGTATATAATAGGCCGGTAAAAAAAAACACGTCCGCGTTGCTCAAACTATAACTTTATTCTGCCAAATTTGTAGTACATAACTTCTCAGCCAAGATTGGCCCGTTATTGCTGATAACAATGATGAATAACTAACTACAGATATATGTACTTATACATTAACTTAAATAAGAGATTTCAGGGTTGTCGAAACTATAAACTGCGAACATTCCGCCCGCCTTGAAGTATCCAGCTTCAATTAGGAAATAGTGCATCTCTGGGTAATAAACACAGTTTTGAGATTGGCCTCTTGATGATTCCGGATCTTCCCTTTAATGTAACTACTCTTACTTTTTCGTCCTTGCCGGGATGGACTTGAAGAACTCGCCCGAGGGCCCATACTGTTGGCGGCAGATTGTCTTCCTTGATGATGACAATATCATTAGATTGCAAACTTTTTTCTGGACGCTTCCATTTCGCTCGTTGCTGGAGTTGATTGTGATATTCAGCCTGCCATCGACGCCAGAATGATTGGTGCAACCTTTGTACATATTGCCAACGTGATAGCGTATTAAGGGACTTCTGTTCCTGATTAGCTTCCAATACAGCTGTTAGTGGAGCCCCAGTTAAAAAGTGGCCTGGTGTAAGGGCTTCATAGAAATCTTCTCCAATCGATTGTTGGGTGATTGGCTTTGAATTCAAGACAGTTTTGATCTGGAAGAGGAGGGTTGTCAATTCCTCATAGGTTAGGAGAGCATTGCCTACTTGACGCCGAAGATGGTGCTTGACTGCCCTAACTCAAGCCTCCCAGATGCCTCCAAAATGAGGTGCTGATGGAGGTATAAAGTGACAATTAATTTCATGATCCGTGGCAAATCCAATGACTTTCTCTTGATGAGCCTTTGATTTTGAAAGATTTCCAAGTTCTCTTAATTGGCGATTCGCTCCGACAAAAGTTGTGCCATTATCACAGTAGATATTTGAAGAAAGGCCTCGACGCGAAGTGAATCGCTTAAGAGCGGCGATAAACTCCTCTGTTTCTAGACTGCTAACCTGCTCCAAATGATATGCTTTTGTGGCTAAACATACAAACAATGCAATATATGCCTTCCAGGTTTTCCCTCCTCGACCCTTCCAACTTCGGACCATAATAGGCCCTGCATAGTCGATGCCGGTGTTTTGAAAGGGTCGTGCTGGTTTCACCCTGACTGCGGGTAAATTTCCCATTTGCTGATGCTGAACTTCAGCTCTGTGTCGTGTACAAGTGACGCAAGAGAAGATGATTCTGTTCACAGCATTCCGATGGTCAAGAATCCAGTAGTTCATCAGGACCAAGTTATTCAGTAGGCGCTGACCTGCATGAAAGTATCGTAAGTGTAGATCTAGTAACAGTAGTTAGGTGAAGGGGTGTGCTTTAGGTAAAATTGCGGGATGTTTGCGAGTGAATGCTATATTAGCTTCTTCAAGTCGTCCTCCAATTCGTAAAATTCCACACTGATCAATAAAAGGTGGTAATGAGGATAATTTATTCCTTTCCGGGAGTGATTGTTTGTTGCGAATAAGCTTCAACTCATCAGCGAATGTATCCTGTTGAGCTCGACGAATCCAAATATTCAGTGCATTTTGCAACTCTCGTAAAGACAGTGGTTCATAAATTCTTTGTGATTCCTTCTCTACTGTTGCATTATGCTGAAATCGTAGACAGAGTGCTGTCATTCGTTTAAGACGGGTAAGCGATGAATATCTCATTAAGAGATCTTGATTGCCATCTGAGTCATTTATAATATGAAACACATTTTTTTTTTGTCTTTCTAACGTTGTTATTGGCATATTGATAAGTTCATCTTGCTTTATTGGTTCCTGATGGAGAAATTTTGGTCCCTTCCACCAAATCTCGTGCATTAATAAACCTTTAGGGCTGAGACCTCTTGAGGCGTAATCTGCAGCATTTTGTGCAGATCTAACATGTCGCCTTTTGCTACGTGGTAATGTTGATAGAATTTTAGCAGCGCGGTTGGCAATAAAAGTTTCCCATCGTTTGGGGATGTCTGAGAGCCATGATAGTACAATGGTTGAATCTGTCCAACCGTAGCTTTCGATTTGTGGGAATTTTAGACCATCACGTACCTTGATAAGAAGTTTTGTAGCTAAATGAGCAGCGCACAGCTCTAACCTTGGCAACGATACTTGTTTAATAGGTGCTACGAGAGTTTTTGATGCGATGAGATGGACTGCTGTGCGATTATAGGAGTCAACGGTTCTTAGATAAACAACGGCTGCATAGGCAACCTCGGATGCATCTGCAAACGTGTGATATTCGAGTCTAAGTTGAAAACATGGAGTCCAGCGAGGAATTCTAATAGATTCTAAGACTTTGAAATCCTTTTGAAACTCTTCCCATTTCTTAAGAATCTCCGGCGGAAGCTCACTGTCCCAGGATATTTCAGCGACCCACAATCTTTGAATAATTAATTTGATCCTTACGACACATGGCGCTAACCAGCCTAATGGATCAAATATTTTGACTATTTCGGAAAGAATTTGTCGCTTACTTGTGCTGCAGCGTTCCGAAGATGTAACCTTAAAGAAGAAGTAGTCTCCTTTTACATTCCAGTTCAGCCCTAGCGTTTTTATGCAAGCATCTTCTTCGAGTGGAAGATTTGACTGCAGTTCTCGATGCTCTTCTGGTATATGTTCGAGTAGTTGTTCTGAATTCGAAGCCCACTTCCGTATGGTAAAACCACCTCTTGAAAGTAGCTGTCGTAGCTGATTAACACAATCAATCGCTTGTTCCAATGTATCTGAGCCAGACATCGTGTCATCGACATAAAAATCTGTTTGTAGAGTTTTAGCACCAATAGGATATTTATTGCCTTCATCTAATGCTAGCTGCTTTAAGGTTCTAATGGCTAGAAAGGGTGCCGGTGATGTGTCATAGGTCACCGTTAATAATTCATAGGCCTTTACTGGTTGTGAATTCGAAGATCTCCAAAGAATTCTTTGAAACTTTGTATCACCATCATTCATGCGTATTTGCCGGTACATTTTGGCAATATCAGCTGTGAATGCTATCTTATGGGTTCTGAATCTCATGAGGATTGTCACTAATTCATGCTGTATTATTGGACCAATCAAAAGTTTCTCATTTAGTGACAATCCTGTTTAAGTAGATATTGAGGCATTGAATACCACGCGAAGTTTTCTAGTGGAACTAGTGTCTTTTATGACTGCGTGATGAGGGATATAATAGCAGTCTGAATGAGGTTCCAACTCTGTTATAGGTCGCATGTGATTGAGAGTTAAATACTCCTCCATGAACATAGCGTATTGTTGTCTGAAGGATTCATCTTTGTCGAAGCGTTTCTCCATCATATAAAGACTCCTTAATGCTGCTGCTCTTGATTCACCAAGCTTCTCAGAGATTAATTGCGGCTTAAATGGCAGTTGTACAACATATCTTCCATCCAATTCTCTACGATGAATTGATATATAATGGTTTTCACATAATACTTCATCTTCGGTTAAGTGAGGTTCATTTATCTTCAGCTCATCTAATTCCCAGTAGCGTTGAAGTACATTGTCAAGATCTGTTGTTATGTGGAAACTGGTGATTCCAATAGCTGCTTCACTGGTAGACTTTCCGCCAATTATATAACCGAATATTGTATTTTGAGCTGTCAGCCCTGAGTCGAGACCAATGCGATCGTCTTGCAATATGTTAAAGCAAATGTCAGAGCCAATAATTAGATCAATAGGGCCTGCAACGGAAAATGTCTCGTCAGCTAAGTTTAAATTGTTGATGTCCTTCAGGCTTTGGATATTGACCGCCACCGCGTGAATATTGACACTCCTTTGAACCCAGACCGCTTATTGGTGTGCGTGAATGCAGCCTACGAAGCTGAAGCCGTTGAATACATGATTCTGTTATTAGCGTAGCCTGCGAGCCAGAATCTAATAGAGCTCTGCATGGTTGCTGTTGATGCCTCCAATCATCTATTAGTACTATAGCAGTGGGTAAAATGGTCACTATATTATTAGAGAACGATCGAAGATGAAGTGACATTGACGGTCTTTGTATAGACTGTGTTATGGATTCCTGTTCCGGTTCGTTATTATTGTCTGATTTTGACCAAGATACACTATCATGAAGTAGTGTATGATGGCGCTTGTGACATATACGGCAAGAAGAAAATCGGCAGTTTTTGGATTGATGACCACTTCGGAAGCAATTTTGGCATAAAGCCTGGTTAGTTATAAAACTCTTCCTTAGCGATACATTTAGTGATAGAAATTCTGGACATTTGTATAACGCGTGACTTCCCTTACATTTTACACATTCGGTTATCGATACTGTATATATTTGCTTTGCATCAGACCCTTTTTGATTTATGACTATGTTTTCGATTGAACTGTACAGATTGAAGCTCGAATTCGCGATCATCTAAGAAATCCATAAGAGACTGAAATGTTGGTCGATTCTCTGCTGATGACCTTCTGGCCCACAGCTGACGCGTCTCTGAATCCAGTTTCTGCACCACTATGAAAATCAGCCAGCAATCCCATGAGCCAGTTGGTAGTTTAAGAGCCTTTAGGGCACGAACAGATTCCTTGATGGAATTACATAGCTTCCTTAGCGCGTTGGCAGAGGGTTGCTGCTGAATTGATGGTTGCTCCATTATATTTCTTAAATGAGCTTCGATGATGTACTTTTCCTTATTGTAGCGTGAATTTAATTCATTCCATGCTTCTAGATAATTTGCGTCACTGATCGTTAGATGCTTAAATAGTGATGCGGCTTCACCTTTGAGACTAGACTTTAAGAACTGAAATTTCTGTGCTGGCGAAAGTTTAGTATTATTGTGCACAAGAGAGGAAAACAGATCATGAAATGCTGGCCAATCTTCGTACTGTCCATAAAACACAGGAATATTAATTTTGGGTAATTGTAAATCTGTAGATGCCCCCTGTAAGGTACAATTGTTTTTATTGAGAAATTCTGTGCCGGCTGGAATTGTAACAGATGAACTGGTCATGAATGGAGCCGAAGTAAGCGGTATAAATGTCTCCGCGGTTGACGCTGGTGTATAATTAGCCGCAGAGCTAAAGATTATGGATGTACTCGTGCAAGTATATACAGAGCTCTGGCCGACGTTAGCAAGGGAGATTGAGGAATGTATAGGTCTCGTCATTATTGAAGATGGAACTTCAACTTGTGTGCTAGGACCAGGTTGGATACCAGTGCCATTCACACTGGTATTGATAGATGAAGGCGGCTGTGATGATACCGTATTGGACCCAATTACTAATTGTCGTAGCAAGGAATTCATTATTGCTTGCTGTTCAGTGAATGACTGTAAAAAACTGCTGAAAGCATCTACTTCTTCCCGTCGAATTATTTGCCTTGGATCGATGCTCATACTGGCTCTCTCAGGATTTAACAGAGCTAAGCACTGACTTTTAATTTCGAAGTATTTGTCTTCCATTTCCTGCCGATAGGTATCATCATCTTCCATTTCATCAATCTGGTCTTGGGTTTCTTCAAAATTTGCGAAGAAAATTTCAAGTTTTTGTAGGCGCGCCTTAACTTGCTCTAAATCGACAGTATCCGAGGTTTTTTAACTCGGAGATATATTTTTCGATCCTGCTGATACTACCTTTTATCGAAGAGCGTTTTTTCTTAAGACTATCCATAACGAAAGTGGTACTTACTTGAGTGATTGATGTGTATAACAGAAATTCTTGATAGCGCTTCCTACTCGTAATCCAATATGAATGTTCTAATGTGATGACGTAACTAACTCATTTAATGAAAGGACTCACAATTTCTAAGATTAATTTTGGATATTTATGCAATTATTTTTAACCTCGTGAACACACCACTTATTAATTCATTAGAGCAACAGGAATGAAATTAAATTGAGTTATCGCACGTTACTCTATTTTATAAGCACTGTACACAAGATTCTCTGTTCACCCGATCAGCCACCCGTAGTTTTCAATAGTCAAACTGTTATACTCAAACAAACTCTATAATCACGCACATATGTCCCCGTGGCCTTCAAATAATCAACATCTAACAACAAAATGAATAGTGAGTATTATGTATAGATTCTCTGTTCACTGCGCATTGCATCCGTAGTTTACAGTTAAGCGCTGTTAATTTGCACAAAACTCGACACACATTATGATGCACGGGTGAATAGTGGTTAATTTTGATAGCTCTTCTGTTCACTTGAGCTTGCTTGTCATGCAACCGTACCACATTTAGGTATTTCAGAATTCCAATTGATATCACTTTGGTTATTGTGAAAACTGTGTGCAAAGTTAAACACTTTTTATACTTAGGCAAGTATGTTATGCAGAAATTTATGGATTTGTATCCTATTAGATTCACAGATCATGTGTACATTTTAGTTTAAACTCCAGCTCTTGTATGAACTGATGCGATCTATCGTATTATGCGTTAGGCGAAATCGATACGGGAAAAAAAACTAGTGACCACGACGATTAACAGGCGAATAATTTGCTCTGCGCGTATTGTCCGTGAGTAATTAAGTGCTTTTTGTTTTATTTTTTACGAGAATAAAGCTGCGAACTGAACGTATGTAACTTGCGAATTTATCCGGTTATAGAAGGACCAATTTGCTGAAAACGGAAAATATGTGGACTGTATATAATAGGCCGGTAAAAAAGAACACGTCCGCGTTGCTCAAACTATAACTTTATTCTGCCAAATTTGTAGTACATAATTTCTCAGCCAATATTGGCCCGTTATTGCTGATAACAATGATGAATAACTAACTACAGATATATGTACTTATACACTAACTTAAATAAGAGATTTCTGGGTTGTCGAAACTATAAACTGCGAAGAACTAGAAAACATGGTATTTTTCAAATTTAATAAGATCTTTCGCATTACCAAAATATAAACATCATTATTTTATTAGTGCTCATAGTTTAATATCACTATTTCAAGAAACCATTGAAGGCGTTATAAATACTTATTTATAGACGTACCGAGTGCTGTACGCATACCGAAGCACCTGAAATGAACTAGAAGGCGTAAATTGTTTTTCGATTAGTGTTGACCGTGGCATAATATTATTGCACAAAGCCATTGAAGGCTTTTTAACTGATTAATTATCGCCTTACCGGGGTCGATTCTCCTACAGGATTCTCGAAGTTAGCTTCGGGGTGTGAAAAGGATTGCGATTTGTATGGAACTCGCTGATAGATACGTGTATTCCGAGTGTCGCAGTACCAACACTGATGGATCAGTTTATTTATCTTGCAACGAATGACACCAGCTGGTAGAACTGTAGGAATAGAATAGAATATTAAGTTCTCCAGAAGGCCTTTTCGAGAATCGGTAATCGCGGAGCGTGATATTAGTAAGCAAAAGCATAATAAGTAAGGAATTATGAGGAAATCCCATTGGGTTGATCTCAATGTCGTCAGTGACCAGTCACCAGCACCAGCCCATCTATAGAGCTTCGGGGTTGATAATAAGAAAAAAAAATTGTAATAAATCTCTTATATGGAACTTGTGAATTAATAGTAGGAAATAAAACTTGAGAATGATTGAGAAGATAGGTTACTTGCTATCTCGACCGCTTCCCAGCTTTCTTTTTCTCCTCTAAAGGTACAAAGGGACATATTAACAAGATGCCAGAGATGTCAAGGGCGGCGGGGACGGCAATCAGGGTTCAGACCATCTGATCCCTATCATACCCTTCAGATGAGTGGTGTACGAGGTCCCTTCAGGACCTGTGTGTGATTATCTTTCGTACGTTTTGATTGTAGGCTTCGTGCTTCGTTCCGCGTTCTGTTCAGTTTCCAAGGCACGATACCTGTTTCGTTATGATAAAGTGATAGGCAGGTGTTAGTGTGGAAAACCCACCTTGCACTCTCCGCCATATAGACGAGGTGCTAGTGTGCCGGCCTGCTACACAGTCACCGGGTGAGCTGTCAGCTATTGCTGGCAGACGGACTTTACGTCCTCCAGCTCTCACTTTTCTCAAGTCATATAACAAGCAATGATGAGCATACCATGCTTTTCTCGCAATAAAGATGAGATCTAACTTCTGACTCCTCCGGAAGTTCTTTTGCTTTAAAAGTTCATCAGTGCCTTCCTGCTTTGAAATCAATCTTCAGAATTCGGTCAATATATGCAAATGAGAAAGTCGTCGACGGTGAAAGATTCACTTTTCTCAAGTGCTCATAATTATTTTCGCACCTACGATTTTTTCTGATGCTTGCTCCACGTAGAATATACAGGGTAAATTGAGGTCATGATGCAACTGCTACTTCTGCTTCCGCTTCGTCGAGGTTGTTTTACACTGTTTATGTAAATTTCTCAATCTTATTGATCTCTCTGTCTTTCCATTATTCTACAGTTTTAAGCCTTAAACATTTACTACATAGTTATTTCTTCTATTTGCCCTTTCTAACATATATTCTTCTAACCTAATCTTGCTTATAACTTTACCAATGATTTACAAGCTTTTCGTTCTACTTTTTTTGTCAAATAATATATCTCCTTTTTTTTAACTTCTCCTTCTTTTAATCTCTTATATCTTTTCTTTTTCAATCTTATCTTTCTTTTAAATCTGGTATTCCAGTTTTTCTTTCAATTTTCTCTTTACTTTAAACCTCTTATTGCTTTTTTTTAATTCTTGTTATTTAAGTAATTAAATAACTCTTTTTTCCAAGTTTCTTAAATCTTACTATGTCTTCTTTTTAAAAACATTTTCTTACCTTCTTACCTTTTAATTTATAATTTTACCTTAAATTGGATCCAGTGCGTTACTTATATCTCCTTCTATATTCTTCCTGGCGATAGACTACAAAACTCCGCTCATCGAATTTCTTCTGAAATTAGAGGGAATATTTTGGAACTCTTTTTGGTTACGTACCCCGATTCCTGGGTCATAACCGTTACCTACCTTGTACATCCCGGTCAAATTTGGCGTAAGGTTTGTCCTATTAATCTTATTTCTAACGGGCGAAGCTACCATACCAATTTGACAACCATGTTTTGGCATCGTTAACTTACCCTTTTGCTTTATCCCCTGGGCATTCTTGGCAAACCTGCTGACTATTATCTATTTGCAGCTTCGCTTCACAAGTCCCCAGGGAGCTTTTCGCGTTTCCAAACAGTCCTCCAATTCTTATTTTCTGTTGTGTGTGTATGAAGGTATCGCTTTTATTCCTATTGAGCTTAATTAAGCTACATGGGGATCCCGTATCTACTAAAAGACTGAACGTACCTTCTAAAAATATATGCACGATGGAACTGTGATGATAAATTTACTCTGAGCCTCTAACTTTTCCCTTTCTCTCGCTGCTAAATACATGTCACATGTGTGGCAGAATTGGCAATCCCCTTCCTTTCCTGAACGGAATTCATCTTCAATGCCAACTGCAGAGTTTGCCACTCTGACGTGATGAACTCGGCAATTGGATCCCTGGTCCCCTTTTTTTTGATGTCCCGTGCAGAAAGGTGATTGTTGGCACTCTCTCGTAAAGTGTCCAGGTTGACCGCACTTGAAGCAATGTTTGGGTCTGTGTTCATATAATTTCCCAGGTATTCCTCTGTACGATTCTCTATAAACTGGCTATTGTAGAGTATAGAAAGGCTTTCGGTGAGGTGCGGGCTCATCTCCGTTGACATCTTCACTTCTCCACGTCCCTTTCGTAAAATTCCGCCTCTTCTCTCAACACCGCCAATGAGCCGAACTTTCGCCCTGTTAAGTGCACGCCCTGTTAAGTGCACCTGGATAGCCTGATCTCTTATTCCAACTTTAAATGTGGCGATGACATCCGGTTCCAACTCTACCAGTAATCCCCCATCTTTACCTGAAAATTTAGCTAAAACTGCCCTTTAATTTAGTTCAACAAATCTTTAAGTCTGTCCTCATATTCCGTGATATCGTTTCCGAGTTTTTGTGTACACGCTATCATTTCCGTTCTCAATTCGTAATAGGACTTCCTAGGCATATAGGCAGTTTTAGTGGTCTGCTGCAATGCCTCAAAATGCTTTTGCTCCTCAGAACTTACCGGATAGTATGCATCGTCCGTGAGCCGATATCTCACACGATCGTAAAGCTCTTTGCAGCAATTTAGGAAGCGGTGTACTTCCTTTGCTAGCTTCGGTGATCTTTCATACGAAAACATGGGAATATATTTGGACACCATATCCATGATTTTTCCAAATGTATCCGCCATCTTGTACACTGTTACTGATTTCTTATGTTTTTAGCTCTTGTGCATCTACCTCGTTCTGGTAATTTCACTTACTTCGAAATTCCCTTTTTCTCTAACAACGTTTATACTTCATTCGAAACATTTGTACAACGCGTTCTAGAAAAGATCTTTATTAGAGGTGCTAATCGAATCCTAATACTCATATATAACGTTAAACATTCAAAACTGTAATATAATTACCAAACTCAGTTACTCTGAATTCAGCTATTATGCTCACAAACATGCTTTCTCTAAATTTTTATTCTTCCTTACTCAGATGCATACAATAAAAACAATACAACAAACCATACTTCCATACATTATATCCTATTATAAATATTAAACCGAGCCCAATTTATTTGCTTTTAGGCGATCACGCCGATATTAGAAACCCATCGGAGCACACGAATTTTTCCTACATTACCATCACAAATAAACAAACCTATCACCACTTTTATTACTATGGTATACTAAAAGTATGAGCAAAACAAAATTAAAATAAAATCAAATCTAAAATACATCAATATCAAGCTATCTTGGAATCACTTTTAACTCTTAAGAACAAAACTCCCAAATTAAATCATATTTTAAATTTAACACTATTTATCTGAAAGAAAGAAATTGTTTGTGAAAGGTGTTTATACGGGATGCGGGACTAGCTTGTAAAAGCACAACTCCTCGACGGCGCTAATGTATGTATGTATAGTGATGAAGATGCGTGAGTAGCTACCCAGCGGGAAGTGGATGCAACACCGCATCGAAGCCGTACTGCACCTCTGGCATGCATCATCGACCCAATTCTGCACAAAAACTTCGATGAATTTTACACACGATGTCCTAGGGAGGGTGCGATGCCTTTCTGCAGGAGTAAATGTCGATGAAAGCGTCGGTGAATAATCTTCGAGAAAACGTCAATGAACAGTCCTCGACGAAAACTTGAAAGAATAATGATCGATGAGAAAGTCAAGGAATAATCATTGTTGAAAACGTCAATGAATAATCTTCGACGAAAACCTCAAAGAATAATAACCGATGAAATTATTGACGTACAATCAATTTTTACAGATCCAGGGGTGGTACTTGTAACTTGAATCGAGTCAAGTCGAAACGACTATAGCTACATTTAAAACATATCTAATAAGATTTTTTTTTATGTAATCCACATATTAGAAGTCGTTTCGAGTTTATTTGATTCAAGTTATATAGTAGCGCCTCAGCAGAAAGGAATGGATTTTGAATAGAAAAGGATTTTTATTTTTTTAATGTTATTGCTATATCAGCAAAATAGTATTTTGGAATTTGGAAAATAAAAACAAACAATTAAACGTATATTTCACATGATCTGAATATAATTTGCAAAAAAAAAATAAGGAGATAATGCAACAAAATTTATTATCTAATAATTGATGTAGTACTTTATTGCAAAACAAACAAACAAACAAGCAAACAAAATACATAGCGTAAGAGCACTGCACACGAACCAGTATCCAAATATTCCTATTACTAAAGAAAATCAGTTTTTTATCGCACGCACTTTTTAATTTTCACTCGTAGTAAGGTCAACTTGAACTAAACACCTGGAATTTTGACCTGAACTGACGTTTACGCAGATGACTCATCAAAGAAATATCAACTACAAAAGAGTAAAAATATAGTGTACATACAGGCACCCCAGTCCTAACTTGATTTGAACTTGCTTCCCATCTTTTCTGCATGACATGTACACATATTTTTCTTCGATACTGATTTCCTCGATGAGTTCCTGCCACTGACTTATAACAATGGACTGAGCGATTTGCTATTTCATGCGGCACAAAAAATATTGTGTTTCTGTATATCACCGTTAGAGCACCCTTTAAAACGATTACATAAAAAACATGTGAAACTCAGCCAATCACATGAAATTTTACACCCGTAAATCGAATTTAATTAAAAATTTTTTTTTTCTTATGCCCAAGTGATATTTTAATCGCTTATAAGCAATTAAACTCATTCCGACTTTAATTTTCAAAAGTTATTCGTAACTGAATCCTGCTTATGAGCAAGAGAGACGGAGCATGGTAAACACTATCTCTGCCTTATTCCTTCTGAGGTGACTGCGTCTGTAGCCAACATAAAAACATCAAATGACATAAGCAATCGTTCCAGAATGCAATATTTTGTGTTGGTAGCTCCAACTCTGCCATAGGGCGAAAGAGAGAACTATAAAACTTGTGCCATGCTTTCCTATGGGAAAATGACAATACGCTCAGTCCATTGTTATAAGTAAGTGGTTCCTGCATATCTACTTTCATACACGATCATTTTCCCGCTGCTTTGCTCCTGGTGTGTTTGTTTGGATTATAGCTAAACAGCTTTGCTCCTAGTGTATGTGTGTTGGAGTAGCTAAACAGATTTGCTCCTACTGTATGTGTGTTGGAGTAGCTAAACGGATTTGCTCCTAGTATATGTGTGTTGGAGTAGCTACACAGCTTTGTTCCTAGTGTACGTGCGTTGTAGTAGCTAAACAGCTTTGCTCTTCAAATAAAAAAAATAAAAAAAACGCATTAATTCCCACGATACTGAAAAAAAAAATTAATTATCCAAAAAGATAATTATAATAAAAAACACCAAAAACAAAAAAACACCATACCTCACTTAAACATTTTCCGGCTGCGCCAAAATGTCGTGTCCCTATAGAATTAAATGACGCAAACTAAATAAACGAATAAAAGAACAATCGAATTTCTTTAACATAGAATAATTCTTTATTTATCGCGAACTGACCTATCTTAATAATTCTAAAAGTACTCCGAACCGAACGGAAACTTGATACTATTATAACTGAATATTGAACGGCACTCGCCAGACCAGTCATTGGTCTTTTATGCTCCAATATTCGCAAGTAAGCTTGGCTCACAACGCGTATATGTAAACAAACTATAACAAACTTGTCGTTGCAGCACCTGAGTCGCTTAGTAGTAGGCAATCGCTTTACATAACAATTACCATGGGTTAATTGTTATCGTAATCGTCGATCTCTCCACTCATCGCAGCCAGCTGTTGAGCTAATCAGCGAAATAACCGACAGTTTCAGAACAATACCATGCGAGGCTAATGTTTAGAAATTGCTAATTATTTCACTAAAATGTGCTCTTGGTTGCTGGAAGAATCTTCCGTATATTGGGCCTTAACATATGGTACACAGGCAGACTATACAACCATGCCCGGTTATGATCGAAGGCAGCATGTTGGCTCATGTGACTTCAACCCTACGTCGATCCCACACGGCGACAGTATTGCCACGTTGGGCACAATTAGGCAGTTAAACCTAGTTAAGGTGGAGGCTTGAGGAAAATGTTTTCTGGAGCGAGAGGTGACCTGTTGTGACTGTGATTGTCAAAAAGAAAAGTATTTAAAGTATCATTATAAAATATTAAAAAGGAAAACAAAAATCGACAAAAATTTGAAGAGTCAAGACGGAACACGTAAGTGAAAAATAAGGAAACAAATACCCAGAAGGATTGCTGATATAATTGTGGAATATCTGGGAGAGCTACCATGCGCTCCGATGGACGGAGTTCTTTTTCATTGTAACTTCTTAGGTTTGAGAGCAAAACAAAGCATCTTATTGTCGTCTGAATCCAGAAATGGGTATATCAGGGAATTAACCAGAATTAAGGTGGCACAAGATAAAGTTCACGGTCAGTATTATTTCATCAAAAATACCACTTCGTAGTACCAATACCACCCTGTTGCCGCATATATATCAGGCTCCGAACAAAATATAACCCTTTTGCAGGTATTAATGTAACGAGGTTGTTCCAGAAATTGTCCACAGCTAGGTACAGGCTCTTTCTTTCTCTGGCTTTGCGAAAAATAAGACTATGCCAAGTCTTTGGAATCATCAAATCATAATCACAATTGCACACGCATTATTGCCGTCACATGTGTATTGTCAGCCTAGGACAAAGTTAGTTTAAGCTATTATAGAATTTATTAATGGACAGTTACTTTTAGAGTTATATTTGATATATGAGATTATTCTGAAAAATGAGTTTTAGTACCTTTGTGTAATGGAAATCCCGGAAAAATGGTTGGTTCTTCTTGAGTCCTTTTATTAATGTTTATTTGCAGGAATACAGAGTTCCAGAAGGCCTTCATGGAGGGAAAGCTGTCATTAAGGTAATTATCGGCATTGTTATATGGGGTTTGATCCAAATTATTACAATTTTTTTTAACATTGAAACCAATTGAGGCATTCTTGCTAGTAGTTTCTTTAGCTTAATTAGTTTGTGAAGTTAATAGTAAATTGTGTATACCTACGGTAAGAATTTGTATACTACAGAGATTAAGAGAATTATATGCACCTAGGGTCATGATGCTATGTCTATGGCAGAACAATTTGAATAGAGATATTATTGTTATGGCCCAATATACGGAAGATTATTCCAGCAGCCAAGGGCGCATTCTAGCCAAATAATCAGCAATTGCTAAACAATAATCTCGCGTGGTATTGTTCTGCAACTGTCGATTATTTTGCTGATTAGCCCAACAGCTGGCTGCGATGACCGGTTAGTGGAGCAATCGACGATTACGATAATAATTAACCTCGCATGGTAATTATAATGTAAGGCGATTGTTTACAACTAAGCAATTCAGGTGCTGCAACCGGTAGAACAAATGACAAGGTTGTTGTCGTTTGTTTACATCCGCGTTGCGAGTAACAGCTTACTTCCGAATGTTGGGGCATGACTGGTCTGGCGAGTGCCGTTCGGTATTCGGTTATAAGAGTATCAAGTTTCCGTTCGGTGCGGAGTACTATAATTCTTAAGATAGGTCAAGTGTTGATAAATAAAGAATTATTCTATGTTACAAGAAATTCGAGTGTTGTTTTTATAAAGTTTTATGGTATTTAATTGGTTTATTTATTGGATTCTTTTCGGGACACGACAATTGGCACAGCCGGTGAAACTAGGTAAGAAATTTGAGGATTTCTTGCTGGTGTGTTTTTTTTATTGCTAACTTTCTTTGAAGAATTTTTTGTAAGAAGGTGGAAATTTGTTTATTTTATATATTGATTTTTTTTTTAATTCTTTTACGTTTCAGGCATTTAAGAAGTATTAGATTGTGATTTAAATTTTTGTGTTTTGTGATTTTTTTTTTTTTTGTGAAGGTAAATTAGAAATTACACTTACGACATTTGAGGAGTTGGTCAGCTACTAAACACAAATACAGAAACTGGGAGCAAAGCTAATTTAGCTACTCCAAACGCACACACTGGGAGCAATGCTAATTTAGCTACTCCAAATACACACACTGGGAGCAAAGCCAATTTAGCTACTCCAAACACACACACTGGGAGCAAAGCTAATTTAGCTACACCGGTTATACACGTAGGTACATACATACAGGGTTAATTTTAAGATGTGATAAATTTCGAAGTAAGCTATAAGGTGCAATATTTTAGTAATTTGTTAAACGTCGCGTTGATCGCTCTCACCCTTATTCAAATTATCGCATTTTTAATAGTCGCAGCAACTACTAGAGTAATGATAAAATTATCTTCAAGTAAATAAAAAGTGTATTTGAGCAATTAAAGGTGGTTTTTCATTGAAAAAACGTGATTTCTCGTTTGTTTTTATCGTGAAATTAGCTGTACGGTGTTTCCATACTGTGAAATATTACTAGAGTAATGTTATTAAGGAGAATAATCTGGGGTTCAACGCGATTGAGTACAAAGTTTTAAGTAAAGTATAATTGGTTGTATTTTTGTTGTGTATTAAAATAAAATTTTAAAAAAGATGGTATTTGCTTCTATTAAATTGGTTTGATCGATTTCATGCTTCAGCCTAAAATTTAAGTAGTGTTGAGAGTGTGGTCTGTATGTGAACTTGCTGTTGGTGCTTTACTTTTTTCTCCCTCGTTAGGTAATAGGATGAAAAGTAATAATATTAAATGAGTCTCGAATCGCTGTTTTGGCCGGATTTAACGATCTCGAGAAAGTTGTTTTCGGTTAAGTACTTCCAGTGAAAGATCAGAGTTTCGGGAATGATCTTTGTCGGAATTTTGAGTCTAGTCAAGTTTTCATAGTAATATATATTTGTAAGGAAGGATCCCCGCCGGATATCGATGTCTGATTGTAATAGCTTTCTTACAAACCTCGCGGTTAGGTGTTAGATGCCAAGGAAACTAGTATTCCAGGATCACCAACAACAAATAAAAGTAAGCTGTGGAGGGAAGGACAGGCAGCAAAATATAGCTGACAATAGAAACAAAGAAACAATAAGGACAAAAACCAACGTAAAAAGACTACTAAAGTACAACATGACCGATGCACATGATAAGATTATGGATATGGTATCAAAATATGTGCCAATGTTCTATGGGGAAAGAACTCTAAAAGCTAGTAAAGGAAGTATATCGATTTCTGTGTTGCTGCAAAGATGTTTACGACCGACTGGAAGCCGCAGAAAAAGTTATTTTCATGAAATGTGTAAAATATCGGCTGACGGATGATGCGTATTACGTGATAAGCTCCCAGGAGCTGAAGGAATTCGAAACCTTACAGCAAGCAATAAAATTCGCATACATGCCGAGAAAATCATTCATTACTGAAATGCTAGCATGTAGGCAGAGACCTGGAGAGGACATCACGGAGTTCGCGGATCGACTGAAAGAAATGTGCGATCAGATAAAAGAGGCTGTTTTGGCCAAATACCCGAAAGGGGAGAAGAAACTACCAGCTGAGTTGGAGGCCGATGTTGTAGGTACTTTCAAAGCAGGTGTGATGAGTAGATCCACGCAAGGGTTCCTTACACGGCGTAAATTTAAGTCATTGGAGGAAGTGAGAGAGCAAGCCAGCTATTTGGAAAAAGATGCCGAAAGTCTTCAAGTAAGAGAATCAGAAAAATGGCAAGAAGACCGAAAGCCGAGCACAAAAAATGCACCAAACAGATGGGTAACGGGGAAATTTAGCAGAGAAAGGCCTAGACAGAATTCGAGACTGTTCTTACATGCAACATGGCCAGTGTTACCAGGAAGATACCAAGCACCTTCGACAAGGAGAACAGCTCCCAGATCTATTGAGTGCTTTCAATACGGACAGCGTGGACACTTTGCGACAGAGTGCTAACAAGTACTCTTCTGTACTGAATGTCAGGAATATGGACACGAGGAATCCAATTGCCGAATTCATCACGTCAGAGTGGCAAACTGTGCAGCTGGCATCCAAGATGAATTCCATTCTGGAAGGGAGGGAATTTACTGCCAATTCTGTCAAACACGTGACCATTATACGGATATCTGCGTAAAGAAGTATTTAGCAGAGAGATAAACGGAGAATTTAGAGGCTCGGAGTAAATTTATCATCACAGTTCCATCGGACATAGCTTTAGAAGGTACGTTTAGGCTTTTAGTTCATACGAGATCCACATGTAGCTTAATTAAGCTCATACACACACAACAGAAAATAAGAATTGGAGAACTGTTTGGAAACGCGAAAAGCTCCATGGGGATTTGGGAAGCGAAGCTGCAAATAGATAATAGTCAGCAGGTTCGCCAATTTAATGCCATTGGTGATACTGACTCCATTCCCGCCGATGGTATCTTTGGAATGGATTTCCTCGGTGACAAAGCTGTGATCGATTGCGTAAATAGGAAATTGTGGATTCAAGGCGCCAACGAAGCAAAGAAAGAAAGTTCCGTTGTTAGAAATTTCATAGCTAGTCCAGTGGTATCCAATAATTACAGTCCAAGAAATCAGTTCCAAGCCAAAATAGATGAGGCTTACAGGAACATGACAGAAAACATCAGACCAGATATCAGTAATCCAGACAGCAAATGGAAAGATACAAAATGTAATGTAGAGGTAGCTTCAGGACAGGGAGGGAAAAGTTTACCCATATTGGATGAGCCATTCCGGCCACAACTATGGGAGAAGACTTGGACTACAGCTTACGACAGTGAGAGACTTCACAATGCAGGAATTGAAGATTCTAGCACGGAGAGAAAGAGAAATCTCGAATATTATGACCACAGCGGAAATGGGCTGGAGGATGGATGTGCATTTGTAAGAGTTGCTACTGCAAGAGCCTATCCGAAAAAAAGCATGAATTCCTCGCATGGACACATGAAACCTCACAAGATTGACAGATGAAATGCATGGCGCTACAATTGTAGAAACAATTTCTTTCCTCAACAGGGGAATGCCCAGGGGATAAAGCAAAAGGCTAAGTTAACGATGCCAAAACATAACTGTCAACTAGGTATGGTAGCTCCGCCGGTCAGAAATAAGATTAATAGGACAAATCTTACGCCAAATTTAACCGGGCTGTACAAGGTAAGTAACGGTTATGACCCAGGAATCGGGTTACGTAACCAAAAAGATTTCCAACAAATTTTCTCTAATTTCAGAAGAAATTCGATGAGCGGAGTTTGGTACTCTGTGGCCAGGAAGAATATAGAAGGAGATATAAGTAACGCAGTGGATCCAATTTAAGGTTAATTTATAAATTAAAATGTAAGGAGCAAGTAAGCAAATGTTTTTAGAAAGAAGACATAGTGAGATTTAAAAACAAGAGAAACTTGGAAAATAAGAGTTATTTAATTACGAGAATTTAAAAAAAGAGAGGAATAGGAGGTTTAAAGTAAACAGAAAATTGAAAGAAAAAAAGGAATACCAGATTTAAAAAAAGATAAGATTGAAAAGAAAAGAAATAAGAGATTAAAAAGAAGGAGAAGTTAAATAAAATAAGTAAAAACGAGTTTTCAAACAAAACTGAGGCCAAGCCGCATGAAAAAGTAGAAAATAAACTTTTCTTCACACACAGAGGTGGACTCAAATTTTTTGATTGGGACATTTCTCTTGAATATTCTTTCTCTTCATGAATTAAGTCACTTATTACCTCTGATTGATCATACTGAAATATATCGGTGATTGTCAGCACATAAAATCTGAGTCTCTGTGTGTGAAGAAAAGTTTATTTTCTACTTTTTCATGCGGCTTGGCCTCAGTTTTGTTTGAAAGCTCGTTTTTTACTTATTTCATTTTCTGCCTTTTTCTCGTTAACTAAATTGTTATCACGTGCTGCATGGAGATATTTTATGTCGGCTGAAAAGACACTGATTTACCAGTTTTTCAAAACATTTATTCGAGTAAAAATTATTATGCAACTCATTTCGCTCTACAACTTTGTCTTAGGTTGCAAAACGCTCAAACGCTTCCTTGGTCGGAAAAACTCCGGAAAAGCGTTTTACATGAATTTTCCTCGATTTTTTCTGCAAGTTTTCACCATTGTCGGAGAGAAAGTAATGATGCCAGTTGATAGGGAACTTGATCCTGCATAATTTAGAAAACTTAGAAAAGTTGGAAAATTTTCCGGAAAAGTCGGAAAATTCCGGAAAATTTTTCGGAAAAATCGGAAAACTCTGCATTTTTCCTGAAACGGATTTATCACTAATCAAATTTGTACCAAATTTTCAAATGATTTTTCCCGATTTTCCGGGTTTTCCATGGAAATTTCCGGTTCAAATTTTGATAGATTCAATTGTCACGTGACATGAAGTTCAGCTCGCTGTGATGACGAAAAGTGGGTCTACGAGAGTGTCGAAAATGGTAAAGAAATAGACAAATTCATGTACGAGTTAAAGGGAATGGCTGGCCTCAAAAAAGGAGAAATATTATTTGACAAAAAAAAACAAAAGTAGAAAGAAAAAATTTGAAAATCATTGGCAAAGTTATAAGCAAGATTAGGTTAGAAGAATATATGTTAGAAAGGGCAAATATAAGAAATAAATATGTAGTAAATGTTTAAGGCTTAAAACTATAGAATAATAGAAAGACAGAGAAATTGATAAGAAATTTTTATAAACTGTGTAAAACAACCTCAACGAAGCGGAAGCAGAAGTATCAGTTGCATCATGACATAAGTTTATCTATATTCTACGTGCAGTAAGCATCAGACCAATAGTGTGGTTGGAAAATAATGATGAGCACTTGAGAAAAGTGAATCTTTCACCGTCGACGACTTTCTTATTTGCATATATTGACCGAATTCTGAAGGTTGATTTCAAAAGCAGGAAGGGACCGATGAAGTTTAAAAGCAAAAGAACTTCGGGAAGAGTCAGAAGTTAGACCTCACATCTAATTATTGCGAGAAAAGCATGGTATACTCATCATTGCTTGTTATATGACCTGAGAAAAGTGAGAGCTGGAGGACGTAAAGTCCGTCTGCCAGCAATAGCTGACAGCTCTCCCGGTGACTGTTTAGCAGGCCGGCACGCTAGCACCTCGGCTATATGGCGGAGAGTGCGCGGTGGGTTCTCCACACTAACACCTGCGTATCACTTTGTCATAACGAAAAAGGTATCGTGCCTTGGAAACTGAACAGAACGCGGAACGAAGAACGAAGCCTACGATCTAAACGTACGAAAGAGAACCAAAACAAGTTAGAGATTCAGAGGTCAATGAGAATGAGCATAGGACAGGAGAAGCCTCCAGCACGGCTAAAGGGAACAATGACCATTCGTACAGTGAGCATTCGTATAAGCAAAACAGCTCAAGCGGAAGTTGATAATCCGTTCTACCCGAAATCCCGCTATTGGAAATACATTTTAACAATCCCGTAGAGAGCAGCCCCACAAAGAAAAAGAGGACTTAGATTATCCCACGGATATGGTCTAGCTTTTAGTAGCCTGAAGTTAAACCGCAAGCAACGGACTGCACTCATCAAGAAGCAGCCAGGAGCAATCACAGTATTATTAGGGTTATAATGCGTATTGCTTGGCTTTGTAAAAATAGACCATTATAAACGTCAATAGATTTTAGAAGAAGAAGAATCGAATAGAAAATATGCTGTAAAGAGGGAAAATTTTCTTAAGCAGCAGATGAGCTAAAACTTATTAGTAAAAATAAAACAAATGTAATCAAAAAGAAGTGAAGGAAGACATAAAAACAGAGAAATAAGGAAATTAAAAGAAAGATGTTAAAGTGAAATTTGTAAAGAAAAGAAATGAATAAGTAGAAAGAAAATTGTTTGGAAAGAAATAAATGAAGTTTATTGGATAAATAAGTACATCAAAATTTGCCGATGATTGAGAATGCAAAAGCAAATTTAAAAGAAACGGATATATTATAAAGTAGTTAAAAGGAAGTAGTAAAAGATATTAGTTAAGACAATTCTAAAAGGAAGAAACTAAGAAAAACAAGGTATAAGAAAGAAATTAAAAGAATAGATAAATAGATATTGGAAAAATGTTCAATGTTAAGTGTATAAGGCAATACATTGTAAAGAGGAAAACGGGAGAGTATAGTTTTAATGTGCCAGAAGATTATATACTAAGTATAATATTGTTACGTGCAATAGAAAGAGATAACTGGTGACATCTACTGGCAATAAACAACTTCAGGTTCGGAGAGTAAATGACTTCAGGTTCGGAGAGTAAATGACTTCAGGTTCGGAGAATCGGTTATGAAATCTACAGGAAAGTTCAGGAATAGAACAAATAGAATAGTCAAGAAGCTTTTGGAATAGAACAGTCCAGAATAATCCGGAGAGTTTCTAGGGTATAAATATAACAGTTGTCATCGCCAGAAAAAAGAGTCTTGTCTTAGACGTTGCTGTGTTAAGAAGCGAAAGCAATAAAGAAGCGATAGTGTGTAATTAGATTGCGATAATTGAAAGTACAGTGTTAGCGATAATTCGAGTTGAGTTGATTAAATGAATGTTTGTGAACTTTATGTGATTTAAGTGTAATAAAGAACTTATATATTAATTATTTAATATTGTGTTTTAAATAACGAACCAAAGGCCACGCTCGCAACAACTGGTGTCAGAAGTGAAATAAATTTGGGAAATAAAGTGGTGGCAATTGACTAAAAATTAAAAGAGTGATTAATTTTGAGAAATTGTGTTAAATTGTGAAAGTTCTGGAAAATAATTACTAAAATAATGGGGCGCAAAGTGGACGAGCTTCGAACGCAGGATTTGAAAGTGGAGTTAGGGAACCGGTCATTACAAACGACAGGCATAAAGAAAGTTCTAGTCGAGCGACTTAGACAATCTTTGACAGAGGAAGGAAAGAATCTTGAAACATTTGTTTTCGAAGAGAACTTGGAAGAAATCGAAGTTGAAGAAGCGCCTGCGATGAAAATGGAACAGCTTTTGAGTACTTTAATGAGTAAAATGGAAGCCCGTTTTGATGAGCAAAAGAATTCTCTCGAGGAACAAAAGAATTCTCTCGAGGAACAAAAGAATTCTCTCGAGGAACAAAAGAATTCTCTAGAATCACGTTTAGATGAACAGAAGAAATCTATGGAAACCCGTCTGGACGAGCAAAGGAATGCTTTTGAGGAACAAAATAATTCTTTGCAGAATTGTCTAGAAACTTGTTTGGAGGAACAGAAGAAATTTCTGAAAGTTTCATTAGACGAACAAAATATGAAAATTGAAGGAATACAGCAGGAAGTGTTGGAAGTTCGACAACAAGTGTCGGGAGTACAACAAAATGTCACGGAACAGCTTGATAACTCTAAAGCAGATCTGGAAAGAATAAAGCATCGTCAGCCTCTAAGCGGAGCAACTGAAATATCCGGTGCAGGTAGAATGATGATTTGATGGACAAAATTCGTGGCATATATTCAAGAGACAATTCGAGGCAGCTTCAGAAGTAAATGGATGGAATGATGAAGACAAAGCTATAGCTCTGGTGTTAGCACTTCGAGGTCCTGCGTCAGAACTCTTACAAACTGTACCGATTGAAAATCAACGTAATTACACTTCATTAGTACAGGCGATAGAATTACGTTACGGAGATGAGCACATGCAGCAAGTATATCGCCTACAGTTGCGCAACAGGATTAAAAAAAATGGCGAATCACTACAACAACTGCAGGCAGATGTAGAAAGATTAGCGCATCTGTCATACTCCAGCGTGAATGCGGATTTTCTCAATGAAGTGGCGACGAGGCATTTGTGAACGCTATTACAGATCAAAATTTACAACAATCATTGAGGCTAGCAGGAAAGAAATCAACAGCAGAAGCACTAGCCTATGCATTAGCATACGAATCCGCCAGACAAGCTTCACGGAGTGCAGTACGAGTGAGAGAAATTTCAGTGGAAGAATGTACTTGTAATAGAGTGCAATCATCACAGAGCCCGCCTTCACGTGGTGTCCCTCGATGCTGGAATTGTAATAGACCAGGGCACCTTCAAAGAGACTGCAGAAAACGTCGACGATTGGAATCACCAGAAGAAGAGGGGAAAGAAGAATGCCAAAGATGTCGAGCCAGGGAACAAGCAATTCGTGGAGAGACTAGATATCAAACAGCGACTAGTCGCATCGTCTCTCCTCTTGAGCTGTCGGAAAACTAGTAAAAACCAACTTCGTGGGGCAGAAGTTGGTTGGTGGAATCGACAGCCCCGAAGTCATCATCCAAGTAGGTCAGCTACAGAGAAATAATAGCAGTCTTTGTTATATATGGAAGTGTAGGAAAAAATGACTGCGAAGTCACTATCGATACTGGACCTTCAAGATCAATTATTAGAGCAGATCTTGTTAAGAACAAATGGCTTCACAACACCACCAAATATCTACTAAGAACAGCAACTGGAGCGGCAGCACAGGTGTTTGGAGAAATAACTTTAGATGTTCAACTAGGCGAACTACTATTTCCTCACACTTTCCTGGTTTCAGACATAATGGATGACTGCATTCTTGGAATAGATTTCATGACCACATACAAAATAAATCTGGATGTCGGAGACCGGATTCTCAAATATGGCAACATAGAAATTCCTATGAAACTAGGAGAAGAAGCAGATCATCCTGCGAAAGTAAGGACGATGGTTTGCGAAAATATTACTCTTTCGCCATGCTCCGAGACACTAATATGGACAAAGCTTACTGATGACATCGGGACCTGCCGATTCTATCTGGTGGAGCCTAACCCCACAAAAGTTACATCGAACATCATCGTTGGCAAGACTTTAGTGAAGGCAGAAGGTGCAACATTAATTCCAGTCAGAGTGCTTAACACATCCGAAAACGAGGTACAACTAAAAGAAGGTGCTATAATTGGAAATTGTGAACCCGTTTACCAAATCGTCAATTTAGATAATGGTAGTAATGTCAAGGAGACAAAAACTATACCAGCTACTACCCAACAGGTTCAGAAACTTCTTTCGTCCAGTGCCTTATGTGAACAACAACACAACGATGCCAAAGAGGTGATCGATGAATTTTCGGAATTATTTGCTATGAATGATGATGATTATGGTAAAACAAATCTTGTCCAGCATCGAATCGATACAGGAGATTCCAGGCCCATTCGACAGACACCACGAAGATTGCCATTAGTCAAACAACCAGAAGTTGCAGACATGATGAACTCCATGAAGAAACAAGGCGTCATAGAGGAATCTAACAGCCCTTGGACATCGCCGGTTGTTCTGGTTAGGAAAAAGGATGGCAGCACCCGATTCTGTGTAGACTACCGCCAACTAAATAACGTGACGAGAAAAGATAGCTATCCATTACCACGGATTGATGACACATTGGATACCCTTTCTGGAGCGCAATGGTTTTCCACGCTGGATTTGAAGAGTGGTTACTGGCAAGTGGAAATACATCCCGA
The DNA here is from genome assembly GCA_963930735.1 of Dioctria linearis. Taxonomy (NCBI): domain Eukaryota; kingdom Metazoa; phylum Arthropoda; class Insecta; order Diptera; family Asilidae; genus Dioctria; species Dioctria linearis. The sequence goes on along the minus strand of OZ005741.1, from coordinate 176,023,056 downwards.
GGACCGAGAGAAAACGGCTTTCTCAGTTGGCAGTGGCTTATGGCAATTCAAAGTAATGCCATTTGGGTTATGTAATGCTCCAGCCACATTCAAACGACTAATGGAATGTGTTCTACGTGGTTTAACCTGGAAAACATGTCTTGTCTATTTGGATGACATAATAGTAATCGGAAGGACATTCATGGAACATAAAAACAACTTACGGGACGTCCTGAAAAGACTCAAAGATGCAAAATTAAAGCTCAGTGCGAGTAAATGTGCTCTATTTAAAAAAGAATTTAAATATTTAGGGCACATAGTTTCATCACAAGGAGTGAGAACCGATCCAGAGAAGATAGAAGCCGTCAAAAATTGGCCAGTTCCAAAGGATAAACATCAATTACGGAGTTTTCTTGGTTTAGCTACCTACTACAGGCGATTCGTGAAAGGTTTTGCAGATATAGCAAAAAGCCTACATCAACTTACCGAAAAGGGAAATCCGTTCATATGGTCGGATAAATGCAACGAAAGTTCCGAAAATTTGAAGCAACAGCTCTGTGAGGCTCCCGTACTTCACTATCCAAAGCTGGGAAAAACATTTACATTAGACACGGATGCCAGCAATGAAGGTATTGGTGCAGTGCTTTCTCAGGAGGGGAATGGTCATGAAGTTCCAGTAGCTTACTATAGCAAAGCACTTTCAAAGTCAGAGAAAAATTATTGTGCTACTAGAAAGAAGCTACTTGCCATTGTAAGTTCAACAAAGCATTTTCATAAATATCTCTACGGACAGAAATTCATCCTTCGCACCGACCATGCAGCGCTTAAATGGCTTCTGCAGTTTAAGAATCCTGAGGGACAAGTGGCGAGATGGATAAAGCGACTCCAGGCTTATGATTTTGAAATACAACACCGAAGAGGTCGTATCCATGGAAATGCAGACGCCCTTTCACGACGTCCATGCAAACTTGAATGCAGACATTGCGCCCGGATGGAAGAAAAAGAAACAACAGCAACTATACAGTTGGTAACCGTGGAGCCATCTACAGGTTGGGACAACGAGGACCTACGAACAGCACAACGAGAAGATCCGGACATTTCACCTATTCTTGCTTGGAAAGAAGACATGGAAAGGCCAGACTGGAAGGATATTTCAGAACGGAGTGAGAAGCTGAAAAGTTACTGGGCTCAATGGAACTCTCTTCATGTTCAATGTGGTATATTAAAACGTAAGTGGGAAGCACCAAATGGCGAATCTTTCCGAATGCAGATAGTCGTGCCGGCATCAAACGTCAAAGATGTTCTAGAAGAAATGCACGGTGGAACCTCTGGAGGACATTTGGGAGTGAACAAAACCATTTCCAAAATAAGAGAAAAGTTTTATTGGTTACATATGCGAGAAGATGTGGAGGAGTGGTGCACTGTGTGTGCTGCTTGCAAAGGGCCGCTACACAGAAGCAGAGGAGAAATGCATAAGTATAATGTCGGAGCCCCCTTTGAAAGGATAGCTATAGACATCGCTGGACCTTTTATAGAAACGGATGGCGGTAACCGTTATATATTAGTTGCCATTGACTATTTCACTAAATGGCCTGAAGTTGCGGAACAAATAATAACAAATTGGGTCAGTATGTTTGGTGTGCCTCACGAACTTCATTCGGACCAAGGACGGAACTTCGAATCGCGGACTTTCCAGGAGATGTGTAAAATGTTGGGAATAAGAAAAACTAGAACAACTCCTCTACACCCACAATCTGATGGCATGGTAGAGCGCTTCAACAGAACATTGATCGAGCATCTAAAGAAAGTAGTTGACTATCATCAACGCGATTGGGATCGACATATTCCTATATTCCTAATGGCTTATAGATCAGCCGTTCATAGTACTACCGGACAAACCCCAGCTAAAGTCATATTCGGAAGAGAGATGCGATTACCTAGCGACCTTAAATTCGGTACCCCCCGAGGTGAGCAAAAGTTACCAGAAGACTACGTATCGGAGCTCAAACAACAATTAGCTGATGTACACGAGGCGACGAGGACGAAATTAGCAACAAATACTGATCGGATGAAGACCCGCTATGACTTACGTGCTAATTCCGCAGGATTTAACGAAGGTGATCTTGTTTGGCTGTACAACGACGTAAGGGACGTTCTCCAAAATTGCAACAACACTGGGAAGGACCATATTCAGTAGTAACTAGAATTAATGACGAGGTATAAAGAATTCAGCGTGGCTCAAGAGGCAAGCACAAAATTGTACAATTGGACCGCTTGTGTCAATACTACGAGCATCAAGACCGTGGACCACCCGTTGTTCGGGACGAACAAGTTTAAGAAGGGGGCAGTGTTACGTGCAATAGAAAGTGATAACTGGTGACATCTACTGGCAATAAACAACTTCAGGTTCGGAGAGTAAATGACTTCAGGTTCGGAGAGTAAATGACTTCAGGTTCGGAGAATCGGTTATGAAATCTACAGGAAAGTTCAGGAATAGAACAAATAGAATAGTCAAGAAGCTTTTGGAATAGAACAGTCCAGAATAATCCGGAGAGTTTCTAGGTTATAAATATAACAGTTGTCATCGCCCGAAAAAAGAGTCTTGTCTTAGACGTTGCAGTGTTAAGAACCGAAAGCAATAAAGAAGCGATAGTGTGTAATTAGATTGCGATAATTGAAAGTACAGTGTTAGCGATAATTAGAGTTGAGTTGATTAAATAAATGTTTGTGAACTTTATATGATTTATGTGTAATAAAGAACTTATATATTAATTATTTAATATTGTGTTTTAAATAACGAACCAAAGGCCACGCTCGCAACAATATTATAATGCATTGAAATAATTAAGATTTTTTTTTATAGGTAAATCACGAAATTTTAATTTAAAGGAAAAAAAGAGGTGAAAGTAGTATTTGGAAGACAATATAGATATTTTGTAAAAACATAATACGAAAGAAATGAAATGTTCACATCTGTATAAAAAACCGAAAAATGTAAGAAAAAGAAAATAAGAAAATGTAGATAGTAAATATGTAATGATTTAATGTAAAGAATCTGAACCGAACAAGGATTAAAATATTTGCAATTTTTAAGACTGTTGCTCTCTCCAGATCTAGTTCTCTACGGAAACTAGTTTTTCTAAGGTGGGAGGGATGTTATAGCCCAATATACGGAAGATTCTTCCAGCAGCCAAGGGCGCATTCTAGCCAAATAATCAGCAATTGCTAAACAATAATCTCGCGTGGTATTGTTCTGCAACTGTCGATTATTTTGCTGATTAGCCCAACAGCTGGCTGCGATGACCGGTTAGTGGAGCAATCGACGATTACGATAATAATTAACCTCGCATGGTAATTATAATGTAAGGCGATTGTTTACAACTAGGTGCTGCAACCGGTAGAACAAATGACAAGGTTGTTGTCGTTTGTTTACATCCGCGTTGCGAGTAACAGTTTACTTCCGAATGTTGGGGCATAAAAGACCAATGACTGGTCTGGCGAGTGCCGTTCGGTATTCAGTTATAAGAGTATCAAGTTTCCGTTCGGTGCGGAGTACTATAATTGTCAAGATAGGTCAAGTGTTGATAAATGAAGAATTATTCTATGTTACAAGAAATTCGAGTGTTGTTTTTATAAAGTTTTATAGTATTTATTTCGTTTATTTATTGGATTACTTTTGGGACACGACATTATAATGTAATGGAGCCATAGTTTTTTATTTTCTCCTGCACTCTCCTGGAGCCGCTCTCATGATGGAGGTTGACTAAGTCCGCTCATCCACTTCTCTGCTACATTTCAAGGTCGTTTCTGGGATACTGTACCAATCTCGCCAACAGTATCATTGGGTGGTTGAAGCGACGGCGAAAGAGGACAGTCCATCTATGTCCTCCGTGTAGGTAAAGATAAGTGGTGTAAGAGTCTCTTCTGGACCGGTTGTGGAGCGCTTGTTTTTTCTTGCACGATTTTTTTTGTATATTGCAGGTGACAGCGGCAGGTTTTCGTGGAACCCGCCCACACTCTCCGCCAATAGCCGAGGCGTACTAGCATGCCGCCCTGCATTATAACGCTATCCACCGAGTGATATGTCAGCTCATGCTAGCGGTCAGGACTTCACGTCCAAGCTAATCACTCAAGTAAAGTTCCATAACAAAATAATAATTTAAATTTGTGCGGCATGATGAGGGCCTACTAATTAATTGAAAAGCTGTTTCGTAATTTGTTTAAAGAAGAATTCGGTTTTGTACTAAAGCAACGATAGCATTATACACACAACATAATGTTAAACATGTATTTAGAAACAAAAGGCAAATAGCATTCGCTGTACAGCCTATATTAGAGCAAGAGTTAAAACGCCTTCAAGATCAAGGAGTAATTTCACCGATTGAGCAGCACCCATCGTGGTTGTAAGAAAAGCTAATGGAAAAATCAGAATTTGTGCTGACTATTCAACAGGTCTCAACGATAGCCTACAACCTAATAAACATCCAATAATGGTTCCAGATTATATACTTCCAAGTTGTCACGAGGACAATTCTTCAGTCATATCGACTTATTGGATGCTTTTTTACAATTGCAATTGATAAAATGCCGTCTCCCAAAAATATTACAGAATTGAGATCTTTTCTGGGTGCTATTAATTATTATAGCAAATTTATTAACAAAATACCAAATGTCAGAGGACCGCTCGATGAACTTTTAAAAAAAGTTTTCAAATGGTCTAAACAGTGCCAAACTTGTTTCCAAAATTTAAAGTATACAATGACACCAAATTTATTGTTAACGCACTTTAATACTCATTTGGAAATAATTGTAGCTGCTGACGCATCTAGTTAGGCGCATGCATATTTCATCGCTTACCATATGGAACTGAAAGGGTTATCCGATATGCATCACGTTCGTTAACTGGAAGTGAAGAAAAATATAGCCAGATCGAAAAAGAGGCCTTGGCTCTCATATTCGCAGTTACAAAATTTCACATAATCATTTTCGGTCGTAAGTTCGTATTGCAAACCGATAACAAGCCTTTATTAACAATTTTTGGCTCAAAGAAAGGTATTCCGGTATATACATCAAATCGCTTACAGAGATGGGAACCGATTCTACTAGAATATAATTTCAACATTGAATAAGTTTCAACGACTAGTTTTGGGTATGCTGATACGCTACCCAGATTAATTCCATTCTGCACGCCTCAAACTGAAGACTTTTTAATTGCACAATTTGAAAATGATACCACGTATATCTTCGACGAGTCTATTCGACAACTTCCTGTAACGCACAAAATGATTGTAGAAGCAACGAAAAAGGATGAAACACTTCAAACCATAGTTTCGTATCTGATGGATGGTTGGCCGCATCCCACCAAACAATTCAATTCAAATGTTTCAGAAAACATAAAACTTTTTTTGACGAAAGGAGCTTCTATCAACTGCTGATGAATGTTTACTTCTTGGGGAAAGAATAGTCATTCGAGAACGTTTCCAAGAAAAGATCTTACACCAGTTACATAAAGGATATCCCGGCATGGATCGTATGAAATACATTGCAAGAAGCTATGTCTATTGGTCTAGAATTGACAAACAAATTGTCCGCAACTATAATAATTGCTTCTCAGCAGGAAAGCTTCCACTCAAAACTGAGCTTTCATCCTGGCCAACTCCTAATAGTGTATTCACATCGATTTTGCTGATCCTTTAATTGGAACCATGTTTTTGGTATTTGTGGATGCATTGTCAAAATGGCTAGAAATGTTAGAAATTTCAACCGCAATATCAAGTGCAACTATTGTAAAACTTCAAGAAATTTTTGCGAGTCCGCAGTCAAACGGTCAAGCGGAAAGTTTCGTTGACACATTCAAGAGAGCTTTACGGAAATTAGAAGGGGAAAGAACAACTTCAGAGAATTTACAAACGTTCCCTCAAAGGTAGCGTGTCGTGCTCATGGTCGAGTTTAGACAGTAGTAGCCTTTCTGGATCTCAGTTGCTCCTATGTATGAAGCTATGCTCTTGCAAAATTACTCTCATGTACACGAATTATGCACGATTCACCCATTCTTGTTTGCTATATATTCACTGACTTTTATCAATGGACTGAGCGATTTGCTATGTTTCTTAGATGTGATGACTCGAGGAGGTTAAATCCAGTCTATCAGCTGACGCTGATTGCTCACTTCATGGCAGCTCTGCTGTCAGGCTGGGACGCTAGCACCTCGGCTAAATCCAGAGAGTGTAGGGTGGGTTAATCGAAATAGCCTGCAGTACCACGTGCCATAAACAAAAAAATTTCGTGCCAATGAGGAAAACGCAAAAAAAAACCACTAATACACACTTGTCCTGAAGGGACATTAGACATCACTTACCAGAACTTGACGAAGATCGAATAGAATTGATCCTGCATGAGCGGAAGAGTGGACTCAAAACCTCCCATGACAGGAGCGGAGCCTCCCCAGAGAGAAGGAGGCAGTGGAACTCAGAATGCCTTGTTTCCCAGGTTAAGCAAAATTAGCCCGTAACCAAGCCTATAGTACTATCTTCTTCCGATATCCGCTAGCACAAAAAAACGATTAGACTCTGAGCAGGTGCTCTAGCCTGATAATCAAGGTAGAGAGTGAAGTCGCCTCCGATCAGGGGAAAAAGTTTTAAGACACAAATTTCAGGAAAATATCTTAAGATACCTTTATTGACATTCTTACAACTAGCCGACACTGATCTCGGTTCTCTGTTTAAAGTTATCGCTTTACTCGACGTTCTACTACCTCCTTATACAGCAAATAAATCTTTTCCTTTTATATAAAAATTCATGATTCCGATCTTTTATTTCCTACTTATCCTAGTAATTTCTATTCTTTAAATTACAATCTCTTCTAAGTCTGAATTCAATTCGAACAGTGTACACCCGACTCTGGTGCAATTATGTACCTATATATATAGAAACATAAGTTTTTTTTTTTTAATTTACATTTATATAACAAAACACCCCTTCCTTTCCTGGGCTTTCCTCACATCTTCCTATTACAGTTTGAGTATATTTCTCTACAACGTTGGCCGCGTAAGCTACTATATACAAATTCTGAGACCTAATGTAAGACAGAAAATGTGACAGCGGGCCTGTGTTAATACATCAACATCGTTAGGCTACATATGCTAATTGATTTGGTTTCGTGATATGATTTAAGGAGTGATTCATTTCTATATCTAATAAGTTATCTCTTACTCTGCGTGACAAACGCCTATATTACCCTAAGGGTACCTGACCTCTCAACTAGACAGCGAGTAAGCCCAAATCCTAATCCATGTTAATCGTTCTTGGTAGCCCTTTCTACGGGTATACCTGGCCTAGGCTTCGTTGGATTTCGTATGTATTCGTATGACCACAAGACCCTGATGGGTTCTCTTTTCTTGATTTTACTTGTAACAATCTACTTGTAGAAGCTTCTAAATCCGCGAGTTTAACTATTCGATATATAGTTCAAATGCCTTTACCAGGTCTTATAACAAGAACGAAAGTTCTGTTTAAAAAATGTTATTTAAGTCTATTTAATTTCGCGAGTTTAAATATTCGATATGTATTTAAAATTCCTTTACCAGGTCTTACAACAAGAACGAAAGATCTGTTTAAAAAAATCTTATTCAAGTCTATTTAAATCCGCGAGTATAAATATTTGATATATTTCAAATGCCTTTACCATGTCTTACAACAAACACGAACTTGGAAAAATTTTCGTGACCCCACTGACGATGAGGGATACCTTTACGCCTCAGATACAAAGACCATTCGAGACATTCTTCTCTCAGTAAAATTTGATGACATGCATAATATATGCGGGATGGCAACACTCATGCATACCTGCCAAACACACACATTCCCCAAGCCAGCGCGTAGAGGAGGAAAGAGCAGTCTGAGAGAGTCAGCCGGGAGAAATAGATGCAGATTAGAGCCGTGCGCGTTTTATTACCAATTCAATTGTATGTTTTTTTAAGTTAAGTTGATTCATGTGTAGGCTAGTTTCCAATAAATGAACTATCTTTGTGTAAATCCCGAAACGTGTAATTTGTCGAAACACCCTCACCCACATATATATGTATATGCTTTCTTTTGCCCGATTCGGTAACAAGGTTTAAAAAAACTTTACTAGTATGAAGACACTTACATTATTTTCCTTGGTCGAAGTTCCATCGAAGAGGCGCCTCCTGGATGATCCCCTTTACTCTATAGGTAGATATAAATAGACATATATATGCATGCACAACTTCAGATTTTCCTTTTTTTTCTGTGCTAATGTTTGGGACTGGATTGACTCACGCCATTTCATGCGGAATATGTCGCTCAGGTGAAATCGTAATTATTGGGAGTGTGGTCTAAAGGTGTTCACTTTCTCTTTATCGGGAACTAAAAGGTCGATATTACTAGACTACTATATATATATTGTCTTTGACTTTCGAGTGCAAGAAAAAAACCTGCGTCCACCGTAAGGTGGAAAACGTCCTAATACGTCCAGTCGGGTGCTGGTGAGACGCACAGTTGAGGTGCGTCGATGCCTACGATTCGGAGTGAATCTCTCCGCATCCGTGGCAAGGATGCTGCCTGTTGATACTGATACCCTGCGGATCGTTAGATTCTCGTAATCTGGAGGAATCCAGTGAAATTTTGCCGCCGGTGGCCTCTCAAATTCGAGGGCGATAATTTTTTGATATCTTCCTGCACTCTCAAATTGAGAGGGCCTTGCTGGATGTGTTGGTGTCTCGCCGCCGTAGCGCTGCAGGAGACCCCCTTTTTCTTAAATTAGCTTGAATGGACTCCCTTTAATAGTTTTTTTCCAGTCCCGGTACGGGAAGCTAATGTAAGTTCCAGTTTTACTAACATTTCTTTACTATTAGTTTCCTCTTAAGCTTAGTACTAAGGTCCGCGCTAAGCTAAATTTGTATGAAAATTTAGCAAGCTAAAAGATATTGCCGAAAATTTATCCTGAATTTTAGCGAGAGCGGTACTAAGGTCAACGTGCTAAATTTGCCTTTGGGTTTTGATTAGAGATAGCACCACCAGTAAGTGCTATGTAATTATAACATCTAAGTTTGCACTATACTTGAATGTCGTAGAGCCCAACGTTGTACGTTGCTTTAAGCAGGGGTCTCAGAAATAAATGTACTTTGACTTTGACTTTGAAAAGTCTCCAACAAATTTAGCTTGAATTTTTCCGCCCGGGCCGTTCTTTACCGCGTTAAAAATATTTATTGTCAGAGTTCTGAGATTTGATAAATTTATTGATCGGATTTTCGTAGCTAACACAGTTTTGTACGTCTTTGCTGTAAGTACGGATGAATTGGATTTCTTCTCGTGGCCGTATTTTCAATATCATTGTTAATTTTTTTTGTTATTGTATATATATATTATGCACATTATTTTTATATTTTTAATATTTCCAAATAATTTTAACTATCTGTTTTTAGAAATATTATGACCGCGCGTAGTATTTCCGTAAAAAAATTGCAAAATTTTTCTTCTTATTGTTTTTAATATAATATATTTTTTCTCTGAGTCTGCGCTGTCATATTTTAGCTGCTAAAGAACGGCCCGATATTGGAGACCCGCTAAAATTTAGTTTAGCTTGGACTTTAGTGCTAGGCTGTACCCTAGTCGCCTAATTCACTAGTCCACTTGGGGTGAACTTTTGTTTATTTCTTTATCTGATCTAATTTTATAACTCACGAGCTTCGCGATGCTTCTTGATACTATCCTTTCCACAAAAATGGCTAGCTTTCTTTTTTTTTTTTTGCTTAATTTGCTTTTTTGACAGAACTTCTTTCCGCCGTGTTTCTTCCTCTTCTCTGACTTTTTAATTTTTGCTCGGACTTGTTTACGCGCATCGACGTCTACACTCTGACACATAGAGCACCGTGGGATAGCTATGAAGGTGCTTGCAGCTCCACCAGAATCTTAAGGCTGCGATCATAACAGATTTGCTATTTCATGTGGCACAAAAAATATTATGTTTCAGTGTTTGAGCACCCTTTAAAATGTTCACTACATAAAAACATGTAAAACTCAACCAATCAGATGAAATTTTACACTCAAAAATCGAATTATATTAAAAAAATATCTTTCTTGTGTTCAAGTGATATTTTAATCGCTTATAAGCACTCTTATAAGAAATTAAACTCGTTCCGACTTTAATTTTCAAAAGTTTATATTTATCTGAATCCTCCGTATGGGCAAGAGAGGCGGAGCATGGTAAACACTATCTTTGCCTTATTCTTCCTGCGGTGATAGCATCTGTAGCCAACATAAAAATGTCAAATGTCAGAAGAAAACGTTCAGTAATCGATATTTTGTGTTGGTAGCTCCAACTCTGCCATAGTGCGAAAGAGAAAACTGTAAAACTTGTGACATTCTTCCCTATAGGAAAATGACAATACACTCAATCCATTGTAATAAGTCAGTGCATATATTCTAAGGACAGAAAGAAACAAACAAACGCGTTCTTCTTCTTTTCAAGAATCTCCTGTACGTACTATGTCCCAGCCAGGGTTCACTCACACTGCTTGGTATACGTGGAAGTCCAATCTCACTGCAGCACCATGCGAGTACTGCTGTCAGTGCACAAGTGAAGCATACTGCTTCATGCAACACGCTGCGACTATAACATGTTATGTTACCGTACGAACGTATCATTAAAATTTTTAGCCACCATAACGACATCTACGGTCCAAAACTGAAGACACATCTGTCAAGGCAGCGAAATGCCTCATGTTAGGAGGAAAAAAAAGAAACGGGCGAGAAAGATACCGGCAAAGGAGTGAGACGGATGATGGTGTTATTTTGATGGTAGAAGTTCCTAAGGGATCGACCTGAAAAATCGAGAAGAATCAAGGAAGTAAAGCGAGTTGAAAATTAAAATTTAGTCCAGCCCAACAGTGAAAATCGTCGTAGTATCGGAAAAGCAAGAAATAAAATTCAATTATCGGCGAGAAATAAAATTCAATTATCGAGGTACTGGGGAAGAAATGTCCTTGGGATACGATTCATCCATATCCAGCCTGAGTTTTCGAAGCAGGATATTGTCTAGGCAGCGAGTCTGTTATGGTCGTGGCGTATTGCATATAGCAATATGCTACACGAAATACTGAAGCGTGTAAGCCGGCTGCTGTCAAGCAGAAAAATTAAATGCACTCCGACCGAGAGAAGTGCGTTTCCTCGAGCTCGGAGTGACATTCTGATGGTGGAAAAGAAGCAGAAGACAATCTTCTCGTATGGTGAAATCGTCAAGTATAGCCGTGCAAGGAATAACTCCAAAGTATTTTCGCAGACATCCGCCAGAAAACAAAACTTGTAAGTATATTTAGGATATTTTTCAACAGCAGCTTCTCAGCAGGTCGATTTGGGGCCAGATTCTGTATCTCACCGGGCAGCGGCTCGTATGTTAGAGAAAATTAAAATAAATCGCAACAAAAGTGTTTGCATGGCTTCGCCACAACAAAAAGCTGAAAGTAAATCAAGGGAATCAAAATCGTATGTATAACTTGTAACACTTTTAAGGATTCGTGAATTAGGAGAAAATATCAACTCAACTACGAGGAACGGTGAAAATATTGAAAATATTCCTCAACACAAAAGTTGTTTCCCTATCTATTGAAAATATTAAAAGACAATGAGGAAATTACAATAATTGAAGAACCTTCTCCACGAATCTATCAAATACACAACTCTAGCTAGAATATCACCAGTACCGAAAGATGACCTCAAGGTTAAAGTCCAGATGATGTTGCGAAAACAGAAGGCAGGGTAGTCATTTGCTACGTACCATCAACACCTGGTACAGTTGCGCGATCAACTGCACAGTCCCTTGGCGGACGGAGAATTCTTAGAGATCGTAAAGTCTAACCTGCTTCCAGACATTCAGCAAAAGGTCTGCCTACATCCCACTAACAATATACACCAACTACGGAGTCTCGTGACTCAAATACAGGCGACGCAGCAGCGAATCGCGACAGCGAGTAGCTGGAATACATATCGCAGCTAAAGAGTCAGCGAGGTGGATGAGTATCGTCCGGCGGAGGTCGAACTGAATATGACACATGAACGCAGTGAGGAAGCAGTAACACTAGCTGCTATAACAACCCCTCAGAATGTAATCTGCTGGAACTGTGATCGGTCCGGTCACTTCTATCAAGATTGCCGGCAGGAGAGACAAGTTGTGTTCTGCTATTAATGCGGACGCAAAAACATTTTCAAGCCCGATTGCAGCTATTGTCGACAGAAAAACCTGAGACGGCTCGGGAATACCACCACCTCTTCCCGACCAGCGTCAACGTCGCGAGCGACAGCTGCAACGAACACTCCAGTTCAAGCTTTGAACAAGGAGGAAGGTCGGCTCCATTAGCAGACCTTGACGAATCCCTGAATTGTCCACTAATATCATTCAGTGATTCTGATGATGTCAGCAAAATACCTGATAGTACGAACATTTCATTGATAGAGACGGGGAACCTAATAGACTTGTACGCAGATCTTCAAGCTCCCATTTCCACTTCTGGGCAGCCCATGACATTATTAGACACTTCATTGGAAGAGTCTTTAATTTCCGATATCCCGTTAACACCGACAGCACTCTTAGTTGGCAAAGTTACTGAGCAGGAGATTGGGCCTCCTGTCATTTCTGTTTTGAAACGGCCACCAAGCTCTGTTATGACGAGTGGGCGTGAGCCTGTTTTACATCCCCTGACGCCATATCATACGCGTCTGCAGAAATACAACGCAGTAAGAGACCGAATCTTCTCCTCAGTGGCAGAGTTAGCTGAAATCGCGTTTCCTGACTTGGATATGAGACCGAAAAAGAAAAGATCTACCATTCGTTGGCGGGAATACTGTCGACGGATGCGACTGGAAAGAAAAAAACCTGGCACAGATTTCCGTGTCGATGCCAGACGACATTCGACCTTACACCGAAGTAAAGCTGCTCGGGCGAACTGAGACTGGATTACTTGATAGTGGTGCCACTGTCAGTATTCTAGGCCAGGGAGCTCTAGAGAAGCTTGCACAAGCAGAGGTTGAATGGAAGAGGTATCGGACACAGGTTCAAGTAGCGAGTGGTGCCATGACGACTGTGCATGGTCATGTGGACTTGGACATCACTTTCCGTGGTAAGACCCAAAACGTGCGTTTTTACGTGGTTCCTGGGCTCACACAAGCACTATATCTAGGAATAGACGTCTGGCGTCTATTTGGATTGGCTCCAGATGTCCTGGGTATAGTTGCAGAAGTAAATCCGAGTCTAGCAGCTACCTCTGACACCGATTGCCATATTCTTTCCAGTCTGGAACAGCAACGCCTGGAAGCCACGAAACAGCTCTTGCCCTCTTTCGCCTCTTTAGGCCTGGGAAGAACATCGTTGCTCACTCACAAAATTGAAACGAGTGACGCCGCCCCGATAAAACAGCGCTTTTATCCGCTATCGCCGGCAGCACAAAGTTTGATGGATGCTGAATTAGAGCGAATCCTATCGCTGGGTGTGATAGAGTAGAGCCAGAGTACTTGGAGCTCTCCAGTTGTTCTGGTGAGGAAGCCTGGAAAGGTTCGGCTTTATTTTGACGCCAGGAAGGTCAACTCTGTTACGAAGAAGGATGCCTATCCGCTGCCGCAGATAAACGCACTTCTGAGTCGACTTCCTCCGGCAAACTACATTACGAGCCTGGACCTGAAAGACGCCTTCTGGCAGATCCCACTAGACGCTGATTCCAGAGAGAAGACCACTTTTACTGTACCTGGTCATCCTCTCTATCAGTACACGGTGATGCCATTCGGCCTATGCAACGCTCCACAAACGATGTGCCGCCTCATGGATAAAGTCATTCCTTTCGATCTTCGTGAGAACATTCTCGTCTATCTAGACGATTTATTAATTCTGTCTTCAGACTTCGACACTCATCTCACCTTGCTATCCCGTGTAGCGGATTGTTTGAGGAAAGCTGGCCTCACTATCAACCTCGCAAAGAGTAAGTTTTGTATCAAGGAGACCAAATACTTGGGTTTTATAGTCGGGAAAGGAGGAATTAAGACTGACCCAGACAAGATCTCAGCTATAGTTGACTATCCGTCACCTAAAACTGTTCGGCACGTCCGACGCCTACTAGGTATGGCGGGATGGTATAGACGGGTCATCCCGAATTATGATCCATTACAGACACCTTGAAAAACCCCAGTCAGTTCAAATGGACACCTGAAGCCCAGACGTCTCTTGATCTACTAAAGCAAAAACTTACTTCTGCTCCGTTGCTAGTGAGCCCAGACTTCACCAAGCCGTTCGTTATCCAGTGCGATGCGAGCCAACAAGGTATTGGTGAGGTGCTGATTCAACTAGATGACGATGGCCACGAGAAGCCAATAGCCTACGTCTCGAAAAAGTTGAACTCAGCACAAAGGAATTATACCGTCACAGAGCAGGAATGCCTAGCTGCAATCTTAAGTGTACAGAAGTTCCGGCCCTTCATTGAACTTATGCCGTTTTGGATAGTGACGGATCACGCGAGCTTGATATGGGTGATGTCTCAAAAGGACCTCAGCGGTAGACTTGCGCGGTGGAGTTAGAAGCTTGAGGGCTTCGACTTCACTATTGAGCACAGAAAGGAAGCCTGAACGTCGTGCCTGATGCGCTGTCACGCATTCATTGGGACAGCCTGTCCACAAACGAAGATTCTGACCCGGAAGTTGACCTTAGTTCGCCATATTTCAACTCGTTCGAATATGAGGAACTGAAGCATAAGGGTAAAACAACTTCTGGCAAACTACCAGATCTTTGCGTCAGGGATGGTTTCGTTTACATTCGGACTGTTCCGAGAACAGGCGATCCGATTCAGGAAGAAGACGCTTGGAAGCTTTGGATTCCACGAGGGCTTGTCACCGACGTCATTTCAAGGGCTCATGATCCGCCACTAGCTTCACACGAAGGTATAGCGACAACACTGGAACGTCTGCGAAGACATCTGTACTTGCCACGAATGACAGTTGATGTCAGAAACTACGTAGGCGCCTGTGACGTGTGTAAGGAAACGAAGGCTCCCAATATTATTCTGAGACCACCTATGAGAATCCAGTCTGTGACAGAACGACCAATACAAAAGCTGTATATCGATTTTCTAGGTCCATATCCTCGATCAGTGAAAGGAAATATCTGCATTCTAATAGTTCTTGACCATTTTTCAAAATTCCCAATTCTCAAACCTATGAGAAAAGCATCTACACTCAATGTGTGCCAATTCATCGAGACGGAAGTGTTCCACGTGTTCGGAGTCGCGGAAACGATAGTCTCTGACAATGGAGTCCAGTTTTGCCCGACTCAGCTCGCCAGATTACTGAATAACTATGGGGTGAAGCACTTGCGCACGGCAGTTTATTCGCCGCAAGCAAACGCCTCAGAGCGAGTAAACGGGTCTCTATTGTCAGGGATTACAGCATATATCCGGAAGGAACATACGAAATGGGATGAGAAGCTAAGCCAAGTAGCTAGTTCCCTCAGGAGCTCTTTCCACCAAGCAACTGGCTTCTCTCCCTATCAAACACTCTTCGGTCAACAAATGATTGAACATGGCAGCTCCTATTCCATCTTGAGGAGCCTTGGAACTCTTAATGAGCCGTTGAGAGTAGATGCTGAGGACAAAATGAGACTGATCCGTGCGAGAGTGCAGGAAAATTTACAGCAAGCGTTCGAACAGGGTTCATGAGCCTATAATCTCAGGGCGAAACCTGTCAACTCCAAAGTGGGTCAAGAGGTATTTAGACGGAATTTTGACCAAAGCAACTTCCAACAGCAGACTAGTGCTAAACTGGGACGAAAATTTGTCAAGTGTAGGGTTCCAGCCAAGAAAGGAAACTCCCTATACGAGCTTGAAGATCTGCAAGGGAAACTGCTAGGAGTCTATCACGCCAAAGACATCAGGCAGTGATATCCATCCTCTAAGCGTCATCTATCGACTGTCATGTTTATTCCTGGTAGCCCTAAGAAGGCATCCAGCCAGCTTCACTGGTAAACTATAGGATATCGCGAAGTCCTCCTATTGCCCCGTCAATGGTGGGTGATATACTGAAGCGTGTAAGCCGGCTGCTGTCAAGCAGAAAAATTGAACGCATCCCGATCGAGAGAAGTGCGTTTCCTCAAGCTAGGAGTGACATTCTGACGGTGGAAAAGAAGCAGAAGACAATCTTCTCGTATGGTGAAATCGTCAAGTATAGCCGTGCAAGGAATAACTACAAAGTATTTTCGCAGACATCCGCTAGAAAACAAAACCTGTAAGTATATTTAGGATATTTTTCAATCCCCAGACTACTTTATTTTCCACTAATCTAGTTATTTTCAAATACCCCTCACCAATCAAAACTTCGGCAACAGCAGCTTCTCAGCAAGTCGATTTGGGGCCAAATTCTGTATCTCACCGTGCATCGGCTTGTCTGTTAGAGAAAATTAAAATAAATCGCAACAAAAGTGTTTGCATGGCTTCGCCACAACAAAAAGCTGAAAGTAAATCAAGGGAATCAAAATCGTATGAATAAGTTGTAACACCTTTAAGGATTCGTGAATTAGGAGAAAATATCAACTCAACTACGAGGAACGGTGAAAATATTGAAAATATTCCTCAACACAAAAGTTGTTTCCCTATCTATTGAAAATATTAAAAGACAATGAGGAAATGACAAGAATTGGAGAACCCTCTCCACGAATCTATCAAATACACAGCTCTAGCTAGAATATCACCAAACAAACATCTCGAGAAGTGCACAAGGAAAATAGTTGATGTTGGTGCTGTGAAAAATTTCGCTTCACTACTACGTTTTAAGGAAATTGAGTTTCCGCAGTATAAATTAAAATAGGTAAGGTGCTACAAATGCATCAGTCTGATGTGAGATTCAGCACTCGTTGGGAGATGCTCCACCGATATCCAAGATGTGCCTCAACATGATTTTGTTATAGAAATGCCATTAGTGCCCCGTGCAAGTTCGACCGTAGGTCATCTGCAATTTCTCTGTGAGAACATTCTTTCTCGACTTAAGAGTAAGTGATAAACGTATACTCATCGGAAGCCAACTTGCCGCACGATAGGGCGCAGTAAATGTTTGTTTGAATCAATTAGTTTAAGAATTATGCTAAACGCATTGGATGCCAATAATAATTATTGTATTGATTTAGTCACGTCATCCGCAACTCAGACGGTAGGCTTTGAACTCGCTTCGGATTTGAAAATGCAAGACGTTTTTTTTGTGTGAAATTTAAAGAAGGAATGCGCTGACATCTTTAAAAGATAATTTTACAGAATACAGTTAACGCGACTTGAAATAATACTACAGTTAAAATTATCATTTGGATAACAATTCTTTTTAGAACGAAGAGATTAGCAAGCGGACCATTTGGGAGGCGCCTCTTCGGTGGATCCTCTACTTTGACCATGTAAGTGTTCTCAACTCTATTTTATTGTGTGAGTAACATTAATAATCTATAAATTTTGCTGCATACAAAGCCCGTCAATAAGTAGTTTTGTTCTTTTCGTCAATAATCTTTTTAAGAAAATAAATTCAAGAACAGGTTTAAAGAATTATCGACACCACGTAACTGAAGAAATGTAATGATAACCAAAAAAGAAGAAAACAAAACGGAAATTTTTTTTTAGAGATCCTTACTATAAAAATTTTACAATATTGAAAGCAATCGCGCAAATTTAACAAAATTACAAACTGGTTCCTACAATCTTCGCATAATTTCTCAAAAAGTTTAAAACGAGTAAAAGACGATTACTAAGATTTCCCTAAAATGTGTTATAATGTGATGAATTTTCTTTTTATTTTTGATAAATAAGTTTCATGTTTTTATTTACCAGAAATTCTTACCTTTTATGAGAGATTGTCTTATCTGTGACTCAACGGAATATATGAAATATTAGTTAGCAGTGCCGGGCATGATAAAGTTTCTTTTTCCTCGTTCCTTCCTGGCCGAGTAAGTTTTTGTCAGAACGAGTCCGTCATAATAATGCATTATTTTATTCATTCATGATTTAAATTATGCATTTTGAAATTTAATCAAGAGCGCATGCCTATCACGGAAAGTTTCAATCAGATAATGTACTAGTATTCTTAAGTTATTATTATTTTAGTAATTGGTACTCTTTGTATTAGTATACTTATTCATCTCGTTTTCTTAATTTCTATATTGCATACTGCTAGCGTATAAGTGCATCGCAAATGTGATGTTGATTGTCTTCACAAGATGAGGAAGAATTAGGTCTTCCGAGTTTTTTTTTTCTTTTTTTAAACTGGAAAGAAAGAGGTCATTAAGTCACCTACTAGGTTAAAAGGTTAAAGCTTTGTAACTTTGCCGAGATATTATTATAATTAAATACAATTTATAACGTAATGTCTCCGTGAGCTTTGAATTCTTTTCCTTCACCATCCTGGAGCCCTCTCATATGAAGGTCGTCTAGGCGCGCCTAGTATCTCTCTCTTTACAGGTCAACTAGGGACTTTGAAAAATCTTGCCCTCAGAGTCAGATGGGTGGCTGGGGCAGGCAAAGAAGGCATAACATCTGCGCCTTCGACGACGGATATAGGTAAATGACGTAACAGTCCCTTCAGGACTGAATGTGTGTCGGTTTTTTTTGGTTGATAGGCACGAGATTTTTTTTTTTTATTATTGCAGTCGGCAGCGGCAGGTTTTTCGTGGATCCTCCTCACACTCTCCGTCAATGAGCCGAGGCAAGCTAGCGTGCCGACCTTCAGTCAACGCTGTCCCTCGAGTGATCTGTCAGCACATGCTGGCAGTCTGGACTTTACGTTCAAAGCCAATCACTCTACATAGTTCCATAACAAAAAATGGCGCCCAACGTGGGGCCACCTTAGTTGGACTTCGGGGTCTGATTATGACTTGTGTTGAGGACTGTGATTACTTGAGATATGGACATTTGGCTTGTAGCTAAATAGTCTGACTCGGTAATCGCATAATCAATGGAAGTTATAGGCAGACTTGAGTCCAATTGGTTTTGGTTAGTTAAATTTTTGAAAGTAAAGTTAAAGTTGTTAAAGTTTTTGAAAGTTGGTAATTAGAGTAACGTAAAGTTTTTTTGAAAATTTTTGAAAGTTTTTGATATTTTGAATTTTTGAACGATTAAAGTAAAGTTTTTTTTGGAAAGTTTGCTTGAAAGTGAAGTTCGGCTTTAGGTTTGACTTTGGTTAAGCCTCAAGCCTGAACAATTTGTTGATTTTTTTAAATTTTTGGAAGTTTTTTTAAATTTTGTTTGGATGAACTTTCCCGCTGGCCTTCTGCCATGGAAATGGTAGGTGGCCTCACAAAAATTTTGTTTGTTTGTGCTCTCAAGGAGACATGTCTCTGTTGGCCAACTGGTTGGACAGAGTGGTGAATCTGTGAGACGGCTTTTTGGCTTTGAGCTAATTAGTTGACCAGATTCATGACTCTGCCCAGTTGGAAGGTCAGCTGGACACGACAATCAGGTGAAGAGGAAGGAGAGGATTGTTGGAGGATGGAAGTGATGCTGGAGACCTTCAGTAATCAGGAGTTGGCATACTGCTAACTGCCTGGCTGAAGAATCTCTAGTATCATTTTCAGTCTCTAGCTTCTCCAACCCGACTCTTCCCAGATTTCTGTGAGGACTCAACCATTTTTCATGCACACATTCACGTCGCTTACCTGTATAAAGTTTCTGACCTGAAGGGAGAGGGGGGGGGGGCGATCTGGATGCCTTTTATGTTGAGAGTTAGCTTCGGGAAGTGAAGGAGAAATCGTATGTTTCTGATAGGAATTTTTTTTTGAAACGCTCGATTGGACGTTTGTTATCTTGTTGGTTTTTCACATTTTTTTTTGAAGCGCATTAATTGAACTTTTAGAACGAAAATTTTTGTTCGATTAGCTTGCTATCTGGATTTCCTTTTGTTAAATCGATTTCTGGTAACGTCTCCGCACTGTTGATAAAACGAACTTTTGATAACAAATTTTTTTGTCTGAAATCTTAATATTTAGTCCCAATCCTCGAAAGTTTGGGAAAGATTTTTGTTTGAAATTTAGTATCTCGTCCAAACCTTCCACTTTAAATTAGTATTTCGTCATCCTCACGTTGTGAAGAGCCTGTTATCTCTTCCGAACTTTCGAATTCTCTGGAATTATTCTGATATCTATTCCAAAACCTTGGTTTGAAGATTTGTTTTGCTTGAATTACGACTGATTATACAATGGCTACAGCGCGAACACCACTGCGAGCAACTGGGGTACCGATACTGTTGCCAGACCCGTGCTCCGTCTGTCTAGAGAGCGACTGGTCACGACAGAGGAAGCCAGTGAAGACGGTCTGTGGACATGTGTTTCACAAAGCATGTCTGAAAACCTGGATTGGACAGCATTCAAACTGCCCGATCTGCAGATCCCATCTCACTCAGTATGATTTCACTGAGTATACTGGTGCTGTGCCGAAGATGACAAAGCCCGTAAAGTCTGTCAGTCACGATCCATTGCCTCCCGTGCCGTCACTATAGTGACCACCTTTGACAGTTCCACCACCTAGTCGACGATCTCTATCACCTGGAATGCCGGATCTACATTCCATGACCTTCACAAATACTAACTCGCGACGAAATAGCCCACTGCCTTCTGGCAGTGGACATACCTCAGCAGCTACGGATGCTTTGATGGCAGGCTATGCATGCAAATGCAAGACCTAGTACGCGAAGGCCTCGAACAAAGCCTCAATGTTTTGCGGACTGAGTTAAGGAATAGCGGCTGACAACAGATCTCAGCAGCAATGCCGCCCGTGGATTTCTCACGACCACCTCCGTCCATGGGTGACCCTAGACCATCACAAGAATTCCACGACTCGCGTAGGCAGTCGTCAAATAGACCGCATTCAGCTCTTGGTCAGCCTAGACCAGATTTTGTCCCACCTCCACAACCACCTGCAGGCGTAGGACAATGACGCTCTGGCAGCCCCATCCGCAGATGGAATATATCTTGTAGCGGTGATAGCTCACGGTTCACTGTCGACGAATTTGTATTTCGAGTAGAAGCATTGACATATTCGGCCTTAGAAGGAAATCTTCTGGTAAGGCACATGACAACCTTATTTTCTGGACCAGCTATGGACTGGTACTGGTCTCTCCTGAGGCAAAATTCCACGCCTTCATGGGAGTATGTAAAAACAGCTCTATTAGCTGAATGGGGAGTACCGAAAGAAGACCTTAAGGTCAAAGTCCAGCTTATGTTGCGAAAACAGAAGGCAGGGGAGTCATTTGCTACGTACCATCAACACCTGGTACAGTTGCGCGATCAACTGCACAGTCCCTTGGCGGACGAGGAATTCTTAGAGATCGTAAAGTCTAACCTGCTTCCAGACATTCAGCAAAAGGTCTGCCTACATCCCACTAACAATATACACCTACTACGGAGTCTCGTGACTCAAATACAGGCGACGCAACAGCGAGCAGCTGGAATACATATCGCAGCCAAAGAGTCAGCGAGGTGGATGAGTATCGTCCGACGGAGGTCGAACTGAATATGACACATGAACGCAGTGAGGAAGCAGTAACACTAGCTGCTATAACAACCCCTCAGAATGTAATCTGCTGGAACTGTGACCGGTCCGGTCACTTCTATCAAGATTGCCGGCAGGAGAGACAAGTTGTGTTTCTGCTATGGATGCGGATGCAAAAACATTTTCAAGCCCGATTGCAGCTATTGTCGACAGAAAAACCTGAGACGGGTCGAGAATACCACCACCTCTTTCCAACCAGCGTCAACGTCGCGAGCGACAACTGCAACGAACACTCCAGTTCAAGCTTTGAACAAGGAGGAAGGTCTGCTCCATTAGCAGACCTTGACGAATCCCTGAATTGTCCACTGATATCATTCAGTGATTCTGATGATGTCAACAACACACCTGATAGTACGAACATTTCATAGATAGAGACGGGGAAACTAATAGACATGTACGCAGATCTTCAAGCTCCCATTTCCACTTCTGGGAGCCCATGACATTATTAGACACTTCTTTGGAAGAGTCTTTAATTTTCGAGGTTAGCTGAAATCGTGTTTCCTGACTTGGATATTAGACCGAAAAAGAAAAGATCCACCGTTCGTTGGCGGGAATACTGTCGACAGATGCGACTGGAAAGAAAAAACCTGGCACAGATTTCCGTGTCGATGCCAGACGACATTCGACCGTACGCCGAAGTAAAGCTGCTCGGGCGAACTGAGACTGGATTACTTGATAGTGGTGCCACTGTCAGTATTCTAGGCCAGGGAGCTCTAGAAAAGCTTGCACAAGCAGAGGTTGAATGGAAGAGATATCGGACACAGGTTCAAGTAGCGAATGGTGGCATGATGACTGTGCATGGTCATGTGGACTTGGACATCGCTTTCCGTGGTAAGACCCAAAACGTGCGTTTTTATGTGGTTCCTGGGCTCACACAAGCACTTTATCTAGGAATAGACGTCTGGCGTCTATTTGAGTTGGCTCCAGATGTCCTGGGTATAGTTGCAGAAGTGAATTCGAGTCTAGCAGCTACCTGTGACACCGATTGCCATATTCTTTCGAGTGTGGAGCATCAATGCCTGGAAGCCACGAAACAGCTTTTCCCCTCTTTCGCCTCTTTAGGCCTGGGAAAACATCGTTGCTCAATCACAAAATTGAAACGAATGACGCCGCCCCGATAAAACAGAACTTTTATCCGATATCGCCGCCAGTACAAAGTTTGATGGATGCTGAGTTAGAGCGAATGCTATCACTGGGTGTGATAGAGGAGAGCCAGAGTCCTTGGAGCTATCCAGTTGTTCTGGTGAGGAAGCCTGGAAAGGTTCGGCTTTGTTTTGACGCCAGGAAGGTCAACTCTGTTACGAAGAAGGATGCCTATCCGCTGCCGCAGATAAACGCACTTCTGAGTCGACTTCCTCCGGCAAACTACATTACGAGCCTGGACCTGAAAGACGCCTTCTGGTAGATCCCACTAGACGCTGATTCCAGAGAGAAGACTGCTTTTACTGTACCTGGTCATCCTCTCTATCAGTACACAGTGATGCCATTCGGCCTATGCAATGCTCCACAAACGATGTGCCGCCTCATGGATAAAGTCATTCCTTTCGATCTTCGTGAGAACATTCTCGTCTATCTAGACGATTTATTAATTCTGTCTTCAGACTTCGACACTCATCTCACCTTACTATCCCGTGTAGCGGATTGTTTGAGGAAAGCTGGACTCACTATCAACGTCGAGAAGAGTAAGTTTTGTATCAAGGAGACTAAATACTTGGGTTTTATAGTTGGAAAAGGAGGAATTAGGACTGACCCAGGCAAGATCTCAGCTATAGTTGACTATCCGTCACCTAAAACTGTTCGGCAAGCCCGGCGCCTACTAGGTATGGCGGGATGGTATAGACGGTTCATCCCGAACTATTCTGACTTAACTGCCTCCATTACAGACACCTTGAAAAACCCCAGTCAGTTCAAATGGACACCTGAAGCCCAGACGTCTCTTGATCTACTAAAGCAAAAACTTACTTCTGCTCCGTTGCTAGTGAGCCCAGACTTCACCAAGCCGTTCGTTATCCAGTGCGATGCGAGCCAACAAGGTATTGGTGGAGTGCTGATTCAACTAGATGACGATGGCCACGAGAAGCCAATAGCCTACGTCTCGAAAAAGTTGAACTCAGCACAAAGAAATTATACCGTCGCAGAGCAGGAATGCCTAGCTGCAATCTTAAGTGTACAGAAGTTCCGGCCCTTCATTGAACTTATGCCGTTTTGGATAGTGACGGATCACGCGGGCTTGAAATGGATGATGTCTCAAAATGACCTCAGCGGTACACTTGCGCGGTGGAGTTTGAAGCTTCAGGGCTGGACTTCACTATTGAGCACAGAAAAGGAAGCCTGAACATCGTCCCTGATGCGCTGTCACGCATTCATTGTGACAGCCTGTCCACAAACGAAGATCCTGACCCGGAAGTTGACCTTAGTTCACCATATTTCAACTCGTTCGAATATGAGGAACTGAGGCATAAGGTTAAAACAACTTCTGGCAAACTACCAGATCTTTGCGTCAGGGATGGCTTCGATTACATTCGGACTGTTCCGAGAACAGGCGATCCGATTCAGGAAGAAGAAGCTTGGAAGCTTTCGATTCCACGAGGGCTTGTCACCGACGTCATTTCAAGGGCTAATGATCCGCCACTAGCTTCACACGGAGGTATAAGGAAAACACTGGAACGTCTGCGAAGACATCTGTACTGGCCACGAAAGACAGTTGATGTCAGAAACTACGTAGGCGCCTGTGACTTGTGTAAGGAAACGAAGGCTCCCAATATTATCCTGAGACCACCTATGAGAATCCAGTCTGTGACAGAACGACCATGGCAAAAGCTGTATATCGATTTTCTAGGTCCATATCCTCGATCAGTGAAAGGAAATATCTGCATTCTAATAGTTCTTGACCACTTTTCAAAATTCCCAATTCTCAAACCTATGAGAAAAGCATCTACACTCAATGTGTGCCAATTCATCGAGACGGAAGTGTTCCACGTGTTCGGAGTCGCGAAAACGATAGTCTCTGACAATGGAGTCCAGTTTTGCCCGACTCAGCTCGCCAGATTACTGGATAAGTATGGGGTGAAGCACTTGCGCACGGCAGTTTATTCGCCGCAAGCAAACGCCTCAGAGCGAGTAAACGGGTCTCTATTGTCAGGGATTAGAGCATTTATCCGGAAGGAACATACGAAATGGGATGAGAAGCTAAGCCAAGTAGCTAGTTCCCTCAGGAGCTCTTTCCACCAAGCAACTGGCTTCTCTCCCTATTAAACACTCTTCGGTCAACAAATGATTGAACATGGCAGCTCCTATTCCATCTTGAGGAGCCTTGGAACTCTTAATGAGCCGTTGAGAGTAGATGCTGAGGACAAAATGAGACTGATCCGTGCGAGAGTGCAGGAAAATTCACAGCAAGCGTTCGAACAGGGTTCACGAGCCTATAATCTCAGGGCGAAACCTGTCAACTCCAAAGTGGGTCAAGAGGTATTTAGACGGAATTTTGACCAAAGCAACTTCCAACAGCAGACTAGTGCTAAACTGGGACGAAAATTTGTCAAGTGTCGGGTTCCAGCCAAGAAAGGAAACTCCCTATACGAGCTTGAAGATCTGCAAGGGAAACTGCTAGGAGTCTATCACGCCAAAAACATCAGGCAGTGATATCCATCCTCTAAGCGTCATCTATCGACTGTCATGTTTATTCCTGGTAGCCCTAAGAAGGCATCCAGCCAGCTTCACTGGTAAACTATAGGATATCGCGAAGTCCTCCTATTGCCCCGTCAATGGTGGGTGATATACTGAAGCGTGTAAGCCGGCTGCTGTCAAGCAGAAAAATTGAACGCATCCCGATCGAGAGAAGTGCGTTTCCTCAAGCTAGGAGTGACATTCTGACGGTGGAAAAGAAGCAGAAGACAATCTTCTCGTATGGTGAAATCGTCAAGTATAGCCGTGCAAGGTATAACTACAAAGTATTTTCGCAGACATCCGCTAGAAAACAAAACCTGTAAGTATATTTAGGATATTTTTCAATCCCCAGACTACTTTATTTTCCACTAATCTAGTTATTTTCAAATACCCCTCACCAATCAAAACTTCGGCAACAGCAGCTTCTCAGCAAGTCGATTTGGGGCCAAATTCTGTATCTCACCGTGCAGCGGCTCGTGTGTTAGAGAAAATTAAAATAAATCGCAACAAAAGTGTTTGCATGGCTTCGCCACAACAAAAAGCTGAAAGTAAATCAAGGGAATCAAAATCGTATGAATAAGTTGTAACACCTTTAAGGATTCGTGAATTAGGAGAAAATATCAACTCAACTACGAGGAACGGTGAAAATATTGAAAATATTCCTCAACACAAAAGTTGTTTCCCTATCTATTGAAAATATTAAAAGACAATGAGGAAATGACAAGAATTGGAGAACCCTCTCCACGAATCTATCAAATACACAGCTCTAGCTAGAATATCACCAAACAAACATCTCGAGAAGTGCACAAAGAAAATAGTTGATGTTGGTGCTGTGAAAAATTTCGCTTCACTACTACGTTTTAAGGAAATTGAGTCTCCGCAGTATAAATTAAAATAGGTAAGGTGCTACAAATGCATCAGTCTGATGTGAGATTCAGCACTCGTTGGGAGATGCTCCACCGATATCCAAGATGTGCCTCAACATGATTTTGTTATAGAAATGCCATAGTGCCCCGTGCAAGTTCGACCGTAGGTCATCTGAAATTTCTCTGTGAGAACATTGTTAACTCAAGAATTTTTGAGTGGTAGCTATGTATTAATTAGAACTCGTTTTGGGTTTAACAACGAATGACTTTATTCTCTGTGAAGTCCAACGACGAAGAAACACAAGAAGAATCATGTACATATGATAGCAAGATTTAATTCTGAATAACAGTAGTAGCGATAATAATAATGATAAGAGATGAATGCATGTATATGTATGTATAAAAATCGACAACCAATGATAATATTACAGTCAAAAGCAAAAGTACAACATATTTTGGGCAAATTAAAAAAAAAGTACTATTTACGTTAATTTGAAATATGTAAACTGAGCAATATTTTAAGTTTCTACAATATTTTGTCGAATTAAAACCGAACAAACATTCTTTCTCGACTTAAGAGTAAGTGATAAACGTATACTCATCGGAAGCCAACTTGCCGCAGGATAGGGCGCAGTAAATGTTTGTTTGAATCAATTAGTTTAAGAATTATGCTAAACGCATTGGATGCCAATAATAATTATTGTATTGATTTAGTCACGTCATCCGCAACTCAGACGGTAGGCTTTGAGCTCGCTCCGGATTTGAAAATGCAAGACGATTTTTTTTTGTGTGAAACTTAAAGATAGAATGCGCTGACATCATTAAAAGATAATTTTACAGTGTCCAGCTAACGCGACTTGAAATAATACTATGGTTAAAATTATCATTTGGATAACAATTCTTTTTAGAACGAAGAAATTAGCAAGCGGACCATTTGGGAGGCGCCTCTTCGGTGGATCCTCTACTTTGACCATGTAACTGTTCTCAACTCTATTTTATTGTGTGAGTAACATTAATAATCTATAAATTTTTGCTGCATACAAAGTAGTTTTGTTCTTTTCGTCAATAATCTTTTTGAGAAAATAAATTAAAGAACAAGTTTAAAGAATTATCGGCACCACGTAACTGGAGAAATGTAATGATAACCAAAAAAGAATAAAACAAAAAGGAAAATATTTTAGAGATCTTTACTATAGAAATTTTACAATATTGAAAGCAATCGCGCAAATTTAACAAAATTACAAACTTCGCATAATTTCTCAAAAAGTTTAAAACGAGTAAAAGACGATTACTAAGATTTCCCTAAAATGTGTTATAATGTGATGAATTTTCTTTTTATTTTGGATAAATAAGTTTCATGTTTTTATTTACCTTAAATTCTTACCTTTTATGAGAGATTGTCTTATCTGTGACTCAACGGAATATATGAAATATTAGTTAGCAGTGCCGAGCATGATAAAGTTTCTTTTTCGTCGTTCCTTCCTGACCGAGTAAGTTTTTGTCAGAACAAGTTCGTCATAATAATGCATTATTTTATTCATTCATGATTTAAATTATGCATTTTGAAATTTAATCAAGAGCGCATGCCTATCACGGAAAGTTTCAATCAGATAATGTACTAGTATTCTTAAGTTATTATTATTTTAGTAATTGGTACTCTTTGTATTAGTATACTTATTCATCTCGTTTTCTTAATTTCTATATTGCATACTGCTAGCGTATAAGTGCATCGCAAATGTGATGTTGATTGTCTTCACAAGATGAGGAAGAATTAGGTCTTCCGAGTTTTTTTTCCTTTTTTTAAACTGGAAAGAAAGAGGTCATTAAGTCACCTACTAGGTTAAAAGGTTAAAGCTTTGTAACTTTGCCGAGATATTATTATAATTAAATACAATTTATAACGTAATGTCTCCGTGAGCTTTGAATTCTTTTCCTTCACCATCCTGGAGCCCTCTCATATGAAGGTCGTCTAGGCGCGCCTAGTATCTCTCTCTTTACAGGTCAACTAGGGACTTTGAAAAATCTTGCCCTCAGAGTCAGATGGGTGGCTGGGGCAGGCAAAGAAGGCATAACATCTGCGCCTTCGACGACGGATATAGGTAAATGACGTAACAGTCCCTTCAGGACTGAATGTGTGTCGGTTTTTTTTGGTTGATAGGCACGAGATTTTTTTTTTTATTATTGCAGATGGCAGCGGCAGGTTTTTCGTGGATCCTCCTCACACTCTCCGCCAATGAGCCGAGGCAAGCTAGCGTGCCGACCTTCAGTCAACGCTGTCCCTCGAGTGATCTGTCAGCACATGCTGGCAGTCTGGACTTTACGTCCAAAGCCAATCACTCTACATAGTTCCATAACAAAAAATGGCGCCCAACGTGGGGCCACCTTAGTTGGACTTCGGGGTCTGATTATGACTTGTGTTGAGGACTGTGATTACTTGAAATATGGACATTTGGCTTGTAGCTAAATAGTCTGACTCGGTAATCGCATAATCAATGGAAGTTATAGGCAGACTTGAGTCCAATTGGTTTTGGTTAGTTAAATTTTTGAAAGTAAAGTTAAAGTTGTTAAAGTTTTTGAAAGTTGGTAATTAGAGTAACGTAAAGTTTTTTTGAAAATTTTTGAAAGTTTTTGATATTTTGAATTTTTGAACGATTAAAGTAAAGTTTTTTTTGGAAAGTTTGCTTGAAAGTGAAGTTCGGCTTTAGGTTTGACTTTGGTTAAGCCTCAAGCCTGAACAATTTGTTGATTTTTTTAAATTTTTGGAAGTTTTTTTAAATTTTGTTTGGATGAACTTTCCCGCTGGCCTTCTGCCATGGAAATGGTAGGTGGCCTCACAAAATTTTGTTTGTTTGTGCTCTCAAGGAGACATGTCTATGTTGGCCAACTGGTTGGACAGAGTGGTGAATCTGTGAGACGGCTTTTTGGCTTTCAGCTAATTAGTTGACCAGATTCATGACTCTGCCCAGTTGGAAGGTCAGCTGGACACGACAATCAGGTGAAGAGGAAGGAGAGGATTGTTGGAGGATGGAAGTGATGCTGGAGACCTTCAGTAATCAGGAGTTGGCATACTGCTAACTGCCTGGCTGAAGAATCTCTAGTATCATTTTCAGTCTCTAGCTTCTCCAACCCGACTCTTCCCAGATTTCTGTGAGGACTCATCCATTTTTCATGCACACATTCACGTCGCTTACCTGTATAAAGTTTCTGACCTGAAGGGAGAGAGGGGGGGGGCGATCTGGATGCCTTTTATGTTGAGAGTTAGCTTCGGGAAGTGAAGGAGAAATCGTATGTTTCTGATAGGAATTTTTTTTTGAAACGCTCGATTGGACGTTTGTTATCTTCTTGGTTTTTCACATTTTTTTTTTGAAGCGCATTAATTGAACTTTTAGAACGAAAATTTTTGTTCGATTAGCTTGCTATCTGGATTTCCTTTTGTTAAATCGATTTCTGGTAACGTTTCCGCACTGTTGATAAAACGAACTTTTGATAACAAATTTTTTTGTCTGAAATCTTAATATTTAGTCCCAATCCTCGAAAGTTTGGGAAAGATTTTTGTTTGAAATTTAGTATCTCGTCCAAACCTTCCACTTTAAATTAGTATTTCGTCATCCTCACGTTGTGAAGAGCCTGTTATCTCTTCCGAACTTTCGAATTCTCTGGAATTATTCTGATATCTATTCCAAACCCTTGGCTTGAAGATTTGTTTTGCTTGAATTACGACTGATTATACAATGGCTACAGCGCGAACACCACCGCGAGCAACTGGGGTACCGATACTGTTGCCAGACCCGTGCTCCGTCTGTCTAGAGAGCGACTGGTCACGACAGAGGAAGCCAGTGAAGACGGTCTGTGGACATGTGTTTCACAAAGCATGTCTGAAAACCTGGATTGGACAGCATTCAAACTGCCCGATCTGCAGATCCCATCTCACTCAGTATGATTTCACTGAGTATACTGGTGCTGTGCCGAAGATGACAAAGCCCGTAAAGTCTGTCAGTCACGATCCATTGCCTCTCGTACCGTCACTATAGTGACCACCTTTGACAGTTCCACCACCTAGTCGACGATCTCTATCACCTGGAATGCCGGATCTACATTCCATGACCTTCACAAATACTAACTCGCGACGAAATAGCCCACTGCCTTCTGGCAGTGGACATACCTCAGCAGCTACGGATGCTTTGATGGCAGGCTATGCATGCAAATGCAAGACCTAGTACGCGAAGGCCTCGAACAGAGCCTCAATGTTTTGCGGACTGAGTTAAGGAATAGCGGCCGACAACAGATCTCAGCAGCAATGCCGCCCGTGGATTTCTCACGACCACCTCCGTCCATGGGTGACCCTAGACCATCACAGGAATTCCACGACTCGCGTAGGCAGTCGTCAAATAGACCGCATTCAGCTCTTGGTCAGCCTAGACCAGATTTTGTCCCACCTCCACAACCACCTGCAGGCGTAGGACAACGACGCTCTGGCAGCCCCATCCGCAGACGGAATATATCTTGTAGCGGTGATAGCTCACGGTTCACTGTCGACGAATTTGTATTTCGAGTAGAAGCATTGACATATTCGACCTTAGAAGGAGATTTCGATCTTCTGGTAAGGCACATGACAACCTTGCTTTCTGGACCAGCTATGGACTGGTACTGGTCTCTCCTGCAGCAAAATTCCACGCCTTCATGGGAGCATGTAAAAACAGCTCTATTAGCTGAATGGGGAGTACCGAAAGAAGACCTTAAGGTCAAAGTCCAGCTGATGTTGCGAAAACAGAAGGCAGGGGAGTCATTTGCTACGTACCATCAACACCTGGTACAGTTCCGCTATCAACTGCAAAGTCCCTTGGCGGACGAGGAATTCTTAGAGATCGTAAAGTCTAACCTGCTTCCAGACATTCAGCAAAAGGTCTGCCTACATCCCACTAACAATATACACCAACTAAGGAGTCTCGTGACTCAAATACAGGGGACGCAACAGCGAATCGCGACAGCGAGCAGCTGGAATACAAATCGCAGCCAAAGAGTCAGCGAGGTGGATGAGTATCGTCCGACGGAGGTCGAACTGAATATGACACATGAACGCAGTGAGGAAGCAGTAACACTAGCTGCTATTACAACCCCTCAGAATGTAATCTGCTGGAACTGTGACCGGTCCGGTCACTTCTATCAAGATTGCCGGCAGGAGAGGCAAGTTGTGTTCTGCTATGGATGCGGACGCAAAAACATTTTCAAGCCCGATTGCAGCTATTGTCGACAGAAAAACCTGAGACGGGTCGGGAATACCACCACCTCTTTCCGACCAGCGTCAACGTCGCGAGCGACAACTGCAACGAACACTCCAGTTCAAGCTTTGAACAAGGAGGAAGGTCTGCTCCATTAGCAGACCTTGACGAATCCCTGAATTGTCCACTGATATCATTCAGTGATTCTGATGATGTCAACAAAACACCTGATAGTACGAACATTTCATTGATAGAGACAGGGAACCTAATAGACTTCCCCGCAGATCTTCAAGCTCCCATTTCCACTTCTGGGGAGCCCATGACATTATTAGACACTTCTTTGGAAGAGTCTTTAATTTTCGAGGTCCCGATAAGACCGACAGCACTTTTAGCTGACAAGGTTAGTAGATATAATATGGCGTCACCAGACCACTTTTTATGCCTCCAGGATTTCGCCACAGATGGCGCCACCGTCGCTAGGTGATTTGAGCCCGTGCTATATGTAGGTGCGTGTCTTGGTTGTATTGGTTTGTGTCTTGGATACACCATTGCGCCTTGGATGCACCATATGTTGCGCCTAAATGTAGGCTTTTGGTTTCATTGAGTCTCGACTGCGCCCTAGCGGGATTAATCGGTACTATCGGGATGTGTCATTTGATCTTGACTGCGCCCTAGCGGCATTAGCAGGTACTACCAGCATGCTCCCGTACTACGGTTTCCTTGAATTGATATGTGTTGCGCCTAATTGTAGGCTTTTGGTTTCATTGAGTCTCGACTGCACCCTAGCGGGATTAATCGGTACTACCGGGATGTATCATTTGATCTTGACTGCACCCTTGGTTTGTGCCTTAGATACACCATTGTGCCTTGGATGCACCACTGTGTCTTGGGTGCACCATTGAGTCTTGGTTGTTGGGGATACGGGATCACTTTCAGCACTCTCCAGCATAGGGAAATTGCATAGGATTTCGATCTTGTTGCCGGAGTTCGCTTATTTTTCATCTCGGACTCGTAGCCTCTAAGTTGACATTAAGTTTTTCATCTCGAGTTTTGGGGATACGAGATCACTTTGGGGATACGAGATCACTCTTAGCACTCTCCAGCATAGGAAAATAGCATAGGTCTTTGATTTTGTTTCTGGAGCTCGCTTATTTTTCATCTCAGAGATCGTAGCTATGAATATTTCTGAAGTGGTGGGAATCTGTATTGGTGGAGGTTGCTGGTTAAGTTTTATCTGGTCTTGGAGGCTACAATTTGACCTTGGGGTGCCCCCTCCTGTGTCTGGGTGCTGGGGGTTGGCTGAGAGCTTTAGTGGCAATATATAATACTATGACTAGGACTGCCTGAGGTGTCTTGGACTGGGCTATGTTACCTGTACCAAGGCTTGGGTAGAATGTGTATTAAGTAATGATGTGAAATACCCTAACCGAATTTATATCGGGGCTGTATTCTTGTCAGCTTGAGTTTGGTTTTAGTTGTTTACTTTAGTATGAGTGCCTGTGGTATGTGGCTAAGGAAACGTTATCTAAGGCGTGGGTGGATGTGTGCAGCTGTGTATTTATGCAGATAATAAATGTGAAATTCCCTTAGAAAATTAGTGTAATAAGTATTAATACTAATTCATATTTTTGTTCATGTCAATAGTATTAGTACTAGGGGTAAAATTTTCATCAGAAATCCTCTACGCGAGATATGAGCGATCTTACCTTCTCAGGTGTAATTAATATTAGTAGCTGAAAAACAAAAAACAACAACAACAACTGTAATCGAAGTTGTGGATTAAAGATTTGATGATCTTAATCTGTAGGTGTCTTTTATAAACATTGCGCCATGTGATGATATATCTAAAAATAGATCAGGCAAAGCTGATTGGAGCGAATGTTGGTAGATATGTTCACTTAGATAAGTAATGGAAATTAGTAAATGCCTAATTTTGCTCTTCAGGTGGAATGCTTCTAATTTGATTCCTTGCATAAACAAATTCGCACAGTCCAGTAAAGTAAACCAATTCGCGCTCGAATAATGTAAACAAATTTGCACAGCAGCCGAGTAAAGTAAACAAATTGAGCGATTTATATTTTTTAATGTAAGATTCCCAATTACTTTAGCTGAAAACAACAACTGATATTAATCTGTAGGATATGATGTCTTGGATGAGTAGTGGAAGTTATAATTGAAAATTTCTTTTGCTGAAAAAAACAACAACAACAACTATAACGTCAGTTGTGGTCTGTAGGTGTCTTTTATATGATCATGTTATGATATTCGATGTGTAAAAATAAATGACGGCTGCTTGGGATGGTACGACACATGAAATCATTAGAAGTAATGGAAATTAAAGCATTAGAAAAGGTGGCCAGGCGGCTGGTAATTTGATATCTTGCGTAAACAAATACGTCCGAGTAAAGCAGACAAATTGAGCGATTAATGTCTTTTTTTTTTTGTATCTAGGAGTTTGTATTGAAAAGTCTTACATTTTATGACGAATTGTTTTTTATTATCAATAAAATTTCTCAATCAGTCACGCTGTTATAAGATTTGATTGACCCCGATATCATAGTTCACATGAAGCTGATAAGAATATGATAATTTTACCTTCATACTATTGAAGTGATCACATTATTTTCTTACCATTAGGTTGAGAGTGGGTTTAATTAAATGTTTTGATGAAAGAAGTTGGTGTTAGGATATCAATGTAGTATGATATCTTGTCTTAGATGAGTAATGGAAGTTGTTTGGGAGCTGTGATCACAGTCGAATAATGTAAACAAATTCGCACAGCAGCCGAGTAAAGTAAACAAATTGAGTGATTTATGTTTTTTAGTGTAAGATTCCCAATTTCTTTACTGAAAACAACAACAACTGATATTAATCTATAGGATATGATGTCTTAGATGAGTAGTGGAACTTATAATTGAAAAATTTCTTTTGCTGAAAAAAAGCAACAACAACAACTATAACGTAAGTTGTGGATTAAAAATCTTTTATAAACAAGAGTGATCATGCTATGATATTCGATATCTAAAAATAGATCACGGCTGCTTGGCATGTTAAGAAACATGAAGTAATGGAAATTAAAGTCTTATCAGAAAATTTTCGATGTAGGGATGTGTGTATTGCAAAGTCTTAGGTTTTATGAAAAAATTGTTTTTTTTATTTTCAATAAAATTTCTTTTTGGGTGGGTTAAATTTAAAACTTTGATGACCTATGATATCAATGTGAGGTGATACTAATATAGTATGATATGTTTGCTTAGATGATTAGTGAAAGCTGTATGGGTACAGTAAAAGACTTCTCATCAAATTTTTGGTGATAAGGTGTAATGGCATGACCAGTGTTGCCACACGAAATCTTTCTAGAGTACCTTGTTAGCCTAGCCTGAAAGTGTTCATAGTGAAGATCGTAGTAGGGGGTTTACAGTAGGTACTGTAAGTTATGTATTAAGTTAAAAGTTTTGATGTATGGTATTTGGTATTTATCTCCTCGAAATGGTGTTGTACGAGTATCAGGAAGGTCGGAAAAAAGTTGATAATGCTTCAAGTTCAATAGTGAAGACCTCGATGTTGAGAGTGGGTATTTGGAATGATATGATTCTAGTAGGATATGGAAGTATTATTTATTCATCTTTAAATCTTACCATGAAAGTAGGTTGGGAGTTGATTAAATTAAAAGTTTTAATGAAAGAAGGTTGAGTTATTATATTAATATAGTATAATATGTTGCCTTAGATGAGTACTTGAGAGCTGTGAGTAATATGTGGAATATGTTGTAGATGAGTAGTGAAAGTTGAAAATATAAGATTTCCAATTTCTCTACTGAAAAACAACAACAACTGTAAATAATATATACCAAATCAATTTTTCACACAATATTTATCCACATCAAATTCATTATCTATTTTTATATCTTAAGTTATAAACTTTTTTCGCTGTATTTCACATCCAAAAAGCGATCCAGAGCAAATGTCTGTGTTAGGC
The DNA here is from genome assembly GCA_963930735.1 of Dioctria linearis. Lineage (NCBI taxonomy): Eukaryota > Metazoa > Arthropoda > Insecta > Diptera > Asilidae > Dioctria > Dioctria linearis. The sequence goes on along the minus strand of OZ005741.1, from coordinate 175,987,779 downwards.
TATGAGAGTTCGGCAGCAAAATCCCATTATATTTCTTATCATCTGTCTTGCTCTAACACATTAGGAAGCTTTAGTGAACATCTCACTCGGGACTTGGTCATATACTTCCTAGCTGTGGATATGTATGTATGTAACACTGAGATGAATTAATGTAATGCTGCGTAGTGTAAAAGAAAAACTTTCATGGGTGATATGGGGATTGAATCGATGTATGTTGTGCACTAGATTGGTGGTATATGTCCTTATTTGATTGAAGCAAAATAGTTTCATGACTACCTTACCAAGATTTAAATATAGTTGAAATTCATAAAAATGTTGAATCGATGTTAAGAACATGTTAATACTTGTTTTGAGCACGAGCAGTGGAATTCGTGATCATTGCAGCATGTTATGAAATTCAATATCTAAAAATAGACCACATGAAGGTTATTGGGGTGGTAAAAAAAAAAAAAACATGAAAGCATTAGGTTGAGAGTGGGTTCAGTTTAAGGCTTTGGTGAAAGAAGGCGGTAGTAATAGGAGGCATCAGTCAATTTTGGTGAGCCTCAGCGATAGGTCAAATAAAAAATGTCAACCGCGCTAATAAATGAAAGATTTTCTAGTAAAAAGAGTGGTACAAAACGGCATAAGGAGAGCTGTATTGGACAGACTAAATCGCCGAGAATGTTATTGAAAGCCACCAGTCGAGGTGGAGAAAGTACTCAGCGTGTAAGAAAAAGTGATTTTGTAAAGTGGGAGGAAATAAAATTAGTATTCACAAACAGAATTAGAGCTGGAATTATTGTAAATATAAACCATACAGATCCTAAGCTATTTATGCAGGATGCTGGTGATTTATTTATACGCCGTATTAAGAATATTTTAAAACACCATCTCAATATTAAAGTTAATACAAAGTTGTGTGCTGATTTTGCTAAGGATATCGGTGACAATGAAGTTATAAAAGATATTAAACATTTACAAGCAAGAACTGCTCCAATCAATGTAGACGATAATTTAAATGAGTGGTATAAAGTTAACATTTTGGATTCAATACTCACTCAGCTGGATGAGTTTCGAGAAAAAGATAGCGGCTGGACATTGGACTCCATTATATATTTAGCAGTACATATCAACAAATTTGAACAGCACCGAGGATCTTCGTACATACCTCTACAGAAGGAGATTGCTTTAAAGCAAGCTTGCATTAATGTCAAAAAATATTGATAAAGCATGCTTCGCTTGGGCCGTGACATCAGCACTATGCCCTGGAAATATTAACTCCTCCAGGACATCATCATATCCACATTATTCGACTGTGCTAAATTTAACTGGAATAACATTTCCTATGACGCTTGAACAGATTAAACAATTTGAGGACCAGAACGATATATCAATAAACGTATTCATCCTAAAGAAAGAGCGTTCCTTCACCACTGTTCTAGTTAGACCAACAAAACACAAGATGAAGCGACATGTGAATCTATTAATGATACAAAATAATTATGAGCAGGATGATGATGATGATGATGATGATGATGATGATGATGATGATGATGATGATGATGATGATGATGATGGTGATGATTATGATGAAAGTAATAACAGGTTTCATTTCTGCTGGATTAAAAATCTTTCACGGCTTGCATGGAAACAAACTTCAAAACATAAGGCTAGATTGTATATATGCGATAGATGTTTGTTCTATTTTTATTCTGCTAAAGAATTAGCATCACATATTTCTGAATGTAGAAAAAATTAATATTGAATTAAGGAAACCCAACCATAGAATTAAATGTTAATAGCACAACGAATACTCTACCATTGGGAAACATTACTTAATTCCATCAGAGCAACAAGGAGCAGCCGCAGAAACATATGATCTAAGTCTAGTGTATTGTAAATAAAAAAATGTATTACATATAGTTATAATTCCATTTATTGAAGTAATTTGTTTTAATTGTATTATAGTCCAAGTCTTAAGTCTAAGATATACATTATTGGAAAATAAAGAATATGTTATAGTTATAGATATATTGAAATCAGGAAGCCCAACAATAGAATGATACACTAAGAATTAAATGTTAATATTTTTTTTAATTTATAATAAATCAATAATGATATTTTATATATGTTATTCTTTTTATTCAATTTCCCTGCTAAGTCCAGAGCTCCTGAAGGTATTCTTTAATAATACTCGTATTTGTTTACTACAGAGGGCTCTTAATCAGGCGATTGAGTCTTTTACCCAGAATGCTAGGTTGAGCGTGAGCGTGAGAAAATACGTTGACATGTGGGCTTGATCTTGGTCTCTGGCATCACCTTTGAAACCGGAAGGGTATTTTGTCCTTGACCTTGATCCAGAAGTGTGTGTCTTGGCGGCTACAACCTTAATCAACTACGTCACAGGGGACTCTATACAGCTTTTCAAAACAAATTTGATAACAGACAAACAGCTTTTAAACAGGTCTGATAACAGCTTAACAGCTTTTAAAACAGCTCTGATAACAGCTTAACAGCTTTCCAAACAGCTCTGATAACAGCTTAACAGCTTTTCAAACAGCTTAACAGCTCTGATAACAGCTCTGATAACAGCTTAACAGCTTTTTAAACAGCTCTGATAACAGCTTAACAGCTTTTAAATAGCTCTGATAACAGCTTAACAGCTTTTCAAACAGGTCTGATAACAGCTTAACAGCTTTTCAAACAGCTCTGATAACAGCTCAACAGCTTTTCAAACAGCTCTGATAACAGCTTAACAGCTCTGAAAACAGTTTAACAGCTCTAATAACAGCTTAACAGCTCCGATAACAGCTCTGATAACAGCTAAACAGCTTTTTAAACAGCTCTGATAACAGCTTAACAGCTTTTAAACAGCTCTGATAACAGCTTAACAGCTTTTCAAGCAGGTCTGATAACAGCTTAACAGCTTTTCAAACAGCTCTGTGGGAAGTTGAATAAAAAGAAGGCCATATATAAAATATCATTTATTAAAAATTAAAAAGTATTAATTCTTATAATCTTATGGTACAGAGCTCTATGTAATCAAAATTTCCTCTGTTTGATGAATCTGCCGTTGAAATCAACATCTGCCTACAGCGTAAGTTTTCATGATCCTTTATGAGCTCTCCAAGTATACAAAATGAGAATTTCTAGTGCTAAGTTAAATCGCAATTCTTAAGGCATGCCTCGCAATTACTTTGTGTCAATGTTTGATAGAATTTATATAGCCTCACAACTTCTTTTAGGCATCTAGCAACACCACAACATTCACATGTATCTGGTCCATCCGTTGAATCATCACTTGACCAAGGGCAGCTTATATAGTGCTCACCAAATTTTGAGTCAACTTTTTCAATATTTTCATATAATTTTAAAAAGTTGTAGCATTCTTGGATTTGTTTCTTATGCTCATCAAGTAAGATGTTATTATACTCTCTTAAAAACTCCTCAATATCCATCTTAACAGTCCAACATTCGGGAGAACACTAACCAAATTCTCATGCAATTTTCTTTTCCCTTTTTAGATTTTGTATAGAACATAACAGATTCTTATAAAATTGCCTCCTGCCTGGTAGATTTTAGATAGAATATACTGTTACCAGATTCTAATAAAATTATCTTTGCCTGTTAGATTTTGTATGGAACATACTGTTACCGGATCCTTACCAGATTCTTATAAAATTTTCTTCCGCTTGTTAGATTTTGTACCGAACATACTATTACCACATTCTTATACAATTTTCTTCTACTTTTTAAATTGTGAACTGAACATGTTACCAGATTCTTATAAAATCTTCTTCTGATTATTAGATTTTGTATAGAACAAACTGCCACCAAATTTGTATAGCCTTTCATTTTGCTGCTATCTATTTTCAGATATTATAGAATGTGATTTCATCTAGAACATATGAATTTATATAAGGTTTATATACGGTTTATATAAGGTGTATAAGGAAATGCAGTTACCAGATTCTTGTAAAATTTTCTTCCGCCTGTCAGATTATGTATGGAACATACAGTTACCAGAGATCTTCTTCTTTACTGTTTACTAACAGTTAATTATAATCTTCCATACAACTTGCAATACTCATCAGCCAAGTGATTTATTGACAAGTCTTGTTTATTCACTTTCATTAATAGTAAGAAAAATTAGGCCCACCACACCAATATTCCGAAGATAAAATTACCATATTCTTATCGAAGCTGAATCATGGTCAAATTGTAGCCTCTAAGTCTCGACACTGCTGGTTTTAGAAGGTTACCCAAGAGCAGACACTTTCGGTTTCAAAGGTAAAGGTGAAGTCAGAGATCAAGGACAAATTGCTGCCTCCAAGACCACGTGTCAAATACATATAAATAATAGTTTCATAACTTGTTTTTCAGTTGATGTTTTGCTCTTTACCTAAACAGACCTCTGTTGGCAAGCTAATTACGTAATAATTTCAACATGAGTTCTAAGGATACTACAAAACTTCTAAAGCCTACGGATGAAAGTCGTAAAGAATATTCATATAAGGCTCAGTCTACATCTATGAAATCGATGCTCTCTAAAAATAAGGAAGAAAGCTTTTCATCCAAAAACGAGTCGACTGTCCCCTACCAACAGCTCGAAAAATCAGGATATTCCAACAAAGATCGCAAAAAGGAAAGACGGAGAGATGTTATTTGTGAAAATGGTGCACAAGGAACCTTCTAAAGTCATGTTGGTGTAAAGGCCTAAGGAATATGCATTATAAGGATCAGTCTCTATCTATGAAATCTTGGCTTTCCTTAACTAAAGAAAAAAGACTTTAGACTTAAGCTATAATGTAATTAAAACAAATTATTTCAATAAATGGCATTAGAAACATAGTACAATTTTTATTTACAATGCATATTTTAGACTATACTTAATATATTTTCTGTGGCACACGTCACTTAAGAGTTATTATTACTGACATCGGGTGTCACTTTCAATCAAATTTGTTGTTTACAGATTAAGTGAGCCTACTTTCCTTATGTAATCCATTGGTATCCTTTTGGTATATATCATGAAGCTTTCTTAATCATAATATGTGATTTTTTCAGATGTGGCTGCTCAAACCACTTATTTTGACTAGACTTAATAAATATAGAGAAAAACGTTTATAACTTAAGATATAAAAATAGATAATGAATTTGATGTGGATAAATATTGTGTGAAAAATTGATTTGGTATATATTATTTACAGTTGTTGTTGTTTTTCAGTAGAGAAATTGGAAATCTTATATTTTCAACTTTCACTACTCATCTACAACATATTCCACATATTACTCACAGCTCTCAAGTACTCATCTAAGGCAACATATTATACTATATTAATATAATAACTCAACCTTCTTTCATTAAAACTTTTAATTTAATCAACTCCCAACCTACTTTCATGGTAAGATTTAAAGATGAATAAATAATACTTCCATATCCTACTAGAATTATATCATTCCAAATACCCACTCTCAACATCGAGGTCTTCACTATTGAACTTGAAGCATTATCAACTTTTTTCCGACCTTCCTGATACTCGTACAACACCATTTCGAGGAGATAAATACCAAATACCATACATCAAAACTTTTAACTTAATACATAACTTACAGTACCTACTCTAAACCCCCTACTACGATCTTCACTATGAACACTTTCAGGCTAGGCTAACAAGGTACTCTAGAAAGATTTCGTGTGGCAACACTGGTCATGCCATTACACCTTATCACCAAAAATTTGATGAGAAGTCTTTTACTGTACCCATACAACTTTCACTAATCATCTAAGCAAACATATCATACTATATTAGTATCACCTCACATTGATATCATAGGTCATCAAAGTTTTAAATTTAACCCACCCAAAAAGAAATTTTATTGAAAATAAAAAAAACAATTTTTTCATAAAACCTAAGACTTTGCAATACACACATCCCTACATCGAAAATTTTCTGATAAGACTTTAATTTCCATTACTTCATGTTTCTTAACATGCCAAGCAGCCATGATCTATTTTTAGATATCGAATATCATAGCATGATCACTCTTGTTTATAAAAGATTTTTAATCCACAACTTACGTTATAGTTGTTGTTGTTGCTTTTTTTCAGCAAAAGAAATTTTTCAATTATAAGTTCCACTACTCATCTAAGACATCATATCCTATAGATTAATATCAGTTGTTGTTGTTGTTGTTTTCAGCTAAAGAAATTGGGAATCTTACACTAAAAAACATAAATCACTCAATTTGTTTACTTTACTCGGCTGCTGTGCGAATTTGTTTACATTATTCGACTGTGATCACAGCTCCCAAACAACTTCCATTACTCATCTAAGACAAGATATCATACTACATTGATATCCTAACACCAACTTCTTTCATCAAAACATTTAATTAAACCCACTCTCAACCTAATGGTAAGAAAATAATGTGATCACTTCAATAGTATGAAGATAAAATTATCATATTCTTATCAGCTTCATGTGAACTATGATATCGGGGTCAATCAAATCTTATAACAGCATGACTGATTGAGAAATTTTATTGATAATAAAAAACAATTCGTCATAAAATGTAAGACTTTTCAATACAAACTCCTAGATACAAAAAAAAAGACATTAATCGCTCAATTTGTCTGCTTTACTCGGACGTATTTGTTTACGCAAGATATCAAATTACCAGCCGCCTGGCCACCTTTTCTAATGCTTTAATTTCCATTACTTCTAATGATTTCATGTGTCGTACCATCCCAAGCAGCCGTCATTTATTTTTACACATCGAATATCATAACGTGATCATATGAAAGACACCTACAGACCACAACTGACGTTATAGTTGTTGTTGTTGTTTTTTTCAGCAAAAGAAATTTTCAATTATAACTTCCACTACTGATCCAAGACACGCCTTAGATAACGTTTCCTTAGCCACATACCACAGGCACTCATACTAAAGTAAACAACTAAAACCAAACTCAAGACAAGTATACAGCCCTGATATAAATTCGGTTAGGGTATTTCACATCATTACTTAATACACATTCTACCCAAGCCTTGGTACAGGTAACATAGCCCAGTCCAAGACACCTCAGGCAGTCCTAGTCATAGTATTATATATTGCCACTAAAGCTCTCAGCCAACCCCCAGCACCCAGACACAGGAGGGGGCACCCCAAGGTCAAATTGTAGCCTCCAAGACCAGATAAAACTTAACCAGCAACCTCCACCAATACAGATTCCCACCACTTCAGAAATATTCATAGCTACGATCTCTGAGATGAAAAATAAGCGAACTCCGGCAACAAGATCGAAATCCTATGCTATTTTCCTATGCTGGAGAGTGCTAAGTGTGATCTCGTATCCCCAAAGTTATCTCGTATCCCCAAAACTCGAGATGAAAAACTTAATGTCAACTTAGAGGCTACGAGTCCGAGATGAAAAATAAGCGAACTCCGGCAACAAGATCGAAATCCTATGCTATTTCCCTATGCTGGAGAGTGCTGAAAGTGATCTCGTATCCCCAAAGTGATCTCGTATCCCCAACATCCAAGACTCAATGGTGCACCCAAGACACAGTGGTGCATCCAAGGCACAATGGTGTATCCAATGCACAAACCAAGGGTGCAGTCAATATCAAATGATACATCCCGGTAGTACCGATTAATCCCGCTAGGGTGCAGTCGAGACTCAATGAAACCAAAAGCCTACATTTAGGCGCAACACATATCAATTTAAGGAAACCGTAGTACGGGAGCATGCTGGTAGTACCTGCTAATGCCGCTAGGGCGCAGTCAAGACAAAATGACACATCCCGATAGTACCGATTAAACCCGATAGTACCGATTAATCCCGCTAGGGCGCAGTCGAGACTCAATGAAACCAAAAGCCTACATTTAGGCGCAACATATGGTGCATCCAAGGCGCAATGGTGTATCCAAGACACAAACCAATACAACCAAGACACGCACCTACATATAGCACGGGCTCAAACCACCTAGCGACGGTGGCGCCATCTGTGGCGAAATCCTGGAGGCATAAAAAGCGGTCTGGTGACGCCATATTATATCTACTAACCTTGTCAGCTAAAAGTGCTGTCGGTCTTATCGGGACCTCGAAAATTAAAGACTCTTCCAAAGAAGTGTCTAATAATGTCATGGGCTCCCCAGAAGTGGAAATGGGAGCTTGAAGATCTGCGGGGAAGTCTATTAGGTTCCCTGTCTCTATCAATGAAATGTTCGTACTATCAGGTGTTTTGTTGACATCATCAGAATCACTGAATGATATCAGTGGACAATTCAGGGATTCGTCAAGGTCTGCTAATGGAGCAGACCTTCCTCCTTGTTCAAAGCTTGAACTGGAGTGTTCGTTGCAGTTGTCGCTCGCGACGTTGACGCTGGTCGGAAAGAGGTGGTGGTATTCCCGACCCGTCTCAGGTTTTTCTGTCGACAATAGCTGCAATCGGGCTTGAAAATGTTTTTGCGTCCGCATCCATAGCAGAACACAACTTGCCTCTCCTGCCGGCAATCTTGATAGAAGTGACCGGACCGGTCACAGTTTCAGCAGATTACATTCTGCGGGGTTGTAATAGCAGCTAGTGTTACTGCTTCCTCACTGCGTTCATGTGTCATATTCAGTTCGACCTCCGTCGGACGACACTCATCCACCTCGCTGACTCTTTGGCTGCGATATGTATTCCAGCTGCTCGCTGTATTTGAGTCACGAGGCTCCGTAGTTGGTGTATATTGTTAGTGGGATGTAGGCAGACCTTTTGCTGAATGTCTGGAAGCAGGTTAGACTTTACGATCTCTAAGAATTCCTCGTCCGCCAAGGGACTTTGCAGTTGATCGCGCAACTGTACCAGGTGTTGATGGTACGTAGCAAATGACTCCCCTGCCGTCTGTTTTCGCAACATCAGCTGGACTTTGACCTTAAGGTCTTCTTTCGGTACTCCCCATTCAGCTAATAGAGCTGTTTTTACATACTCCCATGAAGGCGTGGAATTTTGCTGCAGGAGAGACCAGTACCAGTCCATAGCTGGTCCAGAAAGCAAGGTTGTCATGTGCCTTACCAGAAGATCGAAATCTCCTTCTAAGGCCGAATATGTCAATGCTTCTACTCGAAATACAAATTCGTCGACAGTGAACCGTGAGCTATCACCGCTACAAGATATATTCCGTCTGCGGATGGGGCTGCCAGAGCGTCGTTGTCCTACGCCTGCAGGTGGTTGTGGAGGTGGGACAAAATCTGGTCTAGGCTGACCAAGAGCTGAATGCGTTCTATTTGACGACTGCCTACGCGAGTCGTGGAATTCTTGTGATGGTCTTGGGTAACCCATGGACGGAGGTGGTCGTGAGAAATCCACGGGCGGCATTGCTGCTGAGATCTGTTGTCGGCCGCTATTCCTTAACTCAGTCCGCAAAACATTGAGGCTCTGTTCGAGGCCTTCGCGTACTAGGTCTTGCATTTGCATGCGTAGATTGCCATCAAAGTATCCGTAGCTGCTGAGGTATGTTCACTGCCAGAAGGCAGTGGGCTATTTCATCGCGAGTTAGTATTTGTGAAGGTCATGGAATGTAGATCCGGCATTCCAGGTGATAGAGATCGTCGACTAGGTGGTGGAACTGTCAAAGGTGGTCACTATAGTGACAGCACGGGAGGCAATGGATCGCGACTGACAGACTTTACGAGCTTTGTCATCTTCGGCACAGCACCAGTGTATTCAGTGAAATCATACTGAGTGAGATGGGATCTGCAGATCGGGCAGTTTGAATGCTGTCCAATCCAGGTTTTCAGACATGCTTTGTGAAACACATGTCCACAGACCGTCTTCACTGGCTTCCTCTGTCGTGACCAGTCGCTCTCTAGACAGACGGAGCACGGGTCTGGCAACAGTATTGGTACCCCAGTTGCTCGCGGTGGTGTTCGCGCTGTAGCCATTGTATAATCAGTCGTAATTCAAGCAAAACAAATCTTCAAACCAAGGGTTTGGAATAGATATCAGAATAATTCCAGAGAATTCGAAAGTTCGGAAGAGATAACAGGCTCTTCACAACGTGAGGATGACGAAATACTAATTTAAAGTGGAAGGTTTGGACGAGATACTAAATTTCAAACAAAAATCTTTCCCAAACGTTCGAGGATTGGGACTAAATATTAAGATTTCAGCCAAAAAAATTTGTTATCAAAAGTTCGTTTTATCAACAGTGCGGAGACGTTACCAGAAATCGATTTAACAAAAGGAAATCCAGATAGCAAGCTAATCGAACAAAAATTTTCGTTCTAAAAGTTCAATTAATGCGCTTCAAAAAAAAATGTGAAAAACCAACAAGGTAACAAACGTCCAATCGAGCGTTTCAAAAAAAAATTCCTATCAGAAACATACGATTTCTCCTTCACTTCCCGAAGCTAACTCTCAACATAAAAGGCATCCAGATCGCCCCCCCCCTCTCTCCCTTCAGGTCAGAAACTTTATACAGGTAAGCGACGTGAATGTGTGCATGAAAAATGGGTGAGTCCTCACAGAAATCTGGGAAGAGTCGGGTTGGAGAAGCTAGAGACTGAAAATGATACTAGAGATTCTTCAGCCAGGCAGTTAGCAGTATGCCAACTCCTGATTACTGAAGGTCTCCAACATCACTTCCATCCTCCAACAATCCTCTCCTTCCTCTTCACCTGATTGTCGTGTCCAGCTGACCTTCCAACTGGGCAGAGTCATGAATCTGGTCAACTAATTAGCTGAAAGCCAAAAAGCCGTCTCACAGATTCACCACTCTGTCCAACCAGTTGGCCAACAGAGACATGTCTCCTTGAGAGCACAAACAAACAAAATTTTGTGAGGCCACCTACCATTTCCATGGCAGAAGGCCAGCGGGAAAGTTCATCCAAACAAAATTTAAAAAAACTTCCAAAAATTTAAAAAAATCAACAAATTGTTCAGGCTTGAGGCTTAACCAAAGTCAAACCTAAAGCCGAACTTCACTTTCAAACAAACTTTCCAAAAAAAACTTTACTTTAATCGTTCAAAAATTCAAAATATCAAAAACTTTCAAAAATTTTCAAAAAACTTTACGTTACTCTAATTACCAACTTTCAAAAACTTTAACAACTTTAACTTTACTTTCAAAAATTTAACTAACCAAAACCAATTGGACTCAAGTCTGCCTATAACTTCCATTGATTATGCGATTACCGAGTCAGACTATTTAGCTACAAGCCAAATGTCCATATCTCAAGTAATCACAGTCCTCAACACAAGTCATAATCAGACCCCGAAGTCCAACTAAGGTGGCCCCACGTTGGGCGCCATTTTTTGTTATGGAACTATGTAGAGTGATTGGCTTTGGACGTAAAGTCCAGACTGCCAGCATGTGCTGACAGATCACTCGAGGGACAGCGTTGACTGAAGGTCGGCACGCTAGCTTGCCTCGGCTCATTGGCGGAGAGTGTGAGGAGGATCCACGAAAAACCTGCCGCTGCCATCTGCAATAATAAAAAAAAAAAATCTCGTGCCTATCAACCAAAAAAAACCGGCACACATTCAGTCCTGAAGGGACTGTTACGTCATTTACCTATATGCGTCGTCGAAGGCGCAGATGTTATGCCTTCTTTGCCTGCCCCAGCCACCCATCTGACTCTGAGGGCAAGATTTTTCAAAGTCCCTAGTTGACCTGTAAAGAGAGAGATACTAGGCGCGCCTAGACGACCTTCATATGAGAGGGCTCCAGGATGGTGAAGGAAAAGAATTCAAAGCTCACGGAGACATTACGTTATAAATTGTATTTAATTATAATAATATCTCGGTAAAGTTACAAAGCTTTAACCTTTTAACCTAGTAGGTGACTTAATGACCTCTTTCTTTCCAGTTTAAAAAAAGAAGAAAAAAAAACTCGGAAGACCTAATTCTTCCTCATCTTGTGAAGACAATCAACATCACATTTGCGATACACTTATACGCTAGCAGTATGCAATATAGAAATTAAGAAAACGAGATGAATAAGTATACTAATACAAAGAGTACCAATTACTAAAATAATAATAACTTAAGAATACTAGTACATTATCTGATTGAAACTTTCCGTGATAGGCATGCGCTCTTGATTAAATTTCAAAATGCATAATTTAAATCATGAATGAATAAAATAATGCATTATTATGACGGACTCGTTCTGACAAAAACTTACTCGGTCAGGAAGGAACGACGAAAAAGAAACTTTATCATGCTCGGCACTGCTAACTAATATTTCATATATTCCGTTGAGTCACAGATAAGACAATCTCTCATAAAAGGTAAGAATTTAAGGTAAATAAAAACATGAAACTTATTTATCCAAAATAAAAAGAAAATTCATCACATTATAACACATTTTAGGGAAATCTTAGTGATTAGCCCAGTGCTAATCGCATAAAATAATTCCCACGTCGCATCGTGATTAGTCCAGCGCTAATCACATAAAATAATTCTCACGTCGCATCGTATTCATTCTGAGGGAATTCATATTTCACCGCAAAATTCTACCATGCGAACTCCAGACGCTGCAGTTTTTGCACGGGCATGTACTTACGTACCTATCACCACCTGTATGTATGTACCTATCTCGTGCTACTCACCTTTCTTGTGAGAATTTTACATTCTCACAATATATGGTATATTGTGAACTAAGCACTTTTTTGGTAATTCTTAATTTTAGTTCCCAGACTAAATTTTGTATAAATAGGATAATAAAATGTACATATTTTACTTTTTAATAAACCATCAACCAGTAAAGAAGGCTTTTTTACTGAACATTTTGGTGACCCCGACGTGATGTATTGAATGTTTCAATACTTCACTACCAAGTCTTATCATCTATAAAAAACAATAAGCTCTCTAGTGATTACTACAAAAGACAACAGCAGCGCAGCGGTACCACTTACCTACATATACAAAGGCAAAGGGTTCCAGTGTTTACTACGCGGTAGCAGCACCTTTTGATTGCGGGCTAGCAGTTACCTCAAGAAGACCAAACACTAAGAAGAACAGCCGTACATAGGCAACCCCCGGCAATATATTTTGGACAGAACAGCAGCGTTAAAGTCAGAAGCAAATCAACATGCAAAAACTAACCGCAGCATAGTCAGGAATTGGCAAGGAAATTTCTCAACTGCTTGAGAATTTCAGGAAGGAAAGCATTGGGCGGAGAACTATAGAAAACACGAAAGGCTACGAAGGGAGGCTCAATGGCTTATGGACTAAGTTTTGCGAGAATCACGACGAAATAGTTGAAAGTGAGGACTGCAACAAAAAGCATTCTTACTTTGTGAAAAACTACTTTAATCAAGTAGAGAAGGTCTACAATGAATTCTTGCAAAGATTGAGTGAGCGACTCGAGGTATCGACAGCCACATCATCACATACAGACGAGCCCGAGCACCAGGACGAATTAGTGCCACTGACTGGAAGCCTGAAAATGAGAAAACAGGTGAAGGCCACCATTGCTGCGCTAGAGCGAATCATCAAGGTAATTGAACGCGAACATGCAAATCCACATCCAAGGGCATACTACACACAAAAACTGAGGTCCATCAATCAATATTGGGACACCATAGCCTCCTTACATGGGCAAATAATGGCAGAACTTGATGATGACTCCTACGATATTCGCGAATATACGAAGATTGAAGATCATTTGCATGAAACAGCAACAAGGCTACAAGGAAAGCTTGACGAACAATCAGTGACCACGATAAGTGGAAACGTTAAACTCCCAAAGTTAACACTTCCAATCTTTGACGGAAACTACACCAAATGGGGGCAGTTCAAAGACTTGTACAGTCAACTCATTCACAACAGGCCTCTGGGTGGGGCCGAAAAATTATACTACTTGAAGGCAAATCTGAAAGGTGAACCCAGCGGACTAATAAAACATTTACAAGCTACTGACGATAATTACTCAGTAGCTTGGAAGTTACTCTTAGAGAGGTATGACAATCCGAGGGCTATAGTAACAGCAATTCTCAACCAGTTACTATATCAAGCAGCTCTCACAACCGAATCAGGCTCGGGAATCAAAAGATTGCATGACACTAGCAAGGAATGTCTACTAGCATTGGAGAACAGTGGCATCGAGATCAAGCAGTGGAACCCCATACTGCTTCATTTACTCACTCAGAAGCTCGATAGGGATCCAGGAGATTATATGAGCAGTCACTTAAAGCACCGCACGAATTGCAGACAATGGACGATTTCTTCAAATTCATGGAAACAAGGTTTCAGATGCTTGAAGTAATCCAGACGAAGGAAGAACGCAAGAGGGTATCTACGTTGACGGCATCATCCCAGGCATTGAAGTGCGCAGTATGCAAGGCAGATCATGGAGTTTTTAGGTGCCCAAAATTCCTCTATGTAACATTAGATAATCGGATTCAGCTCATCAGGCAGTTCAAATTGTGCCCCAATTGCCTAAAGCTAGACCATACAGTACACGATTGCACATCAAGAGGCTGTATGAAATGTGGCAAACGCCATAACACATTAATACACAACTCTCGTCAATCAGAGAAGCCAAGAAACCTTATTCAAGCGAAATCACGACAAGGCATCGTTCGTCGGAGCACAGACTTAGCACCAATGAACTATCAACAAGTGACCAGAGGCAGTTCAGGAGCTACCTGACAACTTGTCTCCACTTCTCAGTTCCAGGAGATTAGTCGTTCTACTCCATCTGAGACAACAAACTCACAAATATCTAGCTTACAGGCGTCAACACGCTCGCAGATTAATCAAGGTCATTAATGCCTCAGGAGTCCCGGTCAACTGTAGGGTACTCTTGGACTCGGGCTCACAGCTCCACTTTATCTGCGAACGACTCGTACAGGCTCTGGGACTACCACGCAGCAAAACTTCACTGCCGATTAGTGGTGTTGGTGGAATCGCAACAACTGCTAAGTACGAAACCACTCTCACGATACATTCAAGAGTGAAGAGCTTTTCAGCAGTCATCAATGCTGTTATCTTAAAAACTATCAGCGAACACCAACCGTCACAACACATCAAAGCATCGAACTGGGATATTCCAACTAGCATCCAGCTAGCAGACCCCGCGTTCTATAAACCTCAGGCCATCGACATGTTATTGGGAGCTGAATTATTCTTTCAACTCTTGCAAGAAGGTCAAATAATACTACGCAACTTGCCACTGCTTCAAAATACCCACTTTGGATGGATTCTTGCAGGAAAGGTGCCAACTCAAGCTGGCTGCACTCAAAGCTGTCACATCGCAACACAACCCTCAGTTTCAGCACTGGACAAACAGTTGCAACAATTTTGGGAGTTGGAGCATCACGATTCACCATCCAAGTACAAGTCAAGAGAAGAACTCCTCTGTGAGGAGCATTTCCAAAATACCTTCCAAAGATCCGCGTCAGGACAATATATCGTCAAACTACCCTTTCGTGAGCTACCAACTACTTTGGGGTCGTCCCTGGAAATTGCTTCAAAGCGCTTCTATGCATTAGAAAGAAAACTGGAGAGAAATGCCGATCTCAAAAGGCAATATCATGATTTCATGACAGAATACCAAGAACTCGGCCACATGCAACCGATAGCAAAGGAAGCCATTCCTACCGATCATTACTACATGCCCCATCACTGTGTAGCAAAGGCAGATACCAACAAGCCCAAGTTCCGTGTAGTATTTGATGCCTCAGCGAAAACATCATCCGGAAGATCCCTCAATGATATCTTGATGGTTGGTCCCACCGTTCAGCCAGATCTTTTCACCATCATAACAAAATTCAGAATGTACAAGTACGCAATCACAGCAGACATCTGCAAAATGTATCGGCAGATCAATGTCCACTCAAACGACAGAAAGTACCAACTAATTTTATGGAGAGATGATAGAGAGAAGCCTCTGCAAACATACCAGCTAAACACCGTAACTTACGGAACAGCCGCCGCTCCATTCCTCGCGACGAGATGCCTGAATCAATTAGCCTTAGCAGAATACGATACATTTCCCGAAGCTGCAAATATGATTTTAGGAAATACCTATGTCGACGACATCCTGACAGGAGCTGACTCTAAACAAAGCATGCTCAAATTAAAGAACGACCTAACACTCCTGAAAGGCGGCGGTTTCGAATTAAGGAAATTTTGTGCTAACCACCCAGATACCTTACGAAATATACCAGAAGATCACAAAGAGAAGATGCTACTCATTGACAATGGCGAAGTAACGAAAACTCTCGGATTAATCTGGCAACCAAAGGAAGACAGTTTTCAGTATCAAGCAACTGAAGGTGAAACACAAGGACTTACCAAACGCACAGTGTTATCCGAAGTAGCCCGTATTTTCGATCCTCTTGGGTTAATAGGACCAGTAACTGTATTAGGAAAGCTATTTCTACAAGACCTCTGGAAGGCCAAATGCTCGTGGGACGAAGAACTACCCGCAGTTCACAAAAATAAATGGATGAAATTTAAGAAGAGTCTACCAGGATTACGAGCAATAAAAATTCCAAGACACGTACTATTTTCAAACTCAGTCAACATCCAATTACACGCCTTTTCAGACTCCAGTGAGTCCGCCTATGGGGCTTGCTGCTACCTCAGATCAATGAATACGCAAGGAGAAATCAGAGTAAGACTGTTATGCGCCAAGTCACGACTAGCACCAGTAAAGGCTACTACGCTTGCAAGATTGGAACTATGTGCCGCGCTACTCATGACAGAATTAGTGGAAAGAGTATCTCAATGCATGCAAATAAACCCTTCAAGAATTGTGTATCATACTGACTCTACCATTGTACTCGCCTGGATCTCATCACCGTCTTATACGTGGAGTACCTTCATAGCACATCGGGTTGAAAAAATACAACAATTGACTCAGCCACAGCAATGGAGACACATTGAAGGAACACAAAATCCAGCTGACATAATCTCCCGTGGAATGTTCCCGGATGCCCTCAGCCAATCAACTTTGTGGTTCAAAGGTCCAAGGCATCTATCTGAACCTGAAGAAAAATGGCCCACATTTGCCTTCAAAATACCAGACGAGATTCCAGAAGCCAAACCAAAAAAATCCGTCTTCACAGCCATAGAACGAGTCAAACATGTTGATCTAGTCACACCTGTGAATCATTGTAACTCATTTTTAAAATTACAGAGAATCTTTGCATACTGTTTCAGATTCTTTCAAAACTGCAAATCTCCCAAGGGATCGAGGAAGATGGGCGAAGTATCTATTGCAGAGCTAGACATTGCCTTGAACGGAATTATAAAAAATATTCAACGCACAGCATTCCAGCACGAATACTCATCATTAAAGAAAGGGGAAGCACTTGATACTCACCATTCTATTCAACATTTAACGCCGTTTGTAGACGCCTCTACAGGAATCATAAAGGTCGGCGGACGGCTGAAAAATTCAAAACTCAGCCAAGAGGCCAAGAACCAGATTCTTCTGCCCAAGGACCACAAACTGAGTGAACTTCTATTCAATTATCTACACAACCAACATATGCACGCAGCACCTCAAGCGCTAACTGCAATCGCGAGGCAGAAATACTGGGTCATAGACGCTAGAAGGTTGGCGCGCCATACTGTCCATAGATGTATCCGTTGCTTCAGATGTAAGCCGAAGCCCGTTGATCAAATGATGGGAGACCTACCTGTGGAACGTGTGACGCTAACAAGACCCTTTCACACCACAGGAGTCGACTTTTGTGGACCCATCATGATTCATCACAAACTACGAGGAAAGGCACCTACAAAGGCGTACATAGCTGTCTTTGTATGCTTCACTACAAAGGCTGTCCATTTAGAATTGGTCAGTGATCTGAGTGCCGAAGCTTTCCTTAACGCTCTAAAAAGATTCATTGCCCGGAGAGGTCTGTGTGCTACTATCTTTTGCGACAACGCAACGAACTTCCTAGGAGCAAGAACACATTTAAAGGAACTAAAGGACATGCTCCTGTCGCAGGATTTACAGTCATCACTTGTTCAATTATGCATTAAAAATCACATTGAGTGGAAGCCCATACCACCACGATCGCCTCACTTCGGAGGACTGTGGGAAGCGGCAGTGAAATCCGCCAAGAATCACTTGATTCGCCATACGGGAAATGCCAATTTGACATACGAGGAATTACACACAGTAATTGTCCAGATAGAGGCCATCCTTAATTCCAGGCGAATAACACCCATGTCTTCAGATCCCAATGACCTCGAGGCACTAACCCCAGGACACTTCTTGACGGGAAGCCCCTTGACAGCATGCGCCGAAACTGATGTCGCTGAAAGAAACATCGACAAATTAACAAGATTTCGCCGTATTCAACATATTCAACAAACATTTTGGCAGCGCTGGTCGGCTGAATACCTACAGGAGCTGCAAACGCGGAACAAATGGAGGAGTATAAAGCCAAACCTAAAACCTGGAACTTTAGTCGTGATAAGAGAGGCGAACTTACCACCATTGAAATAGTCGCTAGGCCGCGTCATAGAAACTTTCGACGGCGCCGACAAACTTACTAGAGTTGTTAGTGTCAAAACCCCGTCTGGAATTTTTAAACGGACCATTCATAACCTCTGTCCCTTGCCGGAGGAGCAATATAGACCAGAAGATCTCAACGGGAATGCCAGTGGCAGCAACCGCAAGAACGACTCCAAATCAGTCGAGGGAACGCTACCGAAAACATCCTTTCTAACCTTTAATCAGGCGCCAGGACCATCTCACAAGGACGTAGAAGGAGAGCCACCAGCAAAGAGGATGAAACACAAACGACCCTATCACCCGCTGCGAGGAAGGTTCTTGCCAATCAATTTTAATTGGAAGAATTCACCATTTATGGAAAATTTCAAGAAAAATCCCACTAACGCTACAGAGAGGAATAGAAACCCCACGGCAAGATCTATTAGCTCATCAGCGGCTTTAAAATTGCTCATGCTAACCTCACTTATAATGCCAGCCTTCGGAAGCCCGCTAAGGGAGCCGGCCGAAGTAACACCATTCTCAAGTAATCCAGGAATATTCTTTGAGTCACTAGGACATGCACATCTAATAAACAGCCAGTGGACCATTCTTGCATACTACAATCTAGATAATTACTGGAGCGAACTAGCGGGAATCCGAAAATGCATTGGAGAAATAAGCAAGTTATGCAATACAACAACACTCAGAAGAGACCACTGTTTGGAAATACTTTCCCAATTTCAACACCAACTCACGCAAATTGAAGAAGCCAATGAAATTCTCCACAAACAAGGCGGCCGAGACCGAGTTCCACATAAAAGGTCACCTCTTGACTTAATAGGTAACGTTGCGAACAAACTATTTGGCATCCTGGACTCGTCCTACGCCAAGTACATTGAAGAAGAAATCGAAAAAACAAGAAGCAACGAGGGTTACTTAATGCAGCTAGCAAAAAACGAACATCAGTTTTAGAAACTACAACCAATATCATGAAACGTCAAGAGGAATCAATTCAAGAACAATTCAAGGCAATTCAAGACCATATACTTGCATTCAGTAAGTTTGTTGATGACGTTCAGCTGGAGCATCAAGCTACCCAAGCTTTCAGTGCCTTATCGCTGCTAACCACACTAGTTCTTCAAAACTACCACAGAGCTCAAAATGCTTTATTACACGTCATAACAGATATTCACCACAACAAGATCAGCCCATTATTAATTACCCCGATGCAACTCCGAGACCAGTTGACTTTAATAAAGGACCATATTCCATCAACTCTAACTATTCCAGGAAATATCAAGGATGGCGTGCTACTCCTTTACAACCTAATGTCAGTTGGAACCAGGATAGGAGAATCATACATTTTATTTGACATACGGATTCCACTCGTCCTGGATGAATACTTTCAGTTATTCAAGATGATACCTGTTCCCATTCAACAAGGAGACAAACTCCTATTAATCAAGCCATCATCAGATTATCTCATCGTGAGTCTTCCCAGGGAGAGATATTACCCACTATCTCAAGCAGAGTTAAACAAATGTCAACACTTAAGAGAAGATCAGTATCTATGTGACCAGAATCATCCCATTTTCAATCTAAAGGCCAACGTCAGCCAGTGCGAAATGGAGCTGCTTAACCACAGACAAACACTCTCTTCCAACTGCCACCTTCGCAGCTCAAATCGATCAAATCTTTGGATACAGCTACATACTCCAAACAGTTGGCTCTACCATCTCGACAGTGAAACCACATTCAACATTGTATGTGGAACAGCAGTAACAACTAAGACTCTACAGAAAAATGGAATTCTAAAACTTCGACCAGATTGTTCAATCAAACAGACCTCTATGACGATTACTGGTCACGGGCGTTATCAAAGCAAGACCATATCAGCATTTATTCCACGCATAAATTTAACTCTATCCTTGGATGAAGACCCGCATTCAGCAAAAAGAGGGCACCCATACATTTCTTCAGAGCTTCATCTAAAATCCAACGATCATGAAATAGATGTGTTGACCAACAAGGTTAAGGATCTCAAGCAGTACTCGAAAGCATTGCCCCAGGGACTATCGCATCACGACATACATCATTACACCATCAGTTACATGCTTCTAGCAGCTCTTATGATCGGATGCACCTATTGGATGTTTACCAAATGGAACCACGGGGTTTGCTCCAGGAAAATGCCACCACATTGCTATTCCATACCTCCAGTACCCGCAAGACGGAGCCAGCCGGATAACAATGAAGATTTTGTGTTGCGCAGCAACCCCAGGGGGCAGGATGATTAGCCCAGTGCTAATCGCATAAAATAATTCCCACGTCGCATCGTGATTAGTCCAGCGCTAATCACATAAAATAATTCTCACGTCGCATCGTATTCATTCTGAGGGAATTCATATTTCACCGCAAAATTCTACCATGCGAACTCCAGACGCTGCAGTTTTTGCACGGGCATGTACTTACGTACCTATCACCACATGTATGTATGTACGTATCTCGTGCTACTCACCTTTCTTGTGAGAATTTTACATTCTCACAATATATGGTATATTGTGAACTAAGCACTTTCTTGGTAATTCTTAATTTTATTTCCCAGACTAAATTTTGTATAAATACGATAATAAAATGTACATATTTTACTTTTTAATAAACCATCAACCAGTAAAGAAGGCTTTTTTACTGAACACTTAGTAATCGTCTTTTACTCGTTTTAAACTTTTTGAGAAATTATGCGAAGATTGTAGGAACCAGTTTGTAATTTTATTAAATTTGCGCGATTGCTTTCAATATTGTAAAATTTCTATAGTAAAGATCTCTAAAAAATTTTCCTTTTTGTTTTATTCTTTTTTGGTTATCATTACATTTCTCCAGTTACGTGGTGCCGATAATTCTTTAAACTTGTTCTTTAATTTATTTTCTCAAAAAGATTATTGACGAAAAGAACAAAACTACTTTGTATGCAGCAAAAATTTATAGATTATTAATGTTACTCACACAATAAAATAGAGTTGAGAACAGTTACATGGTCAAAGTAGAGGATCCACCGAAGAGGCGCCTCCCAAATGGTCCGCTTGCTAATTTCTTCGTTCTAAAAAGAATTGTTATCCAAATGATAATTTTAACTGTAGTATTATTTCAAGTCGCGTTAGCTGTATACTGTAAAATTATCTTTTAAAGAAGTCAGCGCATTCCGTCTTTAAATTTCACACAAAAAAAAATCGTCTTGCATTTTCAAATCCGGAGCGAGCTCAAAGCCTACCGTCTGAGTTGCGGATGACGTGACTAAATCAATACAATAGTTATTATTGGCATCCAATGCGTTTAGCATAATTCTTAAACTAATTGATTCAAACAAACATTTACTGCGCCCTATCCTGCGGCAAGTTGGCTTCTGATGAGTATACGTTTATCACTTACTCTTAAGTCGAGAAAGAATGTTTGTTCGGTCTTAATTCGACAAAATATTGTAGAAACTTAAAATATTGCTCAGTTTACAATTTCAAATTAACGTAAATAGTTCTTTTTTTAATTTGCCCAAAATATGTTGTACTTTTGCTTTTGACTGTAATATTATCATTGGTTGTCGATTTTTATACATACATATACATGCATTCATCTCTTCTCATTATTATTATCGCTACTACTGTTATTCAGAATTAAATCTTGCTATCATATGTACATGATTCTTCTTGTGTTTCTTCGTCGTTGGACTTCACAGAGAATAAAGTCATTCGTTGTTAAACCCAAAACGAGTTTTAATTAATACATAGCTACCACTCAAAAATTCTTGAGTTAACAATGTTCTCACAGAGAAATTTCAGATGACCTACGGTCGAACTTGCACGGGGCACTAATGGCATTTCTATAACAAAATCATGTTGAGGCACATCTTGGATATCGGTGGAGCATCTACCAACGAGTGCTGAATCTCACATCAGACTGATGCATTTGTAGCACCTTACCTATTTTAATTTATACTGCGGAAACTCAATTTCCTTAAAACGTAGTAGTGAAGCGAAATTTTTCACAGCACCAACATCAACTATTTTCTTTGTGCACTTCTCGAGATGTTTGTTTGGTGATATTCTAGCTAGAGCTGTGTATTTGATAGATTCGTGGAGAGGGTTCTCCAATTCTTGTCATTTCCTCATTGTCTTTTAATATTTTCAATAGATAGGGAAACAACTTTTGTGTTGAGGAATATTTTCAATATTTTCACCGTTCCTCGTAGTTGAGTTGATATTTTCTCCTAATTCACGAATCCTTAAAGGTGTTACAACTTATTCATACGATTTTGATTCCCTTAATTTACTTTCAGCTTTTTGTTGTGGCGAAGCCATGCAAACACTTTTGTTGCGATTTATTTTAATTTTCTCTAACAGACGAGCCGCTGCACGGTGAGATACAGAACTTGGCCCCAAATCGACTTGCTGAGAAGCTGCTGTTGCCGAAGTTTTGATTGGTGAGGGGTATTTGAAAATAACTAGATTAGTGGAAAATAAAGTAGTCTGGGGATTGAAAAATATCCTAAATATACTTACAGGTTTTGCTTTCTAGCGGATGTCTGCGAAAATACTTTGTAGTTATTCCTTGCACGGCTATACTTGACGATTTCACCATACGAGAAGATTGTCTTCTGCTTCTTTTCCACCGTCAGAATGTCACTCCTAGCTTGAGGAAACGCACTTCTCTCGATCGGGATGCGTTCAATTTTTCTGCTTGACAGCAGCCGGCTTACACGCTTCAGTATATCACCCACCATTGACGGGGCAATAGGAGGACTTCGCGATATCCTATAGTTTACCAGTGAAGCTGGCTGGATGCCTTCTTAGGGCTACCAGGAATAAACATGACAGTCGATAGATGACGCTTAGAGGATGGATATCACTGCCTGATGTTTTTGGCGTGATAGACTCCTAGCAGTTTCCCTTGCAGATCTTCAAGCTCGTATAGAGAGTTTCCTTTCTTGGCTGGAACCCGACACTTGGCAAATTTTCGTCCCAGTTTAGCACTAGTCTGCTGTTGGAAGTTGCTTTGGTCAAAATTCCGTCTAAATACCTCTTGACCCACTTTGGAGTTGACAGGTTTCGCCCTGAGATTATAGGCTCGTGAACCCTGTTCGAACGCTTGCTGTAAATTTTCCTGCACTCTCGCACGGATCAGTCTCATTTTGTCCTCAGCATCTACTCTCAACGGCTCATTAAGAGTTCCAAGGCTCCTCAAGATGGAATAGGAGCTGCCATGTTCAATCATTTGTTGACCGAAGAGTGTTTGATAGGGAGAGAAGCCAGTTGCTTGGTGGAAAGAGCTCCTGAGGGAACTAGCTACTTGGCTTTGCTTCTCATCCCATTTCGTATGTTCCTTCCGGATAAATGCTCTAATCCCTGACAATAGAGACCCGTTTACTCGCTCTGAGGCGTTTGCTTGCGGCGAATAAACTGCCGTGCGCAAGTGCTTCACCCCATACTTATCCAGTAATCTGGCGAGCTGAGTCGGGCAAAACTGGACTCCATTGTCAGAGACTATCGTTTCCGCGACTCCGAACACGTGGAACACTTCCGTCTCGATGAATTGGCACACATTGAGTGTAGATGCTTTTCTCATAGGTTTGAGAATTGGGAATTTTGAAAAGTGGTCAAGAACTATTAGAATGCAGATATTTCCTTTCACTGATCGACACACAGACTGGAATCTCATAGGTGGTCTCAGAATAATATTGGGAGCCTTCGTTTCCTTACACACGTCACAGGCGCCTACGTAGTTTCTGACATCAACTGTCATTCGTGGCCAGTACAGATGTCTTCGCAGACGTTCCAGTGTTTTCCCTATACCTCCGTGTGAAGCTACTGGTGGATCATTAGCCCTTGAAATGACGTCGGTGACAAGCCCTCGTGGAATCCAAAGCTTCCAAGCTTCTTCTTCCTGAATCGGATCGCCTGTTCTCGGAACAGTCCGAATGTAAACGAAGCTATCCCTGACGCAAAGATCTGGTAGTTTGCCAGAAGTTGTTTTAACCTTATGCCTCAGTTCCTCATATTCGAACGAGTTGAAATATGGTGAACTAAGGTCAACTTCCGGGTCAGGATCTTCGTTTGTGGACAGGCTGTCACAATGAATGCGTGACAGCGCATCAGGGACGATGTTCAGGCTTCCTTTTCTGTGCTCAATAGTGAAGTCCAGCCCTGAAGCTTCAAACTCCACCGCGCAAGTGTACCGCTGAGGTCCTTTTGAGACATCATCCATTTCAAGCCCGCGTGATCCGTCACTATCTTAAACGGCATAAGTTCAATGAAGGGCCGGAACTTCTGTACACTTAAGATTGCAGCTAGGCATTCCTGCTCTGCGACGGTATAATTTCTTTGTGCTGAGTTCAACTTTTTCGAGACGTAGGCTATTGGCTTCTCGTGGCCATCGTCATCTAGTTGAATCAGCACCCCACCAATACCTTGTTAGCTCGCATCGCACTGGATAACGAACGGCTTGGTGAAGTCTAGGCTCACTAGCACCGGAGCAGAAGTAAGTTTTTGCTTTAGTAGATCAAGAGACGTCTGGGCTTCAGGTGTCCATTTGAACTGACTGGGGTTTTTCAAGGTGTCTGTAATGGAGGCAGTTAAGTCAGCATAGTTCGGGATGAACCGTCTATACCATCCCGCCATACCTAGTAGGCGCCGGGCTTGCCGAACAGTTTTAGGTGACGGATAGTCAACTATAGCTGAGATCTTGCCTGGGTCAGTCCTAATTCCTCCTTTTCCAACTATAAAACCCAAGTATTTAGTCTCCTTGATACAAAACTTACTCTTCTCGACGTTGATAGTGAGGCCAGCTTTCCTCAAACAATCCGCTACACGGGATAGTAAGGTGAGATGAGTGTCAAAGTCTGAAGACAGAATTAATAAATCGTCTAGATAAACGAGAGCGTTCTCACGAAGATCGAAAGGAATGACTTTGTCCATGAGGCGGCACATCATTTGTGGAGCGTTGCATAGGCCGAATGGCATCACTGTGTACTGATAGTGAGGATAACCAGGTACAGTAAAAGCAGTCTTCTCTCTGGAATCAGCGTCTAGTGGGATCTACCAGAAGGCGTCTTTCAGGTCCAGGCTCGTAATGTAGTTTGCCGGAGGAAGTCGACTCAGAAGTGCGTTTATCTGCGGCAGCGGATAGGCATCCTTCTTCGTAACAGAGTTGACCTTCCTGGCGTCAAAACAAAGCCGAACCTTTCCAGGCTTCCTCACCAGAACAACTGGATAGCTCCAAGGACTCTGGCTCTCCTCTATCACACCCAGTGATAGCATTCGCTCTAATTCAGCATCCATCAAACTTTGTACTGCCGGCGATATCGGATAAAAGTTCTGTTTTATCGGGGGGCGTCATTCGTTTCAATTTTGTGAGTGAGCAACGATGTTTTTCCCAGGCCTAAAGAGGCGAAAGAGGGGAAAAGCTGTTTCGTGGCTTCCAGGCGTTGATGTTCCACACTCGAAAGAATATGGCAATCGGTGTCACAGGTAGCTGCTAGACTCGGATTCACTTCTGCAACTATACCCAGGACATCTGGAGCCAACTCAAATAGACGCCAGACGTCTATTCCTAGATAAAGTGCTTGTGTGAGCCCAGGAACCACGTAAAAACGCACGTTTTGGGTCTTACCACGGAAAGTGATGTCCAAGTCCACATGACCATGCACAGTCATCATGCCACCATTCGCTACTTGAACCTGTGTCCGATATCTCTTCCATTCAACCTCTGCTTGTGCAAGCTTCTCTAGAGCTCCCTGGCCTAGAATACTGACAGTGGCACCACTATCAAGTAATCCAGTCTCAGTTCGCCCGAGCAGCTTTACTTCGGCGTACGGTCGAATGTCGTCTGGCATCGACACGGAAATCTGTGCCAGGTTTTTTCTTTCCAGTCGCATCCGTCGGCAGTATTCCCGCCAACGAACGGTTGATCTTTTCTTTTTCGGTCTAATATCCAAGTCAGGAAACCCGATTTCAGCTAACTCCGCTACTGAGGAGAAGATTCGGTCTCTTACTGCGCTGTATTTCTGCAGACGCGTATGATACGGCGTCAGCGGATGTAAAACAGGTTCACGCCCACTCGTCGTAACAGAGGTTGGTGGCCGTTTTAAGATAGAAATGCCCTGAGGCCAAATCTCCTGCTCAGCAACCTTAGGAGATATACTATGGCGTCACCAGACCACTTTTTTATGCCTCCAGGATTTCGCCACAGATGGCGCCACCGTCTCTAGGCGGTTTGAGCCCGTGCTATATGTAGGTGTGTGTCTTGGTTGTATTGGTTTGTGTCTTGGATACACCATTGCACCTTGGATGCACCATGTGTTGCGCCTAAATGTACACTTTTGGTTTCATTGAGTCTCGAATGCGCCGTAGCGGGATTAATCGGTACTATCGGGATGTGTCATTTGGTCTTGACTGCGCCCTAGCGGCATTAGCAGGTACTACCAGCATGCTCCCGTACTACGGTTTCCTTAAATAGATATATGTTGCGCCTAAATGTAGGCTTTTGGTTTCATTGAGTCTCGACTGCACCCTAGCGGGATTAATCGGTACTACCGGGATGTATCATTTGATCTTGACTGCACCCTTGGTTTGTGCCTTGGATACACCATTGTGCCTTGGATGCACCACTGTGTCTTGGGTGCACCATTGAGTCTTGGATGTTGCGGATACGAGATCACTTTGGGGATACGAGATCACTTTCAGCACTTTCCAGCATAGGGAAATTGCATAGGATTCCGATCTTGTTGCCGGAGTTCGCTCATTTTTCATCTCGGACTCGTAGCCTCTAAGTTGACATTAAGTTTGTCATCTCGAGTTTTGGGGATACGAGATCACTTTGGGGATACGAGATCACTCTTAGCACTCTCCAGCATAGGAAAATAGCATAGGTCTTTGATTTTGTTTCTGGAGCTCGCTTATTTTTCATCTCAGAGATCGTGGCTATAAATATTTCTGAAGTGGTGGGAATCTGTATTGGTCGGATGGTTGCTGGTTAAGTTTTATTTGGTCTTGGAGGCTACAATTTGACCTTGGGGTGCCCCCTCCTGTGTCTGGGTGCTGGGGGTTGGCTGAGAGTTTTAGTGGCAATATATAAAACTATGACTAGGACTGCCTGAGGTGTCTTGGACTGGGCTATGTTACCTGTACCAAGGCTTGGGTAGAATGTGTATTAAGTAATGATGTAAAATACCCTAACCGAATTTATATCGGGGCTGTATACTTGTCAGCTTGAGTTTGGTTTTAGTTGTTTACTTTAGTATGAGTGCCTGTGGTATGTGGCTAAGGAAACGTTATCTAAGGCGTGGGTGGATGTGTGCAGCTGTGTATTTATGCAGATAATAAATGTGAAATTCCCTTAGAAAATTAGTGTAATAAGTATTAATACTAATTTATATTTTTGTTCATGTCAATAGTATTAGTACTAGGGGTAAAATTTTCATCAGAAATCCTCTACGCGAGATATGAGCGATCTTACCTTCTCAGGTGTAATTAATATTAGTAGCTGAAAAACAAAAAACAACAACAACAACTGTAATCGAAGTTGTGGATTAAAGATTTGATGATCTTAATCTGTAGGTGTCTTTTATAAACATTGCGCCATGTGATGATATATCTAAAAATAGATCAGGCAAAGCTGATTGGAGCGAATGTTGGTAGATATGTTCACTTAGATAAGTAATGGAAATTAGTAAATGCCTAATTTTGCTCTTCAGGTGGAATGCTTCTAATTTGATTCCTTGCATAAACAAATTCGCACAGTCCAGTAAAGTAAACCAATTCGCGCTCGAATAATGTAAACAAATTCGCACAGCAGCCGAGTAAAGTAAACAAATTGAGCGATTTATATTTTTTAATGTAAGATTCCCAATTACTGTAGCTGAAAACAACAACTGATATTAATCTGTAGGATATGATGTCTTGGATTAGTAGTGGAAGTTATAATTGAAAATTTCTTTTGCTGAAAAAAAACAACAACAACAACTATAACGTCAGTTGTGGTCTGTAGGTGTCTTTTATATGATCACGTTATGATATTCGATGTGTAAAAATAAATGACGGCTGCTTGGGATGGTACGACACATGAAATCATTAGAAGTAATGGAAATTAAAGCATTAGAAAAGGTGGCCAGGCGGCTGGTAATTTGATATCTTGCGGAAACAAATACGTCCGAGTAAAGCAGACAAATTGAGCGATTAATGTCTTTTTTTTTGTATCTAGGAGTTTGTATTGAAAAGTCTTACATTTTATGACGAATTGTCTTTTATTATCAATAAAATTTCTCAATCAGTCACGCTGTTATGAGATTTGATTGACCCCGATATCATAGTTCACATGAAGCTGATAAGAATATGATAATTTTATCTTCATACTATTGAAGTGATCACATTATTTTCTTACCATTAGGTTGAGAGTGGGTTTAATTAAATGTTTTGATGAAAGAAGTTGGTGTTAGGATATCAATGTAGTATGATATCTTGTCTTAGATGAGTAATGGAAGTTGTTTGGGAGCTGTGATCACAGTCGAATAATGTAAACAAATTCGCACAGCAGCCGAGTAAAGTAAACAAATTGAGTGATTTATGTTTTTTAATGTAAGATTCCCAATTTCTTTAGCTGAAAACAACAACAACAACAACTGATATTAATCTATAGGATATGATGTCTTAGATGAGTAGTGGAACTTATAATTGAAAAATTTCTTTTGCTGAAAAAAAGCAACAACAACAACTATAACGTAAGTTGTGGATTAAAAATCTTTTATAAACAAGAGTGATCATGCTATGATATTCGATATCTAAAAATAGATCACGGCTGCTTGGCATGTTAAGAAACATGAAGTAATGGAAATTAAAGTCTTATCAGAAAATTTTCGATGTAGGGATGTGTGTATTGCAAAGTCTTAGGTTTTATGAAAAAATTGTTTTTTTTATTTTCAATAAAATTTCTTTTTGGGTGGGTTAAATTTAAAACTTTGATGACCTATGATATCAATGTGAGGTGATACTAATATAGTATGATATGTTTGCTTAGATGATTAGTGAAAGTTGTATGGGTACAGTAAAAGACTTCTCATCAAATTTTTGGTGATAAGGTGTAATGGCATGACCAGTGTTGCCACACGAAATCTTTCTAGAGTACCTTGTTAGCCTAGCCTGAAAGTGTTCATAGTGAAGATCGTAGTAGGGGGTTTAGAGTAGGTACTGTAAGTTATGTATTAAGTTAAAAGTTTTGATGTATGGTATTTGGTATTTATCTCCTCGAAATGGTGTTGTACGAGTATCAGGAAGGTCGGAAAAAAGTTGATAATGCTTCAAGTTCAATAGTGAAGACCTCGATGTTGAGAGTGGGTATTTGGAATGATATAATTCTAGTAGGATATGGAAGTATTATTTATTCATCTTTAAATCTTACCATGAAAGTAGGTTGGGAGTTGATTAAATTAAAAGTTTTAATGAAAGAAGGTTGAGTTATTATATTAATATAGTATAATATGTTGCCTTAGATGAGTACTTGAGAGCTGTGAGTAATATGTGGAATATGTTGTAGATGAGTAGTGAAAGTTGAAAATATAAGATTTCCAATTTCTCTACTGAAAAACAACAACAACTGTAAATAATATATACCAAATCAATTTTTCACACAATATTTATCCACATCAAATTCATTATCTATTTTTATATCTTAAGTTATAAACTTTTTTCTCTGTATTTCACATCCAAAAAGCGATCCAGAGCAAATGTCTGTGTTAGGCTATGAGAGTTCGGCAGCAAAATCCCATTATATTTCTTATCATCTGTCTTGCTCTAACATATTAGGAAGCTTTAGTGAACATCTCACTCGGGACTTGGTCATATACTTCCTAGCTGTGGATATGTATGTATGTAACACTGAGATGAATTAATGTAATGCTGTGTAGTGTAAAAGAAAATCTTTCATGGGTGATATGGGGATTGAATCGATGTATGTTATGCACTAGATTGGTGGTATATGTCCTTATTTGATTGAAGCAAAATAGTTTCACGACTACCTTACCAAGATTTAAATATAGTTGAAATTCATAAAAATGTTGAATCGATGTTAAGAACATGTTAATACTTGTTTTGAGCACGAGCAGTGGAATTCGTGATCATTGCAGCATGTTATGAAATTCAATATCTAAAAATAGACCACATGAAGGTTATTGGGGTGGTAAAAAAAAAAAAAACATGAAAGCATTAGGTTGAGAGTGGGTTCAGTTTAAGGCTTTGGTGAAAGAAGGCGGTAGTAATAGGAGGCATCAGTCAATTTTGGTGAGCCTCAGCGATAGGTCAAATAAAAAATGTCAACCGCGCTAATAAATGAAAGTTTTTCTAGTAAACAGAGTGGTACAAAACGGCATAAGGAGAGCTGTATTGGACAGACTAAATCACCGAGAATGTTATTGAAAGCCATCAGTCGAGGTGGAGAAAGTACTCAGCGTGTAAGAAAAAGTGATTTTGTAAAGTGGGAGGAAATAAAATTAGTATTCACAAACAGAATTAGAGCTGGAATTATTGTAAATATAAACCATACAGATCCTAAGCTATTTATGCAGGATGCTGGTGATTTATTTATACGCCGTATTAAGAATATTTTAAAACGCCATCTCAATATTAAAGTTAATACAAAGTTGTGTGCTGATTTTGCTAAGGATATCGGTGACAATGAAGTTATAAAAGATATTAAACATCTATTTTATTGTGTGAGTAACATTAATAATCTATAAATTTTTGCTGCATACAAAGCCCGTCAATAAGTAGTTTTGTTCTTTTCGTCAATAATCTTTTTGAGAAAATAAATTAAAGAACAAGTTTAAAGAATTATCGGCACCACTTAACTGGAGAAATGTAATGATAACCAAAAAAGAATAAAACAAAAAGGAAAATTTTTTTTAGAGATCTTTACTATAGAAATTTTACAATATTGAAAGCAATCGCGCAAATTTAACAAAATTACAAACTGGTTCCTACAATCTTCGCATAATTTCTCAAAAAGTTTAAAACGAGTAAAAGACGATTACTAAGATTTCCCTAAAATGTGTTATAATGTGATGAATTTTCTTTTTATTTTGGATAAATAAGTTTCATGTTTTTATTTACCTGAAATTCTTACCTTTTATGAGAGATTGTCTTATCTGTGACTCAACGGAATATATGAAATATTAGTTAGCAGTGCCGAGCATGATAAAGTTTCTTTTTCGTCGTTCCTTCCTGACCGAGTAAGTTTTTGTCAGAACGAGTCCGTCATAATAATGCATTATTTTATTCATTCATGATTTAAATTATGCATTTTGAAATTTAATCAAGAGCGCATGCCTATCACGGAAAGTTTCAATCAGATAATGTACTAGTATTCTTAAGTTATTATTATTTTAGTAATTGGTACTCTTTGTATTAGTATACTTATTCATCTCGTTTTCTTAATTTCTATATTGCATACTGCTAGCGTATAAGTGTATCGCAAATGTGATGTTGATTGTCTTCACAAGATGAGGAAGAATTAGGTCTTCCGAGGTTTTTTTTCTTTTTTTTTAAACTGGAAAGAAAGAGGTCATTAAGTCACCTACTAGGTTGAAAGGCTAAAGCTTTGTAACTTTACCGAGATATTATTATAATTAAATACAATTTATAACGTAATGTCTCCGTGAGCTTTGAATTCATTTCCTTCACCATCCTGGAGCCCTCTCATATGAAGGTCGTCTAAGCTCGCCTAGTCTCTCTCTCTTTACAGTTCAACTAGGGACTCTGAAAAATCTTGCCCTCAGAGTCAGATGGGTGGCTGGGGCAGGCAAAGAAGGCATAACATCTGCGCCTTCGACGACTGATATAGGTAAATGACGTAACAGTCCCTTCAGGACTGAATGTGTGTCGGTTTTTTTTGGTTGATAGGCACGAGATTTTTTTTTGATTATGGCAGACGGCAGCGGCAGATTTTTCGTGGAACCTCCCCACAGTCTCCGCCAATCAGCCGAGTCGAGCTAGCGTGCCGCCCTGCAGTCAACGCTGTCCGTCGAGTGATCTGTCAGCTCATACTGGCAGTCTGGACTTTACGTCCAAGGCCAATCACTGTACATAGTTCCATAACAAGTCAAATTAAGTGGGGAAATCACACGATTCTGTTAAGGTATTCCAGGCAGCCTCAAGGAAATTCAAAGACAGTCGGGAAAGCAAAAATTGTATATATATATAATTTATATAATGTGCTATATATATACCAAGGTAGAATTTTACTAAAATAATTTCATGAATAGCGATGTAAATAGCAGAAAGGGACTATATCCACTACGGGATATACGCATTGGTACATACATACGTAGGAATTCAGCAATCACAGATTTGACGCTTCGCCATATGCCTGTTAAAAAAGACCGACAGCAATAACCTGTTTACATTGGGACCTTACATGAATATGGAAATAATCAAATTAATAACCCGCTCTGAGTTTCTTCGATATGTGTATAAATATATACCATAAGGAAACATAGTAATTTTTTCTGACGCTACGGAATTAAAAGTCCTAAACAAAAATGTATTGGTAGCTAGATCTTACGCTGTGCTATGAGGCAACACAAGAAATAATATAAGTACGTTAGTTTATATTTTTTTTTATATATCAACATAAAGTATTTTAATGATACTCAGCCTCCTGTTTGAACGATAATACATATACTCATAATTAGTTTTAGATTATTGTCGATATCGAGCACCCCGAAAATGAATTAATAGCACCAACTAAAATGTATTAGTAGCTAGATTTCACGTTGCTTTATCTAGACCAAAGAAAGGAATGGTATTAGTTCTTCAGTTTGACATTTTTTTGACACACATAATCGTGTCAATGATGTAATGATACTTAGCCTCACGAGCTGACATAATACTCAGGGAGAGAGAATCCGAGCATGTCTTACAAGTGAATACAATAGATGGGACGACAAACTGATTTACATCGCTAGTTCTTTAAGGAGCTCAGTCCATCAGGCGACTGGTTTCTCTCCTTACAAAGTACTTTTTGGATTTCAAATGGTGGAACATGCAAGCTCTTATAACTTATTGAAAAATCTCGGTATCTTGAGTGAACCCATGACACTGGATGAGACCGCCAAAGTGAGGTTACTTCGTGCTAAAGTCCAAGAGAACTTGAAAAATGCATTCGAGCAGGGCACCAAGAACTATAACCTGCGCTCAAAACCAGTAGAGTTTAAGATCGGTCAAGAGGTGTATAGGAGGAATTTCATGCAAAGCGGTTTCCAGAACCAAGTCAGTGCCAAGTTAGGACGTAAATTTCTCAAGTGCAGCATTGTGGCAAGAAAAGCCAACTCGCTGTACGAGTTAGAAGATCTGCAAGAAAAGTCAATAGGGGTCTATCACGCCCTTGAGAGTGGTTGAGGTAACTAAAGGGCCCGTTAAATTTACGTCAAAGTAGGTCATTCAATCTTGGTAGCCCTAAGAATGCATCCGGCCATCTTAACTGGTAACTAAAGGGTACCAATGTGCCGCTTAGGACCTACCCATCCTAGCGGCCGGCATACCTCTTGTTATTTAGTCCACTTTTACACATTCCCTAGCTTGACAATGCGTCAAAACCCCTCCCATATGGTACCCTACGGTAGCTGCACCACCGTAGGAATTCTAACGTGCACACCGTCTCCGGAATTTGACCTTCAGCTGCACTAGCACTCTGGTGCAGGTCTATACTTCGAAGACTCAATCTGAGCGTGGTGACTTAGAGGCGCACCCTCTGCGAATGGTGATCTGTGATCCGAGTGTGATGTCCAGTGGAGGGAGGTCCGGCGGTCAGTTGGTTAGGTTGCTGAATGCGGAGGCTTTCCCTGCCCGTCTTGGTGCCGGAGGTTGGGGGCGTATTGACAGCCCTGATTTTTTGGGTTGCTGACTGTGGGGGCGCCTTCGGCTTTCGGTGCCGGGACCGGTGTCAAGCTCTGACGAGGGGTTGCCGTGACTTTGGGGATGCGTCCCTGGCTTGTTACGCTTGGAGAGGGCCCGACAAAGCTTTCGTGGCTTTTATACAGCTATTGTAGCATCCATTTCTTTGATCGGCAGTGGTCTGCCGAAAATTTGTAAACGACAATAATCCTTGCAGCATATCTCTACCTTATTAGTAGAAAATTTCATACTAATACCTTTTGGACTAGCCTCATTATGAGGAGTTTCCTTTTCTGTCTCGTCTTTCACATTTTGGTAAGGAGTGGTCGTGGGTCGAGCCACATATTGGGCACCCGCGAAGATGAAGCTTAAGATTAAAAACCGGCTAACTCAGCGAGTTCTAGACTTGACCATCTTTCAACATCTTTGGCACCCGGAGGGAGTCAACAACCCTGCCCTATTATGGTCGCATGTGATCATGGCGGCAGCAGGAAAATCCCATATGTACAGATGGAATACTGCTCGTGTGATGTCACCCAAAATGAATTAATTGTACCAAGTAAAAGGTATTAGTAGCTAGATTTCACGTTGCTTTATCTAGACCAAAGAAAGGAATGGTATTAGTACTTCAGTTTGAATTTTTTTTTGACACACATAATCGTGTCAATGATTTTATGATACTTAGCCTCAAGAGCTGACATAATACTCATGGAGAAAACTTCATTAGTAACGACTTTACGCCTCCAGATAGCTCCTTCGAGGGATGGAACAGAGCGTTTAAATAAAAAACAAAAAAGGGAAGAAAATAGAAATCTTCTTTTGCTGAGCTATAATTGTGCACCTTCCATCGATAAAGTCATAGATTTTTGCTTTTATTGACCACGGCGAATAGTAATAGTAATAGTAGATAAAAGTTCCATAACAGAATGGCGCTCAACGTGGGGCCACCACGTTTTAGACCACAGTAGTCTGAAAACAGCTTCTACTGGGGACTGAGACCTCGAATGAGCTTTTGATCACTGGCTGCCAGCTAGTGATCAGACTCGAGGTTTCACATCCAGGGGCGGTTGCATGAAGACTTGTAGTCTAGCTGTCTTGTTCCAATCTTAGGTTTTTTTTTTTAATTTCAATCTAAATTTTCTCGTCTATCTCAAGTTCAAGTTTTCAAATTTCTTCAAAGCTTTTTTTCCCAATTTTCTTGTGATTTACCCTCTGGCCTTCAGACATGGAAAAGATAAGGTGGTCCCACCAACAAATTTTTTCAATTTTTGTTCCGGTTCGCGCAGATTCCTGGTTCTCTGATCTCTTTATTGAAAGGTGATGGAACGAATGAGCTAATGTCTTTGCCCAGCTGGATGGCCGGGTCAACAGCGCAATCTGGGAAGGGAGAGGGAAGGGTCGTCGGTGGTTGTTAGTGGTGTTTGGAATCTTCAGTGATCAGGAGCTGGCATACTGCTAACTGCCTGACTGAATAGCCTAATGCGGTACTCTCGGTCCCGGGCATCTTGACCCAACCTTTTCTCGGATTTTCCAGTGAGAAGCTGAGAACGTCCAACTTTTGTTTTCAATAGTCACACTGTACATCGCTGGCCGTAGAAGATCCTGAAAGTGGAGAGGTCGACTGAGAAGTCGTGTGTCTGTTCAGCAGAGTTGGGCAAATTGTAATGATCATAAGTAATGATCATACATAATATGATCATACACAATACAATCATAATGGAATGGCCGTACATGGTGTGGTCATTGCATAATAAAGTCATATGATATGACTGTACAATGTAATGATCGTACATAATATGACCATGCATGATATGATTGTACATCATGATCACAATGATCACCCATTTCAAGTCACACCTAATTGTGATGACCATTCCACCCATTTCATGTCACACCTAATTGTGATGACCGTTCTATTTCCAATTTCAGATATTCAATTTTCAATTTCAAGTGCCCTCGTAATTATTTCTCAAACCTTCGAATTTCATTACATAAACAAAAATCATAAAATCTCTTAAGAACGGGCAATTTTCAAGAACACTTAAAATTCATATTTCTTTCATGAACTTGACTACGTAAACAAAAATTCGTTTAAGAACAAACAATTTTACTCGTGTGTTCTTATCAACGTGTCAAGTTACATCCGTTGCATCGTGCTAACGACACGAAATTATGCTGAGTCGCAAGACGAGCCCGGTAATGAGTGCGATTTGAAAAGTCGAGTTGGATTTTGGTGCTTAGTGTGTCCGGACGACGAAGAAATTTACTTACAATTTAAAAGAAGTTAAAATTTTGATTACATCTAAGAGTACTAATTCGATTGCCTAAAGTAGTCTTCGTTTTTATATAAATTCGTTTGCCTAAAGTTATACAAAGAAGATTTGTGAAACAAAAGAAAGCTTATTCCGGTAAATTTAAATAAATCAAAATTAAGGAAAATGAAAAATCAAAATTAAAAGTGTGTTTGAGTAACCAATCGCAGCTCCCCCTGACTGGCTCTTCTCCGCAGGAAAGCACGGTCAGCAGGGTATACATTTGGTGGCAGCGGTGCCGATCACGAATATCAAGTATAAACCGCGCGCAACGCCAGTTATTGTGAAAAGTTGAAATAAAAATAAAAAAGTTCTAAATAAATAAGTTCTACTAAAATAAAGTGACTCTAACAATTTTTTCTAAAGAAATAATAAAATAATAAATAAAAAGTTTTCAAATAAATTAATTTTTGTAAACGTTTGAAATAAATCAATTTCTCTAAAAAAAAAAATTTTAATAAAATTTTTTTTCTAAAAGTTTTAAATAAATAAAATTGTTTGTAAAAGTTCAAATAAATAAATTTCTGTAAAAATTTTTAATAATAAAAGTTTTTCTAAAAATCTCGAGTGGATGAATTTTCCACAAGTTTAAACAACTAATCTTTGCTAAATATTTTAAATAAATAATTTTTTTGTTTTGTTTTATATAATTCTTCTAAAAGCTTTAAATAACTAAACGCCATTTAATAAATTATTCCTAAAAGTTTTAAAAAAGGTTTTAGATAAATAAACAACAAGTTAAAGATAAAATAAATTAATACTACCAAAAACAAAGATAAAAAGTTAAAGGTCGGTAGACGGACGGTCTCGACCCATCACTGGTATGATTCTGAGAGGGATGGGCAGTCCCTTAATACCCAAATAACATAAACGCAACATTAGTGGAAGCGATATAGATTTTGCTCCAGAAAGAACAACAAGAAGAAGCTAAACTGCTGGGATCAAATGATCAGGACTCAACCCGATCATATAAGGTGAAGTGTACTTAAATTTTAACCTGTGACGCAAACTCCTCGGAATTTTCTTTTACAAGATTCTCTTGCTAATCTCAGCTAATCTCAGCATCGACTTTGTCTTTCCGAATTGAATACATCGGCGAATTGGAGAAACCAACAACAGACATCTGGAATCAAAACACCCTTGTGAATAAAAGAACGCCTGGATCCTGCTGTTTTGTTTTTCATAACCACAACATTTGGTACCTGAGAAAGCTAATAGAGCGTGAGTAAGCATGTATAATTTTCTTCCTTCATATGATCGGAGATTATATCCTAGGAGCATTTGACTAGAATAAATAATAATAATATACCTATTTGATATACTCATTTAATACAGTTAATTAATTAATTAATTATCCTGATCACACTATATATATATTGAATACATTATATTGATTAATTATATACTGAATGATATTATACCGATCGACTACATAATTATCATACCACGTCAATTTCAATTACTTCTGTACAAAATTAATAATCTCTTTTCGGTAGAAAGAGTCTTTTTTTTTTTAAGAAAAATAGAAAAAGTGAATACAATAAGTCCTATTTAGTATCTAAAGTTCTTACGTGAGCTGGACAAAATATTAATTTCGATTACTTCTATATAAAACAAAAAAAAATATTCTATTTTCTGTAGAGTGTTTTTAAGGCAAAAAGGTGAATACATAACTCCCAGGTCAGTGGTTAAGGATTGACAAATAGCTCCAACGTGTGCTATAGAGTGCTATCGGATGAACAGGATTTCTTTATCTCCCTATATTTAGTCGAATTAATTTTAAACAAGTGGTTAAAATCGATAACTAGCATTATCCGTATGCTTAATTCAATTTGCTATCATTTAAAGGAACCATCACCTCTTTATAAATACTTCGAGCATACGACTCATTTAATTTTAATAGCCCGCAAAGTCTATCTTTTATTTTACTAGATTTACAATCAATATAACGAATCATAAACACTGAATAATGTCGGCTACCCACATATATACCGTATCAATTATAAAAAAAATTAAAAAAAACACACAATGTGTTTCATTTAGTGTTTTATCGAAAATGGAGCAACTACCTCGCCTAGTGTAAACATATACATATACCTCTCGTGCGAGTGCAGGATATCTTTTGAACTTCTAAACATCCGCTTCATTCAAGGATTTAGAAAATTTCGGTAACAGTACCAAAGCAAAAAGTCAAATAAATATCTGCCGTATACATAATACATCTTAATTCATGTTTCCAGTGTTTTGTGAACAATTAACCAACTAACGAGCGCATAAAACTAATTCTGATATGCCCGTAGCGCGGATTTTCCATTTTTTACTTATGTATCCTTGCAAATAAATGTAGCTCCAAGTGGTTTACATTATCTTGTTTCCTCTCTGTCACGAATTATAAAAGTAAACGAACGTGGATACGAGCAGACTGATATAACCGGGTATAAAAATATAGAATGTAAAGGAAAATATGTAAATAATAATTAATTATACACATTTCCCTTTGTCGCGAAGTTGCTCTTCAATAATTTGTTATAAAAAAAAACAACACTCAAATACGTACATGTACGCGTACGATATATATATATACATATTCTCGGAAATAATATCCTAAACGGATTACGTGTCACTTAGTGTGTAGGATAAACAACGAACAAGTTCTTCTTAAAAGTCTTCAAACTTTATTGAGAGCATAGAGTCCGACACACCTCCCCAAATTGTCACGCGAGGACAAAGGGGGATTCTTGTGCTTTTTCAAGAGTTACCATTTAACAATCCAAACGAAATGCCAGACAACGCAGGTATCCAACAGAACGCAAATGTTCCTGTACCTCAACGAGCAGAAATCAGCATGGCTGATGTGTACAATTTGGTGCCAGAATTCGATGGAACTCCTCACGAATTAGACAAGTTCCTAGCCTGCGCTAACCTCTTATTCTCCTCCACGGAATCTGCGCCGCAGAAAAGTATTTTTCTAGACATCATCAAAACAAAACTTTGGGGGCCTGCATTTGAGGTTATACAATACAGGTCGCTCACTACTTGGAATAGTTTGGCACAGGAACTAAAATCAAATTTCAAAGAAGAAACATCCCGTGCCAATGCCCAAAATGAACTGGTCTCGATCAGGCAAAACTCAAGAGAAAGTGTTAAAGAATATGGAGACAGGGTAACGCAGGCCCTATCTCTACTAAACTCCGCTACCTATAACAATGTAACAGACTCAGCCGTACGAGAATTCCTCATACAGGTAAACTCAAAGCTAGCTGTACAGACATTTGAAGACGGACTGAGAAATCATAGTTTGAAAATATTGGCTAAAACACACGGAGAAAATAATTTGCGGAAGGCAATAAACTACGCGTCAGACCATTCAAATCGTCTAGAACGAAATCTTCTTGCGCCCACTTATCCCCCCAAACCTCCCCAAAAGAGGAACATATTCTGCAGCAATTGCAACCGAGAAGGACACACGCGCGACAATTGTTTTAGGAACTCGAATGTGCGCACACGCGACAATCATTTTAATAACTCGAATGTCCCAAATTTTCCGCCTCGACCGATTAAACGAGAGGCAAATCATTTACAATGTGCATACTGTAAGAAACCGAACCACCATATAAATGATTGTAGGTTGAGACAGTACAACAATGAGAGATCCTACCAAGCCAATACAGGTGGAGGCTCGCATCGAGAAGAACGCGCCTACGTACCCAGACCGAATACTGGTAGAGGTACTCCTCACAATCTACACTACGTACCCACAAAAAAATTGCATACAAAGCGAACCACTAAAATCAATCAGAATTTCAGAAATGAAGATGCATATTCGGGAAACGAGAAACTTCGGCAAGAGGAAATCGGCGCCACGTCCCGAATTGTACATACAGCCGAAGTCCACACTCCTCTAAAGAATTAAAGAATAAAATTTCGGGTCAGACCATGATATCGCTCACCAAAACCGACAACAATGTTTGTATTTGTATCCCATTTAAACCTGCTCTAAAAAAGTATTCCACATTTCTTGTGCATAAAGGAGCAGACATCAGTCTTTTAAAATCCGACAGTTTTCACAAAAGTGTATCACTTACAGACATAAACTTTGTCTCTACTATTTCTGGAGAACTCATAAAAACGTTAGGAGCTACGGCCGGAAGCCTTGATCTGTCTAGTGACGAAATATGAAATTGAAACATACTTTTCAACTTCTAAGTCCAAAAATAAACTTTAAATACGATGGTATTATCGGAAATGACTTCTTGAGGAAGTATAAAGCCATTATAGATTACAGTAAGGGTCTTCTTGTAATCAATGCCAAAAATAACAAAAAAGTTTGCAAAGAGCCAGACGACTTGAAGACTTCTGATAATTTAAACGAGCTAGTGGAAAAGCTTAAGGTCGAAAGCATTGAACTGCTTACGGATAAAGGTGACAAATATCCTGAAGATGTGAAATCAAATCCTACATTTTTGCCTCCGCGCAGCAGAAAAATCGATACCATCCCATTTAACTTTACCAAACAAGCGGTCATACGAAAGAAAGAAATCTCGCCAGGAGTATATATGGCCGAAACTATAGTTGGGTCAGATAATCAAAAAAGTATTAATTTAATGTTCTTAAACTCTAACGAAACAGGTGTTTATATAGAACCCGAAACTCTAGACTTGGAGTGGGATGACCTGGATATCTTTAATGTTATAGATTGGGATACGGACAAAGATCCGATAGAAAGTAGATTGACGAACTTGGAAAAGCTCATAAGTTTAGAGCATTGTAACAAAGAGGAAAGCGAAACTATCATAAAGATATGTAGAGATTATAATAACTTGTTCTACTTGGAAGTAGACTACTTGACAAGTACGGATGCTATTGAGCACTCCATTATAACTGAGGCTAATAGGCCTTCCATATATGTGAGACCGTACAGGTTGCCAGAAGCGCAAAGGAATGAAATTCATAGGCAGGTAAATGAGATGCTGAATGATCAATGATCAAATCATTAGGCCCAGTGCTAGTCCATGGAACTCTCCGTTTCTCCTCGTGCCGAAATAGGCTGATAGCAACGGCAATAAGCGATGGAGAGTCAATGAGATCACAATTGGAGATGCATATCCACTACCTAATATATCCGATATATTAGATCAGTTGGGCAGATCCAAGTATTTCAGTACTCTTGATCTTGCCAGTGGATTCCATCAAATCCACGTTAACGAGGATGACAAAAAGAAAACAGCCTTTCGCACACCATTTGGGCATTACGAATATAATAGAATGCCATTTGGGCTAAGAAACGCACCTGCAACTTTCCAGCGTTTAATGAATAACGTATTAATGGGGTTGCAAGGTGTTGAATGTTTTGTATACGTTGACGATATAGTCGTCTATGGTTACGATTTGTCAGATCACAATTCCAAGTTGATAAAAATTTTCAATCGTCTGCGAGAGCATAATCTAAAACTTCAGCCTGAGAAGTGAAAATTTATAAAGAAAGAGCTAATTTACCTAGGACATATAATTTCCGAAGAAGGCTTAAGACCAGATCCTGGTAAAATAAGTGCAGTAAAGACATTCCCAACTCCGAAGAAACCGAAGGACATTAAATCATTCCTGGGTTTTGCTGGATATTACCGGCGTTTTATTTCAAATTTCGCGGACATAGCGAAACCTCTTACAAAACTCTTGAAGAAAAAATAGCGAAACCTCTTACAAAACTCTTGAAGAAAAACACAAAATTCAAATGGGACGAATTTTGTGATGAATCATTTAAAATTCTCAAGAACACATTAATTAATTCACCCGTCCTGGCATACCCAAATTTTAAAGAAGAGTTTCTGGTCACGACAGACGCAAGTAATGTAGCTATAGGAGCTGTCTTATCACAAGGCGTGAATCGGAGAGGACAGACCAATATGTTACGCAAGTCGTACTTTAAATACAGCTGAAGCAAAATACAGCACTACTGAAAAGGAACTGCTTG
This sequence comes from Dioctria linearis, assembly GCA_963930735.1. Taxonomy (NCBI): domain Eukaryota; kingdom Metazoa; phylum Arthropoda; class Insecta; order Diptera; family Asilidae; genus Dioctria; species Dioctria linearis. The sequence goes on along the minus strand of OZ005741.1, from coordinate 175,945,138 downwards.
CTATCATGTTTGCTGTAAAGCAATTCAGACCATATTTATTTGGGAGGAAGTTTACTATAGTAACAGACCATAAACCACTTAGATGGTTAATGGCTCTTAAAGAACCCTCATCTCGGTTGATGAGATGGAAAATATTTTTGGAAGAATATGAATACAACATTATCTACAAGCCGGGAAAGTATAATGTTAACGCGGACGCACTAAGACGCATCGATGTTCCAGAACAACTGACAATTAATGAATCCGTCACTGTTGGAGTTGTAACAAGAAATCAAGTAAGAAAGGAATCAGAGGAAGCACCTCAATTCCAGAAACCTGCAACAAACCCTCAAATACAGATATTCCAAATCATTGAAACAAACGAGTCCATTTTTAACGACTACGCGCTGAAAAACAAAATTTTTATATTTCCACTAGTGGATTCTCACATAGAAATTAAATTAAAAAAACTCTTCGAAAATTATTCCGTACCAAATATCGGTGAACAAAAACTTCTATTTCAAAGGCCCATAAGCACAAGTTTTACTATAATAAAAGTGATGCTTCCATTAAGATCTGAAACGGACAAATCTAAGCTTCGAGATGCTGTTAAGGGAATTTTTCAGTACTGCACGAAAAATAACATAAACACTTTCGGTTTATCAGTACCAATCTTTGACAAATTTTCACTTAACGAATTAAAATCCAACCTTAATGAGATTTTCAAAGACAGTAATGTGTCAATACGGTTGTTTAATGACTCGAGGGAATATTTGGAGAACCCGAAAGATATAGACAAAATTATCAACGAATACCATACGTCTTCTTTTGGAGGTCATCAAGGTGTGTCGCGTACTGTGAAAAGACTCAAGATGAAATACTTTTGGCCCTCCATTATGAAAGATGTTACGAATTTTATTCGAAAGTGCGAGTCTTGTCAGAAAAATAAACTGCGAAGGAATCCACCAACACCTATGAAAATCACAACAACTAGTATTACACCTTTCGAAAGAATTGCCCTAGACATCGTAGGACCACTACCCGTAAGCTACGATGGAAACAAGTACCTGTTGACATTTCAGGACGACCTTACGAAGTTCTCAGAAGCACTACCCTTACCCAACGCGGAAGCTACCACAATCGCAAAAGCGTTTGTGGAAAGCATTGTCTGCCGTCACGGAATTCCTGAATCGATACTCACAGATCAAGGCGCTAACTTTTTAAGCAATCTGTTCAAGGAGACTTGCAAAATACTGAAGGCAAAAAAGATAAACACAACTCCCTATCACCCGCAAACGAATGGCGCTCTAGAGAGAAGTCATCGAACACTTGCGGAGTATTTACGGCACTACGTAAACAAAGACCCCCTTTGTTGGGATAGCTGGACTCTCTATGCCATCTTTGTGTTCAATACTACACCACACACTAGTACTAACTATACACCCTATGAGCTCCTATACGGATATCCGCCTAATATACCGAGTTCCTTTCAGCAAAAACCACAAGTGTCATATAATTACGACAATTATGCCAATGAACTCAAATCACGCTTGCAACATGGGTATTCAATGGCACGTGAGACCATATATCAGAATAAAACGCGTTCTAAACAGTACTATGACAAAAATAGTTCTCCAAGAAGCTTCAACTTAGGAGATAAGGTTCTCGTAAAAGTTCATTTGCGAAAGAACAAATTTACCCCACTTTGGGAAGACCGTATGAAGTCTTTAGAATTGTTTCTGCCGAGAATTCTGTGATTAATATAAAATCTAAATATAAGAATAGAAAAATTTCTTTTTGACCAGAATGTTAGACAAAGAATCTTGGCAAGCCGCAAAGGTAGTAAAGGGCTCTGGTCCCTGGTCAAAACCATCAGGAACAACTTCAGCAGTTCCTCTATATCTTCACTACTTAATAATGGTGAAGTGGTTGTTGACTCCCTCGATAAAGCTAATATTTTGGCTGCTAGATTCGCATCAAATTCTTTTCTTCCACCCACTTCACAGGCACCTGTCTTGCATCCCCCGTGCGGATGTGTACAAGAGCCAATACACATCCGTACGAGAGATGTGTTCAAGGTCCTTAAAGCAATCAGCGTCTCTAAAGCCGCAGGCCCTGATGGTTTCTCGCCCCTATTAATTAAAAGCTGTGCCTTATCCTTGGCTAAACCTCTGCGCAAACTACTCTACCTGTCCTATACGACAGGAAAATTTCCAACTGCTTGGAAACTAGCTCACGTTCAGCCTATTCCCAAGAAATGAGAGGGTAGCGATCCCTCAAATTATCGACCAATTGCAATCACTTCGATTCTTTCAAAGGTTTTTGAATCTATCATTAACTCCAAATTAATGAAGTATCTGGAAACCAATCAGCTCATCAACGATCGCCAATACGGCTTCCGGCACGTTGGAATCGTACTCTTCACAATTTTGGTGAGTCCAAAATCGTTGCTCTAGATATTTCAAAGGCCTTTGATAGAGTCTGGCATCCAGCCCTTTTAGCCAAACTCAAAGCACTTGGTCTTTCCCCTCCTCTTCTATTATGGATTGAAAGTTTTTTATCTAGTCGCCAAATACGTGTTGTATTAGATGGCGTTATATCTGAACCTCATCCTATTAATGCCGGTGTCCCCCAGGGCTCTGTTATTTCTCCGTCTCTATTTCTAATCTTCACTAATGATCTGCTTTCCTTTACTTTCAAAACTATCCATAGCTTTGCTGATGACTGTACCCTTGATTTCGCATACTCCTTTGACACCCTTGCGGATTCCAGGGGGAACGCCACATGTGTTAAACGAGACTGCATGATTAGATCATTGAATAACGATCTTGACAATATTCTCGCTTGGGTCAAAGTGAATCGCGTCGAATTCAATGCATCTAAGACCCAAAGCTGTCTCATCTAATTAAAACAAGACCATCACTTAACCACTCCCGTTTCGTTTGATGGTGCATTAATTTCTGTTTCACCGTAACTAAGTATTCTTGGCATTAATATTTCCAGTAAGTTAAGCTGGACAGATCACATCTTCTCGGTTGCCAAAGAAGCATCAAAATGTCTTGGTTTTTTGAAAAGGTGTAAGAAATATTTCAGCCCATCAAATATAGCGCTCCTCTACAAGTCCTACATCAGACCTAATTTGGAATACAATTCCCATATCTGGGCCGGGGCTGGTCGCACAGCCTTAGCTTCATTGGATATTGTCCAAAAGAGAGCCTGCAAGCTCATTGGCGATGTGGCAATTACTCGTGATATCGACTCGCTCGAGCACCGTCGCAATGTTGGATGCCTTTTGCTCCTTTATCGCTATATGCATGGTCAATTTTCTGATGAAATATCTAGTCTGATCCCTTGTAGAATAGTTCCTGCACGCAATACTCGCGCTGCATCCCGCGCTCATTCTTTTACCCTTCAAATTACCTTCGGCCGTACACTAAAATTTCGTGATGCTTTCTTATCCCGAACTGTGCGAATGTGGAACAGTCTACCATCTTCTGTCTTTCCTCCGGCATACAACCTGCGAAAGTTTAAGGGCGACATACATCGGCACCTCCGCCGCTCTCCTCATATCCCTTAATCCTTTCCCTATCTCCTTCCTGCCACGCTGTGCTTTGCATCATAGGGTATCCCCTGAGCTTGGCTTAATAATATAAAAAAAAGACAGTACATAACAATGAACTGAAACTCTTTATCGACCTACTTTCCAATCTCGTCAAAGTGAGATCTGTAAATTCACTAAGAATTTGTCAAGCTTTAGACGTTCTTGTTTTTAAAGTATCCACCAACTTTCAACCCCTTCTTATTCTTCTCCGGGGCATCTCAAATTGCTTTTCACTTTCTTGCAAAAGTTTAAGAAACTCGTTTTTTATATCTGGATCAGCTGGAATATCCAGATTTTCTTTCCATGTTCTGGAAAAATTAAATCACAACCAGGTTGTAAAGACAATACGTCATTCTTAAGCAACAACTTGGTCTCTTGCAAAAAAAAAAAGGAGACATTTTCTTAATATCCTTAAACCAACTAACTATTCGAAACTTAAACCACTTTTTTTATGTTCAATGGCCAATCACTGACATCGCCAATACTAACTGCTTGCCTTTTTCAGGAAATGATGCGAATCGTGTTGATCATGCTCATGGTTTCATGCACCAGCGGCAGCAATATTAACATCTCTATAATTAACCATCGTCCAGGTATATACTTCGAAGAGCTAGGAAAGGTAGAACTATTTTCTAACGAGTGGAAGGTAATCGCTTTTTACGATCTAAAAAACATCGAAAATGAAGCAGCAAAAATTAACGCATACGTAAAAGCCACAAGTAATTTATGTGAACTCTTGACGGACAATTTCCCCCCTATATGTAACAGTATAATAGCAGAAATCAACCACATAATGCATGATATACAACAAAAACTAAAATTACTAACGCATGGGTCTCGTAGAAAACGCGCTCTATTCAACGTTATAGGAGTAATTAGCAAAAATCTGTTCGGAACATTAAACGAGGAAGACGCTAAGCACTATGATAAGCAAATCGAAAGATTACGATACAACCAAAATCTGCTAGATCTGATAAAAAATCAAACGGTTGTTGTAGAAACCACCTCGAATATATTTAACAAATCGCGAATAACTTTTGAAAATCAAGTTAAAACCCTCGACTCTAAATTATTACAAGTTAAGAGTATAATTGACAATCTCACAAACGGAAGTTACAACCAAAGAATTATCACCAAAGTTGAATCCCTCTCTTCACTCGTGACACTTGTATTAATGCGTTACCAAAATGCTGTCAATGCAATTGTCGACCTGGTAACGGATGTTCGACACGGGAAATTTCACCCTACAATCATTACCCCAGGGCAACTGGAGGAAATCCTAACAACGATTCGAAAAGGAATCTCAAGCGATATTAAGCTATCTTCAATGCTTAAGGATGATAATTTATTATCATTATACCGAACAAGCTATATAAGCGCATCAATCTTGAACTCTAAGGTCATATACGAACTTAGAATCCCTTTACCAACCAAATAAAATTATCAACTATTCAAGGTTATCCCCTTACCAGCTCCAGACAACCAGCGTTTGGTTTTTATACAGCCAAAAATGGAGTATATAGTCATCGACTACAATAAAGAACATTATTACGAAATGTCGCATCAAGAATTTAATAATTGTATAACGGAAGACCATGCCCAGTTTCTGTGTCATATATTGCACCCAATATTTACCATAGATAAAAACACAAAAGTATGTGAAATAAGCTTGCTACGAAGGGAAAATAAGCTACTACCTTCATGTAACTTGAAACAATCTGTGTATAAAACAGTATGGATACAATTATCTCAAGTAAATAAATGGCTTTTCTCAACACTCCAAACCTTTAGCGCAGATTATATCTGTGATGATAAGATATCTCCACAGTCCATGGCATCCACTGGTATTGTTGAAATTTCAGGCAATTGCTATTTACGAACTCCTGATCTTGTAATACTGGGATACAATGTCAAAACCACGCAGTTAAAGAATTTCTACATACCCTCTGTTAATCTGACAAAGGATATTATTAGTGAAGTAATACCAACCAAGCCTTATATAAATAATAGCGGGGTAGGTTTAATTAAATACTCGTCACAGCATGAGTTAACTAGCCTGTTTGAGAATATAAAATCACTCAAGGAGAACGAAAACGAACAGCTACTTCCAGTAGATAGTCACGATATACATCATTACTCAATTGCATACATTCTAGTGTTTATCGCCATATCATATGCTCTCTTCAAAATTTATAAAAAATATATATACACATGCAAGAAAAGGTCTTTAAGACCCTACACATAGAGAGACAAAGCGAGAATTACGATAAAACCGAAAAGAAAGAGGAAACCGAGGGTGTTCAACCGATAGTGCTCACTCTGCGTTAAAAATAAAAAATAAAAAAAATTTAAAGTACAAAAATTATAAAAATAATTATGTTTTCCTAAAGGGACTTAGTAACAAAAAATTTTCTTTTTCTCTTATAAAAAAAAATAAAAAGAGAAAAAAAATAACGAAATATTTCCATGAATCTTGATGCACATTCCACTAGCGCAAAAGCGAACAAAAAAAATAGAGAAAAACGTATACACTTTAAACCAGTCAGAATTATGGGATATATCTAATAATAGAGAAAATTAATCTGCATTTTTTTTTATATTACTATTTATATCATAGTTCATTATGTTGTACTTCTGAGAATAATTTTATAATAATAAGTAACAAACAGATAGGTAATAAATAATCGATATAATATCATAGTTAATTTTAGTATTTGTATTTTAATTTCCTACCTATTTTAATTTGAAAAACAAAATGAAAAAAAACATGGTTAATTTTACTTTTACTTTTTATCAAAATATATGTATAATCGGCTATATTGTAAAAAAAAAAAAAAAAGAAAAAAAAACATAGGACCGAAACATTATGTATGCACGCATAGTATAGACTTTATGTACTCATGTAAAAACATTTTTGTTATAATAACGCAAGTATAGCTTTAATCAGATAATTTTTAACTTACCTTTAATTCATATAGTCTTGACTTCATTTTAATTTTGATAAAAGTGTAAAACCAAAATCAGATCGCACTAATCTTACCATGGCCAGGCTCGTCAATCTCAAGAAAATTCTCTTGCGACCTCGGAATTTTCTTTTCTTTAGGGGGGTGGAATGTAATGATCATAAGTAATGATCATACATAATATGATCATACACAATACAATCATAATGGAATGGTCGTACATGGTGTGGTCATTGCATAATAAAGTCTACGATATGACTGTACAATGTAATGATCGTACATAATATGACCATGCATGATATGATTGTACATCATGATCACAATGATCACCCATTTCAAGTCACACCTAATTGTGATGACCATTCCACCCATTTCATGTCACACCTAATTGTGATGACCGTTCTATTTCCAATTTCAGATATTCAATTTTCAATTTCAAGTGCCCTCGTAATTATTTCTCAAACCTTCGAATTTCATTACATAAACAAAAATCATAAAATCTCTTAAGAACGGGCAATTTTCAAGAACACTTAAAATTCATATTTCTTTCATCGACTTGACTACGTAAACAAAAATTCGTTTAAGAACAAACAATTTTACTCGTGTGTTCATATCAACGTATCGAGTTACATCCGTTGCATCATGCTAACGACACGAAATTATGCTGAGTCGCAAGACGAGCAGTAGAGCCCGGTAATGAGTGCGATTTGAAAAGTCGAGTTGGATTTTGGTGCTTAGTGTGTCCGGACGACGAAGAAATTTACTTACAATTTAAAAGAAGTTAAAATTTTGATTACATCTAAGAGTACTAATTCGATTGCCTAAAGAAGTCTTCGTTTTTATATAAATTCATTTGCCTAAAGTTATACAAAGAAGATTTGTGAAACAAAAGAAAGCTTATTCCGGTAAATTTAAATAAATCAAAATAAAGGAAAATGAAAAATCAAAATTAAAAGTGTGTTTGAGTAACCAATCCCAACTCCCCCTGACTGGCTCTTCTCCGCAGGAAACACCGGTCAGCAGGGTATAACAAAATATTATTCGAATAACGAATAACGATTTTATATTATATATATTATATTATAATTATTCGTTATTCGCGAAGACGAATAAGTTAAGTTTAATCGTAAAATTTATTCGAATAAACGAATAAATTTAATCGTATTCGTAATTTTATTCACGGAACGAATAAAGGTTATATAATGTAGAAATAAAAATATTTCAATACAGATGTGATTTAACAAGGTGTAGTAGCGTTTAGCCTGAAAGGTGCAAGATAAAAAAGAACTCAGATTGTGTATAAGTGTAGTCATATATTTCCATACTAGGTTCTGTTGTACTCTTAAACTTAGGCATAACAAAATATCAATGATAACAAATAAACAGGCATCAACTAAATGTAAATGTAAAAATTAACGATTTAAATAAGATTTCAAGATAGCCCTTTTATCGAATATATTATCTGAAAGTTTACTTGATTTCGGAAGGTTTGTCATCGTCGCGTACGAAAACAGTCGCTGGATTGGCGCTGATGAAGGAAGTGGGGTATTATATTTCATGAAAACAGATTTTATTTCCGGGTAGCGATCCAGTATTTTTAAGCCTTTATCTTCTTCAGCAAAAAATTGTAAAATGAGAAAGTCGGTCTTTGTCTTAGGTGACTGGTGCTGTTGACAGTCATCACTTCCTGAGTTCGAGTCAAAATCAAAAAATGAGCTTTCCTTTTCGTTATTATTATGGCTTTTGTTGTCATAATTAACTTTTATACTGATTTCTTTCGCTTTGATATTCTTAAAAAGGTTCTTAAGTGTGCTTTGTATACATGTCTCTACACATGAAACCATATGTTTTTAAATCGCGGGTAAGACAGGGCTGAAATGACGTGGTGTTGAAAACCAAAAAACTCCTCAAATCTATTTCCACACTATTTAAGTATGTCGTGGCTAACTCGTTGCAGTATTTGTATGAACTCGTTGCCAACTTTTGTAACTTCTTGCGTAATTCAATTAGACATGGTATCAAGATTCCAAAACACATGTTGTTTTCGCCTTGTAAAATGTCTAAAACCTCTGCAACAGGACTCGAACATTCCGAAAATTCTTTAATATATTCCAATTTTCTATCTATGAGTGGGTTTCTAAAATTTAAAGCTTTTTTCAATTGCACAAAAAAGTTTGCTTTAGAGAATCGTACAAACTACTCAATGTATGTCCAAGAACAAATGTTACATTTGCTGATGGCTAAAATACCTATCGGCATATGATTAACCTTATTCGCGTTATTAAAAATAAGGAATAACGAATAATGATTTTTTGCTTTATTCGCATGATTGACGAATAATTAATTATTCACGAATAAAGTTATTCGCGAATAAATTATTCGAATAATATGTATTGTTACGCGCCACAAAGTGATACAAGCGACATCTATTGGAAATGGAAACAACTTTAGGTTAGTGACATCCTAGTAAACTGGGTTTGGAGAATGGAATATTCAGGAAGGTTCTAGGATAATTCGTAGAGTATAAAAACGGCGCTGCTCACATCCAGGAGGCGAGTATTATTTCAGACAGCGAAGTGAACGAAGTAAACTATTTGGATTGCGATAATTAGAAGTACAGTACTAGCGATAAATAAAGAGTTGATTTGATAATTATTTGTGAATTTGTGAGAGTAAACAGTAAAGCTAAATAAAGAAAGAACTTTTGAATTATATCTGAAATATTGTGTTTTAAATAGCGAACTAAGACCACGCTCGTAACAACTGGTGTCAGAAGTAAAATAAAATCGCGAAATAAAGTGGTGGCATTTGACTTTGAAATTCAAAGAGTGATTAATTTGGTGAAATCGTGTGAAACTTTCCTGCTTTAAGTGAAAATTCCGAAAGATAATTTTATATTAAACTGTGAGTGAATTATCAAAGTAATGGGACGCAAACTAGAGGAGCTTCGCATACAGGAATTGAAAGTGGAGTTGGGGAAGCGGTCATTGCAAACGACAGGTCTAAAGAATGTTTTACTCGAGCGACTTAGACAAGCTTTGATAGAGGAAGTGACATTGCAGGCATCGAAACAACAACTATCTCGACGACCTGGAGACTTGATGGGCATACCAATATTCACCGATGAATTTCTAGATCACAACAAAACCGTAGATTCTGAACTGAAAACTCTTAGAAAGTCAAACATTGATTTTGAACAGCAAAACTCTGTTCTTGAAAAGCATATTGAGGATATGAAATTTGGCGTTGAGAAATTAGAAATGGAAAACAATGAGCTGTTTGTGAAGAACAAAATGTTGGAAGCTTACCTGGATAAATTGAAGATAAAATTGGCACAAGCATTTGCTGGACTTGCTATACCGGGCCAACCGAATGGGGCTACCTTTGAGAATATCTATAAGTATATGGCTGACTTGTATAATATGGCAACTTCCAATTCACATGGACCGGCCTCATTAAACAAAGCAAAAGATATTATTCGAAAGCTTGATCTACAGATTCAGTTGTGAATTTCTTTTTATATTTGAAAATATATACTCCCCCCGACTCATAGACATCTATACCTACATTACATATTTTCTCATAAATAGTTTTTAAGTTTATGCTTTCTTTTTTTTGTATTATTTTTATTGTGTTAATAAGCTTTTGCATTAGGATGATATAAAGAAATCAAAATAAAAAGTCATTCACGTTAAAGTTTTTTTCATAAAACAAACAATTAAGAATGGAAAAGGAAAAAAGTCAAGAAAACTCCAAGTCGGAAGATAAGGTGAATGTAAGGATAAAGAGATTAAAGAACCTCCCAAACAGCAATCAACAAATGATAAAAAACGTAAATCGGGCTCATCTAGAAGCGGAAGTCAAAAGACTAAAAAGGTGAAGAGGAAGCGTGAAGATGGTGCCCCAAAACTTCCACTGACAGGTTATGTGAGATACATGAATGAGCGGAGAGATGCACTACGTATCGAATTCCCAGATAAAACAGCAATTGAGCATACTAAAATAATTGCGGATGAATGGAACAGATTTTCAGATGATAACAAGAAACCCTACTTACAAGCTGCTGAAATTGATAAGGAGAGATACAATCAACAGTTGGATTTATTTAATAAGCAGAAAATTGAACAGAGAAAAGTCGCCGAATGCTTAAAAGAGAATGTTCCATCTCCGGCGGCGGCAGTAATCTCAAACAGCACAAAAACTCATGCGATTACTGAAAAATCACACCAAGCTGCCGGCAAGGAAGTAACATCGAACATCATCGTTGGTAAGACTTTAGTGAAGGCAGAAGGCGCAACATTAATTCCAGTCAGAGTGCTCAACACATCCGAAAATGAGGTACAACTAAAAGAAGGTGCTATAATTGGAAATTGTGAGCCTGTTTATCAGATTGTTAATTTGGAAAATGGTAGTAATATTAAGGAGGCAATACGTATACCAGCTACTACTCAACAGGTTCAGAAACTTCTTTCATCTAGTGCCTTAAGTGAACAGCAATACAACGATGCCAAAGATATGATCGATGAATTTTCGGAATTATTTGCAATGAATGATGATGAGTTCGGCAAAACAAATCTTGTCCAGCATCGGATCAATACAGGAGATTCTAGGCCCATTCGGCAACCACCACGAAGACTACCATTAGCCAAACAACCAGAAGTTGCAGATATGATAAATTCCATGAAAGAACAAGGCATAATTGAGGAATCTAACAGCCCTTGGACATCGCCAGTTGTTTTGGTCAGGAAAAAAGATGGCAGCACCCGATTCTGTGTGGACTACCGCCAACTAAATAATGTAACAAGAAAGGATAGCTATCCATTACCAAGGATTGATGACACATTGGACACCCTTTCCGGAGCGCAATGGTTTTCCACATTGGATTTGAAGAGCGGTTACTGGCAAGTGGAAATACATCCCGAGGACCGAGACAAAACTCCTTTCTCAGTTGGAAGTGGCTTATGGCGGTTCAAAGTTATTCCATTTGGATTATGTAATGCTCCAGCCACATTCGAACGACTCATGGAATGTGTTTTACGAGGATTAACCTGGAAAACATGTCTTGTCTACTTAGATGACATAATTGTGATCGGAAGGACATTCGAGGAACATAAAAACAACTTACGGGACGTACTTCAAAGACTGAGAGATACGAAACTGAAGCTCAGTACGAATAAATGTGCTCTATTCAAGAATGAAGTAAAATATTTGGGGCATATAGTTTCATCACAAGGAGTAAAAACTGATCCAGAGAAGATAAGAGCTGTGAAAAATTGGCCTGTTCCAAAGGACAAACATCAATTAAGGAGTTTTCTTGGATTAGCTACCTACTACAGGCGATTCGTAAAAGGTTTTGCAGATATAGCAAGGAGCCTACATCAACTTACAGAAAAAGGAAAGCCGTTCATATGGTCAGATAAATGTAACGAGAGTTTTGCAAATTTGAAGCAACAGCTCTGTGGAACTCCAGTGCTTCACTATCCAAAGCTGGGAAAAACTTTTATATTGGACACGGATGCCAGCAATGTAGGTATTGGTGCAGTGCTTTCACAGGAGGAGGATGGTCAAGAGGTGCCAGTAGCTTATTTTAGCAAAGCACTCTCAAAATCAGAGAGAAATTATTGTGCTACAAGGAAAGAGCTACTTGCCATTGTAAACTCAACCAAGCATTCCCATAAATATCTCTACGGGCAGAAATTTATCCTCCGCACTGACCATGCAGCGCTTAAATGGCTTTTGCAGTTTAAGAACCCTGAGGGGCAAGTGGCGAGATGGATAGAGCGACTCCAAGCTTATGACTTTGAAATCCAACACCGAAGAGGAGGTATCCACGGAAATGCAGACGCCCTTTCACGACGTCCATGCAAAGTTGAATGCAAACATTGCGTTCGGCTGGAAGAAAAAGAAACGGAGGAAACTATACAGCTGATGACGGTGGAACCATCGACAGGTTGGAACAACGAGAGCTTGCGAACAGCTCAACGGGAAGACCCAGACATAGCACCTATTCTTGCTTGGAAAGAAGACATGGAAAGACCACAATGGCAAGATATCTCGGAGAGGAGTGAGAAACTGAAGAGCTACTGGGCTCAATGGAACTCTCTTCACGTTGAATGTGGTATATTAAAGCGCAAGTGGGCATCAACTAACGGCGAGTCATTCCGAATGCAAATAGTCGTGCCAGCATCCCAGGTCAAAGATGTTCTAGAAGAAATGCACAGTGGATCATCTGGAGGGCATTTGGGGGTGAATAAAACAATTTCCAAAATACGTGAAAGGTTTTATTGGTTACATATGCGAGAGGATGTTGAGGAATGGTACCGCAGATGCACTATCTGTGCTTCTTGCAAAGGACCACCACACAGAAGTAGAGGAGAAATGCATAAGTATAATGTAGGAGCCCCATTTGAAAGGATAGCCGTAGACATCGCTGGACCTTTTCCAGAAACAGATAACGGTAACCGTTATATATCAGTTGCTATTGACTATTTCAGTAAATGGCCTGAAGCTTATGCAATCCCTAATCAAGAGTCTACCACAGTAGCGGATCAAGTAGTAATGAATTGGGTCAGTAGATTTGGTGTTCCTCATGAACTTCATTCGGACCAAGGACGGAACTTCGAATCACGGACTTTCCAAGAGATGTGTAAAATTCTGGGAATAAGAAAAACCAGAACAACTCCTCTGCATCCACAATCTGATGGCATGGTAGAGCGCTTCAACAGAACATTGGTCGAGCATCTAAAGAAAGTAGTCGACTATCACCAACGTGATTGGGATCGACATATTCCCATGTTCTTAATGGCCTATCGATCAGCTATACACAACACGACCGGACAAACTCCAGCAAAAGTGATATTCGGAAAGGAGATGCGTTTACCTAGCGATCTCAAGTTTGGTACACCCAGAGGTGAACAAAAGTTACCAGACGATTATGTATCGGAACTTAGACAACGATTAGCTTATGTACACGAAGTCACGAGAGCAAAATTAGCAATAAATACCGATCGGATGAAGACCCGCTATGACTTACGTGCTAACTCAGCAGGATTTAATGAAGGTGACCTTGTTTGGCTGTACAACCCGAAACGACGTAAGGGACGATCTCCCAAATTACAACAACACTGGGAAGGACCGTATTCAGTAGTGACTAGAATAAATGACGTAGTATATAGGATTCAGCGGGGTACAAGAGGCAAACGGAAAATCGTTCATCTAGATCGTTTATGTCAATACTGCGAGCATCAAGACCGTAGATCACCTGTGGTTCGGGACGAACAATTTTAAGAAGGGGGCAGTGTTACGCGCCACAAAGTGATACAAGCGACATCTATTGGAAATGGAAACAACTTTAGGTTAGTGACATCCTAGTAAACTGGGTTTGGAGAATGGAATATTCAGGAAGGTTCTAGGATAATTCGTAGAGTATAAATACGGCTCTGCTCACATCCAGGAGGCGAATATTATTTCAGACAGCGAAGTGAACGAAGTAAACTATTTGGATTGCGATAATTAGAAGTACAGTACTAGCGATAAATAAAGAGTTGATTTGATAATTATTTGTGAATTTGTGAGAGTAAACAGTAAAGCTAAATAAAGAAAGAACTTTTGAATTATATCTGAAATATTGTGTTTTAAATAGCGAACTAAGACCACGCTCGTAACAGTATATTCGAATAATTATTTAGATGAAATCTTATTCGAATAATGCCCAACTCTGCTGTTCAGCAGGAGCTTCGTAGAGAGAGAGGGAGCATCATGTTAAATTTTCTTTCGTACTTCGAGCCTTGCGTATCTTAAAATACAGTTCGAATACTGCATTTCGATATTACCTTATTTCTGGTAAGGGATTAGAGCAGTGAGTATATGTTCTGAAATATTTTTGATATTATACATGTCCTTTTTGATATTTTTTTAATCTCGCGTATTTTCATAGTACCGTTAAATATTATTTTACAGTTTCTCGCTAGTACAGCGAGTATTGCGCTAATATTCTTTTTAAATACTATATTTGATATTGCATCATTTCCTGAACTCATAACTGAGTGTTGCATTATCCTGTTGGAGTATTGCAGTTGAGCAGTGGTTAAGTTTCGACAGCTTAGTCTAGAGAACATTTCTATAGCGCACTTGGATAGTAAAGTATTTCCAGTAAATTTGGCACATGGTAAAATTTTTGTGATACAGTATCTGAATAAGGAATTTTTTTTACATTATAATTGAGCATTGGTCAAATTTTTTTGAATTCTTTCAACCATTGCGTCGACTGGAATACATTTACTTCATAATACTTAGCTATTGTATATTTTTCATTATTTTTGAATACCTTGAAGTATTGGGTCCCTTTTCGGAGACATTCCTACACCTATATTTCAAGGTTGCTCTACTCTCGAGTGCTATATTCACACATTGGTTAAATTATCTATAATACTAGCCGAATCGTTCCTGAATACAATTTTAATATTATACGTATATGTTACAGTATTGCTGTAAAGACCTCGTATAGTGCCTTATTTTTGAATACACGTCGGCAAAATATTTGATTATCGCGTTATTGCGGAAGCTATACCATCAGAACAGTTGACTTGTTACGCCACGCCCCCTGTACCAGCAACGGTCAGCCAGTCCAATTAAAAGGTGGAATTTAATCTATAATGGAGATAACTCTCGATTATCGGTCGACGAATTCATTTTCCGGGCTGATGCGCTCACGACGTCTACGTTAGATGGAGACTTCGGTCTTCTAGTAAGGAATATGAACATGCTTTTCGGAGACAAAGTACAGAATTGGTACTGGACCTTCTTGAGAAGCAACCCCAACCCACCAGATTGGGGCGAACCACGTGATGATTTCTACATTCGAAGACAAATATTGGCTAGCCATCAAAAGCCAAATGAATCCTTTTCTACGTATTATTAGGCATTGGTGGAATTAAGAAATCGACTGTTAATCCCAATTTGTCGAAACAGTACGCGCTAATTCGTTGCCCACCATACAGCAACAGATCTGTCTGCACCACACTAGCTCTATAGCCCAATTAAGAGGTTTCTTCTATTATGAGTGGAGGAAAGGCACTATTAAACCCCGGTGTGAGAATTGGCAACAGGGAAACTCATGACGGGTCGAGAACAACAACAACCGTTCTCGACCGAAATTTACCCGTTCGTGTACAACCATCTGCTCGAACGAGGACAACGAATGGCAACCAACTTCTACAGCACCAGCCGCCAGCATAGTCGCACCGCAATTAATTTCATTCGATGAAGCTACATCGAACTCGTCAACCCCGTCATCTACCAGCCAAGACCTCATCGACTTGTCCACATCTCCAGATTCGTCAGATCCCCACGCAATCCGTGAGCACCTAGATGAACCAATTTTTGAACTCCCAGATGTGTCATCAAGCGTACAGGTACCCCTTGTCCCGATTAGACTTCCGTCTATCGATTCCGGTGGAGAAGAGGCTCCTACCTCACCAATTAAAATATTAAGACGGCCATCAACCTCTGTGATGACGAGTGGCCATGATCCAGTCTTATTTCCACGGCAGCCATACCATCAGAGATGGGAAGCTTACCAAGCTTCTGGGGAACGAATCTTCTCCTCTGCCGTTGAACCTCAAGTAGAAATTCCCTATAAATTGTCAATCACACCCAGACCTAAATCATCCACCCTAAGGCTACGAAATTTTTGGAAGCAAGTTAAACTAGATAGGAAAAGATTTTCCACTATTAACATCTCAAACTCAGACGACATCAAGCCTTATGCTGAAGTTCACCTGCTTGGGCGAAATATATCAGGACTACTGGACAGTGGAGTCACAGTAAGTATTCTAGGTAAGGGAGCCCTAGAGCTGCTATCCAACAGACAAGCCCAATGGTTGCAATATCGTACTGAGGCAGAAGTTGCGAATGGTTCCAAGACTCTAGTACTTGGTCATGTGAACCTCGATATAACCTTCCGCGGCGACACGAAGAGGCTACGCGTATACGTGGTTCCTAGTCTCACCCAAGAACTATACCTGGGAATCGACTTCTGGAGGCTTTTTAGGTTGGCTCCAGATGTCCTAGGTTTAGTTGCAGAAGTGCAAATTAGCTCAATTCCTGCCTCTGCTCCTGGTATACATTCTCTGACCATCGAAGAAGATAAACGTCTAAAAGCCACGAAACTTCTGTTCCGCTTCTTGCTACCTTAGGTCTCGGAAAGACAACCTTACTAAATCATAATGTAGGGGATGCTGACCCTGACCCAATTTCCCCCGCAGTCCAGGGTCTGATGGACGTTGAACTGCACCGAATGCTATCACTGGGCGTAATAGAAGAGAACCAGAGCCCTTGGAGTTCTCCAGTCGTACTGGTATGGAAGCCAGGAAAGGTCAGGTTATGTTTTGTCGCGAGGAAAGTGAATTCAGTTACCAAAAAGGATACCTATCCGTTGCCGCAGATAGATGGAATCTTGAGTCGCCTTCCACCAGCTAAGTTCATTAGTAGCCTTCACTTAAAGGATGCCTTTTGACAGATCCCTCTAGATAGAGATTCTCGAGAGAAGACTGCATTTACAGTACCTGGTCACCCTCTATACCAATATACGATGATACCGTTCGGTCTGTGCAACACCCCTCAGACAATGTGCCGATTAATGGATAAAGTCATCCCTTTTGATCTTAAAGAAAACGTTCTAGTGTATTTGGATGATCTATTAACTCTATCTCAAGTTTTCGATACCCACCTGGTATTACAAACACGGGTGGCGGACTGCTTGAGGAAGGCTGGCCTCACCATTAGCGTCGAGAAGAGTAAGTTCATCCCAGCTGGAGCGTGAAGCTTCAAAGTTTCGACTTCACTATAGAACATCGGAAGGGAAGCATTAATGTTGTCCCGGACGCACTGCCTCGGGTTCATTGCGAGCAGCTCTCAGTGACCGAAGATCGGGGCCCTTAAGTCAACCTCAGTTCTTCTCACTTCAACTCTCCTGAGTATGAAGAACTGAGGCTTAAAATTAAATCGAGCGCAATGAAACTACCCGATATGTGTGCACGCGATGGCTTCGTGTACATCCAGGCAGTTCCGAGAACAGGGGTTCCAGTTCAAGAGGAAGAGCCTTGGAAGCTCTGGATTCGAGAATATATCTCCTCCTGCGACACCTGTAAAAAAATAAAAGCACCAAATAATACCTTACGACCCCCTATGGGAAGTTAACCAAATACTGAACGTCCTTGGCAGCGACTTTACATAGATCTTTTAGGTCCATATCCCCGGTCAACCAACGGCAATGTCTGTATTGTAATTGCTATTGACCACTTTTCTAAGTACCCTGTACTAAAACCGTTAACGAAAACTTCTACTCAAATCATTTGTCAGTTGGTAGAAACCGAAATATTCCAAATGTTCGGAGTGCCGGAGACGATAGTCACCTACAATGGATCACAGTTTCATTCCTCTCAGTTCACCAAACCGCTGGAGAAATATGGCGTGCAACACTTGAGGACAGCAGTGTATTCGCCAAAGCATCAGAGATGGTTAATACGTCGATATCATCGGGAATTCGAGCATATATAAAGAACGAACACACAAGATGGGATGACAAGCTAAACCATATTGCCAGCTCCCTTAGGAGCTCCATTTATCAAGCAACCGGCTTCTCTCCCTACAAAGTCCTATTCGGTCTCCAAATGATTGAACACGGAAACTCATATATCCTCCTCAAGAGCTTAGGGACCCTGAGTGAACCCCTAGTAGTAGATGTTGCTGGTAAACTGCAGTTAATCGTGCGAATCAAATTAGTGTGAAGCTGGGCCGGCTGATTAAGTTAACTGAAAGGTTTGTCATATTCCACCAATAAGCAGCCCTAAGAATGCATCCGGCCAGTTTAACTGGTAGCTACAGGATATCAATGTGCCGCTTAGGACCCACCCAACCTAGCGGCCGGTATACATCTCGTTAGTAATTAAACTTTCTCAAACTTCCTCGCTTTACAATGCGTCAAAACATCTCCCATATGGTACCCTACGGAGGCTGCAACGCTGTAGGAATTCCAAATTGCAAACCGTCTTCGGAAAATTTAATCTCCGCCGTGCTAGCATACTTGCCACTTAAATTATCTTCTCGATGGCTCGATCTGTGTATGGTTGGTTCGGACACACCCTCGAACAAATGTTGATCTACGGTCGGAGGGAGATAAAAAGAGCGGTTGAGGCCTTGCAATCAGTTGGTTAGTTTACTGATTGTAGGGGATTCTCCGACTCATCACGGTGGAGGGGGACAGAGGAGTGCTGACCGACTGACTTTTTTAGGTTGCTGGCAGGAGAGTACGTCTCTGGCTTTCAATACCGAGACCGATGTCGAACTCCTGCGAAGAACTGGCAGGACTTCGGAGATGTGTCTCTGACTCATCACGCACGGAGCGAGTCCGACCAAGCCTTGCGACTTTCTCAACACCAGAACCGTATCCCGTCTGACAGAATTATCGTGGGTCGAGTCACACTGGAGCGCCCGCATCGATGAGGCCTGGATTAATGAACCAGCTAGCTCAGTCGAGTAGACAGAAGCGGCCATTTTTCAGCATCGTCTGCTATACGAGCGCCGCATACGATTCTGCGTGGAGAGAAAAAAATAGAAATGCGCGAGAAAGATGCCGGAAGAGGAGTGAGATGGATGATGGTGTGTGATTTTGACGGCAGAAGTTGCTAAAGGATCGGGCTGAAAATCGAGAAGAATCAAGGCAGTAAAGTGAGTTGAAAAACAAGTGAAAAAGCTAGAATTGGTCTAAGACCAATTCTAATGATACCCTAGATGAATGCACGTATGAAATTTCGTATGGTCACCCATTTGAGCAATTTTGATTTTTTGCATTGGTTTCTCGGATATATTTCTAGAGCGGCTCGTCGGACAGAAAAAATGTTTATAACCAATTTTATGGGATTTCTTATTCTGAAGAAGTTTTTAGTACAATAAAAATGTCTAGGACTGATCGTTTTCAAAGTATATGTAAAAAACCAAAATTTTTATATTGCAACACCAAGAAGGGGTTACCCGATTTAGTTCGTTTTTAAAATTTTATTTGCTATTAGTATGAAAACACAATGTACTAAATTTCAGCTTTCTATGTGGACGTGTTCTCAGGTAGTGTCCAAATATATCGTGGAAAACGAAATTTTTGTATGCCAACCCCACGAAGGAGTTGCCCGATTTGTCTCATTTTCGAACTTAATTTTACCTTTTTTTTTAATGTCCGTATACAAAATTTCAGCTTTCTAAGTAAACGCGTTCTCGAGTTATCGTGCGCACGGACGGACGGACGGACGGACGGACAGACGGACATGCAAAAATCAAAATAACTTTTAATTTTATGCGGGAGTCTCCAATCCATTTTGCTCTACCCTCATTATTTCTGTACGTTACAAACGGAATGGCAAACTTAGTATACCCTATAGATTTCATCTCGGGTATAATAAAGTTTAACAGTGAAAATTGGCGTAGTATCGGAAAAGCCAGAAATATAATTCAATTATCGGCGAGAAATAAAATTCAATTATCGAGACACTGGGGAAGAAAAGTCCTTGGGATAGGATTCAACCATATCCATTCAGTGTTTTCGAAGCTGAATATTGTCTATGCTGCGAGTCAAATAAAGTGTTGAAATCACAAGATTCTGTTAAGGTAGTCCAGGCGGCCTCAAGGAAATTCAAGGACAATCAGGAAAGCAAAAATTATATATATATATACTATATACTAAAATAATTTCATCAATAGAGATACAAACAGCAGAAAGGGACTACATCCACTACGGGATATACGCATTGGTACATACATAAGTAGGAATTCAGCAATCACCAATTTGACGCTTCGCCATATGCCTGTAAGTATATACCATAAGGAAACATAGTAATTTTGTCTGACGCTACGGAATTAATAGTCCTAAACAAAAATGCATATGTAGCTAGATCTTACGCTGTGTTATAAGGCAACATAAGGAAATAATATACAAGTATCATATAATTACGACAATTATGCCAATGAACTCAAATCACGCTTGCAACATGGGTATTCAATGGCACGTGAGACCATATATCAGAATAAAACGCGTTCTAAACAGTACTATGACAAAAATAGTTCTCCAAGAAGCTTCAACTTAGGAGATAAGGTTCTCGTAAAAGTTCATTTGCGAAAGAACAAATTTACCCCACTTCGGGAAGACCGTATGAAGTCTTTAAAATTGTTTCTGCCGAGAATTCTGTGATTAATATAAAATCTAAATATAAGAATAGAAAAATTTCTTTTTGACCAGAATGTTAGACAAAGTATCTTGGCAAGCCGCAAAGGTAGTAAAGGGCTCTGGTCCCTGGTCAAAACCATCAGGAACAACTTCAGCAGTTCCTCTATACCTTCACTACTTAATAATGGTGAAGTGGTTGTTGACTCCCTGGATAAAACTAATATTTTGGCTGCTAGATTCGCATCAAATTCTTTTCTTCCACCCACTTCACAGGCACCTGTCTTGCATCCCCCGTGCGGATGTGTACAAGAGCCAATACACATCCGTACGAGAGATGTGTTCAAGGTCCTTAAAGCAATCAGCGTCTCTAAAGCCGCAGGCCCTGATGGTTTCTCGCCCCTATTAATTAAAAGCTGTGCCTTATCCTTGGCTAAACCTCTGCGCAAACTATTCTACCTGTCCTATACGACAGGAAAATTTCCAACTGCTTGGAAACTAGCTCACGTTCAGCCTATTCCCAAGAAAGGAGAGGGTAGCGATCCCTCAAATTATCGACCAATTGCAATCACTTCGATTCTTTCAAAGGTTTTTGAATTTATCATTAACTCCAAATTAATGAAGTATCTGGAAACCAATCAGCTCATCAACGATCGCCAATACGGCTTCCGGCACGGACGCTCATCTGGAGACTTGCTGACTTTTCTTAAGGAACGTTGGAGTCGTACTCTTCACAATTTTGGTGAGTCCAAAATCGTTGCTCTAGATATTTCAAAGGCCTTTGATAGAGTCTGGCATCCAGCCCTTTTAGCCAAACTCAAAGCACTTGGTCTTTCCCCTCCTCTTCTATTATGGATTGAAAGTTTTTTATCTAGTCGCCAAATACGTGTTGTATTAGATGGCGTTATATCTGAACCTCATCCTATTAATGCCGGTGTCCCCCAGGGCTCTGTTATTTCTCCGTCTCTATTTCTAATCTTCACTAATGATCTGCTTTCCTTTACTTTCAAAACTATCCATAGCTTTGCTGATGACTGTACCCTTGATTTCGCATACTCCTTTGACACCCTTGCGGATTCCAGGGGGAACGCCACATGTGTTAAACGAGACTGCATGATTAGATCATTGAATAACGATCTTGACAATATTCTCGCTTGGGTCAAAGTGAATCGCGTCGAATTCAATGCATCTAAGACCCAAAGCTGTCTCATCTCATTAAAACAAGACCATCACTTAACCACTCCCGTTTCGTTTGATGGTGCATTAATTTCTGTTTCACCGTAACTAAGTATTCTTGGCATTAATATTTCCAGTAAGTTAAGCTGGACAGATCACATCTTCTCGGTTGCCAAAGAAGCATCAAAATGTCTTGGTTTTTTGAAAAGGTGTAAGAAATATTTCAGCCCATCAAATATAGCGCTCCTCTACAAGTCCTACATCAGACCTAGAATGGAATACAATTCCCATATCTGGGCCGGGGCTGGTCGCACAGCCTTAGCTTCATTGGATATTGTCCAAAAGCTCAAGCTCATTGGCGATGTGGCAATTACTCGTGATATCGACTCGCTCGAGCACCGTCGCAATGTTGGATGCCTTTTGCTCCTTTATCGCTATATGCATGGTCAATTTTCTGATGAAATATCTAGTCTGATCCCTTGTAGAATAGTTCCTGCACGCAATACTCGCGCTGCATCCCGCGCTCATTCTTTTACCCTTCAAATTACCTTCGGCCGTACACTAAAATTTCGTGATGCTTTCTTATCCCGAACTGTGCGAATGTGGAACAGTCTACCATCTTCTGTCTTTCCTCCGGCATACAACCTGCGAAAGTTTAAGGGCGACATACATCGGCACCTCCGCCGCTCTCCTCATATCCCTTAATCCTTTCCCTATCTCCTTCCTGCCACGCTGTGCTTTGCATCATAGGGTATCCCCTGAGCTTGGCTTAATAATATAAAAAAAAGACAGTACATAACAATGAACTGAAACTCTTTATCGACCTACTTTCCAATCTCGTCAAAGTGAGATCTGTAAATTCACTAAGAATTTGTCAAGCTTCAGACGTTCTTGTTTTTAAAGTATCCACCAACTTTCAACCCCTTCTTATTCTTCTCCGGGGCATCTCAAATTGCTTTTCACTTTCTTGCAAAAGTTTAAGAAACTCGTTTTTTATATCTGGATCAGCTGGAATATCCAGATTTTCTTTCCATGTTCTGGAAAAATTAAATCACAACCAGGTTGTAAAGACAATACGTCATTCTTAAGCAACAACTTGGTCTCTTGCAAAAAAAAAAAGGAGACATTTTCTTAATATCCTTAAACCAACTAACTATTCGAAACTTAAACCACTTTTTTTATGTTCAATGGCCAATCACTGACATCGCCAATACTAACTGCTTGCCTTTTTCAGGAAATGATGCGAATCGTGTTGATCATGCTCATGGTTTCATGCACCACCGGCAGCAATATTAACATCTCTATAATTAACCATCGTCCAGGTATATACTTCGAAGAGCTAGGAAAGGTAGAACTATTTTCTAACGAGTGGAAGGTAATCGCTTTTTACGATCTAAAAAACATCGAAAATGAAGCAGCAAAAATTAACGCATACGTAAAAGCCACAAGTAATTTATGTGAACTCTTGACGGACAATTTCCCCCCTATATGTAACAGTATAATAGCAGAAATCAACCACATAATGCATGATATACAACAAAAACTAAAATTACTAACGCATGGGTCTCGTAGAAAACGCGCTCTATTCAACGTTATAGGAGTAATTAGCAAAAATCTGTTCGGAACATTAAACGAGGAAGACGCTAAGCACTATGATAAGCAAATCGAAAGATTACGATACAACCAAAATCTGCTAGATCTGATAAAAAATCAAACGGTTGTTGTAGAAACCACCTCGAATATATTTAACAAATCGCGAATAACTTTTGAAAATCAAGTTAAAACCCTCGACTCTAAATTATTACAAGTTAAGAGTATAATTGACAATCTCACAAACGGTAGTTACAACCAAAGAATTATCACCGAAGTTGAATCCCTCTCTTCACTCGTGACACTTGTATTAATGCGTTACCAAAATGCTGTCAATGCAATTGTCGACCTGGTAACGGATGTTCGACACGGGAAATTTCACCCTACAATCATTACCCCAGGGCAACTGGAGGAAATCCTAACAACGATTCGAAAAGGAATCTCAAGCGATATTAAGCTATCTTCAATGCTTAAGGATGATAATTTATTATCATTATACCGAACAAGCTATATAAGCGCATCAATCTTGAACTCTAAGGTCATATACGAACTTAGAATCCCTTTACCAACCACATAAAATTATCAACTATTCAAGGTTATCCCCTTACCAGCTCCAGACAACCAGCGTTTGGTTTTTATACAGCCAAAAATGGAGTATATAGTCATCGACTACAATAAAGAACATTATTACGAAATGTCGCATCAAGAATTTGATAATTGTATAACGGAAGACCATGCCCAGTTTCTGTGTCATATATTGCACCCAATATTTACCATAGATAAAAACACAAAAGTATGTGAAATAAGCTTGCTACGAAGGGAAAATAAGCTACTACCTTCATGTAGCTTGAAACAATCTGTGTATAAAACAGTATGGATACAATTATCTCAAGTAAATAAATGGCTTTTCTCAACACTCCAAACCTTTAGCGCAGATTATATCTGTGATGATAAGATATCTCCACAGTCCATGGCATCCACTGGTATTGTTGAAATTTCAGGCAATTGCTACTTACGAACTCCTGATCTTGTAATACTGGGATACAATGTCAAAACCACGCAGTTAAAGAATTTCTACATACCCTCTGTTAATCTGACAAAGGATATTATTAGTGAAGTAATACCAACCAAGCCTTATATAAATAATAGCGGGGTAGGTTTAATTAAATACTCGTCACAGCATGAGTTAACTAGCCTGTTTGAGAATATAAAATCACTCAAGGAGAACGAAAACGAACAGCTACTTCCAGTAGATAGTCACGATATACATCATTACTCAATTGCATACATTCTAGTGTTTATCGCCATATCATATGCTCTCTTCAAAATTTATAAAAAATATATATACACATGCAAGAAAAGGTCTTCTAAGACCCTACACATAGAGAGACAAAGCGAGAATTACGATAAAACCGAAAAGAAAGAGGAAACCGAGGGTGTTCAACCGATAGTGCTCACTCTGCGTTAAAAATAAAAAATAAAAAAAATTTAAAGTACAAAAATTATAAAAATAATTATGTTTTCCTAAAGGGACTTAGTAACAAAAAATTTTCTTTTTCTCTTATAAAAAAAAATAAAAAGAGAAAAAAAATAACGAAATATTTCCATGAATCTTGATGCACATTCCACTAGCGCAAAAGCGAACAAAAAAAATAGAGAAAAACGTATACACTTTAAACCAGTCAGAATTATGGGATATATCTAATAATAGAGAAAATTAATCTGCATTTTTTTTTTATATTACTATTTATATCATAGTTCATTATGTTGTACTTCTGAGAATAATTTTATAATAATAAGTAACAAACAGATAGGTAATAAATAATCGATATAATATCATAGTTAATTTTAGTATTTGTATTTTAATTTCCTACCTATTTTAATTTGAAAAACAAAATGAAAAAAAACATGGTTAATTTTACTTTTACTTTTTATCAAAATATATGTATAATCGGCTATATTGTAAAAAAGAAAAAAAAGAAAAAAAAACATAGGACCGAAACATTATGTATGCACGCATAGTATAGACTTTATGTACTCATGCAAAAACATTTTTGTTATAATAACGCAAGTATAGCTTTAATCAGATAATTTTTAACTTACCTTTAATTCATATAGTCTTGACTTCATTTTAATTTTGATAAAAGTGTAAAACCAAAATCAGATCGCACTAATCTTACCATGGCCAGGCTCGTCAATCTCAAGAAAATTCTCTTGCGACCTCGGAATTTTCTTTTCTTTAGGGGGGTGGAATGTAATGATCATAAGTAATGATCATACATAAAATGATCATACACAATACAATCATAATGGAATGGTCGTACATGGTGTGGTCATTGCATAATAAAGTCATACGATATGACTGTACAATGTAATGATCGTACATAATATGACCATGCATGATATGATTGTACATCATGATCACAATGATCACCCATTTCAAGTCACACCTAATTGTGATGACCATTCCACCCATTTCATGTCACACCTAATTGTGATGACCGTTCTATTTCCAATTTCAGATATTCAATTTTCAATTTCAAGTGCCCTCGTAATTATTTCTCAAACCTTCGAATTTCATTACATAAACAAAAATCATAAAATCTCTTAAGAACGGGCAATTTTCAAGAACACTTAAAATTCATATTTCTTTCATCGACTTGACTACGTAAACAAAAATTCGTTTAAGAACAAACAATTTTACTCGTGTGTTCATATCAACGTATCGAGTTACATCCGTTGCATCATGCTAACGACACGAAATTATGCTGAGTCGCAAGACGAGCAGTAGAGCCCGGTAATGAGTGCGATTTGAAAAGTCGAGTTGGATTTTGGTGCTTAGTGTGTCCGGACGACGAAGAAATTTACTTACAATTTAAAAGAAGTTAAAATTTTGATTACATCTAAGAGTACTAATTCGATTGCCTAAAGAAGTCTTCGTTTTTATATAAATTCATTTGCCTAAAGTTATACAAAGAAGATTTGTGAAACAAAAGAAAGCTTATTCCGGTAAATTTAAATAAATCAAAATAAAGGAAAATGAAAAATCAAAATTAAAAGTGTGTTTGAGTAACCAATCCCAACTCCCCCTGACTGGCTCTTCTCCGCAGGAAACACCGGTCAGCAGGGTATAACAAAATATTATTCGAATAACGAATAACGATTTTATATTATATATATTATATTATAATTATTCGTTATTCGCGAAGACGAATAAGTTAAGTTTAATCGTAAAATTTATTCGAATAAACGAATAAATTTAATCGTATTCGTAATTTTATTCACGGAACGAATAAAGGTTATATAATGTAGAAATAAAAATATTTCAATACAGATGTGATTTAACAAGGTGTAGTAGCGTTTAGCCTGAAAGGTGCAAGATAAAAAAGAACTCAGATTGTGTATAAGTGTAGTCATATATTTCCATACTAGGTTCTGTTGTACTCTTAAACTTAGGCATAACAAAATATCAATGATAACAAATAAACAGGCATCAACTAAATGTAAATGTAAAAATTAACGATTTAAATAAGATTTCAAGATAGCCCTTTTATCGAATATATTATCTGAAAGTTTACTTGATTTCGGAAGGTTTGTCATCGTCGCGTACGAAAACAGTCGCTGGATTGGCGCTGATGAAGGAAGTGGGGTATTATATTTCATGAAAACAGATTTTATTTCCGGGTAGCGATCCAGTATTTTTAAGCCTTTATCTTCTTCAGCAAAGTATTGTAAAATGAGAAAGTCGGCCTTTGTCTTAGGTGACTGGTGCTGTTGACAGTCATCACTTCCTGAGTTCGAGTCAAAATCAAAAAATGAGCTTTCCTTTTCGTTATTATTATGGCTTTTGTTGTCATAATTAACTTTTATACTGATTTCTTTCGCTTTGATATTCTTAAAAAGGTTCTTAAGTGTGCTTTGTATACATGTCTCTACACATGAAACCATATGTTTTTAAATCGCGGGTAAGACAGGGCTGAAATGACGTGGTGTTGAAAACCAAAAAACTCCTCAAATCTATTTCCACACTATTTAAGTATGTCGTGGCTAACTCGTTGCAGTATTTGTATGAACTCGTTGCCAACTTTTGTAACTTCTTGCGTAATTCAATTAGACATGGTATCAAGATTCCAAAACACATGTTGTTTTCGCCTTGTAAAACATTCCGAAAATTCTTTAATATATTCCAATTTTCTATCTATGAGTGGGTTTCTAAAATTTAAAGCTTTTTGCAATTGCACAAAAAAGTTTGCTTTAGAGAATCGTACAAACTACTCAATGTATGTCCAAGAACAAATGTTACATTTGCTGATGGCTAAAATACCTATCGGCATATGATTAACCTTATTCGCGTTATTAAAAATAAGGAATAACGAATAATGATTTTTTGCTTTATTCGCATGATTGACGAATAATTAATTATTCACGAATAAAGTTATTCGCGAATAAATTATTCGAATAATATGTATTGTTACGCGCCACAAAGTGATACAAGCGACATCTATTGGAAATGGAAACAACTTTAGGTTAGTGACATCCTAGTAAACTGGGTTTGGAGAATGGAATATTCAGGAAGGTTCTAGGATAATTCGTAGAGTATAAATACGGCGCTGCTCACATCCAGGAGGCGAGTATTATTTCAGACAGCGAAGTGAACGAAGTAAACTATTTGGATTGCGATAATTAGAAGTACAGTACTAGCGATAAATAAAGAGTTGATTTGATAATTATTTGTGAATTTGTGAGAGTAAACAGTAAAGCTAAATAAAGAAAGAACTTTTGAATTATATCTGAAATATTGTGTTTTAAATAGCGAACTAAGACCACGCTCGTAACAACTGGTGTCAGAAGTAAAATAAAATCGCGAAATAAAGTGGTGGCATTTGACTTTGAAATTCAAAGAGTGATTAATTTGGTGAAATCGTGTGAAACTTTCCTGCTTTAAGTGAAAATTCCGAAAGATAATTTTATATTAAACTGTGAGTGAATTATCAAAGTAATGGGACGCAAACTAGAGGAGCTTCGCATACAGGAATTGAAAGTGGAGTTGGGGAAGCGGTCATTGCAAACGACAGGTCTAAAGAATGTTTTACTCGAGGGACTTAGACAAGCTTTGATAGAGGAAGTGACATTGCAGGCATCGAAACAACAACTATCTCGACGACCTGGAGACTTGATGGGCATACCAATATTCACCGATGAATTTCTAGATCACAACAAAACCGTAGATTCTGAACTGAAAACTCTTAGAAAGTCAAACATTGATTTTGAACAGCAAAACTCTGTTCTTGAAAAGCATATTGAGGATATAAAATTTGGCGTTGAGAAATTAGAAATGGAGAACAATGAGCTGTTTGTGAAGAACAAAATGTTGGAAGCTTACCTGGATAAATTGAAGATAAAATTGGCACAAGCATTTGCTGGACTTGCTATACCGGGCCAACCGAATGGGGCTACCTTTGAGAATATCGATAAGTATATGGCTGACTTGTATAATATGGCAACTTCCAATTCACATGGACCGGCCTCATTAAACAAAGCAAAAGATATTATTCGAAAGCTTGATCTACAGATTCAGTTGTGAATTTCTTTTTATATTTGAAAATATATACTCCCCCCGACGCATAGACATCTATACCTACATTACATATTTTCTCATAAATAGTTTTTAAGTTTATGCTTTCTTTTTTTTGTATTATTTTTATTGTGTTAATAAGCTTTTGCATTAGGATGATATAAAGAAATCAAAATAAAAAGTCATTCACGTTAAAGTTTTTTTCATAAAACAAACAATTAAGAATGGAAAAGGAAAAAAGTCAAGAAAACTCCAAGTCGGAAGATAAGGTGAATGTAAGGATAAAGAGATTAAAGAACCTCCCAAACAGCAATCAACAAATGATAAAAAACGTAAATCGGGCTCATCTAGAAGCGGAAGTCAAAAGACTAAAAAGGTGAAGAGGAAGCGTGAAGATGGTGCCCCAAAACTTCCACTGACAGGTTATGTGAGATACATGAATGAGCGGAGAGATGCACTACGTATCGAATTCCCAGATAAAACAGCAATTGAGCATACTAAAATAATTGCGGATGAATGGAACAGATTTTCAGATGATAACAAGAAACCCTACTTACAAGCGGCTGAAATTGATAAGGAGAGATACAATCAACAGTTGGATTTATTTAATAAGCAGAAAATTGAACAGAGAAAAGTCACCGAATGCTTAAAAGAGAATGTTCCATCTCCGGCGGCGGCAGTAATCTCAAACAGCACAAAAACTCATGCGATTACTGAAAAATCACACCAAGCTGCCGGCAAGGAAGTAACATCGAACATCATCGTTGGTAAGACTTTAGTGAAGGCAGAAGGCGCAACATTAATTCCAGTCAGAGTGCTCAACACATCCGAAAATGAGGTACAACTAAAAGAAGGTGCTATAATTGGAAATTGTGAGCCTGTTTATCAGATTGTTAATTTGGAAAATGGTAGTAATATTAAGGAGGCAATACGTATACCAGCTACTACTCAACAGGTTCAGAAACTTCTTTCATCTAGTGCCTTAAGTGAACAGCAATACAACGATGCCAAAGATATGATCGATGAATTTTCGGAATTATTTGCAATGAATGATGATGAGTTCGGCAAAACAAATCTTGTCCAGCATCGGATCAATACAGGAGATTCTAGGCCCATTCGGCAACCACCACGAAGACTACCATTAGCCAAACAACCAGAAGTTGCAGATATGATAAATTCCATGAAAGAACAAGGCATAATTGAGGAATCTAACAGCCCTTGGACATCGCCAGTTGTTTTGGTCAGGAAAAAAGATGGCAGCACCCGATTCTGTGTGGACTACCGCCAACTAAATAATGTAACAAGAAAGGATAGCTATCCATTACCAAGGATTGATGACACATTGGACACCCTTTCCGGAGCGCAATGGTTTTCCACATTGGATTTGAAGAGCGGTTACTGGCAAGTGGAAATACATCCCGAGGACCGAGACAAAACTCCTTTCTCAGTTGGAAGTGGCTTATGGCGGTTCAAAGTTATTCCATTTGGATTATGTAATGCTCCAGCCACATTCGAACGACTCATGGAATGTGTTTTACGAGGATTAACCTGGAAAACATGTCTTGTCTACTTAGATGACATAATTGTGATCGGAAGGACATTCGAGGAACATAAAAACAACTTACGGGACGTACTTCAAAGACTGAGAGATACGAAACTGAAGCTCAGTACGAATAAATGTGCTCTATTCAAGAATGAAGTAAAATATTTGGGGCATATAGTTTCATCACAAGGAGTAAAAACTGATCCAGAGAAGATAAGAGCTGTGAAAAATTGGCCTGTTCCAAAGGACAAACATCAATTAAGGAGTTTTCTTGGATTAGCTACCTACTACAGGCGATTCGTAAAAGGTTTTACAGATATAGCAAGGAGCCTACATCAACTTACAGAAAAAGGAAAGCCGTTCATATGGTCAGATAAATGTAACGAGAGTTTTGCAAATTTGAAGCAACAGCTCTGTGGAACTCCAGTGCTTCACTATCCAAAGCTGGGAAAAACTTTTATATTGGACACGGATGCCAGCAATGTAGGTATTGGTGCAGTGCTTTCACAGGAGGAGGATGGTCAAGAGGTGCCAGTAGCTTATTTTAGCAAAGCACTCTCAAAATCAGAGATAAATTATTGTGCTACAAGGAAAGAGCTACTTGCCATTGTAAACTCAACCAAGCATTCCCATAAATATCTCTACGGGCAGAAATTTATCCTCCGCACTGACCATGCAGCGCTTAAATGGCTTTTGCAGTTTAAGAACCCTGAGGGGCAAGTGGCGAGATGGATAGAGCGACTCCAAGCTTATGACTTTGAAATCCAACACCGAAGAGGAGGTATCCACGGAAATGCAGACGCCCTTTCACGACGTCCATGCAAAGTTGAATGCAAACATTGCGTTCGGCTGGAAGAAAAAGAAACGGAGGAAACTATACAGCTGATGACGGTGGAACCATCGACAGGTTGGAACAACGAGAGCTTGCGAACAGCTCAACGGGAAGACCCAGACATAGCACCTATTCTTGCTTGGAAAGAAGACATGGAAAGACCACAATGGCAAGATATCTCGGAGAGGAGTGAGAAACTGAAGAGCTACTGGGCTCAATGGAACTCTCTTCACGTTGAATGTGGTATATTAAAGCGCAAGTGGGCATCAACTAACGGCGAGTCATTCCGAATGCAAATAGTCGTGCCAGCATCCCAGGTCAAAGATGTTCTCGAAGAAATGCACAGTGGATCATCTGGAGGGCATTTGGGGGTGAATAAAACAATTTCCAAAATACGTGAAAGGTTTTATTGGTTACATATGCGAGAGGATGTTGAGGAATGGTACCCCAGATGCACTATCTGTGCTTCTTGCAAAGGACCACCACACAGAAGTAGAGGAGAAATGCATAAGTATAATGTAGGAGCCCCATTTGAAAGGATAGCCGTAGACATCGCTGGACCTTTTCCAGAAACAGATAACGGTAACCGTTATATATCAGTTGCTATTGACTATTTCAGTAAATGGCCTGAAGCTTATGCAATCCCTAATCAAGAGTCTACCACAGTAGCGGATCAAGTAGTAATGAATTGGGTCAGTAGATTTGGTGTTCCTCATGAACTTCATTCGGACCAAGGACGGAACTTCGAATCACGGACTTTCCAAGAGATGTGTAAAATTCTGGGAATAAGAAAAACCAGAACAACTCCTCTGCTTCCACAATCTGATGGCATGGTAGAGCGCTTCAACAGAACATTGGTCGAGCATCTAAAGAAAGTAGTCGACTATCACCAACGTGATTGGGATCGACATATTCCCATGTTCTTAATGGCCTATCGATCAGCTATACACAACACGACCGGACAAACTCTAGCAAAAGTGATATTCGGAAAGGAGATGCGTTTACCTAGCGATCTCAAGTTTGGTACACCCAGAGGTGAACAAAAGTTACCAGACGATTATGTATCGGAACTTAGACAACGATTAGCTTATGTACACGAAGTCACGAGAGCAAAATTAGCAATAAATACCGATCGGATGAAGACCCGCTATGACTTACGTGCTAACTCAGCAGGATTTAATGAAGGTGACCTTGTTTGGCTGTACAACCCGAAACGACGTAAGGGACGTTCTCCCAAATTACAACAACACTGGGAAGGACCGTATTCAGTAGTGACTAGAATAAATGACGTAGTATATAGGATTCAGCGGGGTACAAGAGGCAAACGGAAAATCGTTCATCTAGATCGTTTATGTCAATACTGCGAGCATCAAGACCGTGGATCACCTGTTGTTCGGGACGAACAATTTTAAGAAGGGGGCAGTGTTACGCGCCACAAAGTGATACAAGCGACATCTATTGGAAATGGAAACAACTTTAGGTTAGTGACATCCTAGTAAACTGGGTTTGGAGAATGGAATATTCAGGAAGGTTCTAGGATAATTCGTAGAGTATAAATACGGCGCTGCTCACATCCAGGAGGCGAATATTATTTCAGACAGCGAAGTGAACGAAGTAAACTATTTGGATTGCGATAATTAGAAGTACAGTACTAGCGATAAATAAAGAGTTGATTTGATAATTATTTGTGAATTTGTGAGAGTAAACAGTAAAGCTAAATAAAGAAAGAACTTTTGAATTATATCTGAAATATTGTGTTTTAAATAGCGAACTAAGACCACGCTCGTAACAGTATATTCGAATAATTATTTAGATGAAATCTTATTCGAATAATGCCCAACTCTGCTGTTCAGCAGGAGCTTCGTAGAGAGAGAGAGGGAGCATCATGTTAAATTTTCTTTCGTACTTCGAGCCTTGCGTATCTTAAAATACAGTTCGAATACTGCATTTCGATATTACCTTATTTCTGGTAAGGGATTAGAGCAGTGAGTATATGTTCTGAAATATTTTTGATATTATACATGTCCTTTTTGATATTTTTTTAATCTCGCGTATTTT
The DNA here is from genome assembly GCA_963930735.1 of Dioctria linearis. Lineage (NCBI taxonomy): Eukaryota > Metazoa > Arthropoda > Insecta > Diptera > Asilidae > Dioctria > Dioctria linearis. The sequence goes on along the minus strand of OZ005741.1, from coordinate 175,911,609 downwards.
CATAGTACCGTTAAATATTATTTACAGCGAGTATTGCGCTAATATTCTTTTTAAATACTATATTTGATATTGCATCATTTCCTGAACTCATAACTGAGTGTTGCATTATCCTGTTGGAGTATTGCAGTTGAGCAGTGGTTAAGTTTCGACAGCATAGTCTAGAGTACATTTCTATAGCGCACTTGGATAGTAAAGTATTTCCAGTAAATTTGGCACATGTAAAATTTTTGTGATACAGTATCTGAATAAGGAATTTTTTTTTACATTATAATTGAGCATTGGTCAATTTTTTTTGAATTCTTTCAACCATTGCGTCGACTGGAATACATTTACTTCATAATACTTAGCTATTGTATATTTTTCATTATTTTTGAATACCTTGAAGTATTGGGTCCCTTTTCGGAGACATTCCTACACCTATATTTCAAGGTTGCTCTACTCTCGAGTGCTATATTCACACATTGGTTAAATTATCTATAATACTAGCCGAATCGTTCCTGAATACAATTTTAATATTATACGTATATGTTACAGTATTGCTGTAAAGACCTCGTATAGTGCCTTATTTTTGAATACACGTCGGCAAAATATTTGATCATCGCGTTATTGCGGAAGCTATACCATCAGAACAGTTGACTTGTTACGCCACGCCCCCTGTACCAGCAACGGTCAGCCAGTCCAATTAAAAGGTGGAATTTAATCTATAATGGAGATAACTCTCGATTATCGGTCGACGAATTCATTTTCCGGGCTGATGCGCTCACGACGTCTACGTTAGATGGAGACTTCGGTCTTCTAGTAAGGAATATGAACATGCTTTTCGGAGACAAAGTACAGAATTGGTACTGGACCTTCTTGAGAAGCAACCCCAACCCACCAGATTGGAGCGAACCACGTGATGATTTCTACATTCGAAGACAAATATTGGCTAGCCATCAAAAGCCAAATGAATCCTTTTCTACGTATTATTAGGCATTGGTGGAATTAAGAAATCGACTGTTAATCCCAATTTGTCGAAACAGTACGCGCTAATTCGTTGCCCACCATACAGCAACAGATCTGTCTGCACCACACTAGCTCTATAGCCCAATTAAGAGCTCTGGTTATGCGAATCCAGTTTACTCGATGACGCATTCAGACCTACATTACACTTCAGTCACCATTTATGAGCCGGCTTGCAGAAGCTATTTGCCCCGAGTACCTAGATCTGGATGAGAACATATCGTCATCGGATGTACCAAGATTGGCTGCGCTTGCAGACCCTCATTTATCGGAAAATGTCAAGTGCTAGAACTTTGGTCGCCCTGGTCACCTATACCAAGATTTCACAGAGCTGCCGAAAGGTTTCTTCTATTATGAGTGGAGGAAAGGCACTATTAAACCCCGGTGTGAGAATTGGCAACAGGGAAACTCATGACGGGTCGAGAACAACAACAACCGTTCTCGACCGAGATTTACCCGTTCGTGTACAACCATCTGCTCGAACGAGGACAACGAATGGCAACCAACTTCTACAGCACCAGCCGCCAGCATAGTCGCACCGCAATTAATTTCATTCGATGAAGCTACATCGAACTCGTCAACCCCGTCATCTACCAGCCAAGACCTCATCGACTTGTCCACATCTCCAGATTCGTCAGATCCCCACGCAATCCGTGAGCACCTAGATGAACCAATTTTTGAACTCCCAGATGTGTCATCAAGCGTACAGGTACCCCTTGTCCCGATTAGACTTCCGTCTATCGATTCCGGTGGAGAAGAGGCTCCTACCTCACCAATTAAAATATTAAGACGGCCATTAACCTCTGTGATGACGAGTGGCCATGATCCAGTCTTATTTCCACGGCAGCCATACCATCAGAGATGGGAAGCTTACGAAGCTTCTGGGGAACGAATCTTCTCCTCTGCCGTTGAACCTCAAGTAGAAATTCCCTATAAATTGTCAATCACACCCAGACCTAAATCATCCACCCTAAGGCTACGAAATTTTTGGAAGCAAGTTAAACTAGATAGGAAAAGATTTTCCACTATTAACATCTCAAACTCAGACGACATCAAGCCTTATGCTGAAGTTCACCTGCTTGGGCGAAATATATCAGGACTACTGGACAGTGGAGTCACAGTAAGTATTCTAGGTAAGGGAGCCCTAGAGCTGCTATCCAACAGACAAGCCCAATGGTTGCAATATCGTACTGAGGCAGAAGTTGCGAATGGTTCCAAGACTCTAGTACTTGGTCATGTGAACCTCGATATAACCTTCCGCGGCGACACGAAGAGGCTACGCGTATACGTGGTTCCTAGTCTCACCCAAGAACTATACCTGGGAATCGACTTCTGGAGGCTTTTTAGGTTGGCTCCAGATGTCCTAGGTTTAGTTGCAGAAGTGCAAATTAGCTCAATTCCTGCCTCTGCTCCTGGTATACATTCTCTGACCATCGAAGAAGATAAACGTCTAAAAGCCACGAAACTTCTGTTCCGCTTCTTGCTACCTTAGGTCTCGGAAAGACAACCTTACTAAATCATAATGTAGGGGATGCTGACCCTGACCCAATTTCCCCCGCAGTCCAGGGTCTGATGGACGTTGAACTGCACCGAATGCTATCACTGGGCGTAATAGAAGAGAACCAGAGCCCTTGGAGGTCTCCAGTCGTACTGGTATGGAAGCCAGGAAAGGTCAGGTTATGTTTTGTCGCGAGGAAAGTGAATTCAGTTACCAAAAAGGATACCTATCCGTTGCCGCAGATAGATGGAATCTTGAGTCGCCTTCCACCAGCTAAGTTCATTAGTAGCCTTCACTTAAAGGATGCCTTTTGACAGATCCCTCTAGATAGAGATTCTCGAGAGAAGACTGCATTTACAGTACCTGGTCACCCTCTATACCAATATACGATGATACCGTTCGGTCTGTGCAACACCCCTCAGACAATGTGCCGATTAATGGATAAAGTCATCCCTTTTGATCTTAAAGAAAACGTTCTAGTGTATTTGGATGATCTATTAACTCTATCTCAAGTTTTCGATACCCACCTGGTATTACAAACACGGGTGGCGGACTGCTTGAGGAAGGCTGGCCTCACCATTAGCGTCGAGAAGAGTAAGTTCATCCCAGCTGGAGCGTGAAGCTTCAAAGTTTCGACTTCACTATAGAACACCGGAAGGGAAGCATTAATGTTGTCCCGGACGCACTGCCTCGGGTTCATTGCGAGCAGCTCTCAGTGACCGAAGATCGGGGCCCTTCAGTCAACCTCAGTTCTTCTCACTTCAACTCTCCTGAGTATGAAGAACTGAGGCTTAAAATTAAATCGAGCGCAATGAAACTACCCGATATGTGTGCACGCGATGGCTTCGTGTACATCCAGGCAGTTCCGAGAACAGGGGTTCCAGTTCAAGAGGAAGAGCCTTGGAAGCTCTGGATTCGAGAATATATCTCCTCCTGCCTTACGACCCCCTATGGGAAGTTAACCAAATACTGAACGTCCTTGGCAGCGACTTTACATAGATCTTTTAGGTCCATATCCCCGGTCAACCAACGGCAATGTCTGTATTGTAATTGCTATTGACCACTTTTCTAAGTACCCTGTACTAAAACCGTTAACGAAAACTTCTACTCAAATCATTTGTCAGTTGGTAGAAACCGAAATATTCCAAATGTTCGGAGTGCCGGAGACGATAGTCACCTACAATGGATCACAGTTTCATTCCTCTCAGTTCACCAAACCGCTGGAGAAATATGGCGTGCAACACTTGAGGACAGCAGTGTATTCGCCAAAGCATCAGAGATGGTTAATACGTCGATATCATCGGGAATTCGAGCATATATAAAGAACGAACACACAAGATGGGATGACAAGCTAAACCATATTGCTAGCTCCCTTAGGAGCTCCATTTATCAAGCAACCGGCTTCTCTCCCTACAAAGTCCTATTCGGTCTCCAAATGATTGAACACGGAAACTCATATATCCTCCTCAAGAGCTTAGGGACCCTGAGTGAACCCCTAGTAGTAGATGTTGCTGGTAAACTGCAGTTAATCGTGCGAATCAAATTAGTGTGAAGCTGGGCCGGCTGATTAAGTTAACTGAAAGGTTTGTCATATTCCACCAATAAGCAGCCCTAAGAATGCATCCGGCCAGTTTAACTGGTAGCTACAGGATATCAATGTGCCGCTTAGGACCCACCCAACCTAGCGGCCGGTATACATCTCGTTAGTAATTAAACTTTCTCAAACTTCCTCGCTTTACAATGCGTCAAAACATCTCCCATATGGTACCCTACGGAGGCTGCAACGCTGTAGGAATTCCAAATTGCAAACCGTCTTCGGAAAATTTAATCTCCGCCGTGCTAGCATACTTGCCACTTAAATTATCTTCTCGATGGCTCGATCTGTGTATGGTTGGTTCGGACACACCCTCGAACAAATGTTGATCTACGGTCGGAGGGAGATAAAAAGAGCGGTTGAGGCCTTGCAATCAGTTGGTTAGTTTACTGATTGTAGGGGATTCTCCGACTCATCACGGTGGAGGGGGACAGAGGAGTGCTGACCGACTGACTTTTTTAGGTTGCTGGCAGGAGAGTACGTCTCTGGCTTTCAATACCGAGACCGATGTCGAACTCCTGCGAAGAACTGGCAGGACTTCGGAGATGTGTCTCTGACTCATCACGCACGGAGCGAGTCCGACCAAGCCTTGCGACTTTCTCAACACCAGAACCGTATCCCGTCTGACAGAATTATCGTGGGTCGAGTCACACTGGAGCGCCCGCATCGATGAGGCCTGGATTAATGAACCAGCTAGCTCAGTCGAGTAGACAGAAGCGGCCATTTTTCAGCATCGTCTGCTATACGAGCGCCGCATACGATTCTGCGTGGAGAGAAAAAAATAGAAATGCGCGAGAAAGATGCCGGAAGAGGAGTGAGATGGATGATGGTGTGTGATTTTGACGGCAGAAGTTGCTAAAGGATCGGGCTGAAAATCGAGAAGAATCAAGGCAGTAAAGTGAGTTGAAAAACAAGTGAAAAAGCTAGAATTGGTCTAAGACCAATTCTAATGATACCCTAGATGAATGCACGTATGAAATTTCGTATGGTCACCCATTTGAGCAATTTTGATTTTTTGCATTGGTTTCTCGGATATATTTCTAGAGCGGCTCGTCGGACAGAAAAAATGTTTATAACCAATTTTATGGGATTTCTTATTCTGAAGAAGTTTTTAGTACAATAAAAATGTCTAGGACTGATCGTTTTCAAAGTATATGTAAAAAACCAAAATTTTTATATTGCAACACCAAGAAGGGGTTACCCGATTTAGTTCGTTTTTAAAATTTTATTTGCTATTAGTATGAAAACACAATGTACTAAATTTCAGCTTTCTATGTGGACGTGTTCTCAGGTAGTGTCCAAATATATCGTGGAAAACGAAATTTTTGTATGCCAACCCCACGAAGGAGTTGCCCGATTTGTCTCATTTTCGAACTTAATTTTACTTTTTTTTTTTAATGTCCGTATACAAAATTTCAGCTTTCTAAGTAAACGCGCTCTCGAGTTATCGTGCGCACGGACGGACGGACGGACGGACGGACAGACGGACATGCAAAAATCAAAATAACTTTTAATTTTATGCGGGAGTCTCCAATCCATTTTGCTCTACCCTCATTATTTCTGTGCGTTACAAACGGAATGGCAAACTTAGTATACCCTATAGATTTCATCTCGGGTATAATAAAGTTTAACAGTGAAAATTGGCGTAGTATCGGAAAAGCCAGAAATATAATTCAATTATCGGCGAGAAATAAAATTCAATTATCGAGACACTGGGGAAGAAAAGTCCTTGGGATAGGATTCAACCATATCCATTCAGTGTTTTCGAAGCTGAATATTGTCTATGCAGCGAGTCAAATAAAGTGTTGAAATCACAAGATTCTGTTAAGGTACTCCAGGCGGCCTCAAGGAAATTCAAGGACAATCAGGAAAGCAAAAATTATATATATATATACCAAGGTAGAATTTTACTAAAATAATTTCATCAATAGAGATACAAACAGCAGAAAGGGACTACATCCACTACGGGATATACGCATTGGTACATACATAGGTAGGAATTCAGCAATCACCAATTTGACGCTTCGCCATATGCCTGTAAGTATATACCATAAGGAAACATAGTAATTTTGTCTGACGCTACGGAATTAATAGTCCTAAACAAAAATGCAAATGTAGCTAGATCTTACGCTGTGTTATAAGGCAACATAAGGAAATAATATAAGTACGTTAGTTTATGAATTTTTTTTTATATATCAACATAAAGTATTTTAATGATACTGTTATGTGCAGTAGAAAGAGACAACTGGTGACATCTACTGGCAATGGAGAGTAAACGACTTCAGGTTCGGAGAATTGATTATGGAATCTACAGGAAGGTTCAGGAATAGAATGAATAGAACAGTCAAGAAGCTACTGGAATAGAACACTCCAGTATAATCCGGAGAGTTTCTAGGGTATAAATATAACAGTTGTCACCGCCAAGAAAAGAGTCTTGTCTTAGACGTTGCAGTGTTAACAAGCAAAAGTAATAAACAGACGGAGGTGTTGTAATTAGATTGCGATAATTGAAAGTACAGTGTTAGCGATAATTAGAGTTGAGTTGATTAATTGAATGATTGTGAATTTTTGTTGAAGTGAAGTGAAATAAAGAACTTCTATATTAATTACTTAATATTGTGTTTTGAATAACGAACCAAAGGCCACGCTCGCAGCAACTGGTGACAGAAGTGAATTAAATTCGCGAAATAAAGTGATGGCGATTGCCTTAAAAATTCAAAGTGTGATTAATTTTGAGAAATTGTGTAAAATTGTGAAAGTTCTGGAAAATAATTTATATTCATCTGTAAGAGAATTATTAAAGTAATGGGGCGCAAACTGGAGGAGCTTCGGATACAGGATTTGAAAGTGGAGTTAGGGAACCGGTCGTTACAAACGACAGGTCCAAAGAATGTTCTCGTCGAGCGACTGAGACAAGCTTTGATAGAAGAAGGGCAGAATCCTGAGACATCTGTTTTCAAAGATAACTTGGAAGAAACTGAAGCGGAAGAAAAGTCTGTGATGAACATGGAAAACGTTTTGGGCACTTTAATGAGTAAATTGCAGCTTTCATTAGCTCTGCAGATAAAAAATGCTTTTGAGGAAATAAGCAATTCTCTTGAGAAACAAAAGAGATTTCTGGAAACCCGTTTGGACGAACAAAAGAATGCTCTTAAGGATCAAAAGTATTCTCTCGAGGAGCAGAAGAAATCTATGGACGAACAAAAGAATTTTCTGGAATCCCGTTTAGATGAGCAAGAGAAATCTATGGAAACCCGTCTGGACGAGCAATAGAATGCTTTTGAGGAACAAAAGTATTTTCTGGAATCCCGGTTAGATGAGTAGAAGAAATCTGTGGAAACCCGCTTGGACGAACAAAAGAGTTCTCTGGAGAATTGTCTAGAAACTCGTTTGGAGGATCAGATAAATTTCCTAAAAAGTTCTTTAGAAGAACAAAATTTGACAATTGAAGGAATCGAGCAGGAAGTGGCGGAAGCTCAACAAAAAGTCACCGAGCAGCTTGACAGTTTTAAAACAGATCTGGAAAGAATAAAGCATCGTCAGCCTCTAAACGTAGCAGCTGAAATATCCGGAGCAGGTAGAATGAAAGCTCCAATATTTTGTGGACAAAATTCGTCGCATATCTTCAAGAGACAATTCGAGGCAGCTTCAGAGGTAAATGGACGGAATGATGAAGACAAAGCTATAGCTCTGGTGTTAGCACTTCGAGGTCCTGCGTCAGAGCTCTTACAAACTGTACCGATTGAAAATCAACGTAATTACTCTTCATTAGTACAGGCGATAGAATTACGCTACAGAGATGAACACATGCAGCAAGTATATGGCCTACAGTTGCGTAACAGGATTCAAAAACATGGCGAATTACTACAGAAACTGCAGGCATATGTAGAAAGATTAGCGCATCTTTCATACTCCAGCGTGAATGCAGATTTTCTCAATGAAAAGGCAACAGAAACATTTGTGAACGCTATTACAGATCAAAATTTACAACAATCATTAAGGCTAGCAGGAAAGAAATCAACAGCAGAAGCACTAGCCTATGCGTTAGCGTATGAATCCGCCAGACAAGCTTCACGGAGTGCAGTACGAGTGAGAGAAATTTCAGTGGAAGAATGTACTTGCAACAGAGTGCAATCATCACAGAGCCCGCCTTCACGTGGTGTCCTTCGATGCATGAACTGTAATATACCAGGGCACCTTCAAAGAGACTGCAGAAAACGTCGACGAGTGGAATCATCAGAAGAGGGGAAAGAAGAATGCCAAAGATGTCGAGCCAGGGAACAAGCTATTCGTGGAGAGACTAGATATCAAGCAGCGACTAGTCGCATCGTCTCTCCTCTTGAGCAGTCGGAAAACTAGTAAAAACCAACTTCGTGGGGCAGAAGTTGGTTGGTGGAATCGACAGCCCCGAAGTCATCATCCAAGTAGGTCAGTTACAGAGAAATAATAGCAGTCTTGTTATATATGGAAGTGTAGGAAAAAATGACTGCGCAGTCACTATCGATACTGGAGCTTCAAGTCCAATTATTAGAGCAGATCTTATTAAGAACAAATGGCTTCACAACACCACCAAATATCTACTAAGAACAGCAACTGGAGCGGCAGCACAGGTGTTTGGAGAAATAACTTTAGATGTTCAACTAGGCGAACTACTATTTCCTCACACTTACCTTGTTTCAGATATAATGGATGACTGCATTCTTGGAATAGACTTCATGACCACATACAAAATAAATCTGGATGTCGGAGAACGGATTCTCAAATATGGCAGTATAGAAATTCCTATGAGACTAGGAGAAGGAGCAGATTATCCTGCGAAAGTAAGGACGATGGTCTGCGAAAATATTACTCTTTCGCCATGCTCTGAGACACTAATATGGACTAAGCTTACTGATGACATCGGGACCTGCCGCTTCTATCTGGTAGAGCCTAACCCCACAAAAGTTACATCGAGCATCATCGTTGGCAAGACTTTAGTGAAGGCGGAAGGTGCAACATTAATTCCAGTCAGAGTGCTTAACACATCCGAAAAAGAGGTACAACTAAAAGAAGGTACTATAATTGGACATTGTGAACCCGTTTACCAAATCGTCAATTTGGATAATGGTATCAATGTCAAGGAAACAAAACCTATACCAGCTACTTCCCAACAGGTTCAGAAACTTTTTTCGTCCAGTGCCTTAAGTGAACAACAACACAACGATGCCAAAGAGGTGATCGATGAATTTTCGGAATTATTTGCAATGAATGATGATGACTATGGTAAAACAAATCTTGTCCAGCATCGAATCGATACAGGAGATTCCAGGCCCATTCGACAGACACCACGAAGATTGCCATTAGCCAAACAACCAGAAGTTGCAGACATGATGAACTCCATGAAGAAACAAGGCATCATAGAGGAATCTAACAGCCCTTGGACATCGCCGGTTGTTCTGGTTAGGAAAAAGGATGGCAGCACCCGATTCTGTGTAACTGCTTTCTCAGTTGGCAGTGGCTTATGGCAATTCAAAGTAATGCCATTTGGGTTATGTAATGCTCCAGCCACATTCCAACAACTAATGGAATGTGTTCTACGTGGTTTAACCTGGAAAACATGTCTGGTCTATTTGGATGACATAATAGTAATCGGAAGGACATTCGTGGAACATAAAAACAACTTACGGGACGTCCTGAAAAGACTCAAAGATGCAAAATTGAAGCTCAGTGCGAGTAAATGTGCTCTATTCAAAAATGAAGTTAAATATTTAGGGCACATAGTTTCATCACAAGGAGTGAGAACCGATCCAGAGAAGATAGAAGCCGTCAAAAATTGGCCAGCTCCAAAGGACAAACTTCAATTACGGAGTTTTCTTGGTTTAGTTACCAACTACAGGCGATTCGTGACAGGTTTTGCAGATATAGCAAGAAGCCTACATCAACTTACCGAAAAGGGAAGGCCGTTCATATGGTCGGATAAATGCAACGAAAGTTTTGAAAATTTAAAGCAACAGCTCTGTGAAGCTCCAGTCCTTCACTATCCAAAGCTGGGAAAAACATTTATATTAGACACGGATGCCAGCAATGAAGGTATTGGTGCAGTGCTTTCTCAGGAGGAGAATGGTCAAGAAGTTCCAGTAGCTTACTATAGCAAAGCACTTTCAAAGTCAGAGAAAAATTATTGTGCTACAAGAAAGGAGCTACTTGCCACTGTAAGTTCAACAAATCATTTTCATAAATATCTCTACGGGCAGAAATTCATCCTTCGCACCGACCATGCAGCGCTTAAATGGCTTCTGCAGTTTAAGAATCCTGAGGGACAAGTGGCGAGATGGATAGAGCGACTCCAGGCTTATGATTTTGAAATACAACACCGAAGAGGTCGTATCCATGGAAATGCAGACGCCCTTTCACGACGTCCATGTAAACTTGAATGCAAACATTGCGCCCGAATAGAAGAAAAAGAAACAAGAGCAACTATACAGTTGGTAACCGTGGAACCATCTACAGGTTGGGACAACGAGGACCTGCGAACAGCACAACGAGAAGATCCGGACATTTCACCTATTCTTGCTTGGAAAGAAGACATGGAAAGATCAGACTGGAAGGATATTTCGGAACGGAGTGAGAAGTTGAAAAGTTACTGGGCTCAATGGAACTCTCTTCATGTTGAATGTAGTATATTAAAACGCAAGTGGGAAGCACCTAATGGCGAATCTTTCCGAATGCAGATAGTCGTGCCGGCATCAAACGTCAAAGAAGTTCTAGAAGAAATGCACGGTTTAACTTCTGGAGGACATTTGGGAGTGAACAAAACCATTTCCAAAATACGATAAAGATTTTATTGGCTACATATGCGAGAAGATATGTAGGAGTGGTGCCGCAGATGCACTGTCTGTGCTGCTTGCAAAAGGCCGCAACACAGAAGCAGAGGAGAAATGCACAAGTATATTGTCGGAGCCCCTTTGAAAGGATAGCTATAGACATCGCTGGACCTTTTCCAGAAACGGATGGCGGTCGCTATATATTAGTTGCCATTGACTATTTCAGTAAATGGCCTGAAGTTTACGCAATCTCTAATCAAGAGGCAACCACAGTTGCGGAACAAATAATAACGAATTGGGTCAGTAGGTTTGGAGTGCATCACGAACTTCATTCGGACCAAGGACGGAACTTCGAATAGCGGACTTTCCAGGAGATGTGTAAAATGTTGGGAATAAGAAAAACTAGAACAACTCTTCTACACCCACAATCTGATGGCATGGTAGAGCGATTCAACAGAACATTGATCGAGCATCTAAAGAAAGTAGTTGACTAGCATCAACGCGATTGGGATCGACATATTCCTGTATTCCTAATGGCTTATATATCAGCCGTTCATAGTACTACCGGACAAACCCCAGCTAAATTCATATTCGGAAGAGAGATGCGTTTACCTAGCGACCTCAAATTCGGTACTCCCAGAGGTGAACAAAAGTTACCAGAAGACTACGTTTCGGAGCTGAAACAACAATTAACTGATGTACACGAGGCCACGAGGACGAAATTAGCAACAAATACTGATCGGAGGAAGACCCGCTATGACTTACGTGCTAATTCCGCAGGATTTAACGAAGGTGATCTTGTTTGGCTCTACAACCCGAAACGACGTAAGGGACGTTCTCCAAAATTGCAACACTGGGAAGTACCGTACTCAGTAGTAACTAGAATTAATGACGTGGTATAGAGGATTCAGCGTGGCACAAGATGCAACCATAAAATTGTTCATTTGGACCGCTTGTGTCAATACTACGAGCATCAAGACCGTGGACCACCTGTTGTTTGGGACGAACAAATTTAAGAAGGGGGCAGTGTTACGTGCAATAGAAAGAGACATTTGGTGACATCTACTGGCAATGGAGATTAAACGACTTCAGGTTCAGAGAATTGATTATGGAATCTACAGGAAGGTTCAGGAATAGAATGAATAGAACAGTCAAGAAGCTACTGGAATAGAACACTCCAGAATAATCCGGAGAGTTTCTAGGGTATAAATATAACAGTTGTCACCGCCAAGAAAAGAGTCTTGTCTTAGACGTTGCAGTGTTAACAAGCGAAAGTAATAAACAGGCGGAAGTGTTGTAATTAGATTGCGATAATTGAAAGTACAGTGTTAGCGATAATTAGAGTTGAGTTGATTAATTGAATGATGGTGAATTTTATATGATTAGAAGTGAAATAAAGAACTTGTACATATATTAATTACTTAATATTGTGTTTTAAATAACGAATCAAAGGCGACGCTCGCAACAATACTCAGCCTCCTGTTTGAATGTTAATACATATACTTATAGTTAGTTTTAGATTATTGCCGATATCGAGACACCCCCAAAATGAATTAATAGTACCAAGTAAAATGTATTAGTAGCTAGATTTCACGTTGCTTTATCTAGAGTAAAGAAAGGAATGGTATTAGTGTTTCAGTTTAAATTTTTTTTTTTTACACACATAATCGTGTCAATGCTTTTATTATACTTAGCCTCACGTGCTGACATAATACTCATTGAGAGAACTTCATTAGTAACGACTTTTGGCGGGCACCAATATGAAGACTTACAGTAACAAACGGCATCCTCGTCTCTACTCGAAATGGGATGGTGCTAGTAGTGAAGATTACGAAAAGATTTATTTTTTTTAAGTTTCAGCCCAGCCCATGCAATAACTTCGAGGGATGGAACAGACGGTAAACAATTATTAAAACAAAAAAAAACAAAAAAGGGAAGAAAATAGAAATCTTTTGCTGAGCTATAATTTTTTTTATAATTTTGCACCTTCCATAGAGTTTTGCTTTTATTGATGAGGGCAAATAGTAATTTTGTGCTAGTATCGAACTTCTCGTCTTAAATTTTTTTGCTAGAAAAATAAAAAAGGATTCCTGCCCTGTTACCGGCATAACATAAAAAAAAATGTATGTGAAATAAAATCTAGTTTCAGTCAAAATCAGCGATTACAATAACAACTCTCACTTATTCCAAGACTTGAGAATATTGAAGTTTAAATAAAAAAAAAGAAAGAAGAAAAATAAATTACAGCCCAAGACAATGGCCGTCTAATTTAAAGGTCACGTGAACGAAGGTATCATTCATTAGTTAAAGTTCTTGCGAGTTGCTCATTCCAGTTTGGTCAAGTCTAGGTAATAGAAACAGGGCAGTTGTGATATTGTAACCTGCGGCCTGCAAGAGGTAAAAGGATCCTGAATTGTGATAGGTGTTAAGAGATAGGAATAGTAGACATTGCCAAATAAATGAGTTATAATAACGTTATGGAGTAATAAACCTTTCATTCACCCTTTCTCTCTCCCGGAGCCCTGTTGATTCGGATCAGGGGTTGATCGACTTCGCTTAATTTTTTTCAGGCTTTTATAAGGACATCGATTTTACGTGCCGATGATGTCTTTGGGAGGATGGGGAAGGCACAGGAGGATCGTTTCCTTCTAATCCTCATCAAGCTATGGTAAGTGATGTATAATGTCTCTTCAGGACAACTGTGCAGTGGATTTTTTTTTGTTCCAGCTTTCTTTCCTTGGCACGAAATTTTTTTTTTCATGGCACATCGTAGCGGAGTTCTTTTCGGTTTACCCACCCCACCCTCTCTGCAATTAACCGAGGTGCTAGCGTGTCAGCTTGCCAGCATAGCTACCATGGAGTGAGTTGTGAGTATACGGACAGATGAGTCAAGTGTTACAGCAGTCGCTCAAGATAAAAGTTCCATAACAAACACCGACAATAATACAAATAGAGCGTAAAAAATTCTATTGAAAATGTGAATAATTTTTCAAATTCCATATTTTCTTCCTTTCCTTCACCCGTTATTTATTTTCATAACTTCATTATTATTATTTAAATATTTTTCTAACGAATCTTGTATTATCTATTCATATTTCACAAATTACAAGTGTTGCCAATATAAAAAAGTAAAGTATGCTGCAGCGTGTGGTTTCGCCAAATATCAACAAATCTGAAAAGCTCCAATCACGGTACAGAGAATAGCGTGGCAACGAATTATCGTTGTTGAACTACAATAGACGTATACGTAAGTATATTTACTTACGTAAAGCGAACTTGCGCTTTAATTTAACAGGCGTACACAAATTAACTTTAACTCGTGTGAGGGGAACTTTCGTTAAGTTTAAATATTCAATTTTCCGTAAGTATAGTGCGCTAAGAATCGCTCAATCCGTAAGAACGCGATGTGTCAAACAATTAAATTACTACTAAATGATTAAAAGTGCAATGTAAAAATTAAAATGGAATAAAAATGATACTGCCAGGTGCAGTGGTTCACTGAACTCATTTAGGTCAGCGGCTATCGAATTTCTGAATGCAGTATAGAGTTTGCCACTTTCTATAATACTGTCTACCTCATTACACCCGTCAACCTACCGCCTACTTTACTATAAATTACAACTTGATGCAACTGAATTGCTTGGAGTGTGATTTCCCTCCATATATTTTAATCGTCTATCCGATATGTTGACCCGCTATAATCAAGCTAAATGAAACCAATTCAAGTCATTCTTAGAACCAACGTAAAAGCTGAACTGAACAGATAATTCATTATATTTGATGTATATAGTTAGGGTATATAATTAGGTTTACTTTGAAGCTCAAGTATAAGTGTTCATTGGGTACCTATATTGAAAGGTAATTCAATTTGCTTGGTGTATGTAGTTAAGTTTAATTTTAAGTTCAGGCTCAAGTGTTCATTGGTTATCGCTACTGTTTAGTCGCTAAGACCCTCTATTACTTGTTGCTGTTCCATTTATTTATTTTTATCTATATTTTTCGGCACTATGTTATATCGTACTACAAATCTTTATATTATTACTACTATTATTTTCATTTTTACGGATTTGCTATTGTATAATCTGTCTATTATTTTTCTTTTGCTGCTCCAAAGTTACTCTAGGCTACTATGGCTGCTCTAAGCCTCCACTACTCTTAATTGTTTATGTTTGGTTTTGCTATAATATGCAACAATGTGTATCTACTACGTAACTCGCTTGGCGTGCCTTGGCACGGGTACTCAAATAAATAAATGTTTATGTTTGTTGCGAATTAATAGAAAGCACAAATCTTCAATTAAATGTTATGCTACCCGTCGGCTAGCAGCACACAGCGTAGGCCACACGGCGAATGTGTTGTCGACGAGACTCGGCCGTACGTCTTAGGTCTGACTGGGACGAGTGCCCGGGAAGACGAAAAAAAGAAAAGAAGAAGAAGAGAAAAAGAAGGTTTTTTTCTGGTAACGAGCTGCCAGCAGTGGAGACAAAAAAAAAACAGAGTTTGGTAAAGAATTTACATTCATCCGGTTAATCCGTGAGTATCGTGGCGAAATATATATATCGATTGAAAGTCCACATCCACAGTATAAGGAGCTAAAAAAACAAGACCACTACTTGTCGGTCGAAACATTTTTATGGGGGAAAGGGAGAACTTTTCCTTCGAAATAGAGTCCTCATTAAATAAGACGAGGGGTAGTCACTTTCCGATCCGTTAAAGATATTTATCATCCAGCAAAAGGAAGGACTGCGTTCATCGTCAAGGAACCATCTTGTAATCCTACTCCGTTTTACCTCAGACATTGTTATAGTCGTAGCGTATTGCATATAGCAATATGCTACAAGAATTACTGAAGCGTGTAGGCCGGCTGCGTCAAGCATAAAAAAAATGAACGCACCCCGACCGAGAGAAATGCATTTCCTCGAAAGCGAGGTGATATGTTGATGTGACGGTGTTGAAAGACTTTCCTTCCTTCTTTCTTTGTTGCGTCTAATTCCTCCCAGGCTTACCGTTGTGCACGTTGAGTTGCTTGGAGTAGCAGTATATGCTCAGCTCCTATTGAAGATCTGGAGTAGCTTGTTGAAGCTCAGCTCCTATTGAAGATCTGGAGTAGCTTGTTGAAGCTCAGCTCCTATTGAAGATTTGGAGTAGCTTGTTGAAGCTCAGCTCCTAAATGAAAATAATCTTCGCTTGATTAACACTGGTTATACTCGTATTGGAGTAGCTTGTTGAAGCTCAGCTCCTAAATAATTTACGACTGGATACTACTGAATTTACTTTTTTACTGAACATCTCTTTTGCATTTTCTTACTCTATATATACAAATTGTTCTTATTCTATCTATTGTATATACATGGAAAATGTCATACTTACTTCCCAGTACGGAAGATGTGCAATTTACTTCCGACTGTATTTTACTTCCGACTTAACACTTTGTGTACATAATGTTCACCTTGTACAAAGTGTTAAGTCACGCATATTACATTCTTCAATTAAATCGCGGCACTCGTCGCGTTTGTATACATACAAATATTTTGCAAGAACCAGAATCACTTGCTGTTTGTTGTTAATTTATGATGTAATTCTCGGGTTACAGTAGGCATTTGTGGCTTACTGTATTAACCGTGAATTAACATCTTGCTAGTTGCTACCTACATACATATGTTTTACCACCGGCGCAAGGTCGTCGTATTGCAACTAGAGACTTCTTGCGCGCAGGGCAATTGCGACATCTTCGCTGTTTTACATGAAGAATATTTGACGTAGGTCAATGATTGAAATTCTTCATGCAGCGAAAATGATGTAGTAGATAGGTATGTAGGCACAATGTTTTTCGTTATGCGTTGCAGTAAGTATGCTTTCTTCCTACATGATGTAGGTATGTACATATATGCATGTGCTTTAAGTATACTTTCTTCCTACATGATGTAGGTATGTATATGCATGTGCTACTTTCTACATGATGTAGGTATATGGATATGCATGTGCTTTAAGCATATGTATGTAACAAATCTCCCCCTTTTTATAAAAATGTGTTATTCTTGGAAGAGGAATAACGCACTAAAACATAATTCAAGCGTATGGTTCTTTTGGAAGCATGAGTTTAGTGATTTTTTATATATACTTAACGTCGAGCGCCGGGACTGGTATGTGGATAATGTAGTTACTAAAGGAAGCATACTTATTTATGCGTACATTAATTTGAGTTGGTTGACAATAGTTTTTTTTTTGAACATAGTTGGTATTTAATTAACTATACTAATGGTACAGTTAGACTTCATACGTACATCTAGGTATATAAAGTTTTAACATTATAGTTTAGCAAGTACATAGGTCTATTTGTTGATACTGGTTTGTTTTGTATTTCTTATTTAAGTTTTATTATATATATATTTTCCATTTGGAACTAGTGTCCATTTACAGTATGTATATGTGTACACATTGTTTTTTTGAACTTATCTAGATTTAAACTTGAGCTAAAAGTTATATAGGTAGTGTCAATAGTACATCTTATTTCTATAAGGTTTAATTATATGTTAATACATTTATAAATATGTATGTCTCTAGGTTTGCTCTTGATAAAGTTAGAAATTAGCCTGGTTATACATTTGAAAATACGCATGTGTGCGGGTTTATTCTTGATATACATTAGAGATTAGCCTGGCTATGCATTTGTAATATGTATGTGTGCAGGTTTAGTCTTGATATAACATTAGAGATTAGAGATTAGAGATTATTCTTGATCTAACATTAGAGATTAGCCTGGCTATACATTTGTAATATGTATGTGTGCAGGTTTATTCTTGATATACATTAGAGATTAGCCTGGCTATACATTTGTAATATGTATGTGTGCAGGTTTATTAAGGATATATGTATATATATTTTTGAATTTACATCTTAAAGTCAGATATTTCTTCTTATTTTGTACTATCTAAAAAAACCTTAGCTAACTCTTAAAGACAGATAATTCTAGTTATTTTTTACTATCTAGAAGGTTATGTTGAGAACTTATTTAAACTTAAAGACAGGTAATTCTAGTTATTTTGTATTATTTGCAATTTGTATTGAAAACTTAGTTAAACCACCTGTACATGGCGAGTGCGTGACATTGAATCTGGCTCTGCACGACTTAAAGAAGGCGGAAGTGGTGGTGGGGGTGGTATTGGCAAATTTTGCCGGCTATTTGCATGTGGAGGTTCGGCAGATCGGTGTTTGATTGCGTCCTTTAATTCTGAACGATTAGTTTGATAGATAGCTCTTCCTTTGTTTGTTGTTGTTGGAGGCATAAATAAACCTAAATCGGCACGAGGGGGTAGGCGTATCAAATTACGTAGGGAGATGTATTATTTTAAAATGAGAGCTAATCTTGCCTCGACCGCAGAGGAAAAGAGGAAATTTGAGAGGCTGGCATCGGACAAGTTAAGGCATATAAATGCCAATAAGAGGAAAAGAAATTCAAATGACGTGGTGTAATTTGATATATTGTCAAATTTATAGAATAAAAATCCAATTATCAGATTTCTTTTTTTTTAATGAATCTTCCTCCTCTTTTTTTTTTGTGTGTTCTACTGAATGGGCATGTTGGGTTTCCTTTTATTCTTGACTAAGAATTGTTGCCTCGTTTTTCTGTCTCTTTTTGTTTTTAAAGGCTTAGCTGTTATTCGTGAAATGGCTTCAGCCTGTTATTATGTACTGTTACTCTTCGTTTACCGATTTGAATAACAGTATTAACAGAATTAAGAACTTGTAGCACGAGATATGGACCTAGCCATATCTGGGAAAGTTTGTGTTTTTTTTTGCTGGATTTTTTAATAGGACTTTATCTCCTGGTCTGAATGTTACTGGACGCGCGTGCTTATCGTAGTGTTGTTTTGACTTTTCCTTGGCGTTAAGTAGATTTTTTCGAGCGATAGCATATGTTTTCTGTAATTTGTATTTCAGAAGGTGATAGTAACTTTCGTGATTGTATATTGGCTCTGGCTCTCTTCTTAGATTTGTGGGTACATCCGCTGTAAATCCAAACAGACAGTCCATTGGGGTGAGCTTAGTGCCTTCATGTGGACTATTATTATATACGAAGGCCGCGCCTCTCAGGAATCGATCCCAAGCCTTTGGATTTTCGGATACAATGGCTCTTAGATACTCCACAAGTGGTCTGTGGGTTCGTTTAAGTCCACCGTTGGATTGTGGGTGATAAGTGGATGTTTGTAGTTTTTTAATTCTTGAGAGCTTACAAACTCGTTTGAAGAGATCTCTTAAGAAATTAGAGCCCTGATCAGTTACTTATTTTTTAGGAATACGGTAACGAGTGATTATCTCCTGCTATCGTTTCCGCTTCGCCATTTGGCAAGGCGTAACAATCTACGAATTTCGTTAGATTGTCTTGGAAAGTCAAAATGTACTTATTTCCCGAATGGGTTCCTTCAAGAGGACCTACGATATCCAAATATACTTTTTCGAATGGCATTAGGGCAGTATCTGTTATGACCATTGGCATACCATACTCTGGACTTGCCTTCATTTTCTGACATTTAGTACATTTTCGAATATATTTCTCCACTTATATTTTCTCTTTATTCTTTTGTAAGTGTAGCGTTCTGTCCTCACGCTACCTTTTATTTTTCTTCCTTTTTGCATAACACCACGCAATGCTTCAGTCTCAGTTCCTCGTCACCTTTCTTTTGTTTATATTTCGAAATTTCTCCTGTCAAACTTTTCTTTTACCTTTTTTGTCTTTACGTACAATTTCTGAAAAAGGGCGACAAAAGTTTTATGTAATTTTTCCTATTTTTTGAAAAGTAGCCCTTGGCTACTTTCCCATTGAGACATTAATATCTGAAAAGAAGAAAAAGGTATATGTATACAATTTCGAGAAGCAGCCCTATGGTACTTCCCCATAATGCATAAAACCCTGAAAAGAAGGAAAAGCCAAAGCATGTCCAAAAAGAAAGAATTTAATTCGGGCAGAACTTGCACGAATTATATTCCTTCTTATGAACCCTGAAAAGAAGAAAAAAAAACCCCGACAACAAAAATATTGCCAAACGTAGAAATCTAAAATTGTGTTAAAACACGCACAATTGACAATTTCCATGTAGAAACTTACCGCTAGTCACCAACATCCTTGCCTGTCGGTGGCTGGAAGCTGGGAACGGTTTGAAGCAGGCAGCCGACTGGCAGTGAGTTCAGTGTTGGACAAGTTTCGGTTGAGCGCGCATCTCGGTGATCTTTGATCAGAAGAATTAGTGAAATTTTTTTTTTGGTTTAAATTAGTTTTTTTTTTTAAAAGAAAAAAAAAGTCTGTTCTGTGTAAGGGACGACGATAGTTCAGTTGAGTTTTCGCGAAAGTTCTTACTGGCGTCGAAATTGCAAATCCTGGAGGAACTCACCTGGATTACGTTGAATACTCCTCGTTGTGTGCGCGGCACTGAAACGATAAAATAAAAGGGAAATAATTTGTGCCAATGTAATTTCGCGATTATAATTTCTTCAGGAACTTACCTGAATTATGTTGAACTTTACTTCGTGGTGCGCTGAAATCATAATTAGACAAGGGAAATAATTTGTGCCAGTGTAATTTCGTCATTATAATTTCTTCAGGAACTTACCTGAATTATGTTGAATTTTTTTTTGTAATACGCTGGAACGATAAACATAAAAGGGAATTAATTTGTGCAATTCTATCATCGTAACTGTGATTTCTTCAGGAACTCACCTGAACTATGTTGAATTTTTTTTTCCTGTAATACGCTGGAACGATAAAATGAAAGGGAAATAATTTGTGCCAGTGTAATTTCGTCACTATAATTTCTTCAGGAACTTACCTGAATTATGTAGAATTTTACTTCGTGATGCGCTGAAATCATCATTAGAAAAGGGAAATAATTTATGTCAGTATAATTCGTCATTATAATTTCTTCAGGAACTTACCTGAATTATGTTGAATTTTTTTTTGTAATACGCTGGAACGATAAACATAAAAGGGAATTAATTTGTGCAATTCTATCATCGTAAGTGTGATTTCTTCAGGAACTCACCTGAACTATGTTGATTTTTTTTTCCTGTAATACGCTGAAACGATAAAATGAAAGGGAAATAATTTGTGCCAGTGTAATTTCGTCACTATAATTTCTTCAGGAACTTATCTGATTTATGTTAAATTTTACTTCGTGATGCGCTGAAATCATAAATAGAAAAGGGAATTATTTTGTGCTATTACATCGCCGTCATTATAATTTCTTCAGGAACTTACCTTAATTTTGTTGAATTTTACTTCGTGGAACGCTGAAATCATAATTAGACAAGAGAAATCATTTGTGCCAGTGTAATTTCGTCACTATAATTTCTTCAGGAATTTACCTGATTTATGTTGAATTTTACTTCGTGATGCGCTGAAATCATAATTAGAGAAGGGAAAGGCGGAGCAAGGAGCAGTTGGACCCGCAGTGATACCAGGACCATCAATTTTTTTTTATGAGGAGGAAATCTCGAACACTATCAGGCTTGTATGTATGTAAGTCCAAGGTAGACCACAAGGTTAGTTTTTTTTGCTCTGTGTTATCTTTAGCATTCTAATATTTCTTTTTATATATCAATTTGTTTTTTTTTATACATATACATATATCTAAACTTATAGGTGTTCTTTTTATATATACGATACTAGACAGGGCTAGTTAAGTCCCAGATAGGTAAGCGCTTTTAGGGTCAGAATTAAGATACCTAGCCGGGGTTAAACGAACGTAGGCTGTGAATGAAAACAAAAGCAGGGATGTTGGCATGTAATCGGGTTTCCTTCTTTGCTTGAGTGACTTCGCATAAATAAATCAGTGGTTTTGTAACAGAAAAAGAAAAATTTTCCTTTTCTTTCTTTTCCTTCTTTCCTGTTTTACTGCGCATGTAGCTCTCCACTCCTCCTTACTCTTTTCTAGTGTCCAGCGGTGGTGGCCCCTTTGCTGAGTGCCTCTCAGTTGATTTGTTCCTTTAGCAGTTTCAGCGCGATGGAGTGAGTGAGTTGCTTGTGAGGTATATCTGGACATGGGGCGGAACGCCTGAGCATACGAACACGCACCAAATGGGGCTAAGAATTTTCTTTCCGACTGCGACATCTTAGCCAGGGTGGATGGGGGCGATGGGCACAATCTACGTCCAGTCAGGACTCCACCACCATCTGAAGTCCACGCACTCTCTCTCTCTCTCTCTCTCTCTCTCTCGGCGTCTTACCTTCTCCGGGTGGTTAATCACTTGTACGGCGTTGTCCTTTCATTTCATTTTTTTTTCAGCACATAGCATCGCTGGCGTTATTTAATTTCATCACTTCCAGGTCTTTAATTTTCAGGTTGTACCAGTGGAGGCGAGCCAAGCCGAGTTGCAGAGTTCTCTTTGTCCGTCTGTCCGTCTGAAGTCCGTAGCAGAGTAAACAAATTCTCTTTTTGTATATATATAAATGCACAGCTTTCAAGCACCGAACGGATGTGGGTGGCAAGAACCACCCCAAGCCGGCAGACCGCTAGCGGCAATATGCTGTGCGGCCACCCACATATATCCCAGAAGTGATTTTTGCAGCAAGAGGTGTCAATGGCAGCGCCTATCCGCATTTATCGCAAGATGGATGTAGGTAGGGCTGACAATGGGCGCGCTCTTCGCTACAAATGGCGCCCAAACTCGGTTTTGTTTTTATCCTTAGTCAAGCTTCTCTTGACTAAGATGCAAATATTTCTTTCTTTTAGTTTAAGAATTATTTCGTTAGTTTCAAATCGTTTTGCCCCGTCTTCAAGTTATTCAGTAGTTATTTTTATTCACTCCTTCTTATTCCAATTTTGCGAATAAGCTTTATATTGCTCATTGCCGTTCGTTTCAAATGAAAGTCTTTTCGTCAATTTTAAAATGCAGCCTTTAGCTTCTTGAAACGAGTTGTCTTGATATGTTGCCAAAGGCCTGGTCTACGCAGAGCTACCTTTTTCTCCCGTAAAGCTCATTGCTTTCGTGGTAGTTTCTTTTTCCTCTCGTTAGATCTGGCTTTGGTAGCTGGCGAGATGGCTCGTGATTTGGCTTCATTGGCGTAACTTAGTAAAATCTCCTTCAATCACTAATTTTTTTTTCTCTCCTTCGCTCTTCTTTAGAGTTCCATAGCTATGGTGTGAAGTGCTCATCTCTTCAGTGGTAAGCGGGCTTTGTGCGCGAGGTGTACTTCGAGGTTAGGCTTCAGCTCGCGGACACTGCTTTGATGACCACTTCTCTCTAGGTCCGGAAGAACCGCGTAAATGTCCCGACCCCTGCTACAAGTCGGTGAGCGATAATTGCCACCTGCGTAATTTATTCCTTGTGGTAGGGATCGTGACAGCCGTGCGATTCGAACTGGATCAGTAGGCTCAAAATGTGTTCAGATACTACGCTTCGCGCTTGCGTGGCGCTCTGCTCCCATGATTCCATTCGGGGTTGTCTCGATCACTCTGACAGGGGGATGGCTGGTTAGCATCCTCTAGATTGGTATCCGACTTGGAGTGATTGATACAATATCGGGGCGGTAACCTTGGAGCGGAGTCCCGCGTGAGGTGAAGACGGTTGAATTTCCTTGTCTTTTCTTTGATTATTCCTCATGAACGTTCCCTAATTTGAAGTGCCGGGATGTTCAGCTGATCAGTGGAGGGTGGACGTCGTATGCATAGCATACTACTCCGAGCTTAAAGGTTCCGTCCACATCTGCTGGTTCCAGGAAGGAAGTCAGTATTATGTTTATTTTAAGGTTTTATTGTGAGATTTTGGTTTTTGCTTATTTTGGAAATACCGTATCGTATCCTAAGTAGTAATTCGAGCATCGGTAGCTTATAGTTAGCGTCTTACAATCCTATTTGTAGTTATAGTGAGTTATATGGCTGGTGGAATGCTTACCTCTAGCGTAATACAGCTATCGGGCATTTCTTAAGTAATTATAGCCGGTTAGACTTGAGTTATCTTTATGGTATGATCATTTAAAAATTAGTTATCCTAGTTTTACTTCAGCCCTCCGTAGAATATGTAGTTTAATCTTAGTTGCCTTTGCAACATTTCAGGCTCTTATATTTCGTAGTAGTTATGTCATGTCAATAGTGGACTACTTTTGCAACCTTCGAGTTATGGTAGCCAGCTTATTTAAATTTAGTCATCATAGTTTAGGAATAGTTTATATTATTCGGCTAGTATAAATCCCTTTAGTTATTGTCGTTAGATTATAGTCAGACTACTTTAGCTCCGATGTAAATTTTCTTTGCGCTGTCCTAGTTAAGTTTACCTTATCAGAGGTTTCTCCATGGTTATCGTTACTTGAAGTCGAATAACTGGCTACGATCATTATATCGTATGCATTGGGGTTTTTTTCTTATTATTGATTTCGTTACATATTATCGCTACGGCTTCTTTCCTGAGTGCCGGCAGCCATTGAATCACTGAACAACCGGTACCGATCTAGTCCGAACTGCCGCCTTGGCGGTTGATGAACGAAGCTCATCCTCAAGATGCAGGTACCTGCCAAGGTGGTAGAACTAATAAATCTACATATCCTCCTTTTCCCTTTTTTTTGTTGCCCCTTTCCACTAAGAGACGTTGAGAAATTGAGAGAGAGTTGGAGAGAGTTTGAGAACGATTTGTTTCGTTCCAGTTCGCAGAACTAGATTGTGGAAATGTTGTTGTGGGTGTGTGTTCGGGTGGACCGCTTCATGGCCAGACCACCTCCTTCGTATGATCTAGCATTTTGAATATTAGTACGCTCAATCTACAGATCTTCCCCTTGGATGCACAATAAAGTAATATTTTTGAATTTTCGTTTGAATATATATATATATATATATATATATATACGCATAAATTTGGTATGAGTAATTTATAGATCTCTCATTTTAGAAATATTTGAAGGTTCAGCCCTGAATTTTCGTTTGAATTTACATAGTTATATACGCACAAATTTAGTACGAATAATTTCTAGATCTTCCTCTTTGGATGTACAATAAAGTAATATTTTTGAATTTTCGTTTGAATATATATATATACGCACAAATTTAGTACGAGTAAGTTATAGATCTTTCATTTTAGATCTATCCTAAGGTCAATGTCCTCGATAGTTATATTTTTGTACACGCACAAGTTATAGATATTCCTCCTTCAAGTATCATAAAGTCATTATTTTGAGGTTTTCCTTTAATTTACACCTCCATAAGCGCACAAATTTGAGACGCACGCTTCTACAGATCTCCGTCTTAGAATCTATCACAAGATTACTATCCTAGAGTTTCTTTTAAATCTACACAATTACATACGCACAAAGATCGTACACGCACATGAATACATCTACTCAAAGTTTTCTTTTCCTTCCTCCCTGTCTACTCACGTTGCAATTAGTCTTTGGTACCACCCGGTGTTATTGGTAAAGGTTTTCCTTTTCTTATATAGTGCATATTTAGGCACAGCTACACTTACCACGGTTCGGGATTGCGGTTATCCCATCTGACCTACCACTAGGATAACTCGTCTCTGGCAGACACAGAAAGTAGTAACAGGGCTTCACGCTATGGCCGGCATATCTCACCAAGACACTGAGCTCTGCATTGGCGACGCGATCCCCCAGCCGCAGATAAGATGCGATTCCAAAGCAAGACAACGTACACGACGCTATCAGGCCCTGCGAAGAGGCATAAAGGCCGCCATCACCGAAACCGTTATTTCAAACAACGAAGACCCACAGCCTATTGCCGACGTATTCATTTACGGGGAAAGGATATCTGGCATATTGGACACCGGAGCCAGTGTCAGCGTGCTCGGCCTTGGCGCAGAGCTCTTTTTGGGAAAGCCAGAGGTCCGTTTCCATTCGCTGCCGTCAACTGTGTCAACTGCAGACGGACAGCAACACCGAGTGCTAGGTCACATCCGAGTCCTCGCAAGGCACGGTGAGAAAACACGCCAGATTCGGTTCCAGATTGTCCCGACCTTGCAACAGCCTCTATATCTGGGAACTGACTTTCGGAAGGCCTTTGGCCTATGTCCTTAAGGAGCGTCTTTCGTACCCATAATTTACCGGCAAGCTTCACTTGCAAACTAAAGGTTAACACATAACTCTCTTACGGCCTCATCAGTGTGGGTGATACACCTTTTTTTTTGTTCAACCAGTTAACCTTTCCCTTGTCGGACAATCTGTCAACCTCAACCCATATGGTACCCTACGCGTAGGAAACTACAGTAGGAATTCCGCTTGCTTAACCCTCTGGATTAGCCTCGATATGAGGATTTTATTCTTTCCTGTCTCTTCTTCATATTTCCAATTCTGTGGTGTTCGAGCAAAAATTTTGTAAACGGACAATGAACCCATCTCTACCTCAATTGTGTATATGTTTCCACACTAATCCCGTCTGGATTAGCCTCGGTATGAGGATTTTCTTCTTCCTATCCCTTGTCCATTTTCCCCTAGTTTTTTTGTGCGATGCGGTGCACTAGCGAGTTCGGGTTGTAGAACCAGGTTTGTGGCGTATGCCCGGCTTGAGAATCTGGTGGGTCTTCCCCACGTTGGGCGCTGCTACGAGTATTTTCAACTATTTCTCCCGCTGGTTTAGGGGTTTAGGTTTCTGTTTGGCCCGGATTGAGACTCTTATCTCCGTCGGTCGTCCACACGCTGTAGCGTTCTGTCCTCACGCTACCTTTTATTTTTCTTCCTTTTTGCATAACACCACGCAATGCTTCAGTCTCAGTTCCTCGTCACCTTTCTTTTGTTTATATTTCGAAATTTCTCCTGTCAAACTTTTCTTTTACCTTTTTTGTCTTTACGTACAATTTCTGAAAAAGGGCGACAAAAGTTTTATGTAATTTTTTTTTTTTTTTTTTTGAAAAGTAGCCCTTGGCTACTTTCCCATTGAGACATTAATACCTGAAAAGAAGGAAAGGTATATGTATACAATTTCGAGAAGCAGCCCTATGCTACTTCCCCATAAAGCATAAAACCCTGAAAAGAAGAGAAAGCCAAAGTATGTCCAAAAAGAAAGAATTTAATTCGGGCAGAACTTGCACGAATTATATTCCTTCTTATGAACCCTGAAAAGAAGAAAAAAAAAACCCCCGACAACAAAAATATTGCCAAACGTAGAAATCTAAAATTGTGTTAAAACACGCACAATTGACAATTTCCATGTAGAAACTTACCGCTAGTCACCAACATCCAGGAGACGAAAACGGCAATTCGCCTAGCCGTAAAATATCGCATGATAGCAGCAGACAATAGATCATTGCTAGCCCGACCGAAAATTCCGAGAAAATTTTGCTCCACAACGAATGGTCGGTGGCAACGATTTTTCTGAAAAAAAGGTACACGGACACTCGTACGTAGGAAGAAGCATTGCTGGCCGGAGAGATTTCGGTAGTCGGCCGAAAAGAACAAAAATTGCTTGCCTGTCGGTGGCTGGAAGCAGGGAACGGTTTCAAGCAGGCAGCCGACGGGCAGAGAGTTCAGTGTTGGACAAGTTTCGGTTGGGCGTGCATCTCGGTGATCTTTGATCAGAAGAATTAGTGAAATTTTTTTTTTTGGTTTAAATTTGTTTTTTTTTTTTGAAAAAAATAATTAGACAAAGGAAATAATTTGTGCCAGTGTAATTTCGCGATTATAATTTCTTCAGGAACTTACCTGAATTATGTTGAACTTTACTTCGTGGTGCGCTGAAATCATAATTAGACAAGGGAAATAATTTGTGCCAGTGTAATTTCGTCATTATAATTTCTTCAGGAACTTACCTGAATTATGTTGAATTTTTTTTGTAATACGCTGGAACGATAAACATAAAAGGGAATTAATTTGTGCAATTCTATCATCGTAACTGTGATTTCTTCAGGAACTCACCTGAACTATGTTGATTTTTTTTTCCTGTAATACGCTGAAACGATAAAATGAAAGGGAAATAATTTGTGCCAGTGTAATTTCGTCACTATAATTTCTTCAGGAACTTACCTGAATTATGTTGAATTTTACTTCGTGATGCGCTGAAATCATCATTAGAAAAGGGAATTATTTTGTGCTATTACATCGGCGTCATTATAATTTCTTCAGGAACTTACCTGAATTATGTTGAATTTTACTTCGTGGAGCGCTGAAATCATAATTAGACAAGGGAAATCATTTGTGCCAGTGTAATTTCGTCACTATAATTTCTTCAGGAACTTACCTGATTTATGTTGAATTTTACTTCGTGATGCGCTGAAATCATAATTAGAGAAGGGAAAGGCGGAGCAAGGAGCAGTTGTACCCGCAGTGATACCAGGACCATCAATTTTTTTTATGAGGAGGAAATCTCGAACACTATCAGGCTTGTATGTATGTAAGTCCAAGGTGGACCACAAGGTTAGTTTTTTTTTGCTCTGTGTTATCTTTAGAATTCTAATATTTCTTTTTATATATCAATTTGTTTTTTTTATATATATACATATATCTAAACTTATAGGTGTTCTTTTTATATATACGATACTAGACAGGGCTAGTTAAGTCCCAGATAGGTAAGCGCTTTTAGGGCTAGAATTAAGATACCTAGCCGTGGTTAAACAAACGTAGGCTGTGAATGAAAACAAAAGCCGGGATGTTGGCATGTAATCGGGTTTCCTCCTTTGCTTGAGTGACTTCGCATAAATAAATCAGTGGTTTTGTAACAGAAAAAGAAAAATTTTCCTTTTCTTTCTTTTCCTTCTTTCCTGTTTTACTGCCATGTAGCTCTCCACTTCTCCTTACTCTTTTCTAGTGACCAGCGGTGGTGGCCCCTTTGCACTCAGGGCCTCTCAGTTGATTTGTTCCTTTAGCAGTTTCAGCGCGATGGAGTGAGTGAGTTGCTTGTGAGGTATATCTGGACATGGGGCGGAACGCCTGAGCATACGAACACGCACCAAATGGGGCTAAGAATTTTCTTTCCGACTGCGACATCTTATCCAGGGTGGATGGGGGCGATGGGCCCAATCTACGTCCAGTCAGGACTCCACCACCATCTGAAGTCCACGCACTCTCTCTCTCTCTCTCGGCGTCTTACCTTCTCCGGGTGGTTAATCACTTGTACGGCGTTGTCCTTTCATTTCATTTTTTTTTCAGCACATAGCATCGCTGGCGTTATTTAATTTCATCACTTCCAGGTCTTTAATTTTCAGGTTGTACCAGTGGAGGCGAGCCAAGCCGAGTTGCAGAGTTCTCTTTGTCCGTCTGTCCGTCTGAAGTCCGTAGCAGAGTAAATAAATTCTCTTTTTGTATATATATAAATGCACAGCTTTCAAGCACCGAACGGATGTGGGTGGCAAGAACCACCCCAAGCCGGCTGACCGCTAGCGGCAATATGCTGTGCGGCCACCCACATATATCCCAGAGGTGATTTTTGGAGCAAGAGGTGTCAATTGCAGCGCCTATCCGCATTTATCGCAAGATGGATGTAGGTAGGGCTGACAATGGGCGCGCTCTTCGCTACATAAGTTTTAATGACTCCTTGGTGACCACCAAATGCAGAATCATGGTAGTCCCTTAAAATTATTTGAATTTCTTCAGGGTCTGAAATAATTTCAGGTGATTTATTTTGAGAATTCAATGAATGATTGTTCGAAGGTAAGTTGCCTAGCTCAGATGTACTGTTTTCAGACTGGCTTCTGTTAGTTGAATCGATTTCAACTGAGTTGTTTTTGGAGTGCTTTAATTGCTTTTGAATTATTTGAGGAGTTTTTTGGTATTGAATTACTTCCTCCAACTTAATGTCTGCCTCTTTTGATTGAGCTCTAATGACAACATAGCAATGTGCTGGTTTGGAATTTGATTGTGGCGGAGAACTACAATCGTCTATGTCAGAATCGGCTCGTTGGTGTACCTGAGCTTCCACATTGAACGAATTGGGGTTTGCTTGGCTTAATTGGGCAGGTATTCGACTAAGCGCGTCTGCATTAGTGTTATATTTTCCAGGCTTATATTCAATTGTGTAGTCAAACTCTGGGAGTTTATGGTGAAATCTGACTAATCTTGTAGTTGGGTCCTTCACATTGAATACGCCTTTCAGGGGCTCGTGGTCTCTGTAGACCGTGAACGTTCTGCCCTGTAAATAACACCTGAAGTTCCTGGCGGCCCATACAATAGCGAGTAACTCTTTTTCTATTTTGGAATATTTTTGTTCCGCCTTATTTAAACTTCTACTTGCATACGCTATTGGCTTGTCCTTGCCTATTTCCCCTTGGGATAAGACAGCTCCCAATGCTTCGTTGCTAGCATCTGTTGTTATATTAAAGGGTTCAGTAAAAGCAGGATATGTGAGAAGGGGAGGATTTACCAGCGACTTTTTAATATCCTCGAAAGAGTCTTGGCACTTTGGTGTCCAAGTAAATTTAACATCTTTGCGTAACAGGTTGGTTATTGGTCTGACTATTTTTGAAAAGTTCGGAATGAGCTTGCGGTAGTAGTTAGCCAACCCAAGGAACGATTGAGTTTGTCTAACAGTTCAAGGTTGAGGAAAATTTTGGACACAACTCGTTTTGCTGGTGTCTGGAAGTGCTCCTTCATTTGAACATTTGTGTCCAAGGTAAATCACTTCTCTGCGAAGGAACTGGCACTTTTCGGGTTGTAATTTAAGGTTATGTTCTCTGAGCCTGTCGAATACCTTAGTCAATTTCTCGTTGTGATCTTGTAAATTTGTTCCATAGATTACAATATCATCGAGATAGACAAAGCATTCTAAGCCTTGGAGACCCGTTAGAATGTAATTCATTAATCGCTGGAAGGTCGCAGGCGCGCCTTTCAGCCCAAATGGCATTCTCTTAAATTCATTGTGCCCATATGCAGTACTGAACGCAGTTTTGGGTCTATCCTTTGGATCAACAAGTACTTGGTGATACCCGCTTGCAAGATTGAGTGTAGTAAAATATCTGTAGTGCCCCAGTTGGTCCAATATATCCTCTATTCTAGGTAATGGAAAAGCATCCCCTATAGACTTCTCGTTAATTTTACGGAAATCTACTACTACTCGCCAACGTTTATTGCCGTCAGGTCCAGCTTTCTTGGGAACTACTAGTAAAGGGGAATTCCACGGGCTTTTACTTAATTGGATTATGTCATTTTCTAACATTTCCTTAATTTACTCATTTATGACTGCCCTATGCGTTTCTGGGAGTCTATACATTTTCTGGTTTATGGGTGGTTGATTATGTAATGTGGGAATGGTATGTTTTATACTGTTAGCTTGTCCCCCTTTAGATGGAAAAGGTCATTATAGTCATAACATAGTTCCAGAATTGATTTTCTCTCTTCGTGGTTTAAGTTTTTATCCAACAGTAATTCTTCACGTAAGGCCGCAAGTCTGTTTTGATTATAATATTTAATGCGGTTCACGTTTATTGAATGTGGATTGGAATCGAATTTTGACTTGTCGTTTTTGACATTGTGTGCTTTTGTTTGGTGCACGAAGGAAAGTTGGACCACCCTTTTTCTGGGAACCTTGGGTATTTATGTCGTCCAAGGGTAAATGGAGATACTATACGTTATAAGAATTAATTGGACCTAGAGTAAGCGTTAAGCTCGTTAGGAATATTGGTTCCGTGTTTACGTTAAAACTGATAATGGTATGAAACTTCTATGAGGACTAACTAGACAATTTGCGACAAATACTCCTTCTTGAATCTCCTGAGACAAACAGATCATTTCCTGGTCTATTTGTAACGGTATGCTTAGTACCATTTGAGATCGAGGGGGTATTCTATTAGATCGCTGAAGTATTACTTCATATTGCCTACTTTCATCTTCACTCTTGTTTCTAAAGTTGCTCGAAGTTTCTTCCACTGGTGGTAAAGCACTCTTGCTATCTGGTGCCCGTGATTTAAATTGCTCCTCCATTTGATCGCTTGGTATTTCCTCTCCATCGTCTAGGGATGTTTCGAGAGGTACCGTGAAATCAATAGGGTTGGTTTCCGTGCGAGGAAACCGGAGTAATTTATTAGGTCCTTCAATATTGCAATTTTTTGCAAGAAAGTCATTGCCTAACAGCCCATCGTGAGAAATTTGGGCGTCATTTTCTACAACCTGGAGTTTACACGGGATACTGCGGCTTAGTAAAAAGTTGCCTTGGCAGTTACCCAATGTTTCTCCTTCTCCAAATGGGGTTTTCAGAGTCACCTTTTGGCTTTGCTCTATCCGTTCTGGTGTATCCAGTGCTTTCCGTTTGATCAAGCTTACTTCTGCTCCAGTGTCTACTATCAGCCGTACCGCTGTGTTTTTACTTATATCTAATGGTAACTCTACCACTGAAACTTTTTCCCTTATATGTGGTTTTTTCTGTTTGAGAGCACCCTGACGTATTTTGAGAGATTTTATTTAATATCGAGCCGGGGATTTTTCGGTCGACAGTGTGCCGTTTCCCGAATGTGTGGCCTCCCATCGGCGCTTCTGCTGACATGTGGACACGGTATGCCCTCTTCTACCACAAAAGTCGCACATATTTTGTATATGGTGAATTCTCGGTTCCCGATTTGCAGGTCCCCACCGAATATTGTTGCTAGTGTTTGCATGTTCGGGTGATGTTTTAGCAGTTTGCTTACAATATTGGGCATCATGGCCCTTTGTTCTGCAGTTAATACAAAAGGGAGTATTCTTGCGTTTTAGGCATTCGTCGTACGTGTGCCCTTTGTAATTGCAGTAGCTGCAGGTGATCTTATTTAAAAGTACTTTTTTGTTTTTCGTACTTTCTTTCCTCCTGCTGGTAAGAAGAGTTCTGGTATGGAGGTGGACTCCTGAAGATTTCCTTGTCATACTGGCTTGATTAGAGCGCCACTTATTTTCAGAGTTTCCGTCGATATTAAAAGATACTGAAGGTACCCTTGTCGGCTTAGGTATGGGTGGTATACTAAATTCAGTTTTTATGTTAGGCTTCCCTAGCTCATTTGCGTAAGGGTAAGGAGAAAAATTTTCACTATTGTGTATAGGGTGACCATAGGCATTTGAAAGATTCGTGCTATTTGGTCGACATAAGTGATCCATTTGGAAAGAATGTGTAGGAAGAGGAATGTAATTTGTGGGTTGTGGTAAGAAAAGGAGTCCTTGTTGCAACCTTTCCATATCTAATGCCTTTTGAATGAGATTTTCTAAAGAATTTTCATTCAAAGTAAGTAAATAGGCGCTTAGATGGGCATTAGTTGCACCAATCTTTATGGAAGCCATACCAAAGTCTTCAATTTGTTGTTTTACTACTTTAAAGTTTTCCGCTTCGTATTTACTCTGTGCTGCTTCGTAGCATTTTATTAACAGACTCTTTAGTCTATTAGTAAATGAATTAAATGACTCCTGTGGATATTGTCGGCAAGTTATCAGCTTGTTAATTAATTCATGATAAGTTTCACGGGGTAAATACGTTCGGTAAAGCAATTCTTCCACTTCCTCCAATTTCGTGAGAGCACTGGATGCGATCAATTGATATGCATTTCCTCTCAACCTGGTTGGGAAAATTTGCATAAATACTGTCTTTTCTTCTTCTCCTAGACACTACTGTACCTGTTTACAACAGCCTATGAATGTTTGTAACTCGGTGAGAATTTGTCCACTTATTTCTCCAGATAACAGGGGCACCATCTGAGCAGTCAGTTTTACTACTTTTTCGTAGTTTATAGACATTTTGCCTGTTTTGTTTGTTTGATCTATTTGGGAAATGTGTTGACTATTTTCACTCGAATTTGATGTGGTTAATGGCTGTTTGGGTATTAAGGCGTCCAAATTATGAGTTCGTGCCAGGAAGCTAATCAAACTATGCCTTCTGAAGCGTTTACCTGAACGGTGTTCGCGGTACCAATTTATAGAAGGTTTACCTTGGGATGTACTTCGTTCGGCTCTTGGGCTATCAGGAGGGCTGGTATTGTCGAACGACAATGAACGTATTGCTACCTCAAAATCTGAGCAAGGAGGGCTTTGATCAGGTCTGTGCATGAAAGCAATCCCAATGAAGTTTTGATTAATGTGAGGTAGTTTAACTAAGTAAGCATTGAATGGAGGCGTGTTTTTGTCCCTTCTTTACACTGAGTTCAATTAATTATACCTAGCTATGTAACTTATTTGGGATGGGAGAGGGCAATAAGTGATAGCGAATTTCTTTCTTGAAATGTTGTGAATTTTCCGGAGAAATTCGGCTAATCGCTTTTGCCTTCTTTACAAATTTAGGTATGTAACTTACTTAAGTAGCGTCGGTTTGTTGGAGATTTCACTGGCCAATTTCTTTCTCTTTTTACTGTCTTTTTACACTTTCGGCGCTGATGAATTTCAGATGACGGGTGTTCCGCTTATTCTTATTGATGGCTGGTAGAATTAGACCAGAAGTGCCCTAGCGTCCTTCCTTTGACGCTAGTTTTTGGGGGGTAAGATGTTCTTACGCTCACTTCTATGTAGGTTCGAGGATCAAGGTTTTTCAAGTGTGTTGTATTAATCAACTTCCTTGATCCTACCGGCTGCGCCAATTTGTTGAAAGACTTTCCTTCCTTCTTTCTTTGTTGCGTCTAATTCCTCCCAGGCTTACCGTTGTGCACGTTGAGTTGCTTGGAGTAGCAGTATATGCTCAGCTCCTATTGAAGATCTGGAGTAGCTTGTTGAAGCTCAGCTCCTATTGAATATCTGGAGTAGCTTGTTGAAGCTCAGCTCCTATTGAAGATTTGGAGTAGCTTGTTGAAGCTCAGCTCCTAAATGAAAATAATCTTCGCTTGATTAACACTGGTTATACTCGTATTGGAGTAGCTTGTTGAAGCTCAGCTCCTAAATAATTTACGACTGGATACTACTGAATTTACTTTTTTACTGAACATCTCTTTTGTATTTTCTTACTCTATCTATACAAATTGTTCTTATTCTATCTATTGTATATACATACATAGAAAATGTCATAATTACTTCCCAGTACGGAAGATGTGCAATTTACTTCCGACTGTATTTTACTTCCGACTTAACACTTTGTGTACATAGTGTTCACCTTGTACAAAGTGTTAAGTCACATTCTTCAATTAAATCGCGGCACTCGTCGCGTTTGTATACATACAAATATTTTGCAAGAACCAGAATCACTTGCTGTTTGTTGTTAATTTATGATGTAATTCTCGGGTTACAGTAGGCATTTGTGGCTTACTGTATTAACCGTGAATTAGCATCTTGCTAGTTGCTACCTACATACATATGTTTTACCACCGGCGCAAGGTCGTCGTATTGCAACTTGAGACTTCTTGCGCGCAGGGGTATTGCGACATCTTCGCTGTTTTACATGAAGAATATTTGACGTAGGTCAATGATTGAAATTCTCATGCAGCGAAAATGATGTAGTAGATAGGTATGTAGGCACAATGTTTTTCGTTATGCGTTGCAGTAAGTATGCTTTCTTCCTACATGATGTAGGTATGTACATATATGCATGTGCTTTAAGTATACTTTCTTCCTACATGATGTAGGTATGTATATGCATGTGCTACTTTCTACATGATGTAGGTATATGGATATGCATATGCTTTAAGCATATATATGTAACAACGGAAAAAGAGGAAGAGACTGACATTTGCCTTGTGTTTTTTGATAGAAAGGTACGCTAGTTAGTGAAAGGACGGGCAAGAACAAATATCTGAAATTCTCGGTTGGCATCGTTCCCAAAAGAAACCTTCCGCTGTCACCAACCGTAATCAAAAAAAATATCATGCCTGCATACAAAAACTTGCACTCACCCAGTCCTGAAGGGACCTTTACGTCACTTATCTAAGTTCCAGTGAATGCGCAGATGTTCTGCCTTCCTTGCCAAGCCCCATCCTCCCATTGACTTTGGCTGGCAGTGTTTCCAAAGTCCCTTTGTTGACCTGTAAAAGAGATTAAAGCGGACCTACACGACCCTAGGATGAGAGGGCTCCAGGATGTGAGAGGAGGAAATAAAAAGGCTCATCGTATCATTACGTTACGAAAGTTCATTCGTCACTAGTATTAATGTGGATTTTAGGCTAAGTTACATTTAGGATACTAATGGCAGTAAAGCCCAGCCTAATCTTTAACACAGTCTTGTGATGCCAAGTTAGAACTTCATTTACAAAGAAAATAGAACTGTAGCGTAATCTACAATGAGGTTTGTACTGCAGCTGAGGGACTGTGCTAAGTATACCTAAGTATATCTATGCCAATTGAAAGTCTAATGCTAGTTAAAGTGTAATTATTAAAATATGTGAATATATGTCTACCGTGAAAATTCAAGTGCAAAAGTAGGTAAGTATATAAGACGTATTCCTAGCTTAAGAGTTCAAAAGCAAAAATATATGTGAACATATGATAAGTGTGCCTAAAGGGACAGCTATAATGCAAGTATGTATTATATATGTCTAACATGAGAGTTCAATTGCAAAAATATATATATGCATATATGATAGATAGATACAATGACACAAAAATAGACAAAAAAATATAACAAATAGGTATAGAAAAGTTTTCAAACAAAATTAAAGCATAAAAATTTGTAGCACATTCTATAATCAATCTGAATGTTTGTTACCATCGCATCTTGAGAACCGTGCGTGTTCGATTTAAATCGACATACAAGAATTTAAATATAGACTTTCATTCATTGCTTTTCAATCAATTTTACAGATTCAAAAAAAAAATCAAAGAAAAACGTCAAAAGCAAATCAAAAGGATACTTACAGTCAAAATCCTCTGGTCTGGTGGAGCGCTCCAACAGTCGATAAGTATCTGTAGTTCATTTTCAATATATATAAAAAAATTATTAATACTGATAGGCATTCGTTCCCTACTTCAGTGCTTGCATTACGCTGTCGTTGATGACATAAACCTTACTATAGAACTTAGGTAATCTGCCTCGTCTTATGACTAAATCGCCTTTTGTGTGCGGCGTAAAAACATTCAATACGTTTTTTCCTTTTTTTGAACAAACATAACTAGATAAAAATACTATAGAACCACTGCACTTATTGTAGTCTCCTCGTGTTTTGAATATACATCTTTTAAAAGCTGTTAATAGAACGTTTGGAGTCGTATGCCGTTACTCTTGTATATCTTACGGGCGTTTGCTTGGCCTCATCGGGCCTAATGCAATCGAACTGAGTTTCTTGGGGCCCTATTTCTAGCTTCCAGTCAGGAGATATTGTAGCACTAGCCCTATACTACTTTCCGTGGAATCCCAGATTTTTGTCCCTGGTTTTGAAATTTTTCTTTATTATTTTAACTGAATACTCCTTTTAGCTCACCTATTCAACCAGATGAAAATATTTCTTTTTCATTAGGTAGTATACCTATATGTGTATATATATATATATTAAATTTTAATTATAAAGGAATCACTCGAGTTCAATCGCTAAATATATAGATACAACTGGCGTCGATCTTTTTACTCCTGTAATTTCCTTCGTCGATTTTTATCGTTTGTGTTGCTGGATGAGATACCCTTTTTCTTGTCGGAGTTGCTAATATTTTTAGGCCTATTATATACCATAAAGACGTTGCGATGTTGCCACTTTGGCAATTCCGGCAATATACGTTTTTCCTCCTCTTGTGGTTTCTTTTAGTAGAGTTTCTGAAGAAACTTCATACCTCAAACAAAGTCAATTACTGATCTTTGCTTTTATAAATATAATATAGGTTATGAATGCCTGCACAGCTCAACGTGAGTTCCTCTTCTTTATTTTGTACCCAGGGTAAGTTTAGTTTATTTTTCTTTGAGAACAAACTCCCATTTATTGGAGCGTATTGGAGCGCCAGAAATCTACCTAATATTTACTTCACAGACGGAGATTTCTTTATGTGCGCGGCGACTTTTCGTTGCACACTTTGTAAATTTTTCGTTTCTCTTTAGTCTTCTTCGGAAATTGCTAAAATTGTTTAAATATCGGATATATCCTAGTGGATTTTATGCGAAAATATTACCTTTTTTTGCTGGATGACTGCGAGAATTCTTGATAATAAATTTTTCGGGAACGTCTCCTATGTCAGCACTTTTAAGAAAATACGCCAGTCTCATTGTCTTCTTCTTACTTGCCAGTCATGTCAACATGGCACCTGAGCGTGAGGAAACATTACTCTCGGTCGGGGTGCATTCAGTTTTCAAACTTGATCGCGGCCGGCTCATACGAGTCAGCATTTCGTGTAGCATATTGCTATATGCAATACGCTACGACCATAACAGGGCAGAGTGGTCTGCGCCGCCCATGGTTCAGACAACGCTGAAAAATGGTCGACTGAGCTAGCCGGTCTTAAACATAGGCCTCATCACTGCGGGCGCTCAATATGTGTCTCGACCCACGACCCAATGCTTTCCTCATCACTCGGACTCTACCTGACCGATGACGCATCGAAGACACATCCCCGAAGTCCCGCCAGTCGTTGATCAGACTTCGACATCCTTCTCCGTGTGGGAAGCCAAAGCCACATCGACAAGCTGATAACCTAAAGAATCCAGCCGGTCGATGTCTCTTTGTCATCCCCACCGAGATGCTAGGGAACCCTGGCGATCAGTAACCTAAAGAACTGGTCACGAAGCTTTCCCGGCGCAACATCTCACTCCGACCTCCGACCGACGCGTGTTCAAGGGTGTGCCTCCAAAGCGTCGTCGAAGTAGTGACATGTTGACAGCCGAATATGGGAATGGATTCCAACAGGTATATCACCCACCATTGACAGGGCAATAGGAGGGCTTCGTGATATCCTATAGTTTACCAGTTAAGCTGGCTGGATGCCTTCTTAGGGCTACCAGGAATAGATTTAGTACTACTATGTCCGACGATTAACGAAATGTTGTAGCTGGACAGACAAGAAAAAATTTTCCTCCTAATGAGGCCGATCCGGAAGGGACTATAAAAGGTTATCTACTCATAAGAGGTAGAGGTGCGCTGATGAGATTGAATTTCAACAGGTATATCACCCACCATTGACGGGGCAATAGGAGGGCTTCGTGATATCCTATAGTTTACCAGTGAAGCTGGCTGGATGCCTTCTTAGGGCTACCAGGAATAAACGTGACAATAGATGGACGACGTTTCCAGACTGATGATCACTGCCTGATGTCTTTGGCGTGATAGACTCCTAACAGTTTCCCCTGCAGATCTTCAAGCTCATACAGGGAGTTTCCTTTCTTGCTTTTAACACGACATTTGACAAATTTCCGTCCCAGTTTAGCACTCGTCTGCTGTTGGAAATTGCTTTGATCAAAATTTCGTCTAAATACCTCCTGACCAACTTTGAACTCGACAGGTTTCGCCCTGATATTGTAGGCTCTTGAACCCTGTTCGAATGCATGCTGTAAATTTTCCTGCACTCTGGGACGGATCAATCTCATTTTATCTTCTGCGTCTACTCTCAATGGCTCACTAAGAGTTCCAAGGCTCCTCAAGATGGAATAGGAGCTGCCATGTTCTATCATTTGCTGACCGAAGAGTGTTCGATAAGGAGAGAAACCAGTAGCTTGATGGAAAGAGCTCCTGAGGGAACTAGCTACTTGGCTTAGTTTCTCATCCCATCTCGTGTGTTCCTTCTTGATATATGCTCTAATCCCCGACAATAGAGACCTATTTACTCGCTCTGAGGCGTTTGCTTGCGGCGAGTAGACTGCCGTTCGCATGTGCTTCACCCCATACTTTTCCAGTAATCTGGTGAACTGAGTCGAGCAAAACTGGACTCCATTGTCAGAGACGATCATTTCCGGGACTCCAAACACGTGGAACACTTCAGTCTCAATGAATTGGCACACATTGAGTGAAGACGCTTTTCTCATAGGTTTGAGAATCGGAAATTTTGAAAAGTGGTCAAGAACTATTAAGATGCAGACATTCCCTAGAAAATCAATGTACAGCTTTTGCCATGGTCGTTCTGTCACAGACTGGACTTTCATAGGTGGTCTCAGAATAGTATTGGGAGCCTTCGTTTCCTTACACGCGTCACAGGCGCCCACGTAGTTTCTGACATCAACTGTCATTCGTGGCCAGTACATATGTCTTCGCAGACGTTCCATTGTTTTCTCTATACCTCCGTGTGAAGCCAGTGGCGGATCATGAGCCCTTGAAATGACGTCGGTGACAAGCGCTCGTGGAATCCAAAGCTTCCAAGCCTCTTCCTCCTGAATCAGATCGCTTGTTCTCGGAGCAGTCCGAATATAAACGAAGCCATCCCTGACGCAAAGATCTGGTAGTTTACCAGAAGTCGTTTTAACCTTATACCTCAGTTCCACATATTCCAACGAGTTGAAATATGGCGAACTAAGGTCAACTTCCGGGCCAGGATCTTCGTTTGTGGACAGGCCGTCACAATGGATGCGTGACAGCGCATCAGGTACAACGTTCAGGCTTCCTTTTCTGTGCTCAATAGTGAAGTCGAAGCCCTGAAGCTTCAAACTCCACCGCGCAAGTCTACCGCTGAGGTCCTTTTGAGACATCAGCCATTTCAAGCTCGCATGATCAGTCACTACCTTAAACGGCATGAGTTCTATGAAGGGCCGAAATTTCTGTACGCTCAAGATTGCGGCTAAGCATTCTTGCTCTGTGACGGTATAATTTCTTTGTGCTGAATTCAACTTTTTCGAGACGTAGGCTATTGGCTTCTCGTGTCCATCGTCATCTAGTTGAATCAGCACCCCACCAATACCTTGTTGGCTCGCATCGCACTGTATAACGAATGGCTTGGTGAAGTCTGGACTCACTAACAACGAAGCAGAGGTAAGTTTTTGTTTGAGAAGATCAAGAGACGTCTGGGCTTCAGGTGTCCATTTGAACTGTGCTAGGGTTTTTCAAGGTGTCTGTTATGGAGGCAGTTGCATCAGCATAGTTCGGGATGAACCGTCTATACCATCCCGCCATACCTAATAGGCGTCGGGCTTGCCGAACAGTTTTAGGTGACGGATAGTCAACCATAGCTGAGATCTTGTCTGGGTCAGTCCTAATTCCTCCTTTTCCGACTATGAAACCCAAGTATTTGGTCTCCTTGATGCAAAACTTGCTCTTCTCGACGTTGAGAGTGAGGCCAGCTTTCCTCAAACAATCCGCTACACGGGATAGTAGCGTGAGATGCGAGTCAAAGTCTGATGACAGAATTAATAAATCGTCTAGATAGACGAGAACGTTCTCACGAAGATCGAAAGGAATGACTTTATCCATGAGGCGGCACATCGTTTGTGGAGCGTTGCATAGGCCGAATGGCATCACTGTGTACTGATAGAGAGGATGACCAGGTACTGTGAAAGCGGTCTTCTCTCTGGAATCAGCATCCAGTGGGATCTGCCAGAATGCGTCTTTCAGGTGCAGGCTCGTAATGTAGTTTGCCGGAGGAAGTCGACTCAGAAGAGCGTCTATCTGCGGAAGCAGATAGGCATCCTTCTTCGTAACAGAGTTGACCTTCCTGGCGGCAAAACAAAGCCGGACCTTTCCAGACTGCCTTACCAGAACAACTGGAGAGGTCCAAGGACTCTGGCTCTCCTCTATCACACCCAGCGACAGCATTCGCTTGAATTCGGCATCCATCAAACTCTGTACTGCCGGTGAAATCGGATAGAACCTCTGTTTTATCGGAGCTGCGTCATTCGTTTCAATCCTGTGAGTGACCAATGATGTTTTTCCCAGGCCTAGAGAGGCGAAAGAGGGGAGAAGCTGTTTGGTGGCTTCTAAGCGTTGTTGATCGAGACTAGAAAGAATATGGCAGTCGGTGTCAGAGGTAGCTATTACACTTGGATTCACTTCTGTGACTATACCCAGGACATCTGGAGCCAACCCAAACAAACGCCAGAAGTCTATTCCCAGATATAGTGCCTGTGTGAGCCCAGGAACCACGTAAAAACGTACGTTGTGGGTCTTATCACGGAAAGTGACGTCCAAGTTCACATGACCATGCACAGTCGTCATGGCACCATTAGCTACCTGCAGGCGCGTATGATACGGCGTCAGCGGATGTAAAACAGGCTCACGCCCACTCGTCATAACAGAGCTTGGTGGCCGTTTCAAAACAGAAATGACAGGAGGCCCAATCTCCTGCTCAATAACTTTGTCAGCTAAGAGTGCTGTCGGTGTTAACAGGATATCGGAAATTAAAGACTCTTCCAATGAAGTGTCTAACAATGTCATGGGCTTCCCAGAAGTGGAAATGGGAGCTTGAAGATCTGCGGAGAAGTCTATTAAGTTCTCCTCCTCTATCGGTGCAATATTCGTACTATCAGGTTTTGTACTGATATCACCAGAATCACTGAATGATATCAGAGGGCATATCAGGGAGTTATCGCTAGTGTCTGCTAATGGAGCGGACCTTCCTCCTTGTTCAAGGCTTGAACTGGAGTGTTCGTTGCATTGATTTCTCGTGATGTCAACGCTGGTCGGAAAGAGGTGGTGGTGTTCCCGACCCGTCTGAAGTTTTTCTGTTGACATTGAATGCAATCTGGCTTGAAGGTGTTCTTCCGTCCACATCCGTAACAGAACACAACTTGTCGTTCCTGTCGGCAATCTTGGTAAAAATGACCGGGCTGGTCACAATTCCAGCAGGTTACATTTTTCGGGGTTGAAATAGCAGATAGTGAGACTTCCTCATTGCGTTCAGGTGACGTATTCCGTTCAGCCTCAGTCAGCCTAAACCTCACTGACTCTTTGCCCGCGATAAGCGTTCCAACTACTTGCTGTCGCGTTGCGCTGCTGCGTCGCTTGAATTTGATTCACAAGAATCCTGAGCTGGTGGATGGTGTTTGTAGGATGCAAACAAATTTTGTTTTGGATCTCTGGCAATAAATTTGATTTGACTATTTCCAAAAATTCAACGTCTGGCAACGGGTTCTGCAGTTAGTCTCGTAGCTGTACCAGGTGCTGGTAGTACGTAGCAAATGACTCCCCTGCTTTCTGCTTGCGCAACATAAGCTGGACCTTGACCTTAAGGTCGTCTTTCGGCACTCCCCACTCAGCTAATAGAGCTGCTTTCACATACTCCCATGACGGCGTGGAATTTTGCCTCAGCAGAGACCAGTACCAGTCCATTGCTGGTCCAGAAAGCAGAGTCATCGTGTGACGCACCAGTAGGTCGAAGTCTCCTTCCAAAGCAGAATAAGTCAAAGCTTCTACCCGAAATATAAATTCATCGACTGTGAGCCGAGAGCTGTCACCGCTGTAGGATATATTCCACCTGCGGATAGGGCTGCCAGAACGTCGGTGTCCTATGCCTGCAGGGACACGAATAGGGGGCGGTGGTGGAGGTGGTACAAAGTTTGGTGCAGGCTGA
The DNA here is from genome assembly GCA_963930735.1 of Dioctria linearis. Taxonomy (NCBI): domain Eukaryota; kingdom Metazoa; phylum Arthropoda; class Insecta; order Diptera; family Asilidae; genus Dioctria; species Dioctria linearis. Next base: position 175,868,512 of record OZ005741.1, on the reverse strand, counting down.
CTTCTAGGCTGACCAAAAGCTGATGAAGGTCGATTAACGGATTGTCTATGCAGATTAGGAAAATCGTCAGATGGTCTGGGATTTCCTATAGCCGGAGGAGGTCGTGAAAAGTCTATTGGCGGCATTGCAGCTGCTACTTGCTGTCGGACACTATTTACTAACTCAATCCGCAAAACATGAAGGCTCTGTTCGAGACCTTCACGTACCAAGTCCTGCATTTGTAAGCGTAAGCCTGCCATCAACGCATCCATAGCTGGGGAATGGTCTTGAGCTGTACGCGCTGGCAAGTCAAAGGTCGGCAATGAATCGCGTCTAGCTGACTTCGCGGGCTTCACCTTATTCGTTCTTTTAGGAAAGGCACCAGTGTAACCAGTGAGGTCCTGTGGCGTGAGGCGGCGTCTACAGTTAGGACAACTGGAATGCTCGCCTATCCAGGTCTGGATACATGCCTCATGAAAGACATGTCCGCACGTGGTCATGACTGGTTTCTCTTCAGCTGACCAACTTATGTCTCTACAGATCGTGCATGGCTCACGCAACCTAGTCACACCGTTCCTCCCAGGAGGTGGTGTCCTCTGTGTAGCCATTATGAATTTAGACGTAAATCAAGAAAAAAAATTCAAATCAGGGTTTGGAATAGTTATCCCAAAAAAATTCAAGAAGTTTGCAAGTTCGGAAGAGACACGCTCTTCACAAGGTGATGATGGCTAAACACTATTTTAAAGTCGGAGGTTTTGCGCGAGATACTAAAATTCAAACAAAAGTTTTCCCAAGCGTTCGAAGAAATTGAAAAAAAATTAGAAAACCAAGGATTCGAAAAGTTAATTAAGGCTTCTCAAATCGAGATAGTGTAAAGAATGAATTCCAAAACGAAAAAACCAATGTCGGGAAGCGTTAATAACTTCGTCGACTAAAAATCTTCACAAAATCTGAAAATTACGAAGAATCCAAAAGATCGAAAGTAGTTCAAGCGTAAAAAAACTTTTTTTTTTTTTCAAAAAAAATCATACAATTCCTCCTTCACTTCCAGAAGCTAACTCTCACATAAGAGGTCAAGTCGCTCTCTCTCTTCCAAGGTCAGAAACAGGATATAGGCAAGTGACGTGAGTGGTGCATGAAAGATTTGGTTGGGTTCTCACAGAACTCTGGGAAAAGTCAAGTTGAAGGTGTCAAAGGCTGAGAATGCTACTAGAGATTCTTCAGCCAGGCAGTTAGCAGTATGCCAACTCCTGATTACTGAAGATCTCCAGCATCACTTCCACCCTCAGAGAACTCTTCCTCTCCTCTTCACCGGATCCTCATGTCCAGATAGTTCGCCAGCTGGGCAGAGTCATGAATCTGGTCAACTAATTAGCTGGAAGCCAAAAAGTCGTCTCACAGACTCATAACTCTGTCCAGCCAGTTGGCCAACAGAACAATTGTCCGCGAGAACACAATCCAAAAAAAATTTTGTGGAGCCACCTACCATTTCCATGGTAGAAGGCCAGCGGAAAAGATCATTCAAAAAAAAAAATTCCCAAAAACTTCAAAAATTCAAAAACTGTTCGGACTCTAGGCTTGACCAAAGTCAACCCTAGAGTCGAACTTCAATTCAAAAACAAAACTTTCAAACCTTTCAAAATATTACGTTACTTTAATAATTCAAAAATTCGAAATCTCAAAAACTTTCAAAAACTTTACTTTACTCTACAAAAATTCTAAACAAAAACCAATTAGATCCAGGTCCACATATAACTTCCACTGGATATGAGACTTGAGGTCAATCAACTAGCAGATACCAGATGATCATATCGCTCAGAGTCCCAGTCCCCAGTAAAATTTATACTTAGACCACCGAAGTCTAATTGAGGTGGCCCCACGTTGGGCGCCATTTTTGTTATGGAAATATGATGAGAGTGATTGGTTAGGACGTGAAGTCCAAACTGCCAGCATGAGCTGACAGATCACTCGGTAACAGCGTTAGTGCAGGGCGGCATGCTAGCACCTCGGCTAAGGGAGCGGAGAGTGTGGAGGGGTTCCCAAAAGAAACCTGCCGCTGTCACCAACCATAATCAAAAAAAATATCATGCCTGCATACAAAAACTTGCACTCACCCAGTCCTGAAGGGACCTTTACGTCACTTACCTAAGTTCCAGTGAATGCGCAGATGTTCTGCCTTCCTTGCCAAGCCCCATCCTCCCATTGACTTTGGCTGGCAGTGTTTCCAAAGTCCTTTTGTTGGCCTGTAAAAGAGATTAAAGCGGACCTACACGACCCTAGGATGAGAGGGCTCCAGGATGTGAGAGGAGGAAATAAAAAGGCTCACCGTATCATTACGTTACAAAAGTTCATTCGTCACTAGTATTAATGTGGATTTTAGGCTAAGTTACATTTAGGATACTAATGGCAGTAAAGCCCAGCCTAATCTTTAACACAGCCTTGTGATGCCAAGTTAGAGCTTCATTTATAAAGAAAATAGAACTGTAGCGTAATCTACAATTAGGTTTGTACTGCAGCTGAGGGACTGTGCTAAGTATACCTAAGTATATCTATGCCAATTGAAAGTCTAAATGCTAGTTAAAGTGTAATTATTAAAATATGTGAATATATAGTATATATGTCTACCGTGAAAATTCAAGTGCAAAAGTTGGTAAGTATATAAGACGTATGCCTAGCGTAAGTGTTCAAAAGCAAAAATATATGTGAACATATGATAAGTGTGCCTAAAGGGACAGCTAAAATGCAAGTATGTATTATATATGTCTAACATGAGAGTTCAATTGCAAAAATATATATATGCATATATGATAGATAGATACAATGACACAAAAATAGACAAAAAAATATAACAAATAGGTATAGAAAAGTTTTCAAACAAAATTAAAGCATAAAAATTTGTAGCACATTCTATAATCAATCTGAATGTTTGTTACCATCGCATCTTGAGAACCGTGCGTGTTCGATTTAAATCGACATACAAGAATTTAAATATAGACTTTCATTCATTGCTTTTCAATCAATTTTACAGATTCAAAAAAAAAAATCAAAGAAAAACGTCAAAAGCAAATCAAAAGGATACTTACAGTCAAAATCCTCTGGTCTGGTGGAGCGCTCCAACAGTCGATAAGTATCTGTAGTTCATTTTCAATATATATAAAAAAATTATTAATACTGATAGGCATTCGTTCCCTACTTCAGTGCTTGCATTACGCTGTCGTTGATGACATAAACCTTACTATAGAACTTAGGTAATCTGCCTCGTCTTATGACTAAATCGCCTTTTGTGTGCGGCGTAAAAACATTCAATACCTTTTTTCCTTTTTTTGAACAAACATAACTAGATAAAAATACTATAGAACCACTGCACTTATTGTAGTCTCCTCGTGTTTTGAATATACATCTTTTAAAAGCTGTTAATAGAACGTTTGGAGTCGTATGCCGTTACTCTTGTATATCTTACGGGCGTTTGCTTGGCCTCATCGGGCCTAATGCAATCGAACTGAGTTTCTTGGGGCCCTATTTCTAGCTTCCAGTCAGGAGATATTGTAGCACTAGCCTATACTACTTTCCGTGGAATCCCAGATTTTTGTCTCTGGTTTTGAAATTTTTCTTTATTATTTTAACTGAATACTCCTTTTAGCTCACCTATTCAACCAGATGAAAATATTTCTTTTTCATTAGTATACCTATATGTGTATATATATATATATTAAATTTTAATTCTAAAGGAATCACTCGAGTTCAATCGCTAAATATATACAGGGTGTTTCCCCTTAGGAGGTCCATAGAGCGGGAGGTGATAGTACTCACCTAGACGAACCAAAAATTGTATGGCAGGGGGGGGGGCAATATCAACCGTTTAGGAGTTACAGGGTGATTCATAAAAAAAGCTAGGTTTTCACAAAACAACCTGTATATTAAAAACTACAGGGCGTATGGTCACCGTTAAGGGCTCACTGTATGCAGAACTTCATGGCCTTTCCAACGACAGCTCAACCAGCCCCGTACCCCTCTCCCCTCAGAAGTTATGAAGGTCTAAACTAAAAATTTCAGATTTTCTTTCCTTTTTTTTTACTTTGACCTCTATTATTTTTGCAAAAAGGTCGTAAACATAACTTTTTTTTATAAAAACTGTAAACTGCAGCCTCTCCTCTTTAAGTTGACCTATTACATCCTATGTGTTAACTGCAGCCGTTAAACAGTTATTAACTCATAACCTATTCAGGTCACACCGAAAAAAGACGATATTTTTAAAATGACGTGCTAAGGGAACAAATTATCGTTGAGAATAGGTTTGAAAATAGGTTTGAGAATAGGTTTAGAGCTAATAACTCTTAAAGGGCTTCAGATAGCACATTGGGTGTAATAGATCATATTAAAGAGGAGAGTCTACAGTTTACAGTTTTTATAAAAAAAACTTCTGAGGGGAGAGGGGTAAGGGGCTGGTTGAGCTGTCGTTGGAAAGGCCATGAAGTTCTGCATACAGTGAGCCCTTAACGGTGACCATACGCCCTGTAGTTTTTAATATACAGGTTGTTTTGTGAAAACCTAGCTTTTTTTATGAATCACCCTGTAACTCCTAAACGGTTGATATTGCCGCCCCCCCCCTGCCATACAATTTTTGGTTCGTCTAGGTGAGTACTATCACCTCCCGCTCTATGGACCTCCTAAGGGGAAACACCCTGTATATACAACTGGCGTCAATCTTTTTACTCCTGTAATTTCCTTCGTCGATTTTTATCGTTTGTGTTGCTGGATGAGATACCTTTTTTCTTGTCGGAGTTGCTAATATTTTTAGGCCTATTATATACCATAAAGACGTTGCGATGTTGCCACTTTGGCAATTGCGGCAATATACGTTTTTCCTCCTTTTGTGGTTTCTTTTAGTAGAGTTTCTGAAGAAACTTCATACCTCAAACAAAGTCAATTACTGATCTTTGCTTTTATAAATATAATATAGGTTATGAATGCCTGCACAGCACAACGTGAGATCCTCTTCTTTATTTTGTACCCGGGGTAAGTTTAGTTTATTTTTCTTTGAGAACAAACTCCCATTTATTGGAGCGTATTGGAGCGCCAGAAATCTACCTAATATTTACTTCACAGACGGAGATTTCTTTTTGTGCGCGGCGACTTTTCGTTGCACACTTTGTAAATTTTTCTTTTCTCTTTAGTCTTCTTCGGAAATTGCTAAAATTGTTTAAATATCGGATATATCCTAGCGGATTTTATGCAAAAATATTACCTTTTTTTGCTGGATGACTGCGAGAATTCTTGATAATAAATTTTTCGGGAACGTCTCCTATGTCAGCACTTTTAAGAAAATACGCCAGTCTCATTGACTTCTTGTTTCTTGCCAGTTATGTCAACATGGCACCTGAGCGTGAGGAAACATTACTCTCGGTCGGGGTGCATTCAGTTTTCAAACTTGATCGCGGCCGGCTCACACGCGTCAGCATTTCATGTAGCATATTGCTATATGCAATACGCTACGACCATAACAGTTAATTGTGGTGACTCACAAACATTTTTTTATTACGATTTAACCTGGTGAAATTGTGTAATGCGTATATTTACGACAATAGTCGAGTAATCATTTATAGATGGGTTTTTCTTTCACCATTATTTTCAGTTCATACATCTGATATATTTTTGCATTCTGTATAAGAAAAGGAGTTAATTTTGAACTATTTTTCTAGTAGTTCTTTAGTTAAAAAAAAAAACAAGACACCAATTTAACACAGTTTTATTTTCAAAAGTTCCGCGTAAATTCTAATGAACTCGCCAAAACAAATCAAAGTTTGATGAAAAGAGTACAAATTAGACGATCTTTTTGAATAATTGTGGAAATGTTTAACATTGATATCGGTCTTATGATTTGAAGTGAACAATAAGGATAGAGAACAAGTATTGAATTTTTTTTAAATAAAGAAGAAACAGAAAAGCTGATTAGTAAAAGGTGAATGTAGTCGATATCTTAATCCTGTTTTAAAAAGTTAGAAAAAAGGTAAAATTTCAATAATTCTGCACGATATGGGTAGCATGGATCCATGTTAGGGGAGCGACACAGATACAAGACTAAATAATTATTCCTGTTTTAAAAAGTTAGAAAAAAGGAAAAATTTTAGTAATTCTGCACGCTATGGGTAGCATGGATCCATGTTAGGGGAGCGACCCAGATACAAGACTAAATAATTATTCCGGGTAGACTGATCCTTTTTCTAAATCATTTAATCAAACGTTAGAGTCTCTACGTAAACGTCAATACTGATCAACCAAAGGATATCAAGTCATGTGTAACTAGTTCAGTATCTCATGTTCAAACTGATTATCTTATTCGACCAGGGAAAGGCATTAGAAATTTATAAAAAGTGGAAATCTTGGCACAGGCCTGGATGTAGTAGGAGAGAGTATGAAATTTCTTATAAGTCACGTATGAGTAACAATCATTGAATATATTTTTATAACGTAATGAAATTCTAGAGTTATATATTCTTCCTTTACTATCCCGGAGCCCTCTCATATAAGATGAAGGTCGTCTAGGCTCGCCTAGTCTCTCTCTCTCTCTTTACAGGTCAACTAGGGATTCTGAAGAATTATGCCCCTCAGAGTCAGATGGGAGGATGGGGCAGGCAAAGAAGGCAGAACATCTGCGCCTTCGATGGTATACAGGTAGGTGACGTAAGGGTCCCTTCAGGACCGAATGTGTGCCGGCTTTTGTTGGATAGGCACGAATTTTTTTTTGATTATGGCTGACGGCAGCGGCAGGTTTTTTTTTTGTAGAACCTCCCCACACTCTCCGCCAATAGCTGAGGCGAACTAGCGTGCCGCCCTGCAGTCAACGCTGCCCGTCAAGTGATCTGTCAGCTCAGGCTGGCAGTCGGGACTTTACGTCCCAAAGCAAATCACTCATCATACTACCATAACAACATCATAATCTCTGATTGCTGTGAGTGAGCATTCCAGGTCGGATATAAGCCAAGACCAACGCCCAAATAAGTCCAATGGGAAAATGATTGCGTAACTTGACATCCAAGCATCCCTTACGCCATAACAATTTTTTTTGAATAATTTTCCGTAGCATACCGATAAGCTTACATGTATCTGAAGAGCACATTTCAGTTATCTAATTTTTTTGACAAGTTTATAGCTTTTGAATTATTATATTTAGGTGTTTATTGAGGACGTAAGATTCTAGTAACATATCGATAAGCAATATAGTAAATCTAAAGAACTAATTGAATTTACAAAATAGAAAAAATGTTCGCAGGAAGTAAGTATATAGTGCCTAACAATACTTTAATAATGACTTCGGCAACCTAACGATACGTCGAAAGATATCCATTCAGATGGAAGTCATTTGTTGAATATTTCACCGTCATGCTTTAAATATACTAAATCATTTATAACGTAATGGAGCATTAGAGTTTTCGTTTCATCCACTCTCCCGGAGTCGGATGCGAAGGTTGAATAAAGGTTCACTCCTCCACTAGAATTTCAGGTATTCATCTCAAGGGATACTGTATCATCTCGCCAACAGTATCGCAGGGTGGTTGGGGCAACGGCGATGGAAGCAGAACATCTGCGCTTCCAACTAAGTAAATGGTAAGTAGTGTAAAGGTCCCTTCCGGACTGGGTGTGTGCGACGGCCTTTGTTTTGTGTCAGGCACGAATTTTTTTTTGTATATGGCTGGTGGCACAGCGGTAGGTTTTCATGGAACCTCCCCACACTCTCCGCCACGACTGATGTCAATCACTCCGCATATTTCCATAACATAAATTACCTTCCATTTTTTCACTTTTACCACTTTTTCAAAATTAACAAATAAAATCTTATTAGGGCACTGCGAATTAATAAAAGGCACAAATCTTCAATTACTTCTACTTCCATTTGTTAATTTTTTTAGTTTTACCAATTGTTATGGTCGTAGCGTATGGCATATCGCAATATGCTACATTAAGAGTACTGCAGCATGTACGCCGGCCTGATAGGAAACCGACAAACGAGCGCACCCAAATCAACAAGAAGAGCGTTTCCTTTCACTTTCCATTTTTTTGACAAGGGAATGAAAAGAGCTTCCTTCCTGTCAGAATTGTTGGCAAGTTTTTGGACGAGTAAGAAAGATCGAGAATAGAAGTAAACACATGGTGATTTTTTTGTACTGTCGTGGCTGAAATTTCTAAGTAAAGAAAAGCAGCAGTTCCATGGCTCGGATATTAAATTGACACGCTTCTTAAGCCTTACTACAGTGGTAGCCAGTCTACAATGATTTCAGGTGGATTTTTTTTCAAAACTTGCAACAAATTAATAATAATAATATAATATTCACAATTAAGGATTATGATTTGAGTTGATGTTCACGTACTAGAACCAAACTTAGAATAGATACAAACTTCTGTACAATTAGGATTACGTATTTCATGAAGTGGAATTTAGTAGTTTTTTTAAATATTTTATTCACTAGCAAGTAGCTCATACCAAAACACACTGGCTAGATCGCATACTTTTCTAATTTAACAATGTGTATAAAAGTAAGTGATTATAACGTAATAATGAATTGCTGAGTACATTTCATTTCTCCTTTCACATCCCGGAGCCCTCTCCGCTAACATGAAGGTCAGCTAGGTCCGCCTAGTCCGCTCTCATCCCTTACAGGTCAGCCAAGGGACTTGGAAATAGTGCCCCCCCAAGTCAAAGGGCGGATGGGGCAAGGCAAAGGGAGGTATAACACCTACGCCTTCCACCGGGATATGCGTAAGTGACGTAAGGGTCCCTTCAGGACCGAGTGTGTGCCGGCTCTTTTTTGTATGAAGGCACGAAAATTTTTTTGTTTATGGTTGATGACTAGCGGCAGGTATTTCGTGGACCCCCCCACACTCTCCGCCACCCTTAGCCGAGGTACTAGCGTGCCGCCCTGTGCAATCGCTGTCATCGAGTGATCTGTCAGCTCAGGCTGGCAGTTTGGACTTAACGTCCTGTTCATTCACTCTCATCATACTACCATAACAAAAATTGCGCCCAACGTGGGGCCACCCCAGTTAGACTTCGGTGGTCTAAATATAAATTTTACTGGGGACTGAGACTTTGAGAGAGACGATCATCTGGTGTCTGCTAGTGATTGACCTCAAGTTTCACATCGAGTGGAAGTTATAGGTGGACCTGAGTCTAATTGGTTTTGTTGTAAAAAAATTTTTTTTCGTAACGTAACGTTTTTTGAATTTAATGGAAGTTTTTTTGAAAGTTGAAATTCAGCTTTAGGTTTGACTCCGGTCAAGCCTCAAGCCTGAACAGTTGTTGAATTTTTTTTATTGTTTTGAAAGTTTTTTGAAATTGATCTTTCCCGCTGGCCTTCTGCCATGGAAATGGTAGGTGGTCCCACACACACATTTTCGTTTGAGCTCTTGTGGAGACATGTCTTTGTTGGCCAACTGGCTGGACAGAGTTATGAATCTGCGAGACAACTTCTTGGCTTCCAGCTAATTGACCAGACTCATGACTCTGCCCAGCTAGCGAACTAGCTGGACACGAAGATTCGGTGAGGAGAAGAGAACGAGTTCTCGGAGGATGGGAATGATGCTGGAGATCTTCAGTGATCAGGAGTTGGCATACTGCTAACTGCCTGGCTGGAGAATCTCTAGCAGCACTCCCAGTCTTTGATACCTCCGACTTTACTCTTCCCAGACTTCTGAAGAGCTCTGACTTTTTTCAATGCACACACTCACGTCACTTGCTTATATCTGCTTCTGGCCTTGGGAGAGGGAGAGCGGCCTGATACCTTATGTGAGAGTAGCTCCTGGAAGTGAAGGAGAAATTGTCTGATCTTTGAAAATTGTTGAAACGTTTGACCTGTCTTTGCGATTTTTTTTGGATTCCTTGTAGTTTGCAGAATTTATGAGAATTTATTCGACGAAGTTATTGACGCTTCCTGACATCGGTTTTTGTTCTGGGGATTCAATCCTCATATTATCTCGATTTAAGAAGCTTCAATTAACTCTTCGAATCCTTGTTTTGCAAAATTTATTTTTTTAAATTTCTTCGGATGCTTGGGAAGATATTTCCTTGGATCATAGTATCTCATCCCAACTTTCAAATTTTCAAATTTAGTAGCTCGTTAGCTTCGATCCTGTTCGAGCCTGTTGATCTCGATTTTTGACTTTTTAATTTCTCTGACATTCTCCTTCGAACCTTTGGTTTGCAAAACGTTCTCAATTTTGACTCACTATGGCTACAGTAAGAACGCCACCACCTGCGACAAACGGTATGTCAATGCTACCTGAACCATGCTCCATCTGTCGTGATGCAAGCTGGTCAGTCGAAAGGAAGCCTGTAATAACCGTATGTGAACACATTTTTCACCAGGCATGCCTGCAGCATTGGATAGGTGAACATGCTAGTTGTCCCAACTGTCGGTGCCATATTACACAACAAGACTTTATCGAATATACAGGTGCAATCCTAAAGAGACCGAAGAAGGTGAAGCCGGTGAAGTGTACTAAGCACGACTTGCCGAGCTTCAATCTGCCTACTTTCGACCTACCACCACCTAATAGACGCTCTTTGACTCCAGGAATGGGCGAGTTGCATTCCCGGACGTTCACTAATCCCAACTTACGGCAAGACAGTCCATTACCACCAGCCCAAGGCCACACCTCAGCTGCTACGGATGCGTTGCTGGCAGGCCTACGCATTCAAATGAAAGACTTGGTACGCGAAGGTCTCGAACAGAGCCTCAATGTCTTGCGGATTGAGCTCGTAGATAATATTCGCCAACAGATCACAGCTGCAATGCCGCCAAGAGATTTCTCTAGACCGCCCCCGTCCATGGGTAATCCAAGAACGTCGAACGATTTTCCCATTACGAGGAGACAATCGTTCCATAGACCGCCTTCAGCCTTTGGTCAGCCTATGCCAAACCTCGCTCTACCCCAACCAACACTACCTATTCGTGTTCCTGCACATGTAGGACAGCGACGGTCCGGAAGTCCCATCGGTAGATGGAACCTGACGTACAATGGAAATAACGCAGAGCTCTCGGTAGACGAATTCATTTTTAGAGTCGAAGCGCTCACGCACTCCGCTCTGGAAGGGGATTTCGATCTGCTGGTAAGGAACATGCTTACGTTATTAACAGGACCAGCTAAAGATTGGTACTAGTCAATACTGAGGAATGACCCTTTTCCAACTTGGGAATTCATCAAAACGGGATTGTCCATGTAATGGGGAGTGCCAAAGGATGATTTAAAAATACGATTACAGCTGATGTCTCGAAAGCAAAAACCTGGCGAAATATTCGCTATGTACCACCACCATTTAGTATTGCAAGAGTTTCTAGAGATTGTTAAATCCAATTTGTTGCCTGAGATCCAGGAAAAAATATGTTTGCAACCCACTGATACTATAGGACAGCTGAGATCGCTGGTTACGCGTATCCAAGAGCTACGCAGACACGCATTGCTACAGCTGGTAGTTGGAATACGTACCGGAACCAACGAGTGCACGAAGTTGACAATTTTCAGAACTTGGACCCTGAACTGGCAGCAGCGGCAGGCAATGACAACAGCCTAGGTGAGCTATCGAGTATTTCAAACAAAAATGCTATTGTATGCTGGAATTGTGATCAGTCTGGTCACTTTTATCAAGATTGTAGACAAAAAGGACGAATTCTGTTCTGCTATGGATGCGGACGCAAGAATGTTTTCAAGCCTGATTGCCGCTACTGCAGACAGAAAAACGAGAGACGGGTCCGGAATACCAACACCTTTTCCCGACCAGCGTCAACGTCGCAAGCAGCAACTGTAACGAACCCTCCAGTTCCAGCCTTGAACAAGGAGGAAAGCCCGCTCCATTAGTAGACACTCGTGATAACTCCCTAACATGTCCTCTGATATCATTCAGTGACTCTGGTGATATCAGAAAAGCACCGGATTGTACAATTACTTCACTGGGAGAGGCGGAGAACTTAATGGACTTCTCCGCAGATCTTCAAGCTCCCATTTCTACTTCTGGGGAGCCCATGACAATATTAGACAATTCTTTAGAAGAGCCTTTAATCTTCGATGTCCCGTTGACACCTATAGCACATGTAGCTGACAAAGTTACTGAGCAGGAGATTTGGCCGCCTGTCATTTCTGTTTTGAAACGGCCACCAAGCTCTGTTATGACGAGTGAGCGTGAGCCAGTTTTACATCCGCTGACGCCGTATCATACGCGTCTGCAGAGATATAGAGCAGCAAGAAACCGAATATTCTCCTCAGTAGCGGAGTTAGCTGAAATAATGTTTCCTGACCGGGATATGCGACCGAAAAAGAAACGATCAACCGTTCGTTGGCGGGAATACTGTCGACGAATGAAACAAGAAAGGAAAAAACTGGCACAGATCTCCGTGTCGATGCCAGACGACATTCGACCGCACGCCGAAGTAAAGCTGCTCGGGCGAACTGAGAATGGATTACTTGATAGTGGTGCCACTGTCAGCATTCTAGGCCAGGGAGCTCTAGAGAAGCTTGCGGAAGCAGATGTCGAATGGAAGATGTATCAGACACAGGTCCAAGTAGCGAATGGTGCCATGATGACTGTTCATGGTCATGTGAACTTGGACATCACTTTCCGTGGTAAGACCCAAAACGTGCGTTTTTACGTGGTTCCTGGGCTCACACAGGCACTATATCTGGGAATAGACTTCTGGCGTCTATTTGGGTTGGCTCCAGATGTCCTGGGTATAGTCGCAGAAGTGAATCCAAGTGGGATAGCTACCTCTGACACCGACTGCCACGTCCTTTCAAGTTTCGATCAGCAACGCTTAGAAGCCACAAAACAGCTTTTCCCCTCTTTCGCCTCTTTAGGCCTTGGGAAAACATCATTGGTCACCCACAAGATTGAAACGAATGCCGCCGCCCCGATAAAACAGCGCTTTTATCCGATTTCGCCGGCAGTACAAAGTTTAATGGATGCTGAATTAGAGCGAATGCTATCACTGGGCGTGATAGAGGAGAGGAGAGCCCTTGGAGCTCTCCAGTCGTTCTGGTAAGGAAGCCTGGAAAGGTCCGGCTTTGTTTTGACGCCAGGAAGGTCAACTCGGTTACGACGAAGGATGCCTATCCGCTGCCGCAGATAGATGCACTCCTGAGTCGACTTCCTCCGGCAAACTACATAACGAGCCTGGACCTGAAAGACGCATTCTGGCAGATCCCACTGGACGCTGATTCCAGAGAGAAGACCGCTTTCACAGTACCTGGTCATCCTCTCTATCAGTACACAGTGATGCCATTCGGCCTATGCAATGCTCCACAGACTATGTGCCGCCTCATGGATAAAGTCATTCCTTTCGATCTTCGTGAGAATGTTCTCGTCTATTTAGACGATTTATTAATTCTGTCGTCAGATTTCGATACTCATCTCATGCTGCTAGCCCGTGTAGCGGATTGTTTGAGGAAAGCTGGCCTCACTATCAACGTCGAGAAGAGTAAGTTTTGTATCAAGGAGACTAAATACTTGGGATTCATTGTAGGAAAGTGAGGTATGAGAACTGACCCTGACAAAGTTTTAGCTATAGTTGACTATCCGTCACCTAAAACTGTTCGGCAAGCCCGACGCCTACTAGGTATGGCAGGATGGTATAGACGGTTCATCCCGAACTATGCTGATTTAACTGCCTCCATTACAGACACTTTGAAAAATCCGAGTCAGTTCAAATGGACACCTGAAGCCCAAACGTCTCTTGATATTTTAAAACAAAAACTTACTTCTGCTCCGTTGCTAGTGAGTCCAGACTTCACCAAACCGTTCGTGATCCAGTGCGATGCGAGCCAACAAGGTATTGGAGGAGTGTTGCTTCAGCTAGATGACGATGGCCACGAGAAGCCCATAGCTTACGTCTCGAAAAAGTTGAACTCCGCTCAAAGAAATTACACCGTCACAGAGCAAGAATGCTTAGCTGCACTCTTGAGCGTGCAGAAGTTCCGGCCCTTCATAGAACTTATGCCGTTTAAGATACTGACGGATCATGCGAGCTTGAAATGGCTGATGTCTCAAAAGTACCTTAGCGGTAGACTTGCGCGGTGGAGTTTGAAGCTTCAAGGCTTCGACTTCACTATTGAGCACAGGAAAGGAAGCCTGAACGTCGTCCCTGATGCGCTGTCACGCATTCATTGTGACAGCTTGAGCACAAACGAAGATCCTGGCCCGGAAGTTGACCTTAGTTCACCATATTTCAATTCGGTGGAATATGAGGAACTGAGGCATAAAGTTAAAACGATTTCTGGCAAACTACGAGATCTTTGCGTCAGGGATGATTTCGTTTATATCCGGACTGTTCCGAGAACAGGCGATCCTATTCAGGAAGAAGAAGCTTGGAAGCTTTGGATTCCACGAGGGCTTGTCACCGACGTCATTTCAAGAGCTCATGATCCGCCACTAGCTTCACACGGAGGTATAGGGAAAACACTGGAACGTTTGCGAAGACATCTGTACTGGCCACGAATGACAGTTGATGTCAGAAATTACGTAGGCGCCTGTGAGGTGTATAAAGAAACGAAAGCTCCTAATACTCTTCTGCGACCACCTATGAGAGTTCAATCTGTGACAGAACGACCATGGCAAAAGCTGTATATCGATTTTCTAGGTCCATATCCTCGATCAGTGAAAGGAAATATCTGCATTCTAATAGTTCTTGACCACTTTTCAAAATTCCCAATTCTCAAACCTATGAGAAAACATCTCCACTCAATGTGTGCCAATTCATCGAGACGGAAGTGTTCCATGTGTTCGGAGTTCCTGAAGTGATCGTCACTGACAATGGAGTCCAGTTTTGCTCGACTCAGTTTGCCAGATTACTGGATAAGTATGGGGTGAAGCACTTGCGAACGGCAGTTTACTCGCCGCAAGCAAACGCCTCAGAGCGAGTAAATAGGTCGCTATTGTCGGGGATTAGAGCATACATTAAGAAGGAACACACGAGATGGGATGAGAAACTAAGCCATATAGCTAGTTCCCTCAGGAGCTCTTTCCACCAAGCTACTGGTTTCTCTCCTTATCGAACACTCTTCGGTCAGCAAATGATTGAACATGGCAACTCCTATTCCATCTTGAGGAGCCTTGGTACTCTTAGTGAACCGTTGAGAGTGGATGCAGAAGACAAGATGAGATTGCTCCGTGCGAGAGTGCAGGAAAATTTACAACATGCATTCGACCAGGGTTCAAGAGCCTACAATCTCAGGGCGAAACCTGTTGAGTTCAAAGTTGGTCAAGAGGTATTTAGACGGAATTTTGCCCAAAGCAATTTCGAGCAGCAGACCAGTGCAAAACTGGGACCGAAATTCGTTAAGTGTCGAGTCAGAGCTAAGAAAGGAAATTCCCTATACGAGCTTGAGGATCTGCAAGGAAGACTGTTAGGAGTTTATCACGCCAAAGACATCAGGCAGTGATCGTCACTATGAAAATGTCGTCTATATATATACCTATTGTCGTTATTCCTGGTAGCCCTAATAAGGCATCCAGCCAGCTTCACTGGCAAACTATAGGATGCCAATGTGCCGCTTAGGACATTCCCAACCTAGCGGCCGGCATACCTTTTTGGACAATAGCACAAATTTTTCCTTTCCCTATCCCCTAGCATAGTAATGCGACAATACGTTAATCCCTTACATGGTAACCCTGCGGCAGATAGCCTGTCGCAGGTATTCCATTTGAACATCAGCCTCCGAAAGTTTTAGGACGAGTGTCAACATGTCAATACTTCGACGACGCCTTGGAGACACACCCTTAAACAATCGCTGGTCCGAGATCAGGGTGAGATATTGCGCCGGGAAAGCCTAGTGATCAGTTCCTTAGGTTACTGATCGCAAGGCTTCCTCAGCATCTCGGTGAAGGGGCAGAGAGGCATCGACCGGCTGGATTTTTTTTGGTTACCAGCTTGTCGATGTACCTTTGACTTCCCACACGGAGAAGGATGTCGAGGTCTGATCAAAGACTAACGAGCCTTCAATGATTTGTCTTCGATGCGTCATCGGACAGGTAGAGTTCGAGTGAGGAGGAAAGCATTGGGTCGTGGGTCGAGACACACATTGAGCGCCCGCAGTGATGAGGCCTATGTTTAAGACCGGCTAGCTCAGTCGACCATTTTTCAGCGTTGTCTGAACCATGGGTGGCCCAGACCACCCTGCCCTGTTATGGTCGTAGCGTATGGCATATCGCAATATGCTACATTAAGAGTACTGCAGCATGTACACCGGCCTGATAGGAAACCGACAAACGAGCGCACCCAAATCAACAAGAAGAGCGTTTCCTTTCACTTTCCATTTTTTTGACAAGGGAATGAAAAGAGCTTCCTTCCTGTCAGAATTGTTGGCAAGTTTTTGGACGAGTAAGAAAGATCGAGAATAGAAGTAAACACATGGTGATTTTTTTTGTACTGTCGTGGCTGAAATTTCTAAGTAAAGAAAAGCAGCAGTTCCATCGGAAAATAAAGTTAAAATTGAAATTCTCTTGTGATAAAATCACAAGTTTAAAGAAAAGAGCAAAGGTAAAACTCGTGATCAATTTTATTAAAAGAGATTTATATTCTTTCTATACAGAACAAATAAAAAAATATTCTGGCTGGTTGATTTGCGCACACATTGCGGCAAAAGAAAATAGTGCGGCAGCATTTCTGTCAGTTCTCCTAGGAGATTCTTTTTCCAGAAAAGGTGGCATTGAGACTATTTCCAAAGTACAAGAACTGGACGGACGGGAAGGCACCCGTGACATATGGCTCTTAAGCCTGAAGAATCTGAAGATTGGTATAAGTGCTACACGACGTCATATTAGTATAGCACACAGGCAGCGAAAAAGGGTAAAGTACACTTCATCCTTTTATTTCTGTGGGGAGCAAGACCTGTCGTCCATCTATAAATTACTTTATAATAACCCTTTAAAGTGAGTACTAGACATTATCATATATTTTTGGAAGCTATAATCTTGAAGAATGTGATTTAGTTGAAAGCGATTAATGCCAGTTAGTATTAGGGAAGTTACATAATAGAACTGACAGGTATTCTAATAAAATGTGTACTGTAATGTTCCTGGAACTTAATAATTTTTAATTTTCCTTAGAATTGAACTATTAGAAAATACTCCGAATTGTTGCAAGATTGTCATAGTGGATTCGATAATTTACTTTAAATGTCAGTGACAAGGCACAAGTTTCATAAAGTTATTCCTCATTAGATTTTACCACTGAAGTAGGAGTAGGAACGCAGATTCTGCATGTGTTTTTAAAAATGTTATCTTAGGTTTTCAACCAATTTTTATTTGCGATTCACCGTCATTAATAAAAGTTGTCTCCAGTCAGACAACAATATTGCTTTCATTCAGTAGGAACGCTAATGACAACGCAATATGTGCATTAGTCGGTTCAGCATGTTTTATCTGTTTAACTAAGTGCTAAATGTGAGTATGAACTAGTTAGGACCATCGTCGGACTCATGAGTTTCAGATGGGGATCCTATTCTTCCTTATAGATGAAGTTTCGTTTAAAAGAAAAGAAAAAATAACTAAAATAAAACAGAAAAATCACTGTATACCTTCAAAGTAAGAAAAATTTAACAAAAAGAATCATTGAAATTTTGAACCTGATAATAGCTAAAGGAATGAAAGAAATTAATACTGTATAAGAGAAACAAATTTAAATGTTAAAATAATATATTTAAAATTAATTCTTAATAAGTCATACATAATTTTTACCGTCTTTTTCGCATTCAGCTACCTCATTGTCGAAAATCTAAGTTCTTTCCTTATATAAGATATCTAAATTAATAAATAAAATATAACAAAAAAAAAACTGCATATGAAGAAAATTCCAATTTGATACGATAGTAATTTCCTGGCTCGGTACGTACGAAACTTTGACAATGCAGGTTGAACATAGGGAAAAGTAATTCGTATCGTTGATTTTGTTAAAATTTCCCACGTTATTTCTCTATTTGGTGTTGCACAAGGTTTTAATCTAACATCATTTTTCGGAAGACGTAGTTAAAATGTTATGTTCGCAAAGGATTCGTGTTAAAAACATCCTAGATATCCAAACCGTAAGTTTATAAAATCGACAATCTTACGATGCAGGAAAATACTTTCGCCTATTCAAAGAAATTAAAAATCAAGATTAATTAATACATCGATACTCTGTGAAATACGTTCCTGATAAATCCGTCCACCTCGTGTCGCTTCGATTACAGAATTGATAGGAACGTGGAACTTGACTGTCCCAATTAAAACGAATATGTAACGGATCAAAATATTAGTCTTTTAGGCTCGGATATTAAATTGACACGCTTCTTAAGCCTTACTACAGTGGTAGCCAGTCTACAATGATTTCAGGTGGATTTTTTTTCAAAACTTGCAACAAATTAATAATAATAATATAATATTCACAATTAAGGATTATGATTTGAGTTGATGTTCACGTACTAGAACCAAACTTAGAATAGATACAAACTTCTGTACAATTAGGATTACGTATTTCCTGAAGTGGAATTTAGTAGTTTTTTTAAATATTTTATTCACTAGCAAGTAGCTCATACCAAAACACACTGGCTAGATCGCATACTTTTCTAATTTAACAATGTGTATAAAAGTAAGTGATTATAACGTAATAATGAATTGCTGAGTACATTTCATTTCTCCTTTCACATCCCGGAGCCCTCTCCGCTAACATGAAGGTCAGCTAGGTCCGCCTAGTCCGCTCTCATCCCTTACAGGTCAGCCAAGGGACTTGGAAATAGTGCCCCCCCAAGTCAAAGGGAGGATGGGGCAAGGCAAAGGGAGGTATAACACCTACGCCTTCCACCAGGATATGCGTAAGTGACGTAAGGGTCCCTTCAGGACCGAGTGTGTGCCGGCTCTTTTTTGTATGAAGGCACGAAATTTTTTTTTGTTTATGGGTGATGACTAGCGGCAGGTATTTCGTGGGCCCCCCACACTCTCCGCCACCCTTAGCCGAGGTGATAGCGCGCCGCCCTGTGCAATCGCTGTCATCGAGTGATCTGTCAGCTCAGGCTGGCAGTTTGGACTTAACGTCCTGTTCATTCACTCTCATCATACTACCATAACACAATTTTTAAAATTCAAAGCATTAAATATCAAGATACACAAAAAAATTAATTATGTATTAATTAAATATTTTACTAATACAAAATCATTATTATGTTAATACATTTATGGCATAAAAAAACAATTTTTGTTTCTGTTTACATTTTCATTTGACCTTCCTTGAAAGTGCATTTTCCATACAAAATGGTGGAACGTGGTTCGTACCGACAATACTTTGTAACCTATATACCTTCCGTGCGTTCAGGTGTACACACCGATGCGCTTTTCAGCACATCTGTGCGCACATCAATTGAAAAAGTAAGCATAGTACCTGAACCGTAACCCCCGGAATATAATACAAGCCATGAAGTCTCCGAAGGCACCGACACAATAAAAGGCCTTAACGTGCCGGGTACAGCATGCAGTAGGAGCTCACTCTCACGGCATTTTGTATACTCGTCATGGAGGAAAAACTAAAATTTCATCTTAAACCGATTCTAAAGCCCAAAACTGTCGGTCCCACAGCTAAATGAAGTTAAAACAAATTGCAGCCAAATATGTTTTCTTTCTAATAGTTTTAAAAAAAATAGCATGTAGAACAAATTTACGGAAATTATAGCGTTTGAACAAAATACAAGCAACTTTTATATGAAAAACTCCTTCAGTAAGACAAGGCAAGAAGACTGTGGGTGTCGCCTGCTGACCGGCCCGCTGCTCTCTTTTTTGACTTTGTTCATGGCTTGTATCTTGCGGGGGCTACGCCTGAACGGTTGGTGTGCACTTCGATTCGAAATGTCAATTTTGAAAGTTCTTTAAGAATAAAACTACGCTAAACGTCAAAACTACTAAGCGCACCGAGACACTACGCTACCAGCCCGTAGCGTAAAATGTGCACACCGATGTGCTGAGGAAATGACAAGCGCTTCGGTCGCCTGAACGACATGGTGTGTAAAAGACATTATGTGACATTCTGCGTGCGGCTGAACCACTGACATATAATAAGAATGGACTGAGCCATCGTATCTAATTCCTGTAGTCAAAAATGGCACAAATTTTAGCAAAAATCTATTTGTCTCTTTCAACCTCAAAATGTACACTGAACTGTAAACAATTTTGGAAACAGCACGGCTATATTAATTGGAATTGACATAAAAATTCAGCCAAATATATTGTTTTTATACGTCTATCTCTTACAAGCTCAAGGAAATTTCACAATAAATCTGCAGAGGAGCACATTTTTCAGTAATATTACAAATGAATTTTTGGGTTCATTAAAACAAGTTTTACTTCCTAAATAATTTTAATTTAATGCAATACTATTTTATAACATCTTTAGTGTTTCCAATCGACAAATAATAATAAGTTATGAATCGGTGTGCAATTGTACGAAATAAAGGGTGTTCACGGCCTGTTCAATATTTGTGCCATTTTTGAAGCAAGAACGCTCAGTCCATTCTTATTATATGTCAGTGGGCTGAACCACTGACATATAATAAGAATGGACTGTACTATCCTATCTAATTCCTATAGTTAAAAATGGCACAAATTTTTGCTAAAATCTATTCTCTTTCAAGCTCAAAATGTACACTGAACTGTAACCAATTTTGGAAACAGTACGGCTGTATTAATTGGAATTGACATAAAAATTCAGACAAATATATTGTTTTTATACGTCTATCTCTTACAAGCTCAGGGAAATTTGACAACAAATTCTGCAGAGGTGCACATTTTTCAGTAATATTACAAATGAGTTTTTTGGTTCATTAAAACAAGTTTAACTTCCTAAATAATTTTAATTTAATGCAATGCAGTCCATGGACTGGAGCGTTCTTGCTTCAAAAATGGCACAAATATTGGACAGGCTGTGAAAACCCTTTATTTCGTACAATTGCACACCGGTTCATAACTTATTATTATTTGTCGATTGGAAACACTAAAGATGTTATAAAATAGTATTGCATTAAATTAAACTGTCAAAACTGTCACATGAATAGGATGCTTCTATAATGGGACTATACTTTCTCTTTCAAGATTTTTGGCTAACACACTAGTAAATTTTTAATACGAAGGTTCCTATGTAAATCTAAAGTTAAGAAAGAGAACTTGCAGCATGCACAAACTTGTACTAGAGGAAAAAAGAATAGAAAATTTGTTTATTTTCAACCCCGGCCACTTAGCCACGTCCTAGGACGTTGGGTATTACGATGTTACAAAGATTTACATTGAACGAGTCTTAATTTAAATGAATACAAAATAAATGTTAAGATTATACGATAGCATATAGATAAAGATTTTAGTTGTATAACGTTGGATAGCAAATTGGGCGGGTTGAATGGCTCGGATAGACTCCAAAACTCCGAGATGTGCAACCCAGAAAATGGTCAAAGTGACAAGCAAAAAAGCTAATGAGCCAAACTACTTTACGGTTCAGTTTATGGAACAATACATTTGTATGTAGATTGTCGAAATGTGTACTACATACTTCCGTATCATACTTAATAGCTCGCTTTTGTGGGAGAAATTTTGAAGTTTTTTTTTTTGTAACTAAAATTCTAAATTCACTTTTCAGTAGTTTGTTCTAAGCTGTTCTACTGTATGGGGCTGTGACTTGGGCGTGGGCGTAGGCCCCGGATAATACAAGCCATAAAATCGCCGAAGGCACCGACACATTAAAGGCTTAAACACAATTGCGACGACAGACGACGACGATATATCGCTGTCAAACTTCTAAAAGCACAGCATCTTATGCGAATGCACCAAATTGCGACGACCTACGTTGAGCGATCGACGACATTTTCGCCGGGATTGATCAATTTCTAATTTTGCCGTCGTCGCTGCAGTCCTACCAACAAAATTAATCGATTGAAATGGTTGCGGCCATTGTTGTAGCCCAACTTAGAACATGCAACTGAAAACCCTTCAGTGGCATAAAATTGAACATAACCTAAAACTTTCTCACATAACCTCAAATATTTTTTCTTAAATAAGAGGAAAATGGAAGGAACCATAGGGAAACATATGTGTCAAAAGTAGATAGCATGCTCTCTAAAATGCACAATACATGCTTGCGACCTAGTTTTGTAGCAAGCATGTATGCCTCGTAAGCCATATAAAATTTGAGGTCTTTTGATAGTGTGGCTCGTAGCTAAATAAAAATGTTTGCCAGCATTTGATTTCAGGTTGTCAATTTTGCATTGAGAAATTTGTTAATCAATTCGGTGGATGTTGAATAATAACTTTGCAAAAAGCTACTTATTAATAATTAGTTAATAGTTATTTATCAATGATTGTTCTACGATTACGATTATTATTATTATTTTTGAGTAAATCCAACTGAAAGTGATGTAAATTGGTGTTTAATTGAAAGTTATCCAGTTGTTATCACGGAACTTATTCGAAAATTTGCAGAATTTGACGGAGTTAAAGTGGAAGACTTATGGACAATGGATGATTCTTTTGTTTTTTTGGAACTCTGTTATACTCTAAGAATCAGAATAAAGCGGACGATGTCTTTCATTTCATCAGATATATACCCATTGAAGGAATCCAGAAGTAACAAAAGCTTCTTAGAACTTTAATAGTAGACTTATCACATTACGTCACTTAGGCTATAACTGGAATGAATTCTCTCAACACATTAGCTGCAGGAGAAATTCAGGAACTTAAAATTAGCGCTGATATGGAAATGGGAACAATAATTCAAGATGATGTTGTAATTAAAGGAAGGATGGTATAATGAAATAAATTCATTGAAATCCCTTAACTGAAGTTAGGTGGAATTAAATATCTATCATATGGCGATTACGGAAGCAACAAAATTTGAACAAAACCTCCGCAGAGAAGGAGAAACGCATAGGAGTATCTGAAGGCAATCTCGTCGGTCATCTTGTGATGATTCGACTTAATATTCTATTCCATTTTAAGGAATTGCAATCTCATACGATCAACAGCGATATTACAGAACGGCTCGGCTCATCTTTACCATTTTTATGTCACATGGCAAGGTTTCGAGAAATAAAAAGTCCCATAAATATGGACAGTTTTGTATTTTTATTTTCACTCAACTTAGAATAGAATATAAACATAAATATTTATTTATTTGAGCACCCAGCGTTGGGCAGATCATAGCGAGTTACACAGTAGATACACATTATAGCAAAACGAAACATAAACAATAATAGAAAGACATAATTACTTTTTTCTCAGACTCAAGTGGGAAGAGCAAAATTCACTTTAGTTGATCCATTCGAAGGTGATAAAGGAGTTCTTTTCAAAGATATTGCTGGCCTACAAGTAACAAAACAAGAATTTATGGATTTAGTTGATTATCTAAAAAATCTAGATAAGTATCAAAAACTAGAAGCAAAAGTTCCAAAATGAGCTCTTCTTCTAGGTCCTCCAGGTTGTGGAGATACATTGCTCGCTAATGCTGTAGCTACTAAATATAAGTGCCGCACTTGATATGATTAAATTGATGCTATTGGCCGCTCAGGAGAATCTGAACAAACATTAAAGTGAAATAAGATGATATTGATTGAAAAGTAGAAAAAAACCTAAGGTGACTTTGTAGATTATAATACAAGCCGCCAATAGAATTTCTCCTAATCAACAATCAAGAATTCAGAAAAATTTCGAATATTATTATGTTATGTAAATTTTAAACAATATAATTAAAATTATGCAAATGTCAATATCAACTGAGAGTTCCAACTAGGCAGCTTCTTAAAATAGTTTAACTTACGCATTTTTTCAATGAATTTACGTTAATCATTGAAGATCACATTTCAACTTTTTACAAAAATTATTTCTTGAAAAATTTAAGCCACGCTAACTATATATTATAACATTGTTTAACTAAACACAACACTTCTAGTGGGTAAAAGATGACGTTTCGAATTGTCATATTGACGTTGATCACTCATCCAGTTCTCTCTTTCTTGTTCACAAGAGATTTTGCATATTGAAAATCTCTTTTTCCCACTTATTATTTAAATACACATCTTTGTGTTAGTTGAGGACTTTTTTCTTCAATGGGATGCCTCATGCCGGTGGATCAAGCCGTTTTGACATTTTGACAGTGCTAATCTACTGTAGAATATATATTCTGTGGTTGCGGCATTCACTTTTGTATTTTTCAGGTGGTAGCACGCCGCGGTAATTTTAAAATAATGAGCTTTGAGGAAAATTTGAATGCGAAAGGAAATGCGAAATCCATAAAATAATTTATAGTTTACAAGACAGGCAAGACAAGTGGACAAAAACGACGTGGTTTGGATGGATATTTCAAAGCGTTTAATTTAGTTAATTTCCGCATTTTGCAGTTTTTTTTCACACTTTGGTCCATTGCATTTCTTTCAATATAATATAAAATATTCTTGATAAAAATCTCCTTTTAAAACGCTCGAAACATTTAACAAATGAAATTTCAATATCTTCTTCTTTCACAATCGTCGCTCACCGCCTGTCGTTGCAATTGTGTTCCCAATTTTTCGACTGCCTGTTTCGCAACGATATTTTCGCTGTCGTCTGTCGTTCTGTCGCTCTGTCGTTGGAATTGTGTTTAATGCTTGGAACAGAATGCATCGCATCCACCAAGCACAATGCGGTGATTAAGTGTCAAAATCGTAGCCTCCAAACAAAGTATTTCCAGCTCTATAAGCGGAAATTTTTGTGGTTTTGAAAATTATACATGTTTCGTAATTTCTTTATTCACAGACGCCTGTAAAGAGCATGAGTAAAATAAAACTGAGGGACAAAGATGAATAAAATGTCCAAAAGCTCTTCGCCTTAACCTTGATGCGCTAAAAGGTGATAGCATCAATTGTTCGTTTAAATTTTTTTTTTGCAGCTACGACAGCCTTTGACAGTTCGGTTAAGATTTAGGTTTGCTTCTGCTGGCCATTTCGATTCATTAGATCCGCGTTATGTTTTTGTTAGATAATGGAGTGATAATTTCTATGTGGGATGGAAAGTGTTCTATGAATACGCTTAAATCGAAGGCACGATATTTGGCAAAGAAGATCAAGGCAATTTCAATCAATAGGTTGATGATAATTTTCTTATAACACTAAAAGGGTTCTATTAAATCTTTCCAGCATTTCATTAGATTGTGGATGTACGGCAAGCATAAGATGACAAATCTCTATTAATAGGCAATCGACTGAATTTTTTTTAATAAAATCGGTCACTTTTGATTTTGGAACAACAAATTATGTACATACAGTGGGACTTGCCGTTTGTTGTATCCTATTTGCGCCTTAATATGCAGCATTCAACACATCAAGGAATCTCATTGAGTTTGATAGATTTTTAAATTTTGTTTCCTTGCTAGAATAGGACATAATATCGGAGTTTTCTGATTGTATGATTTGCAAGACGTTGGTAAATTAATCAGTTACGGATGTGTTTTACATTAACTTTAATAAAGATGTTTGCATGTATGTAGAGTTGTGCCTTTCGATGTTAAATGTGAAAGTAATTCACCTTGATGATTTTGTTGAACATCCTCCACGTGAGATAACATCCCAACATTTCTTCTATCATCTATATACAAAACTTTTTCTTGTTCCAAGTACCTACTTTACCTTTCTTTCTCACTACAGCACACTTCTTTAAATTTTGCAAATGCAAAAATGTGTATTCTGTACCTGGCAAAGGTCGGACAAACGCACAGGAACTGTTCGGTCTTCTAACACTCTCCTTCTAGACAGGCTTGAATTTTCAAACACGCATTTGAAGAGTTTTGTCCACTATGATTTTTGAGGCATATTCTAGTGTTTGATAGATGATAGGTTTGGAGTTGCATTCCTCGGTATCTATTACTGTTGACTTTTATGTTGATAACTTCAAACTTCTATGTACCCAAAATTTAAATAAATTATTATTTGCCGTTTCAGACGACGAAAGTACAGAATTCTGGAAGTCGCTCGGTGCACATTCACAAGTTGCATCAAAAGAGGAAGTCAAACAACATATTTCCGATGATTTTACTCCTGTTCTACCACGCCTATATCAAGTTCCACTTGGAGTGGGCTGTCTACAATTAGCATAAGTGGAAATATCAAAAAAAAATGGTCAATACCCTCCTTAATAGCAAGTACGTCTATATTGTTGATTGTTTCCCAGATTTATTTGTTTGGTTTGGAAAGAAATCAATTCTAGTCCGAGCAGCTGCTGTTAAACTTTCACGGGAACTATTCAAGAGTTTAAGAAGGAACTGAAACGCAAATTTTCAACAGTAAATTCATTGGTTAAGAACTGCTGCATTGGTATCGAAAACTGTGTCGATCTAACAAAATGGACAAAACAGCAAGGGACTCGAACAGATTTGGCTGCATTGTTTATGCCGCGAAGACCCATGTCGTTGACTGAAGCTGAATAATTGGAAGAAGAATGGAATTGTGTTTTCGAGGAGATGGAAGCATTTGTTCTTGAGGAGAATAAATTCGTTCGTCTAGCTAAAGAAGAACTTGATCACTTCTATATAGCCGAATGTTATGTTTTCCTCTGTCGATAATGTATTCCAATTGAGGAAGATGATGATAACTTACAGTAACATGATGATTCACCTCCACCAGACGATAAAATACAATGTATGGTTTATTTCTGACAAGGAAGAGATGCTGGTAATATGGGTTGGCTAACGTTCACATTTACCTTAAAAAGGAAATTTAAGGCTATGTTCGGAGAAGAACTGGAAGTGATCAGAATCCCTCAGCAACAGGGAAATCTAAAATTTATGGCACATTTTAAACGAAAGTTTATCATGCACACAGGAAAGAGGAAGTAGACATTAAAAAATTCTGATAGAAAAGCACCTGTAGAATTCTTTCATCTTCGAACAAATGGTTGACCGTTTTGCACAAGATATACAGGTTCGCTATGATGCGACATTACTTAATTCAGCTTTTTGGTAAACTTTAGTTGAACATTTTTTATTTTTTAATTATGCTGGTATTTATAGCTATATCCTATATGTACCGTTTGAAACGAATGATGGGTCTCAATCTGGAATGTTTACGTTTGGATTGCATCTAAAACAGCTGCCGAAGAGGCTAAATTAATACAAGAAATATCTGAGGAAATGTTTAATAATCGCTGGGTTAGGTTACAGGTTTGTATCTCTTTTTTTAAAAGCATATCATTTCAAAAAAGGTTACTCAAAAATCTTTTTTCTCGGATTTTCAGATTTGAAATGAAGGTAAAGAACCATAAAACTTTTTTGGATTGGGCTGCAGATTTTATGAATTTTACACAACAAAACTCCGTCCAATTCTTTTTATTATGCACACATGGGTACACTAAAAAAACCAGGTGTAATTCGGTTTGTTTTAAATATAAATATCACAATATACAGGGTTACAATGAAGTTTTCACTTTCCTTCCTTATCTTTACGCTTTACGCGACTACAGTTTGATCTATGGTCGATACTGGTAAGGAACACTATCCTCAATTATAAGATCTCATTTTAAGGGACAAGTTTAGCTTTCTCATGTCGATATAAGTTCATTTGCGATGCTACAAGTCTGCTTAGATTTTGGTAGTGTTACAGACACAATCTTGACCATAGTTGTATTATAATAAATCATCTTGTTACGAACTTTATTTACTTTTGTTGTTGTAACTTTTCGTTCCTTTCCTTTCCTCGAACGCGGTAAACAATCTGAAACTTATTTGTCAAACCCTAAGTGGACTGTTATAACTTTGTGCTAATGGTCTTCTGCATGCTCTATAGTATAAACCCAAAAACAACAAGGGCAAGTTAATTTAACAAAGGCATCTTTAATATTAAGTTAAATGTTTTCAATAAATTCTATATACAATAAATACAATTTCAAAAATAAGCTAACTCGGGCAATCCCTTTTTGGTGTTGCTATATAAAAATTTAGGTTTTTCACGTATACTGCGAAAACGATCAATCTTAGACGTTTTTATTGTACTGAAGAGTTCTGCAGAATATGAAATCCTATGAAATCATTTTTACCGTCCGACGAGCCGTTCTAGAAATATATACGATCAATCTTGCACTGTTGGGTGGCCATACGAAATTACATTCGGGTATTCATCTAGTGCAGTTATTCCCAAACTTTCGACATTTGTGTACCCCTTCTATAATTTTCGTTACACTGAGCACCCCTCGTATGAAGAAAAATGCATATACATTAATAACAATAAAAATATATTTTCTTTTTTCCTCTTTTAGTACATAATGGAAATTCATTCATATTAAAATATAAATAAAATAAATAAATGTTATATTATAAATAACATTCATTGTAATCAATGAGTAGGATGAAATTGTTTATGTTGAGACGGAAGATTATCATAATTTGGTTCCCTGGTTGTTAATTTTAATCTAAGATGCGATTTCACATCCAAGAACCTGTTCCCTTTTTTTAACTTAATATTTACAAATGCTGAAAAAGTAACTTCACATAGATATGAGGTTGGAAAGGCAAGATGTATTTCGGGACTTTCTCTGTTAAAAGTGAATGCACATGTTTCATTTGCAACCAGAATGATGTTAAAGTACACTCCATATGTTTATTTTTCAAAAAGCCATCAGAGGCTAATTCGAACAAATGCTCATCTTTCGCATGCGATAAGCCTTCTGGCATAAATGTTGAGCGGATATCTGATCCATAATAAGGGTGACTATTTTTCTATGTTTGTAATCGGAGAAAAGTAAGCTGCTTGTTGCATCAGGCGCAGCCAAGGCACGGTGCGGTGCGTACTCCTATCAAACTTTGGGAAACACTGATCTAGGGTATTATAAGAATTGGTCTTAGACCAATTCTAGCTTTTTTTTGTTTGTTTTAATATATTTCATTAAATAAATAGGTCTTGTTTCTTTGTAAACACTGCGGTACTCTTAGTTTGCACATTTATTACTTTTTTATTATTTAATTAAACGTGCATTAAGCCCCCTTGCCACGACAAGGCGGTACCACATAGCATACATGTATGCTAAGGGGGGGGGGGGGGTGGACATGTTCATCATAACCACCGAAGATACAGATTACACTGGACTTTTGGAATGCAGAATGCGATTAATATAAATTGAATCTGGTATTGGAGCAATATGATTTCAATGAGATCTTATAGGTATCCAGCCACGGCAGAATGAATCAATTCCTCATATCCTCTAATACTGCCTATTCTACCGTTTTGCCTTGCTGTACTTTGCAAGTGTATTTCAGGCTAATGTGAGGGGGACACCAAATTTCGATTCCTAAAAATGCAAACCGAAAAAGTTAAATAACTCAATTTAGAAACAATTCCTTGCATCTAGTAAAAAATATAGAATATGAGGTACATTTAGACCGCAGAGTCTGTTTGATGTAGAATTCAATTCGAGTGGTGTTTATGGCATAAAATGATATTGCGAAGCTGGTTAATGTAGCACGCAGTGTATTTTTATCTCCAGAGAAGGAGATTAAGAGAACTGTATTAAGCATTTCGCATGGAATTCCGTGTGTTTTCCATGTCATTTTTGACGAGTTTATTTGGAAATTCGTACGGTTTTCGCATCTTATCGATACTCATTTTTGCTTATTGTGTGTAATGTTTTTTTTTTATATTCATAAGAGAGCAAGAAAAGAAGTGACGCTGATATTTTTATTTTCTTGCGCTATAGTATGAAGGACACTATATGTTCAGTTTAATTATTAGGTGCAGTTTGGCTGTGATATAAGAGATTTTGTGTTTTGAAATCAACGCTGTTATTTCTGCATTAAATCTGCCTTTTCTGCTATTTCCACGTAGAGTTTACATTAGTTACACGTTATATTTTTTACTTTTTATAGCAGATGCAGTATCAATTTGGTACTAGACCGGCATGTTATGCAGAAGTAGGATCGGCTTTCTGTACGTGTTTATACCATCAAATTTGTGCCTGTATTCACTACAATGCCTGGGAATGCCTGGCTTAGTTAAGGTTTACTGTCAACATTACTTGGATTGCATTAGTAATGAGTACATGTACGTTTACCTGGTTTAACAAGGGAGGCGTAATGTGTTGATGAATCACATTCTTGAGCATGTTATTCCGGTGACACACGATAATACACACTCGATACACCGTACTTAAAACTGGTTTTCTTAGCACTATGTTAGAAAATTTTCGTGTATAGCCCAATTTAGAGCAGAGGGTTTAAACTCGGATGATACATGAGTGTTTTACTACATATGAACGCATGTACTCAGCTTGTGTGCGTATAGATCATATGCAAATGATGAATTTTCTTTGCTGCTTCAAGAACGTGTATCAACCGTGTATAAATTCCATGTACCATGGGTTGATACACACTCGATACAGAAACTGGTTTTACGTCGTGTCTAGTCTCGAGTGTATATCATCGTGTGTCAGGGGAATTATGTATCTTTCAGAGAATGTTTAGAGAAGGCAGAGGTAATGAATAGATATATTCATTCGTGTTGTTATCCAAAAGAGATAGAAATTTGTGCGGCTATATTTTCATTGTTCTTCTAAGAACAATGAATGAAGGAAAAGTGAGTGCAGATGGAAAATATGTTATGTTTAAACTTAAAGAAAACGTGGCCACTTGTATTACCTTCCGCTGAGAAATCTGTGGGACACACATGCCATTCCTTACATTTCTTGAAAAGATATCCTGCAACATAAGTTATCGCGTTCTCTTCTGCATAGTCCAGTACTTTGTAATCTGTAGGGAGACCTGCAGGACAAGGAGATATGGGAGACGTTGCTAAGATCCAAGATGTATCAGGCAGAGGTAATGACGCGGATAGCAAAGGGGTTCCTTGAGAATCTTCTTCGTACTCACAGTTGCCTGTTTTAGAAATTTCTAAAAACTTGATTCCCCACAATTTCTTAAAGGCTACAGAAAATTGCAAGGGAGTAGGATGGCGATTATTGCCCCCCTGTTTTCTAACTGCTCGAAAGAAATTCTCAAGTGGGTCCTGGTTAATTCTTCTTGTTAATATAAAAGTAAATCCTACCTTTTGAAGGCAATCCCATAAACTGGAAAGACTTTTAATATTTATCAACCAACCCTTGAGACATTTAATAGAATTTGTGACATTTTTGTCATCTTTATCTAAGAACTTAATGCCACCTATAAAATCTCGAGCTTTATTCAAAAACGCAATTTGCTGCTCACTTCCGATAAACGGTCTTCTCATTTCTTTCGCTTCAGAATGTTTGGATGAGTTGAACATATCAAAAAGGTAGTCCATCCTCTTGATAAAATCTGCCGTATCCAAAGCAGTTGCAGAGAGTTTTTTTCCGGCAACAAGTGTATATACTCCAGCCGCAACTGAATGGCTTAGTACTTGAGCAAAATTTTTCACACTCATTTTCTGAAAGTTGTTTGGATATATATGAGCGTCAGTCAATTTTGGTGCAAGCCTAAACTCATTTTCACTATCCATTTTATAAAATTGTTTGACATCCTTGAATGAAGCACGTTTCTCTTCATCAAAAACAACATCATATTTCGAAAAATTGTTTTTAACGAGCTTCACTAAATGAGGAGTGTCAAAGAAATAAAACATATCTTGTCCGTCAACCGTGAAGGTGGTTTTTTCAGGGCTAATATCTAGCAATTTTGATAAAACCTGAAAATTTGGACCCATATCGCTAACTAAAGCCATTGGATGAAAGCCAATTTCTCTCAAGCCTCTTACTGCTTCAATAATCAATCTTTTGGCTTCTAATGGTGGACATGCAGAATTTACGAAGATATATTCTAATGGAAACTTCCAGTTCTCACAAAGTCCCCGAACCATAATAACAAACGCACTCCGAGCGAATTTATCGGTCTTAACACGTCCGTTATCTTCCAATCCTACTATTTCTCCTTTGCTTCGATTATAATATAAATGGCTTTTTAAACTCATTTCATCGATGCAAATTACACAATACTTGGAGAAATCCGATACCTGATTAAACTTAAGTCGCATAGCTTTTAAATTGAACGCCATGTTCCCAGGAGATGAAGGCCACTTTCTAGTAAACCGCTTTAGCGTACTACTTGAGGGTAGAGTACTAATATTCTCACTGAAATATTTATATGTATTCGGCGACAAAAAGTTAAGCATTAAAGAAGTATCTTTCACTTCATTACTGTAACGATAGGCCTGCTTCGTTTTACCCTTATTCTTAATATTAGCTTCTACAATTTCAGCTAATTCTTTGGGAAGAACCTCGTTACAACGTTTAATGAGGTGCTCTGAGGAATTCTTTTCCTTCTGGAGACGTTTTATCAAATTGTTTGTTTTCACGGCCTCATTCTTCAATCTAGCTATTTCTTTTCTTAATTTCTCTTTTCGGGGTGTGGCATGAGATAGAGATTTCAGAGTTTGGGATGCTTTTCTTGAAGTAGAGGGAATTCTCGTACTTACTATATTTGCAAAAGAATTTTCTTGCAAATAATTGCGGGAGTTTTCCACAGAATCATTGTTTATTTCCGGAGGAGCTGTGTTCAAAGTCGGAGTTTCGGTCGCAAGCTCGTCCATATCTACATCTTCTATTACTCTATCTGAGCCTATACTGAGTCGCAGACTTGGGGTTGTCCTTGGAGTGGAAAAAGATCCCGAACTTACTATATTTAGAAAATCGTTTTTCTTCCAAATAATTGCGGGTTACTCTCATTGGACTACTGTTTATTTCAATAGGGTGAATACCCATAACTACACTTTCATCTAATAAATAGCTACTGTCTATTATGCTATCTGAGCGTACACTTGACTGGAATTGTGGCATATCCTTCGAAGTGGATGAAGTTGCCGAATTCACTATTTTCTGACTGTTGTCTTCACAAAAATTACTGCATTTAGGAAGAGCGATAGGAGAAGCTTGGAGCTCAGTAAAAAGCTCTTCCTTACCTATACCCGTACAATAACCTAAATCTAAGTCTACAATCCTACTAAGCTGCAAGTCTGATGGTCTTTTCTGAAAATCTAAAGTCTAATGTAACAAAATGTGAAAAATGGACAACAAAAGAAGGTATATTGAAATTGGGAAAAAAATAATAAAATATAAATTAAAAACAAAATGTAAAAGAAATAAGTAAAAGAATCTAAGAAATATACTTTAAATTATACCTCGTGGGGCGGATTCGGCATTGCCCATGGTACCAGACGTCCCCCGCTGGGTCCTAACATCTCCTTCCTGAAGTGCTTTTCACATACTTCCACTCCTTTCCTGTGTGATAGGTGGCGCAGTCCTAATATATTCAGCCATGCTTGCCGGCTACAAAATAATGAAAATTGGATAAAAATATTATATTATATTATATATGGTAATAATGTTATTAGAGTATTAGAAGAAGACGTTTGAAACTGTAGATCATAATGTATTAATAGAAATATTAAGCGAATTGGGAATTAAAGGAAATGCAAACCAGTTTCTAAGAAATTATTTGCAAGGAAGATAGCGTTGTACAAAAGTGGAAAACAGTTATAGTGATAATGCTCTCTATACATCCAAAATTTAATGAAATCTAGGTTGGTTGCGGAATATTATATATATGCTGACGATACGCTGGTGCTGAACAGTGGAAAGATGGCGATAGTTTACAGAGGGTAATAATACGATACAAAAGATGGCTATATGGAAATAAACTTACAAAAAAATACATCAAAAACAAGCTACATGATTTTTCAACAGAGATGCAAGCAAAAGCTGGACACTGTTCTGCAAGTGCAAGGAGAATTCATTAAAGGGTTGACTCTATAAAATATCTGAAGGGTTGACTCAATAAAATATCTGGGAATGATAATGGATGATAAACTGACTTGGCGACAACAACCCACATACATAATGTGAGGAAAAGAGTAACGCCACTTAAAAGAATCACGCCAGACGAGAATCTTAATCTGCAATGCATCTATGCTACCAATAATTATTTGCAATATAATTAACTGGTCACAATGTAGCAATAGCTTAGTGAACTACATGCTAGATTATTAAACAAAGCAATAAAGTCCATATTTAATTTACATAGACTTAAGCAAACCTATGTGCTGTATGAGGCGACAAACTTCCAGAGTTTAAAACAATTAATATGTGGATAAAGCTAAAATATAATATTAGAAAGAAGATGATTAAGTCGAATATAAACTTAATAGAGCATGGTT
The DNA here is from genome assembly GCA_963930735.1 of Dioctria linearis. NCBI lineage: Eukaryota > Metazoa > Arthropoda > Insecta > Diptera > Asilidae > Dioctria > Dioctria linearis. The sequence continues at coordinate 175,834,348 of OZ005741.1, read as the reverse complement.
AAACACATAACTACGGCAAACGATTACGCCAGCATATATGTTTACTTTAAGCTAAAACAGACGGATATCTAAAGAGTTTAAAACAAAAAGCTGTACCAAAATTTTTAATCGAAGCATCCATCGATACTATAATTAGGTATATCTTTTTCTTAATTTTAACATAATGCGTTTTAAAAAGAAATTTAATTGTATTTTACATTTTACTAAAAGCATACATAAAGAGTATGTGTATTCTTACCAAATATTATATCCCGGTACACTAAATAAGTGTTTCGCGCTGCTGCATCCTACTGCACACTTCTTAATTTTCATGTTTTTCGAAACTTCACTTAAAGAAAATTATTAATTATTGTTATTTAAATTCTTAAAAATTTACACTACCTGGTACTTCAAAGTTGTTTGACAACTAATTTGCCGCCAAATTTATTCTTCTCTTAACGGAAATTCTCAAGATTTGCAGAATGCAGACACCACATAAGTACATACCTACATATATCCCTATATGATATGATGTAAACATCAAGTAAAATTTATAATATTTTCTTCAAATTATTGTCTAAAGTAGGCATTATATCATACTCCTGTTGATAAAATCTTCGAGTAAAGGCAAATTTGCGATTGCTCTCTAATTTAATAAGCAACCAACAGATTTACCTTCAATCGATAGATTTATATTTCCATGACTACATATAAAATATAAAACTTTCCCAGTTTCATCACTTTTTCCGACTTATTTTTCTCTAAACTTCATTACTGCATTACTTGCAACCTTTTTATCACAGAAGTATCCATTGTTAATTAATTAATCACATTCAACAAATTATAAAATAAGTCTTGCACCTATGTATGTTGAACAAATCTGCGAGGAAAAGTAAAACTAAGATTGCTCTTTAATTTTAAAAGCAACCAACAGGTTTACCTCTATCCGCTAGATATATATTAAAGGTGTAAATATCATGTATAATAGATGTAAGGTAAATGCACACATTTTTATTATTTATAAAATTTAAACTTTCCGAGTTTCATTTCACAAACTAGTCACTCTTTCGGGCTTTAAATTTTCACTAATTGTCATTGCAACCTATCTTATAAAATTAACAATTTTTACTTAATAAGATTTGTTAGCAATTAATATATAAAAAACGCGATACAGCAACTATATTTGACAACTGTTTGGTTTGTTTATTTTCTTGAACAGCTGATTAATCCCCTTGGCCATTTTAACAGTGTTAGTTAGGTTTATTAAGAAAGCGTGGCCAGTTTATTTGTATTTGAGATTTCTTATAGGCTTTTACTCAATTTCCCGTGGCGAGTACAATTGTGTTGGAGCTTCTTGGATAGAATAAAGTATCATGGAACATCAATGTATAATTCACCCCAGGCAAATTACCTTGTATTCATGGGCGGCTGATATTGTGTTGAGCGACACCGGCTTATCTATAGACGAAAACCCGTGGCCAATGCATCTGTGTTGTAAATTTTCTTAGAAAACCCGTGGCCAATGCAGTTGTATTGCTTCAAATCGTAGTGTGGGAAATAATTTTGAAATGTCACTTTCCCATGCATATAGTCACACTCTTTACACTTATGTGCCATTGTGTTTAAACCGAAGTATGACTAATTATAAAGTAACGACTCTCCTGGAAGAGGAAAATATTTTGGCCGAAAAATGTATACAGGAGTGAGTAAGCGGTTATTCACGGACGGCTATAAATCCATCTAATAAAAAATAATCTGGAGAGAATGAGAAAGGCATATTTTTATAAAGCTCTCTGGTTAAAAGCACAAGCGTTAAAAGGTAATAGCAAATGTCATGTGAATTTTTTTTTTTTATTTGCCGAAGTATGATATTTGACAATTCTTGTTGTCAAAGTTGACAGTTTTAATTGCAATTTTCACAAAGTACGTTTTGTATCAAAATAAGCAAGGTTTTTTTATTTCATTGCGAATTAGAATAACATTAAAAATTAAAAACTAGTATAGAAATAGTATACAACTGTTTTCTGTTTATTTTAGGTAAACGTCGCGTCGTGTCGTCGCATAGAAAAATCAATTGGCTGACCTAGTTCTCAGTTTTGGAAAAAAAGAAAAGAAAAGAATAAAAATAACAATGAATGAAGTGGCACGCATCATTGGAAATCGCTTGTTTGATCACAGATTGGTAAAAGATAATCTTCTAACCGAATGGATGGAAGAGGGAGTACAGGGACATTATCCGCAACGCAGTTTTTGGAAAATTATGTATTCATTTTTATTCTGGTCCAGCCATCCCGCCAAGGGTTGGTGCATCATACCAGGCATATAAAAAACATACAAATATTTATAGATGAATAAAATGAAATGATTTTTTTTTTATTTATTACTATAGACAACTAAGCCGCATTCATGGAGACCAACTCTTGGATAGCCACCTGATCATGCTTTTGCATTCTCTGCAGTACCACATTGCTGAGCGTCTTAGAAATGATGTGGGAAGAACGATGCGAGAAACAGATGAGAGGACATCTCAAGGACAACGAGATGCTGGACGTCGATTAGGAGAGAGACTTACCGATGTTACGTTATTGTTATTTTGTTTTGGCGAAATGAACTGAACTCTGAGCTTGAAAAATTAGTATCTGAAACTGCCTCACTAGCAGACATGAAAAGAGATATAGCATATTGGTTAAGAATGCTTATATCATCGTGAAAGCCGAAAGGGTGTCGAAAAAGTCCATGATCACGTTGAAAAGGCTATTCTTCTCGAAGTCGATAATTTACGGAAAAGTCAAGGGAAATTAAGAACTCTTTATGCCAAGGTTTACTAATGCGCACTAAATGTCTCTTCATTATTCACATCCGCGTTTTAATTTCAGGTGAGTAAACAATTGACTGACTGTAGAGCAGCTCAACATGCTTTAGAAGATGTCGTTCATAAGTAGTCTACCATTGGAATCGACTCGGTTTGCCATCAATTAAATAATTTCAGTAGGGGTATCAACTAATATGGTGGAATTAAGAAATACGATCCCACTGTTAGTACCGCCGAATCATGGTCGAAAGCTAGTAGTTACAGGATTAATAAGTTAGTGAAATCTACAATATTGAAATTAGAATTTATTTTTGCATCTTACTATTATTTTGTCTTTATAGATCTCAGTCAGAGCGTGGAAAATCAGCTCAATTGAGAAGTGATATTGACACAATGATAAATGGTGTTGCAACATCTGTATGAGAACATTGGAATAATACCAATAATTACTTGGACAGACGATCCTCTGAAATGGCAGAAGCTAAAAATAAGATCCAACTTCATTTGCACAAGGTTCAACAAGAACTATTCGATATTGAAAAGTTTATTGATCTTTTGAGGAAAGCTATAGAAGACAAATCAAATCCATTGAAAGTTGCGCAAACCCGATTGGAGGCAAGATCTAATCGGGAAGGACTTGAACTTTGCAAGTGCGTAACTCTTACATACCTATAATAACATTGTTTATGAAAGTTTTGTTACACATTTATTTATTTATTTTAAGTGATTTTGCGCAATTACGTCTTGTGAAAGAAGTTCTTGAAATTCAAGATTCGGTGGGTGGTTTACGTAGGAAATTGCATGAAGTGAAGCACAACACCAACAGTTGCTTAAGACAAGATCTAATCTGGAATTGGATCTTAAACGGAAAGTTGATGCATTGGTTTGCGGCGATCGTTCCCTGTTAACAATATGGTTAAATATTAGTTATTTTCATTTGTTTTTTAAATTTCATAATTTAAAATTTGCGTTTAAATAAAAGCAGTCCAGTAAAATTTTTTAAACGTTTGAGCCTGTTTTAGTACTTTGTTGAAGACAATTTACATGCGCACAGCTCGCATAATGTTAAATGATTTTAAAGTAAGATTCTTTAAAGAGAAAACTTAAACTAAACTATTAATAGGCTGAACTACAATAGAAATATACGTAAGTACTTATAGTGGTTAGTTAAAAGACTTTCATTAATTGTACCAAAGTAACAATGTATGAAATATGAATTATTTCCGTTTGGTTTTTGGTTTTTCACTATATATTTGGACACTGCTTGAGAACGCGTCGACGTGGAGAGTTCAAATTTTGTACACAGTGTTTAAAAAAATGTAAGTTAAAGTTCAAAAATGGGACCAATGGGGCAACTCCTTCGCAGGGTTGCCATATTTTTAACTATATATTCTCATAAGTGTATATATTTTACGGTACTCTTAGTGTGCACATTTATTACGACAAAGTTATCTATATATTACCACATGTAAATGAATGTGCATTAAGCCCCCTTGCCACGTCAAGGCGGTACCGCTAAGCATACTTAACATTTAATTATAATATCATTTTAGCATACTCAAGGGGGAAGAGGGTGGACAAGTCCACCAAAAACAGATACACTGGACTTTTTAGAACGCAAATTATTTTTCGTGAATAATGTGAAAAAAAAACCATTCACATATCTTCTTCAAAAAGGGTAGAAAATAAAATATTCTAATTACAGGCCTATTAAAAAATTGGCGCAAAACGCTAATAACGGATTATATTTATACAGACTTTAGTGACACCTTCAACACGTTACCTCATTCCGTGAGGATGGGCTTCCCTTATCATTTCTGTACTCGCTAGTTATTTCTCTAAAAGCCGTGCAAATTTTATATATTTTATTAATAGGTCTGCATGTTTACTCGAAAGATTTTACCCAGGCTTCAAAGTTTGTTACCCATAAAGTGTATGTTAAATTCCCGGACTACAAAAATTTGACAGTTGAATGGTTTTCCAAATTGTCTGTTAACTTTTTTCATTATCATCTAGTATTATCTAAGTTTTTATTTGAATTTTACATTTTTACACAAAAATAAACATACAGACCTAATATAACATTACTATTATTTTAACCGGGTAAACTTTATACTTGTTTAAGAAGGCTATTTTTGGATTCTCCGGTACAACAGCAAAAGCGAAAGAATTTGTTATTTGTTCTTCATCACACAGCTTATTGATTTTTAGATAATAAGCTTCAAGTCTTGATGAGTCAAAACCAAGACTTGAAGTTTGCCACCTAAAATCAATAAGTTTGTGATGAAACAACAAATAAAAACTCCTTTCGCTTTTGCTGCTGTACCGGAGAATCCAAAAATAGCCTTCTTGAACAAGGATGTTAATCTAGTTAAAACTTTTGCACTAAATATTTGAAAATTATTGGTAGAGTCTGGTAAACTGTTTTTTGCGCAATTCTTGTATGCTGATCAGTGTTTAGAAATAAGTCCTTTGGAAAAATATAGACTACAACAAGCGCAATGAAAATCAGTCAGATTTCTATATGTATTTTAATGCACATTATTCTTGACGCGTATTCATACCAAATAAGATTCTTGCTGTAAATCTATATTCCTTTTCTCGGATTCTATGTCTATTTAGTGCCCGGACAGATTAAGTATCAGCACCGGACATAGAATGATGCGAATCAATATGTCACAATTAATTGAGTGCAACAGCAGACTAATTTGTTTTTTATGATTCACAGGTATCAAGATCAATGGTACAGGAATCATTACAAAGTCTTAAAACTATACTAAAGATTGCAAACTGATATAATTTTTTTCTTCGTGTCAGGAATCCTAAGTTTTTTATTAATATACTTTAATTTATAATACACCCTAACACGAATAAATAACCACAATAATCTAATATTGTCAAATTCGTCACAGCATTTGTATTCTTCTATATTTGAAAGGGTATCAAACATACAAGAATCGAAATATCGCCGACATATCGTACTGGGAAAGCAAGATTTCAAGCCTTCTTCTAACCTTTTAATATAGTCAACGAAATGATAAGTTGAGAATTATCATACTGTTTGAATTGAATGAATGTACAACTATTTGAATCATTCGCTTCTGAACCATTCGTTGGGCATACGTGCCACTTTTTACATTTTTTGAAGAGGTATCCTGCAACATAGGTAATTGCGTTCTCTTCTATATAATCCAGTTCTTTGTAATCTGTGGGAACAGTAGCAGGACACTGGGATACCGGAGATGTTTCTGACATCCAAGAAATGTCTGGCAAGGGATGCTGTGAGGGAGCCACGGAAGGATAAGGGTCTTTTTCATATTCGCAATTTCCACTTTTTGAAATTTCAAGAAACTTCATTCCCCAAAGTTTCTTGAATGCGAATGAAAATAGACGAGCAGTAGGGTGATGGCAATTTCCACCCTGTTTTCTGACTGCTCCAAAGAAGTTCTCAAGAGGATCCTGATTTATGCGCCTAGTCAGAATGAACTTAAACCCTACCGTATTGAGAAAATCCCATAATTTAGAAAGACTTTCTATATTTATTAACCAACCCTTTAAACATTTGATAGAATTGGTTACGTCCTTGCCTTCACTATTGATAAAACGGAGATTAGAAATTAGATCTCTCGCCTCAGTAAGAAATTGTAATTGACTTTCACTTCCGACAAATGGCCTATTCATCTCTTTCGGTTCCGAAAATTTCGATGAGTTAAATATATCAAAAAGCTTATCCATCTTTTTGATAAATTCAACTGTGTCTAAGGCCGTTGCCGGTAGCTTGTTGTCCTTAACAAGAATTCCAAGCCCACATGCAACTGAATGGCTCAAAACTTGAGTAGAATTCTTCACACTCATTTTTTGAAAACTGTTGGGGTAGATATGTGCGTTGCTTAGTTTTGGCGCCAGTTTGAATTCATGTTTGCTATCAATTTCAAAGAATTTCTCTACATGCTTAAACGAAGCTCGCTTGTCCTTATCAAAAACAACATCATACTTCGCAAAGTTGTTTTTAACGAGCTTCAATAAATGAGGCGTATCAAAGAAGTAAAATAGAGGTTGCGAATCAATCGTAACAAAAGAATTATTAGGACTTATTCCTAACATGGAAGACAATGCTTGAAAATTGGAGCCCATATCGCTTACTAATGCCACGGGGTGAAAGCCAATTTTCCTAAGGCCTCGCACTGCTTCGAAAATTAACCTCTTAGCTTCAGCAGCAGGACACGAAGACTCTACAAACATATAATCTAATGGAAACTTCCAATTTTCACATAGACCACGTACCATAATTACACATGCGTTGCGTGCAAGCTTATCAGTTTTAACTCGCCCATTATCTGTGAGTCCTATTATTATGCCCTTGGATCGGTCATAATATAAATGGCTTTTCAAGCTCATTTCATCAATGCAAAGAACACAATATTTAGAAAATTCTGTGATCTGCAGATATTTGAATTCCATTGCTTTCAAATTAAATGCCATGTTCCCGGGGGCAGACGGCCACGATTCCGTAAACCGCTGCAAAGTTCTTACAGTTGGAAGCGGGCAAAACTGATCTTTTATATATTTGTAACTATTTGCTGATAGAAAATGTAACATTAAAGCAGTTGCTTTAACATCTCTGGAATAGCGTTTTCCTTTCTTCGCCTTTCCACTATTTCGAATGGAACTTTCTAAAACTCTAGCTAATTCCCTGGGCAAGAGATGGTTGCAACGTTGAATAAAGAAATCAGAGGAATAAACGTGTTTCTTAAATTTCTTAAATTCATAGTTCTGTCTTCTAATTTGCGCTTGCAACCTTCTTACTTTACCTCTTAATGTCTTTTTTCTCGGAGTGGCAAGAGACAGTGCCATTGCAGTTTGGGATGCTTTTCCCGAAGTTTGGGGGGTTCTACCAGTTTGAAAGGAATGCAAAGAAATATTCTCTTGCAAGAAACTGCTAGAATCCTTTTCTAACTGCAACTCTCCATGAGTCTCCTGCGTAGAATATTGGCTGCACTGTGCTTCGCCGAGTAAATTGTCATCTGACTCTACTTTACCTATAAATAAACTATCCTGACTACCTAAATTTATAGGATCCTGACACTGTTGCTCTACACTATACTGGGACGTATAGATATCCTGCTGAAAAATAATATTTAATCGAAAAAAAAATCGAAAAAAGGGCAACAAAAATAAAAATAAAAATAGGGTTGGGGTAAATAATACAATAAATTAATATAGAAAAAAAAAGTAAATATAAATTTCTAATAATAATGGTTAAATTATACTTCTCTATAGGGCTGTACAAAGTGTGGCATAGCCCATGGCAGCAATCTTCCCCCGCTGGGCCCAAACATTTCAGCGTTAAAATGCTTTTCACACAGACGTGCGCTGGGTTTATCGGCTTCACGTGGTAGTCGCACTACATTCAACCAAGCCTGCCGTCTATAAATTAAAAAAAAGTTATTGATTATTGAATGTACATAATAAAATGGTAGCAGAAATAGTTATGAAAAGGATCTTCCGCCCTTGCTAATTTGTGCCTGATTGATCCACAATCCATTCCTGATGGAGTCACTTACTTTGAATTACATACATATATACTACAAGATCAGAAAATTATGTATCATCAAACCACGTAAAATAAAGAATGTAATAAAGAAGTGCAAAAAGTGTGGAAGGATGCACGTCAAATCTGTTTTATATACAATATACTCTACCCTACAAGACCAGATGTAAAAATCTCTATAAAACCATGGTTTCATTAGAAGGCGAAAAATAACATGTAATAAATTAGATTGAATTATTAAACGAAGAGGGAAAAGTAAATCACTTCAAAAACGAGACATTCATGTGTTGCTACTATTTAGTTTTGGTTAAGACAGTTATTGTTTTTACGATTCTATGACAGATTAGGATTATTTGTGATTTTGTTTTACATATAACGTTCCCTCATTAAATTACATGGCATTTATAAAGATGAATAATTAAAAAATTACTATTATTTAATATAAAACTAACTTACGATGTAATATCCTTCGGCAATCTAAATAAGTGGTTGAATAATTTACATCCCGCTGAACACTTTTCTTTCCGCTTTGGGGCCATCTTTTCTTCATTTGTTCGTCGCACTGAATAATACCTGAAACTGACACAATATTTGGCGCCATCTAATTTAACGAGAAAACAAATCTGATGAAGAAAAATATAAAAAGTACAGTGGGAAACAAAAGTATATTTTATTAACAAAAACAAACTTCGATCACATTAGATAACCAGTATAAGAAAATTTAAATAAAAGTAAAAATAATCTGCAATAATTGTACTTTTGGAGAATAATGATGGGAAGAAACAGAGCGTTTGAGCAGCGTAAGAGGCATACTTCACTAAATATATTTTTATTGGAGAACACGTGAAGCTAATATTGAATTGATTTGTAGTCTATAAAGTGGCCCATACCCGCTTCAATTAGTTGATCAACTTTCCTACAATTTACAATTTTTGATGCGATAAATTGAGACGTGTGTGTGGATGTTGAGTAAGTTGAACTGCGAATTGTTAAGTTGATGGTCTCGCACAAAGACTTGTGGTTGACGTCAACTTATCCTGCATATGTGCGATGATTGAATAACTGGTAATTACAATTATTCCCAGAATAATACACAAAATTTGTTCTCTATATTAACTCATTCTTGATACCAATTTGAAACGTGTATGGGCTTGTTGATAGATTGATTAACTAAGTGGTCAATTTGAGGTTGCTCAACTAATTGAAGCGAGTATGGGCCGCCTATGAGAAGTTGCAATAATTGATCCGATTAACTATCAGTGGATCATGGTCTTTAAACACATTTTTTTTGCATCACGGTAAAGCAAACGCACGAGATCGGAGTATCTACTTCTTATCGTCTACAAGAAGATGCATGGAAGGTGAACTTTTCAGTTTAAAGACATCAATGTTCAGGAGATGTCTCCTCTCTAAAAGCTGCAAAAAGGTTAGGTAAGCAGACCCGCAGATGCTCTAACACTGGCAGTGCCTCTGATGGATAGGATGGATTGAAAAGGCGTTGAGTGCCAGCGCTACTACAAGATTTACAAGTGCTCAGTTCAAAAATCACAGCCAGATGCAGTGCCATTGCCTGTGTGCTTAAATGAAAGGGTTTCCAAATATAAATTTTTATCAAATGTTGCACTTGAACAATTCCAAATTTGTTACACGCAATAGCGCACAAGAACTGTGAAACCGGTTTCGCACCGACTCAGTTTTATCTATCTTCAGAAGTAAGTTTTTTCACTAAATAAACTAGGGATTCAAAGCAGAAACTAATAGCAATATCAAAACAGCTCTGCTCAGTAACTATTACTTTCTTTCGATAGCTACATAAGCAAATACAAATAAGAAGATTATCAATATCAATATTTGATATTATCATATTAATTAGCTAATAATGTGGGATTTAAGATGTTGGGGTGTAGACTCATCTGTAAGTTGTTCGACGATCAGATAAAGCCATCCTCGTCTGAATGAATCTTGCTATATTTTCAAATTTGTTTTCATAACAATCAACAAGCCTTAACCTTTTCCTTATTCTATTTAAAAACAAAAGATTTCTTCCCACCATTCACAACAAAATTCCTAGTCTTTACTAATATAAATTTATTAAATAATAATAATAATTTGGTTGAATTCGATAAATTTTAAAATACTTTAATACTGTTGTTAAAAACCAGTCGGTAGGAAAAAAGCTGGGATAGCCCTGCAATCAGAACAGACCACCACCGGATTTTCTCCCAGCAACCAATAAATTCTAAGATGTTGATTAAAAGACACTTTTTTACACAATCACTTTTTTATATATTAAAGATTTTATTTAAAACACTTGCTCTGCTGATTCCTTTATTAGTGTTAGTACATGGAGGTATAATATGTACACTAGCTGCTGCTGGCTGACTCTACAGTATGTGTTAGCTCTGAAAATTAATTATTTAATGAAAAATATGTATTGTAAACTGCTCTATAATCATTAATAAATTACAAATCATCGACTTTAATAGAAAATCGTCAGTCTGTTGAAAATAATTAGCAATTAGAAGAAAACTTGAGACAAAGGCCGTCAACAGATTTACTCCTATTCACTAATTACTGTAAGATTTTTAACACTATAACTTTCACTCAACAATAACACTATTCCGCATTCACAGGATCAAAACAAAACAAAGTGTTTCATTCACTATTAATTAAAAGTTTCTTCTCGCATGGTGTCATAAAATTAAAATTATAATAAATATTGCGATTCCGGCGGCTGCTCATTTCTTTGGTGTGGGGAACTATCTGTACACGGTTGCGGCTACCCAATTTAAATGTGTTATACTTCACTTTATATAATTTTACTTGGCGCGGCTGGTCAATGGCTCTGTATTTGTAGGATTTACTTGACGGGCGGCTGGTCAATAAATTAGTTTAGTGCAATTTTGCACACTAGTCTCATAAACCATAGTGTGCGACATATTTGACAGCATCAGCTGTTTTCAATATATAGTGGAACGTTTTGTTCGCGTGACAATTTGCATTTAAAAATGTTGTGCTCCTTCCTCCTATAGCCCTTATGGCAAGGAAGCTTTGAGGTGCTTTTAAGCTTTACGAATACTAATTAAGAGAACTTTTAAATATTTTCATCTCTGTTGTTTTTCATGCCGCAATTTAAAAGTCGCTACTTTATCTTATTCATACTTCGGTCGTGGGTCAAACTTGCGATAATACTACATGTACGGAGACATCTTGCGGTTCAAGTGCTCATTATTTTGGTCGATTGTGCCTTGGCTAAGGCTATCGATTTGAACGATGTTTTTAAAACATCCTTCCAAATTCCAATTGTCATTCCATATGTGACATAACCTATGTCAAGGCAAGACAAAGTTCCAAGAAGCTAGTCAGTTCCTGAGTTCAGTGTATTATACGACATTTTAAACAAGTAATAGGTATCTCCAATCCCCATACAGAAAACAACATATACCCCAAACAAAACAAACTGAATCTGAAATATCTTTCGTCAATTGTGAGAATTGTAGCAAAGGAGGAAGTGTTGTGTTGTGTTATCCGTGTTTGCATTACTTATTTCTGTACAACGAAGTCAGGTCAGTCAGTGTTTCTTATCTCACGCCGTATTAGTTAAAGGTTAAATTTAACCAAGGTCTATTACAGGAAGTTATATTTCTAATTTATATTTTTGGTTTATTTCCCTGTTTCAACAAACATTATTCATTAAAAAAGAATGTGCGTTGTAAATTTAATAAAAATGTTCATTGATTTTTATTAATTCAAATTCAAAGTTTATTTACTAACTCCCCCGGCATAAGCGCACGTCACTGACGTTGGGTAAAGCGATTTAGATATTATGACCTAGATTACATAGTTTGTTAATAATAATACTTACACGAACCATTTAAAATGAAATTATGTGTACGAAAGATGTCAAGAAAACATAAACAACCAGATTTGAAGAATTGCGACAAGATTACCTTCATCAATTTCATATACCTATTAATATGTATCTTACACCATATTTTATTATGTAAAATATATTTTTAAAAATGAACAAGTTTCCCAAAGGGCCCATGCTGTTTTCCACATTAATTTCTACTTTTTCGCTTGATATGTAGATGCGAAAAGTATGTAGGAATTGTTGACACGAAAAAATAATGTTTTATTTAGCAAGAGTAGAAAATATTTAAAATTTTTGCCAATAAACTTATTAAAATGCTAAATTCTACATTTTCCACATCCTTCGTGAACACGAGGAAATCCCCATAACTTAAATAAATTAATTTTATTTTTAGATTTTCGCATTCAGTAGTTTTGTATCAGGTGTTCTTGTAGGTTCATCTCGAGTTTTCATATTTCTTTCTGGTAAATAAATATCTTTCTAAGCACTTGCGCCCTTTTGATAAAATTAATTAAATTTTTGGAAGAACTTGTTTGAAGGTATCTAAATTAAGAATAGCTATATTTACCACTTTTGGATATGAGGAAGTAATGTCGCTCTTGTACTCATATTAGATCTATTTTAATGTTTGAAGCTAACTGCGCCGAGTTCACTAAGCTCACTAAATTAGCATTGGATACAGAGATTAAATCAGCAGTGTTTCCGAGTACATATGTTGCAATGTGCATTTGACTGGACGGAAAGCTGAATTTCGCACTTTGAAAACTTATTATTTTATATATATATATATATATTTATTTATGTGGCAAATTTTGACAATTCAGTTGAGAGCTTTATGTAAAAATTTCGTATAAAAATAAAGACCGTTTTTGGTTTACGAATAAATCGTAATCTCTGGCTTTGAGAACGAAATCGGTACGGAAAGGAAAGCAGATTACCAGCGTAGTCAAAGGATCATAATTCTCGGCTTATTAACCTTTAACCGGACAGAATGTTTTTGTAACATAAACGGATAGAAGAGTCCGAAGGACTCTTAATCTGAAAATTTAATGAATACATAAGAAATCCCTTAAAATTATAATTATAAAATTATTTATTGTTCAAATCTTTTTTTTTTTAACAAAAATAACATAATTCAAGCCATACATATTTCATGGAAATAAAAAAAATAATACATAGGTATGAATCAAAACCAAACATTAATTTCCTAATAAACGCTTTTCTTTTAGTATCACACTTTTTCTCATGGTAAAAATTTCTCCAAATTACAAGCGCAGCTACGCCGCTAACATCAATCAAATTCTGAAAAAATGCAGAAGGCCACCTATTAGTTAAATTTTTAAATTTTTCATGTGAAATTTATGTTTCTATGTAATTTTAAAAACTTCGAAAAAATTCGAACATAGTTTTAAGAAAATTCATGATTCGTTAAAAAAATGTGCAAAAAAATTAAATTTGAATTATTATTTTAATTTGGTTTTACGTATGGTTAAAAAAAAAAAAAAGAGTCCAAAAGATTCTTCTGTCCGGTTAGAGGTTAACTCAAGATACCTATCTACTCCGAGAATCAGAGAAATGAAAGAATCTTGTGGGGAAAATTCGAACTTTTCATTCCGAGATTACTTCTAGAAAGCTAGCTCTTCACCTCGAAATACAGAGTAACAAGTATGATCGTCTGATAATTGTGTGTGACGTCACACGAATCTAATTCGAATCGATTCTTAAAACTGGAAAAATAAACTGCTCATATTTATGTAAATTTATTCCACTGGTTCCATTAAAAATGTTGCAATAAATATAATATGAGTTTCTTACCTTAAACACACATTGATTTAGTTAGTTTAAAGCTCATTTCAGGGAAATCAGTTCGGATCAAAACAAAGTGATTCTATGGTTTTACTTCTAACTACATTACTATAATTACTTTCTGCCGCAATGAGTTTGTTCATTGCTCCTTTGTGAGTTTGCTGAGCAACTTTGTATATTATCGATTATACCAATTAACTAATACTTACTCGATGTACCTAACGTTGTAATGAACTGAAAGCTGACGTTCTTCAATAAATGATTTTCTATTCTATTCTAAGTGCCATGAAAGTTTTAGTGAAATACCTATAATTTACACTCTTAATTGTTTATTTAAAATCTTTTTATTATTTCTATAGTGAAATTAGTTAGTGGTAATGGTAATTTTCTCAAATAGAAGGCAAATTTACAAAGCATTATTTCGAAGTGGGGTAAGTGGCAAATTAAAATGTGGAATACAATTCTAATAATCTTCCATCAATTTATTTTTATGTTTAGAAAGTAAAATGGTACCTATTTATTTTAAGATTTAAATGGATCCAGTAGAATAAATTTACATAAATATTAATCTTTATATTTTTCATTTTTTAAGAAACGCGTCATGCGAATCGACTAACACAGATAATTGCGAATCTATGGTGCCGGATAGTCATCTTGTTAGTCTGTATACCGTGGCTTTTCGATAAAATGTTTTCAGGGTTCCTGGTAATAAGACCGATACAATTCAGAGCATGTATTGCTATCAAAAATAGTTTTTTACAAGCAATATAATATATGCAGGTATTTACAAAAACGAAATTGAACCACTAAAAGAAAGTAGAGATATGTATTAGCTATTATCAGGGAATCAGTCATAGCGTAACCCTCGGAATATACAAACATTGAACAAAGTTTGAAAAAGCGAGTAGCATGCCGGTCAGCAGGCGATTATCCTTGTCTTTTTCCTTGTCTTACTCACAGACTTCAATAATATGAAGTCTGTGGTCTTACTGCAGAAGTTTTTTTTTTATATAAAAGTAGTTTGTATTTCATTCAAACGCTATAATTTCCATAAATTTGTTCTAGATGCTATTTTTTTACAGCCATTAGAAAGAAAACATATTTGGCTGTAATTTCTTTTAACTTCATTTTTCTGCGGAAGCGATAGTTTTAGGCTTTAGGACCTGTTTAAAATGAATTCTTAGTTCTTCCTCCATGATGAGTGTACAAAACAAGGGAGAGTAAGAGCTCACTCTGTAAGAGCTCATGGCTGTAGCTGGCCCGTTAACGCCTTTAAATTTGTCGGTGTCATCGCCGACTTCGTGGCTTGTATTTCCACAGGTTACGGATATAGACGTTCTTATTGCACTGAAAGTTCTTCAGAATATACAATCCTATGAAATTGGTTATAATAATCATTTTCACTGTCTGACGAACTTTATTTGAATACAGTAGCAACTTGGTTATATGAACATGCGGTAAAACACGCGGATATATGAACTAACATATCTTACATACCATTCATACATTACTAAAAGTTCATATAAACGAGTTTTTCACAATTTCTTCTAATTTCTTTGGTAAAGAATTGAAAATGACATTGGTATGCATTTACTTACACACTAGATTCAAAACAAATAGCATATTCATATTATTCGATAGATTTTCAAGTGAAAAGTGAAGTTTATAAATTTTTAAATTTTTCTTGTGAAATTTATGTTTCTATGTAATTTTAAAAACTTCGAAAAAATTCGAACATAGTTTTAAGAAAATTCATGATTCGTTAAAAAAATGTGCAAAAAAATTAAATTTGAATTATTATTTTAATTTGGTTTTACGTATGGTTAAAAAAAAAAAAAGAGTCCAAAAGATTCTTCTGTCCGGTTAGAGGTTAACTCAAGATACCTATCTACTCCGAGAATCAGAGAAATGAAAGAATCTTGTGGGGAAAATTCGAACTTTTCATTCCGAGATTACTTCTAGAAAGCTAGCTCTTCACCTCGAAATACAGAGTAACAAGTATGATCGTCTGATAATTGTGTGTGACGTCACACGAATCGATTCTTAAAACTGGAAAAATAAACTGCTCATATTTATGTAAATTTATTCCACTGGTTCCATTAAAAATGTTGCAATAAATATAATATGAGTTTCTTACCTTAAACACACATTGATTTAGTTAGTTTAAAGCTCATTTCAGGGAAATCAGTTCGGATCAAAACAAAGTGATTCTATGGTTTTACTTCTAACTACATTACTATAATTACTTTCTGCCGCAATGAGTTTGTTCATTGCTCCTTTGTGAGTTTGCTGAGCAACTTTGTATATTATCGATTATACCAATTAACTAATACTTACTCGATGTACCTAACGTTGTAATGAACTGAAAGCTGAGGTTCTTCAATAAATGATTTTCTATTCTATTCTAAGTGCCATGAAAGTTTTAGTGAAATACCTATAATTTACACTCTTAATTGTTTATTTAAAATCTTTTTATTATTTCTATAGTGAAATTAGTTAGTGGTAATGGTAATTTTCTCAAATAGAAGGCAAATTTACAAAGCATTATTTCGAAGTGGGGTAAGTGGCAAATTAAAATGTGGAATACAATTCTAATAATCTTCCATCAATTTATTTTTATGTTTAGAAAGTAAAATGGTACCTATTTATTTTAAGATTTAAATGGATCCAGTAGAATAAATTTACATAAATATTAATCTTTATATTTTTCATTTTTTAAGAAACGCGTCATGCGAATCGACTAACACAGATAATTGCGAATCTATGGTGCCGGATAGTCATCTTGTTAGTCTGTATACCGTGGCTTTTCGATAAAATGTTTTCAGGGTTCCTGGTAATAAGACCGATACAATTCAGAGCATGTATTGCTATCAAAAATAGTTTTTTACAAGCAATATAATATATGCAGGTATTTACAAAAACGAAATTGAACCACTAAAAGAAAGTAGAGATATGTATTAGCTATTATCAGGGAATCAGTCATAGCGTAACCCTCGGAATATACAAACATTGAACAAAGTTTGAAAAAGCGAGTAGCATGCCGGTCAGCAGGCGATTATCCTTGTCTTTTTCCTTGTCTTACTCACAGACTTCAATAATATGAAGTCTGTGGTCTTACTGCAGAAGTTTTTTTTTTATATAAAAGTAGTTTGTATTTCATTCAAACGCTATAATTTCCATAAATTTGTTCTAGATGCTATTTTTTTACAACCATTAGAAAGAAAACATATTAGGCTGTAATTTCTTTTAACTTCATTTTTCTGCGGAAGCGATAGTTTTAGGCTTTAGGACCTGTTTAAAATGAATTCTTAGTTCTTCCTCCATGATGAGTGTACAAAACAAGGGAGAGTAAGAGCTCACTCTGTAAGAGCTCATGGCTGTAGCTGGCCCGTTAACGCCTTTAAATTTGTCGGTGTCATCGCCGACTTCGTGGCTTGTATTTCCACAGGTTACGGATATAGACGTTCTTATTGCACTGAAAGTTCTTCAGAATATACAATCCTATGAAATTGGTTATAATAATCATTTTCACTGTCTGACGAACTTTATTTGAATACAGTAGCAACTTGGTTATATGAACATGCGGTAAAACACGCGGATATATGAACTAACATATCTTACATATCATTCATACATTACTAAAAGTTCATATAAACGAGTTTTTCACAATTTCTTCTAATTTCTTTGGTAAAGAATTGAAAATGACATTGGTATGCATTTACTTACACACTAGATTCAAAACAAATAGCATATTCATATTATTCGATAGATTTTCAAGTGAAAAGTGAAGTTTATAAGGAGTAGCAAGAAATCTGAAATGGCTAACGATATGGAAAATTTTGTTGTCTCATATTTGGGTTACTGTAAGGATTGTACGAGTAAAGAACTGAAGGAAGAGAAGTTCGTGTCCGCGTGTGAAACATTTCGGTTCTGGGAAATAATGTACAAAACGTCAAGGGGAAGTGTAAATTTTTAGAGAGGGATGTTGTTATGGTACTCGTTAAAATAGTGAGGACTCGAGGACGTAAAGTCCGACTGCCACCAAGAGCTGACAGTTTACTTCGCGACTATATGCGGAGAGTGCGGGGTGGGTTCACCAAAAGAAACACCTGCCTGTCACGTTGCCATAAACAAAACTTAATCGTGCCTAGAGGAAACAAAAAAACGACGAACGAATATCTACGGCCAAAAAAAGTAAAACGACAGAAAAACCCCCACACCTGTCCTGAAGGGACCTCGTGCATCACTCACCTGATGAATATCCTGGGTATCGACATCCGTACATCTTCCGTACTGTCCTCGGCCGCCCCCGACACCGCTGGCATCTGGTTTTGCGATGTCCCTTTTGTTAACTGTTGACGAAAGAGGAGGGACTAAAGGATGGGAGAGAGAAGAACACCCCGTCTTAGCCAATCATGTTAATTATTTTATTAATAAGGTACATAATAATTGGTTTGCTCTTAATATCACCCCCAATCGTTGCTCGCTCAGCTATGTGACTTTCACACACATTGCAGTTCTTGTTTAATGCTTAAGATCACCTCCGAAGCGGTATTCCATTCGTTGGCTAGTTCAGTTATGTAACTTTCAGACACGTTGCAGTTGTTGTTTAATGCTTAATATCACCCCCGAAGCTCTGTTATGGTGTATACTTTACAATTACAATCTGATGGCTACCTGAGCGAAAGCAAACCCGGCGAGTCTCTGTACGGATAATTCCCGTCCACTAGGAAGTGGAAAGGTCTAGAATAGAACCAACATTGATGAGCAAACACAACTTTTAAGAGTGGGGGTAACTCTCGAGAAGGCCTTCTTGAGAGGTACGATAGACTATAAAAGGGATGTGGGGAAGCTGACGATCTTAACTCCCTCTTTATGCTCTTACACTTTCAGTACAAAATTCTAACATTTCGTCCAACGTACTTCCACTTAAGGTAAAAATATTTGTTCTGCCTAACGGTTTTAATACGCGGGAATCAGCAATAATAGGGACTTTAAAACTTCCATGAATAAAAAATATTCCGTGTTTCCTACTGATAATCACATCATTTTCAGGCGCTCCTCGGGTATATTATAAAAGTATGTCCAAAGGAATTTTATACAATCCGAATAATTCCTCTTAACATTCAGGTGAAGAAAATGAATTTTATCGGTATAAGCAAAAATCTGTTCAGCCAATATTTATACGAAAATCGAAAGATCTCACGATTACTCACACGAAAGGGAAGTATGTTGACAGTTCTAGGTTCCAGGCGCTCCTCACACGGGTAGCGCAAAAGGTAAGTTCAATAAATCTTATTGTATGTAGTTAGAATACTTTGATATAACATGTCCAGGAGTTCCTCCAACAGATAAGCAAAAAGTAAAGTCAATAACCCGTTATATAAATGTCCGAATAACTTCGAGATCACTCTAATGACGAATGTGTAAATTCAAAAGATCTTGATATATGTATTTAAAATAATTTTATATAATACATCCTCCAACGGATTACAAAAAAAAAAAAAAAGTTCGATTAATTCCGGGAACACTTTAAAGATGAAAACCTAGATTCAATAGATCTTAATGTATGTATTTAAGATGTTTTTATGTAATGTATCCTCCAACGGATTACGAAAGAACAGGATAAATTCAATAACCATTTATATAACCGTTCGACAAATTTCGCGAACACTTTAATGCCAAAAATATAAGATCAATAGATCTGAGTGTATGTATTTAAAATATTTTTATATTATAGATCCTCGAACGGATTACGAACGAACAGGGTAAATTCAATAACCCCTTATATAATTGTTCGAATAACTTCGCGAACACTTAAAGCCCTGGTCTCACCGGGAGCGGCGCGGCGCGGCGTGGTGGCACGCGACAAAATAGAGTGTTCACACCGAGAGCGGCAGATTTTATCCAAATGTACTCTAGTTCCGATGAAAAATTCTATTATTAGTAGAGAAAAGTGATGAGGTTCGATTACAAATACGTAATGCAAAAAGCCTCATTTAACGAATTGTGCAGACTTATTTCGAATGAAAAAGGAATTTTGCCGCCAGCAGCAGCGGCAAAATTGTGTTTTTGAGTAATCTCCAAAATCGCCGCGCGTCAACTATTTTGCCGTACCGCGCTACGCCGCTCCCGGTTTGACTTATAGATTTAATTTTGCAAGAGCAATTGCGCAGCGTTAACTGAAAAATTCCGCGCTGCGCGGTGCCGCTCCCGGTGTGACACCCACTTAAATGACGAAAGTCTAAGTTCACTAGATCTTAATGTATGAATTTAAAATATTTTTATATAATATATCCTCCAACGGATTACGCAAAAAAAAGGTAAATTCTTGAACGTTTTATATAAAAGTTCGATTAATTTCGCGAACACTATAATGAAGAGAATCTAATTTAATATGTCCAGGCGCTCCTCCAACGGATTATACTAAGATGTGAGCACCTTTATAAAGAGGATATTTAAATTTTAAATATGTATAGCAATATAATATATAATCACTGCTGTGACTCTTAAGGGGTGCTAGGTTTAGTAAGGCTTATAAACTGTGAACAAAGTTTGCTTTGACGTAGTCCAATGTTACAGATTCAGAATCAAGTTTACTGTAGTCCGGCAAAGCGTCACTTTCAAATGAAGTATATGCTGTTGATTATAGTCAGATTTATCAGACTTGAAATTATTTTTTTTTTATTAAAAGCATTCGACATTATTAGTTAGGCGGATTTCTATGCTTTAGCTATATTCGTTGCCAAGGTCGAGACTGGGTGCCCATTGGTGGTCTTAAAATGGTGTTTGGAGCCTTTATTTCTTTACACACGTCACATGCATTTATATACATAGTTTCGAACGTTGACGGTCATTCTTGGCCAATACAGGTATCGTCGTAAGCGTTCCAGAGTCCATGTGAAGACAATGGCGGATCATGTGCCCTCGAAATGACGTTGGTGACAAGCACCCGTGGAATCCAAAGCTTCCACGCTTCTTCCTCCTAGACTGGATACCCTGTCCTTGGAACGGTTCGGATGTAAACGAAGCCCCCTCTGACACATATATTTAACTCTCTGCCTCAACTCCTCATACTCCAATGAATTGAAGTGTAGAGAGCTATGCTCGCCCTCTGGATCAGTGTCTTCCATTGGTGTTATGCTATCACAGTATATGCGTGACAATGCATCAGGTACTACGTTGAGGCTTCCCTTCCGATGTTTAATTGTGAAGTCAAAGCCCTGAAGCTTCAGACTCCACACATCAATATTCTCTATCACAACTACAGCCCTCGTATTAAAAACTCTGACAAGAAAATTGTCTGCAAATAAAATCATTCCAACTAACATTCCACAAGCCGGGAAGGATTGACGTCAGAAGTGTTCGGGAAGGTAATACTAGGCAACCTTCTGCGTGGAACCAAAGATGCTCCCGTTGCCCAACAAACAGAGTTGGGGTGGATATTATCTGGAGCTATTAATAACAGCCAAAAGCGAGAATACGCTTACTTGCATGTTATCAGAAATATATATAACCAGCGAACTGCAGAGATTTTGGGAATGTGAAGAACTGTCAGACGAAACTATTACCACACCAGAAGTCGTAGCTTGTGAAAATTACTACCAACAAACGCACAGACGGGACGAGAATGGTCGATATATTTTTCGGCTTCCATTTAAACAAAATCCTAAAGCCAATTTTAGCAGATCAAGAGAAATAGCGCTAGTCAGACTGCTCCAAATGGAGCGAAAATTTAACCAAGTATTTGAAACCATGTATAAAGATTTTATGAAGGAATACCAACTCCGAAGATAATGGTGAGATAAAATACTACCTACCTCACCATGCTGTTTTCAAACAAAACAGTACAACGACCAAATTACGTGTAATCTTGGACGCTTCGGCCAAAAGAAATAACACCAGATGTCTAAATGATATCATGATGACCGGTCCTCAATTGCGACGAAGCGTAATCTCCTTTCTGTTAAGATGGAGAAAACCTAAAATAGTATTCACGGTAGACATAGAAAAAAGGTACCGTCAGATAAAAGTGGATGTGAGAGATTAGAAGTATCAATGCATTCTTTGGCGAGGAAAATAAGCTGACGACTGTTACTTACGACACAACTTCAGCAACGTTTCTCACAATACGCACTCTGCAGCAACTCGCGCAAAATGAAGAAAAAGAATACCCTATCGCATCCAGAATCATACTGAGCGATACTTATGTAGACGACGTAGTTTCAGGAGGTGCTTCCATGGATGAAGCAATAGAATCTTGTCAGCAGTTAATAAACATGCTAAAGGACGGAGGTTTTAAGCTTCGAAGTGGACAAGCAATAAATTCAAGATTGTTAAGGATATACCTATCCTATACATTTCGAGAACAACCTAACTTTATAGAATTCCAGAAAGAACAGACAATTAAGAACTGACAATTTCAAAATACACGTTTCGATAACCATGAACGACAGCCCCACAACAAAGCGGAATGTAGCATCCGGGGCGACGAAAATCTTTGATCACGGATTTTCAGATGTAGTCCTTCAGTGAATTGCGAATTGCAGGAAAATCACATGATCAGACAAATCGAATAACCGTTAAAACTAAGGTAGCCTCACTGAAAACAAAACTGACTATTCCAAGATTAGAATTATGTGGAGCAGCACTACTCGTTAAACTGATAAACGAGATAAGAAAAAGCCCAAAAATCGATGACCTAAAGTGCTATGCCTGGACAGATTCAATGATAGTTCTGTCATGGGTACAACGAGATGCGCGTAAGTGGCAAAGATTTGTGGGAATCGAATTGCACAATTACATGGCTTATTAGACAGCAATACATAGTTTTACGTGAAATCATGCGGGAACCCTGCCGACATCGCCTCTAGATGAATACTGCCATCGCTGCTTAAAAATCATACTCTTTGGTGGCATGGACCTTCTTGTCTTAGCTCCAAGAAAATATCGTATCCATCAAACCCAAAAGAGACAACAGATCTAGAGAAGAAAGTATTTACCGCACATTCTTGTTATGATTCCAAAGCCGAACACGAGAAAGATGATCTTCAAGAATTAAACTTGTATCAAGAGTTGTTCGAAAGATTTTCAACATTAGGAAAATTACAAAGAGTGACAGCATACATTAAAAGGTTTGTGCAAAATATGAAGGTAAGCAAGGCAAACCGTACATCTGGGTACTTGACAATAAATGAAATCGAAGAAGCACTAGTAGCACTAGTGAAGGCCACCCAACAGCAACTCTTTCAAAATGAAATAGCTCAATGTTTACTAGAATAACCACTAAAAAAGAAGAGCAGATTACTTCCTCTATCATCGTTTATAGACTCTAAGGGGATATTACGAGTAGGTGGGAGATTACATCAAGCAGGTCTATCATACGATCGCATGCATCCTATTATACTACTCTACAAAAAACCGGCTGATAACACTAGTGATGAACAAAATGCATAAACTTATCTTACATCTTACCTTGACCTTGGAAGCAATAAGATAGCGATTCTGGATTTTTAATGGCCTGAAAGCAGTTAAAGGGTTCATACATCAATGTATAAACTGTCACAGAAATAAAACTCTAATGACCGAACAAACGATGGGAATGTTACCTAAGGCAAGAGTGATTTCTACTCGACTCTTCAGCCAGTTCGGGGTAAATTATGCTGGACTATTCGAACTTTTACTGGCCAGAGGAAGAGGAAACAAATCGCACAAGGCCTATGTGGCAATATTCGTCTGTTTAACGACAAAAGCGATTCACTTGAAGGTAGTAAACGACCTCACATCTCAAACGGCTAGTCGCGAGAAAAGGACGCATCGCTCATATTTACAGCGATAATGCAACTATTTTCATTGGCGCTAATAACATACATACACAAAAGTCGTATAAAGATGACGTGCAGAATGCACTACAAGAAATCGGCATACAATGGCACTTCATTCCTCCAGCCTCCCCTTATTTTGGTGTCTTATGGAAAACGGGCGTCAAGGCTATGAAACATCATATGCGCCGTGTAGTCGGTGATAGCAGGTTTACATATGAGGAAATGTGTACATTCATGACTCAAATTGAAGCATGCCTAAAATCGCGACCGCTGTGCCCAATATCCGAAGATCCTGAAAGCTTGGAAATGCTTACTCTATGTAGGTCACCTCTTGATTGGCTCTTCATTACTTGCCGTACCTGAAAGAATCATCTTGAAAATAATCCAAATGCTCTTGATATGTGGCAACTGGTAGGACGGATGCATCAGGATTTCTGGAGAAAAAGGTCATCCGAATACCTATCAAGGCTACAGCAACGTCCTAAATGGACTCAACGACAACCCAATTTACGAATTGGAAATCCGGTACTAGTAAAAGACGAACAGCTTCGACCAACAAAATGGGCACTTGGCCGAGTGATAGAAACGCACTCTGGACTCGATGGACTAACTAGAGTAGTAACACTCCAAACAAGGGGATCAAGGATCAAACAACCAGTCACTAAAGTGTCGCTGCTTCCTATAATCGACAATCACATGAATGAATCGGTTGATCCAAAGAGACTCCTGCATCAAACAAATGAAAAAGCTACTACGATAGAGAGGGTTCCAAATCCTATCTCCGAGAGCAAAATAACTAATTCGAATTGCATTCAAAGCTCGAACAAAAGGCGGATGTGCTCAGACTCACTACATGAAAATAGTAATGTTAAACGCACCCAACAACCAAATACAATTCCACCTCATAACTCAAGCTCACTGAGTAAATCATGGCTAACCTTCATGATATTGGCATTGCTCACTATATTATTATAGGCCAGCAACCTGATAAACCATATAGTATAACCAGGTTAAAAAACAAGAAGGAATATATTTTGAAGACGTGTCTGAAATCCAACTATATTCAAACGAATAGAATCTTATCATTTACATGACTTATCATCATATTGGAAGGAGTTCACAGGAATAAGAAAATCAGTGCACAGGCATACAGAAATCTGCCAACAAAACTACCAAAAGAACTATGTAACTCAACAATTTTACAGTTATAACATCAATAGTGAATCTTATCAAATTAGTGGTATATTACAACAACAAAATGAAAGATTAAGAACCAAACTAGCTCCTCTTGAAATAGTGGGTTTGTGGAAAGATACGAAGAGCAAATTCAGAACATCAAGAAAAACGAAGATCTATTGAAAGAACTGCTAATGAGTAAAACATCCATCGCTGAACATACAATTAATGTCATAAAGATGAATAGTCAGACACTAAATCATCAAATCACTATCTTGGAACATCATATAGATACAATTGCAAATGGACTTAATAAAGCTGACGAAGTCTTAAAAACTACCCAAGCCTTCACGTCGGCAGTATTACTAGTAACCCTAAGTCTGATAAACTTTCAACAGCTGTAGTAACCGACACAAAATACACAAGGATTAACACACTACTGCTCACACCCATTCAGCTTCGTGAACAACTGAGCATAATTAAAGAGCACTTGCCAAAACATCTTAGAGTACCAGAAGATGAAACGTCGAAATAATTACTGCTAATATACAATTCAATGCATGTTAAGATGCGCATCACGCTGGGGAATTTGTTATTTGACGTTCGAATTCCATTGCTCAATGCAGAAATATATCGGTTATTCAAACTTACGCCTATACCACTGAAACATGCAGATCAGTTCATACATCCAACCCTCAACACAATATCTGGCTGTAAACTTCCATAACGACCACTTTACACCATTAGAAGAGGAAGATATCAAGGAATGCATACAATTATGAGAGGCAAAATAATTTGCAAAACAGCCTGTATACAGTGCGTAATCGAATCAAAGCAGATGTGAGATAGAACTGCTTAACACCAGGGAAAATTGTCATCCTTCTGTCAATTACAAAGTACACCATTGAAGAAAATATGGTATTAGCTACATACACCAAGTACCTGGATCTATATAATGGATGCAGTAACTCATTTCGATATCATATGTGGAACAACGATCCACCCTATAATCCTTGAAGAGAGTGGGATTATACAAATACAGCCCACCTGTATGATAAAACATCCGACATTGTTCATAAGTTCAAACAATCAACCAGGAAACCTGAACTCGTCATTTATACCGGAGCAAGAAATTATTTCTACTCACATAGGTGAATATTTAGCAAGTCAAAATACTACTATTCCATTCCCTTGCTAATTAAAGAGATCAAGGGTGATGATATTGAAGAGCCCCATAAGGCAATTAAAACCCATAATAACATGTCGCGAGAATTCCCCACCTTCATCGTCACCACATACATCATTATGTTGGATTCTATTCATTGGCAGCTATTATAATCATCAGTTTGACGTCTTATTTCTTGTGGAAAAAGCGACGAAACACCATGATGCCACAACTTAATCTATCTCAACCAACCCCAAGACGAGCAGGGTCCAGGTAACAATAGCAACTCGGTATCATCTTGGAAGTACCCCGACTTGATAACGCGAGGCGGGAGAATGTAGAGATACAAAATACTTAGTCAACGACCGTAATTTCATTCTAATATGCAATTTCTACCTTCACCTATTTATGCAATTCTTACGTTAACAAAATTTTCTATGTCAGCAATTGCATGGTGGTGCAAGTGAAATTACGGTCGGTGACATTGCCTACGAATTAAATTTACTCTGATCTTGTGATCTTAGTTTCATTGATGTAAATTATTTTTGTTTTGTTTGTTTGTTGTCATCATATGTATATGTATGTAAATAATTGTATAAATAAGGAATTCAAGTAATAAAATTTTAATTGCTTATCAGATAGCAATTGATTGAGTTTAATTTTATATATCCGTCAGTTCTCAATAACAACATTGAGATTAAGGAGATGAGCCTGAACTTCTTTGTCTTTCGGCGAAGTTTTTTGGGGAATGCTAAAGATTCGCGAGACTCTCCACATTTCCGAAAAGTAGCAGTTGGTGACGCAATTATCGAAAATAGTCGAGAGCTATAGGCGGTATCATTTTTATCTTCTGAATAAATTGCTGGGTTATCCACGCAAAAGAAAGTTTGCGGTATAGATATATATATATATTTATTTCAGAAGAAAAAACTGGGTCGCTGAGGTTTTAGTTGTTCTTGAAGGTTGCTTGAAAATAAATAGCGAAAGTACAGCTTTTAGTTATTTGATTTAACTTTAGGGAGGTTCCTCGCAGAACAGTTTGGTTTGCTCTTCGACAAGCACTTGACCGGAGATAAAATGAACTGGTAAGCAGCGTTTTGCATATTGAGGTTTTTATGGTAGATTATGGTTAATTTTTTGCTACTAATTTTTGCCTTAATTTGTTTAGTTTTTGGAGGCTCTCGTGGAGATTCTCATGCTATCTAGAAGGTACTGTTCTAGAGAAGTGGCTTATATTGACTTAATTCTTAAATCGAGTCAAATGGGCAGTGTGCCACACAAATGAAGTCCATCAAGAGTCCATTTACAACATTTCGCTTCATTCTCAAATGGACCAAATTTTACTCCATTTAGTAAAATTGCAGTAAAAGTGCCACATACCGTCATTAAAATGATGAATGATAAATTTATTGGAAAGTAGAAAGTTTTTCCAATGAAGTTAGCAGTAACAGTATCAGCTGATCATGACTGAAATATCTTTTGCAGATTTCTTCTCTTTTTGATCTCTTTTAAGAACTAAAATTGTCTTATACTAAATACTTTGCAACTATAGCAAATACTCGCAAATTTTCTCGACAGCATTTAATTAAATTATTGAACTCTGCCATGATCTTTACTCACATTGAGGAACTGTCAGTGACATTCCAAATGAAATAATTTTCGTCCACAGTCTGTCACCTCTTCATTTCCTTGAAATGACTGAATTTCACAGTCTGTCTAGGGTATTAGTCACGGTTGAAAAGCGAGTAAACTCATCATGAGTACGATCACTGGAGATATCAGTTTCACAGAAAACTCGATGGCTAGATGGTCGGGGGGGGGGGGGGGGGTGGATGGTGCATAACGTAGTTGTAGTTTCCAAGTTGGGGCAGTAAGCTTACCATGATTGAGAAGAAAGTGGGTGGTTGGTGATTTTACCAGATGAGTTTTCAAGTGGATCATTCCATATTGGATATCAGAGTGAAAAGATCACACCTGAAAAGGGCTTTGGCTTCCTGAGTGCAGAAGCTGTCTGCTCAATTTTGGGCAGGCTTTGGGGGTTGTGTAGCCCTTGAGGTTGGTTTTAATGCCACTGGGTATGCTGGAACCGAGGAATGTTAGTATGATTGTTGAAACACACTTACCTTTCCTTCCAGGCATCGGAACGATAGATCCCAGACCAAGACGACCCATTGTGCTAACTTGCTAAAAAGGAAAAACCTCTCCCCGAAACATTCCTGTCCTCTTAATGAATTGCATAAAGTCCAGGTGAAATACACTTTAAGTTCATTCGTAGATTGGAGGGGCAGACCAAACAGTATCCAGCCTGTGTCGGGCAAAGGCCGTCGCAGAGTGTTCGGCTGTCTCAAGATCTCCTTCGAAGCCAGAGAGACACTCGGCTGTTAAAAACTTCTATTTTGACCACAGCCGCGATGATAATAACCACAGTTCTGCATTGGTTTCTTATGAGTCCCAAGAGAAAGTCAGTGAACTTCCTATTTGGCCCATCAAAAAATAGTTTCGTACACCTGCAAGTGCTCAGGTTCGCTCATTTCTGTCGATGCTTCTTACGAGCATTCGATTTGATGAGAGACCTAATCATTGAGGTGACTGCAAAAAGTAGGTTGTGGTTCAAGAAAGGGAAAAGTAGCACCGGACCTGCCTAGTGATTCCGCCCCCTCATTCCCTATGATTCCCGTGTGCCCAGGTACCCACTGTAGAGGTACCATGTTATGGACACACGACTTATCCAAAGACGTCTTGCAGTTTCCAAGCAACTTATATATTATCCGAAGGCTGCCTAGATGTCTGAAATGATAGCAAAGATCTTTCCCTTGATTTCCAAAGGTAATCATGGAAAACAGTAATGAACCTTCCAATTGAGGACTGCAATCCAATGACAGGCTCGAGAAAATAAGCACAGACACATGTCCCACACCATTTGTGAAGGAGTTGTCGGTGAAATTTTTTAGAGCGATCCGAAGAAGATTCGATAAGGCTATC
Source organism: Dioctria linearis (assembly GCA_963930735.1). Lineage (NCBI taxonomy): Eukaryota > Metazoa > Arthropoda > Insecta > Diptera > Asilidae > Dioctria > Dioctria linearis. The sequence continues at coordinate 175,805,179 of OZ005741.1, read as the reverse complement.
CCCTCAGTCCACAACACCCTATCAGAAAATCTTACAGAAAATCGGTGGCCAAATCGAAGTTTCGCTGACGCATATCCTTTAGGAAGATCTAAGCATCAAACTCAATGCTGAACGTATGCTAGGCAGGCAAGCTGCTCATTGTGTCGTTAAACTCCGTGTAAATTGCGCGATGGTTGGTGGCCGGCGTGTCTTTTTTCACTTTCTCAGTTGCCATTTGTGTAGTTGGGGTGATAAATCTGTTTTCCGTCTGCAGCAACTGGTAATAGTTGATGCTACTTTTTCGGTTTCCTGGTTTTGCTTTCTTTGCTAGTTCATAAATCTTTGGTGCGTCCTTAAGTGGTTTTCGTTTAGTCTAAATGACCTGATAATAGGCTCTGGCCCCTGCTTCCCACCGGCGCTCTATTTCCGATTCGAAATCTTCGCACACATTGCCTTTAATCACGTTAATAATTCTACTCTAATTATATCTATGACATATTTTTCTATTTTATTTTCACTACTCTTTGTTTATTTATTTATTTTCTCTATTATTTTTATTTGTTTTCAGTGGCGCAGTCGTTCTCGCTACATTACACAAAAAATGAGGACAAGATGGACTTAAAATCTGCTTTTATAGCAAGTTGATGCAGGCAGTGTATCCCCATCCTCCACAGTAATGGAGAAATAAGAAACAAATTTTACTATGCATTGTATAAATTTCATATAGCACACGTAATCCGACTGCACAGCTTCACTACCCTCTTGGATGTTCTGAGCAAGATAAATATGTGCGTAGCCGTGTGTATACTTTGAAAGTATCGTTGGGTATTTGGGTAAGTTTGAAATTTGTTGTTGTTGGTTTTAAACAAACAAATTCAAACTGGTGCGGAGTAGTATGATGCCGTTTCGTAGCGATGTCATCTTTTCGGGCAAAATTTGCAGCTTGAGGAACTACACACGATAAGTTATGAATCGAAATAATTTTGTTTCCTAATTTTTCCTGTTCAATTGAAGACGACCTTAACAATACTTCAATACTTGTGAAAAAATTGATAGATAGCCCAAAATGCGTCGGAATATTTTTAGGGAAGATCTACAGTGTGCGCTATTATTATTATTATCCACTGAATATCTAATGGACTAATAATTGTCTGAAGTATTTAGGTGGGTGTATATAGGACGCGAGAGTAAATCAAATAATAGGCGCAGTGCTCTGTAGAAACTCTCAAAAGCTGTAAACTCATTGCATAGTCGACTATTTCCATAAATTATTTGACTACGTTATCCATCGTGCATTTGCTAAAATTTGAGATGTTTAACGAAGACTTCGTAGGACTACTTCAAGCAAAAGCGCAGACAGAGCTACATTTTGGGTACAGAATGTAATAGGTCATTTTAAAGTGAAGCTTTTGAGATTCTTAAGTCCAGTATGAAAAGTTGGTGTCGATGACAAGGTTTTTGGTAGGTTAGGTTAGGTTAGAGTGGCGGCCATCGTAAAAAGCATGTACGATCAGCCACAATTGACCATCTATGGTCCATTGTGATGCCACTTTATTGGGACCATGCCTGGAAAATATCTAAGAGCTAGGGGGTGGGATGGAACCAGCCGCAATAGTTAATGAGCCTTACCAGGTTCCCCAACTCTTTGTCTGCTAATTCCCTCAGTGCGCAGAAAAAGTACCTACCAAGCGTATTCCTCCTACGCCTAGCAAGTTTAGGGAATTTACACAACAGGTTCTGAATGCTCTCAACCTCTTCCTCGTCCATACAGCTTCTGCAGAAGTCATGTGGCACGATTCCTGTATTTGAGGAAGTGCTGAGTAGACCCCGGCTTCCATTCCCACATCCATTTTCGAACCGTTCGTAAAGACATATATCATAGTCATTTGCCATTACCATCCCACTCCTCTTTACTATGAATGCTAGTCGGGAACGCTTTCTCAAAGTGTAGTCAATCTAATCCGTATCTCCCCGTATACAGTCTCCAGGACAGATCTTCAGTATTCTGCTATGACCAAGTTCTGCTGTTATCCAGTAGCCGGACTCTTTAAGATTTAGTGCACACCTTGTAGCTATACATTTTCCATGGATGTCGAGGGACAAGGGCCAGAGCATAATTTCCATTGCAGCCGTTGCAGTTGGTGTTATTCGAAGATCACCTGTAATGCCTAAACAGGCAGCTCTCTGTATTTTTGTAAGACTTTTCAGGTGCGTTGATTTCTTAAGAGGATTCCACCACACCAAGATTCCATATGTGAGAATAGGTCTTACGATAGCTGTGTCAATCCATTGTAAACCCATCTTTTACTAAAAGTTTTTTGCAGGCATACAGTGCAATACCTGCCTTCTTGACGCGCTCATTCACATTTATCTTAGAGTTTAATTGGGAATCTAGTATCATTCCTAGGTATTTGGCTTCAATTTTAAAATCAAGAGTTATGTTACCCAGTTTGGGGGGTTCAAAAGTTGGAATAACTCTCCTCCGTGTAAAGAGGACTAATTCGGTCTTTGCAGAGCTAAGACCTAGATCGCAAGCTATGGCACAATTAAGAAGCGTTTCCAATGCTCTTTCAGTTAGTTCACTGATCTTCAGTAGGAATTTTCCCGAGACCAGGATTACTAAGTCATCAGCATATGCTACCGCTTTTATACCCTCCCATTGTAAACAGATAAGAATACCATTAACCACCATTAAGCACAGTCGCGGTGAAAGTATTCATCCTTGTGGAGTACCCCTCCTTCCTGCTAACCTTATTGCTACAAACTCTGCGTTTATTAGGCGGTTACTGAGAATTGAGTTAATCCATCTACATATATAGGTTTCAACTCCTAGGCCAGTCAAGACATCCTGGATGGCCTCTAATCCAACATTATTAAAGGCTTCCTAGATATCAAGAAATGCACCATAGTGTATTCTTTTTTCCCGATTGATTTTTCAATAGTTCCTACTACGTCATGTAGCACAGTTTCTACCGATATACCTTTCAAATGTGCGTGCTGTGATGTAGAGTTCTTCCTTTCCCTAAGCAGGTTGTCAATGGACTCCTCCAACAACCTTTCAAAAGTCTTCAGAAGAAACGATGTAAGGCTGATGGAGTCCTTAGCAGTCATGTGCTTGCTACGACCTGCCTTAGCAATGAAGATCACTTTGGTTTGCCTCCAGATGCATGGGACATAGGACTGGGGTTTATTAAATAAGCTGTGAGGACTGTCATTCATTAAAACAACGTTTAAGAGCATATCAGTTCTTCGAAATTAAATAAGGCTACTGGCTTAGCAAAACATTTAATTGACGCAGGACACAAGTGCAAGGTAGAAATCAAAAAATCCAAACTTATGTATCTTGCTGAACGATAAGACAGATTTTAATAATAAAAGTCCACTTCTTGAGCCAGATTTAATGAAATTGTAATTGTGTTTGTGACTTTGCTGTTTAATTATTCTTTTGATTTATTTATTTATGTATTTGTATACAGTAGTTTCGTTACATTGTTACATACATACAAGTTTTTAATTTGTTGCGATTTGCTACGGTAGTTTCAGTATGCAGCTGATGTATTTCTCTTTGGAAGATGTATATTAGTCTAGTTAGTAGCTCTGAGGATGTCCTAAGAAGGCGAAAAGTTTCTGCATTGTTTGGTATTAAACAACTATTAATTAACAAAAAAATTTCTGAAACCAGAAACAAGTGCTTTTGAAAAAATGTTAACAAGTTAATATTTTACATTTTTATGATTTTGACTATGTGCGTACATATCTCTATATATATATAATGAAATACAGCTTCAAGTAAAACTGTCTTAAAGCAATGAAGTATGAAATTAACCAAGCAATGACGTAGCACCCAATAACGGCAACTAGACAGATTCAGATATTTACATAAATGGATTAATTAGAAATTCGAGTACCTATATGGATTCTTGCAAATATCGCCATGCTTTTCTTAACGCCATAATTAAACTTATACATACATAGTCGTCTGACTGCAAGAAGAAGTAACTAATACTAATCCTGATTTCGAATGATTTAATAAACTGAAAATGTCTAAGTTAAAAATAAGTTAAAGTATTAAATTTATTTTGTAAGTTTAATTAAAAATGTTCGGAATGTATAAATGTGCTCTTCGTAATATGTATGTATCTTGAAAATCAGTAGCAACCATTTATGAGGCTATTTATCTTTGATTCTACGATAAACTAAATTTATTTATATGTTGTTTATCATACGTACGTATTTCTTTTTCTAAATAAAAAACACTTTTCTTTTCTAATTATCTGTAGATAAAAATCCTCATAAATATATCTGCCAACATGGACAGCGAGGAGACTTACGTCGTAGAACTGTACATTTATGAACTGACGCAGGGGATGGCAGCCATGATGTCACAAATGCTTTTGGGTTTGTACACCTTAAGCCAATTTTATCATTTATATATTTTTTTGTCAATTAAAGGTCGTCACCTGGATGGAATTTGGCACACGGCCGTTGTTGTCTTCGGGAAGGAGTATTTTTACGGAGGTCAGGGAATTCAATGCTGCTCACCAGTAAGTAAAATATAGTAGGTGTAGGTAGATATTTTGTAACTTCCCAGTGTGCTTTTTGCTGAAGAACAAAGAAACTTAATAAAATTTCTCGTATTATTGATGAACTTATGTGTGTATGAAGTTCATAATAGCTCTCAATTGCCCAAATTACGACTGAGACAATATAAGCGGCTGTGATTTTAAGTTCTTTGCGATTATTAAATGAGCCAAATTTAAACTCAATATAAATCTGGTTATGGGGATATGAATAATAAATAATAATAAAATAAAAGCATCATAAAATAAAAATATTTTGCAAGCATAATTTTTATAATATATCCGATGATTCTGTTTAACAAAGAGATGAATTCGGGAAGACCACTTGCGTTCACCCCAATTACTTTCGCATGGTTATAAAAATAAATGTCAGTTTATTTCGGCTAAGTATTGCGAAATTAAAATTTAAAATAAACAAACGACTGAAGGCACAATAAGATTTGAGTTGTTTTTAAAGTGATGAAAAGACTTCTTCACGCATTTTTTATCGCGAGTAATTTGGCAACAATATAGAGCTCGTGTAGGAGGTCTGTAAAAGGATTCACAAAGAAATTTTTATATTACATTTTGTTACTTTGTACTTATTTTAGTATTTATTTATTCTTTTGCTTGCTACACTTGTCTATATTGGGCATAAAGTTAAATACCGTTTCCTATTTTGACTTTAAAGATTGTTGATTGTTCTCCACTGAAGTTGGATTATATAAGTTAACACCACACCATGCATTTTTCCCACAATAATTTTCGCTCATACAGCAACAAATTTCATAACAGCTAGCGTAGCATTTTCACCTTTTGCCTAATTTACCATTCACACGTTCGGAATTCACCTGAAAACCCAGAAAACGCAGAATGCACCATCACCAGCTACATCCGTTCGTCACGTTGACCGTAATTGTTGTAAAATCAATTTTAGTTAGTTGTATTCTTGCTTTCATTAACAGAAGTTGTAAAATCCTAATTTTTAAATAAAGTTGCTTTGTTTTATTAAATTTGGTAGGTACGGCTGATTTAACTGGCGCCCGAGCAGGGACCCGGGAATAGTAAAGTTGCAATTGAGTTCTGAGTAAGCCCGTCACCCTAATTTCGCGGACGTTAATCATTTCAAAATAATGTAAACAGCTATTCATTTCAAAATAGGGTAAACAGCTAATTCCAAATTAGTGTAAACAGCTATTCATTTCAAAAGAGTTTAAACAGCTATTCAGAAAGGAAAACAATAACTCAGGGGAAAAGAGGTCCCCGAGTAACCGAATATTAAAACCGGATTAAAAGAGTCAGTAAGTACTGGCAGCCTTTTCTGAGCCGAATTTACAACTCATTCTACTAGTCTAGTGTAAGGAATTTTCAATGATTCTCCGAATAATTTTTTAAAGAGAAAATTCATATTCCATTTGATTAAACACAATTAAGTTTACCATCCCATTATCAACAGAATAATTGTTGAACTACAAATTATAAATACTTGAAGAATAGAAAAGAAAGTTTATTCTGATTAGAATAAATATTACTGTAAATTAGGTTAGCGATAAAATAGAAGTGAATGCTGTTACCATTAAATTATTTTTAGTATTAATAAATTATCTAAGTGCAAACAAAATTTCTCGAAGTAAAATAAAACCAAATATCATTTAAATAAAATTTTCAATGCTAATTAATTTACCAAGGTGAAGGCGGCCTCGCTTTCGGCTGACATCAGACAGAGCTATCTTATCTGTGAGTAACGGATCCTGCTATTCTGTCAGCCCAGAGGTGGGTGAAGTGCAAGTGCTAGCCTTGGGTTCAGCTACTTACACGTAGTGCGAGGTGGTAACCACTGTTCGGTGGGCTTGACACTGATTAGTGGGCTAAAAGCTATTCCCATCCCAAGCCAAGGTGGAACAGCATAGGTCAGGGGCTGCGTTGCTGAGAGGGTGCTCAGTCGCTAGTATGCGAACTCTGGATACCAGGCGACCTCCAGTTTTAATTAGCCTTCCTGTAGTAATACGGAGCTCTGCTGCAGCTGATTGTATTTCTGGCGTAACTCGTGGGACCATATCACTGACTTATAACAATGGACTGAGCGATTTGCTATTTCATGTTACACAAAAAATATTGTGTTTCTGTATATCACCGTTAGAGCACCCTTTAAAACGATTACATAAAAAACATGTTAAACTCGACCAATCAGATGAAATTTTACATCCGAAAATCGAATTTAATTAAAAAAATATATTTTCTTGTGCCCAAGTGGTATTTTAATCGCTTATAAGAAATTAAACTCATTCCGGCTTTAATTTTCAAAAGTTATTCTTAACTGAATCCTGCTTATGGGCAAGAGAGACAGAGCATGGTAAACACTATCTTTACCTTATTCCTTCTGCGGTGATTGCATCTGTAACCAACATAACAACATCAAATAGCATAAGCAAACGTTCCTGAATGCAATATTTTGTGTTGGTAGCTCCAACTCTGCCATAGGGCGAAAGATAGAACTATAAAACTTGTGCCATGCTTTCCTATAGAAAAATGACAATACGCTCAGTCCATTGTTATAAGTCAGTGGACCATATATGGAACCTTTAAAAAGTAATACCACTTCATTGTGTGTAAAAGTATCACAGGTATCTGAGGAATCAGGGGATTTATTCCCTGAGATCTCGACATCTGTGGATAATCTCCTCTTGTTGGGGACTCTCCTCTTGATTGGTGAGGGTGGTGTGACTCCTAAATGCTCCTCAAGGGTCGGGTCATTTTCGCACGGGCGGGCTAGCTGGAGTTGAGACCACACTGTCGAAAGGCGCTGAAGGTTGCGACCGATGCGGGACTTTCCGAGGCCGGAATCTCTGGCGCAGAAGAAATGAGAAGGAGAAGTAATAGGAGATGGTTATTGCTGTCACTGGGCCTTCTTCCTCTCTCTCTTCGCAAGTGGTCGGTGGCCCGGCTAGGAAGGTAGTGGAAATTGGTAGAAATCCTCCTGGCGTCGGTAAACTTAGTACTGCGACGAAGTAATCCATGGCGGGACTTCTCTTCATCCAGATTAATCTGCAGTACAGCAAGGCAGCGTCTGCTTTGCTAGGACGCTGCCTTGCTGACTTGAGTATAACATCTCAACAGTGATGCTTGTGCAGGAGCCTTGGATTTGGAAAGACCATATCGGCGGTCTATCAGAGACGCAAGGAGCTCAAATTCTATCATACAGAATTTGTATGATACCGCGTGCTCTACCCCTAGGGCATATGTTGTTGCGACAAAATACGTTGTCGTGACCTTGTTGCCTCATGTGTGTAACAGGGACACTACATCTGTCAAGCCTTCGAGTCCTTAATGTCTCAGCATATTTCCCGTATGACTCCGCTGCTCCCCCTACCGCTGAGGGAGTAAGGCTAGTGGTTGAGTATGCGAGGTGTAATCGGCTGAGTGTCTTGGTTGGTTGTGATGTCAACGCTCATCACATTGTCTGGGGTAGCTCAGACACTAACTATCGGGGTGAGCAACTGCTGGAGTTTTTAACTTCAGCGGAGCTGGTTCTGTTGAATCAGAGCAACGAACCAACCTTTGCTACCAGCCGAAGACAAGAACTCATTGATGTGACTTTTGCGTCCTTTGACGCTTTCACCTGTTAGTCGGCTGGAGAGTATCGCGAGAGGAGTCTCTCTGATCACCGCTACATTGAATTCTGTAAGGGTGCTGACCTCATTGAGGTTGAACCGTACAAGAATCCGAAGCGGACTGATTGGGAGAGATACCATAGGGTACTAGTTTCCACGCTCGCCTCTCCGACTGGAAGAATCTGAGGTATTGGCGCCTTGGAGAGGGCAGTAGGAAGGCTTCAGCTCGCAGTAACTGAGGCTTTCGAAGCTTTCTGTCTCATTAGTATGGACATAGGAAGGAAGCCTATGCCGTGGTGGAGCGGCAGTCTAAGGAAACTGTAAAGCCTCCAGGAGGGCAGGAGGCTTGGCTCGGAGGAGGACTGGCGGATTTACCGCGAGACTCAGAGGAACGACAAGAGGCTTGTTAGAAAATCACAAAGACAGGCCTTTGTAGATTTCTGCGTGAAGCTTAAGGGCTATCGTGTACCGGTCAGGTTGCTCAGGGTTCTTAGGAGTGAGCCGGTGGGCCAGGCTGGGTGTTCTGAGGAGGCGAGATGGCTCCTTAACGGCATCGAAGGAAGAACTCTGTAGGCTTTTTCTCGACGCATTTTCCAGACGGTAGCCTTGAAGAAGACCTGCAGTTGTATGGCGAACATCCCCTACCTTTCTGCACTGGTGGCGATTGGTCCATTGCTGCCAAGGTAGTTGATGTCGAGAAGGTGAAATAGTCAATTTCAACATTCTCGGCTTTTAAAGCCCCGGGTCCAGACGGTATTCCTTCTTAAGGCAGAGAGCGTTGTGCTGGCTCCTTACATCGATTCCTTTTTCAGTGCATGTATCGCTTTTGGATATGTCCCTGAGGTATGGAGGAAAGTGAGGGTTGCCTTCATACATAGACCCGAAGAGTTTTCGAACCATAAATTTCTGTTCATTCCTTTTGAAATGCCTGGAAAGTCTTGTTGATGAATATATCAAGGGAGTAGCCCTAAACACCTCTCCCTTAAATACCTCAGAGCACGCTTACGGGAGGGGCAGATCTGCTGAGACGGATCTCCATTTAATGGTTATTGTCATTGAGCGGGGACTGAATCGTGGTTTGCTTACCTTGGGAGCCTTTCTGGACATCTAGGGGGCAGTTGACAGGACCGCCCCGGAGTCGCTATGTGAAACAGATTGTCAACACGCTGAGCCGATGATACTTAACTGTGGGGGTTGGTGGACGAACCTCTCATTGTACTTATGGAGAGGCTGCGCGCAGGGTGGCGTGTTCTGCCCGGTTCTCTGGTGTATGTTAGTTGACCCACTCATCACGGTGCTGAAAAACGTGGGATTCTCATGTGAAGCGTATGCGGATAACATCCCTCTGCTCATCTCCAGGCACAGCATATTTTCTGACTGTGCCTTTATGCAACGAGGCCTCAATACTGTTGAGTACTGGTGCAGTCGTCATGATATGACAGTGAACCCAACAAAGACCAGCCTGGTGCTCTTCTCCAGAAGACGTAAGCTTGGGTACTTTATTTTCCACACCTCTTTGGACACACTGCAACTCTCTCCCCATGTCAAGCACATTGGAATCTACATTGACCCGCGGCTGATGTGGGGATTGCTGTAGAGGAAAAAGTTAATACGGTTATGAGGGTCTGTGCTCAATGCAGCAGAACCTTTGGCTGCATATGGGGCATAAGACCGGGGGTTGTACACTGGATGTACGCCTTGATCGTTAGACCCATGCTCACATATGTCTCCTGTGTATGGTAGCTGAGGACGCTTGTATGCAATGCGATCCGGAAGCTGGCGAGCCTGCAAAGGCTTGCCTGCCTGGGAATGACGGACTCCATGCGATCTACGGCTACTCTTGAGGGCCTACTTAATCTGCCACCCCTGGATCTTGTCATTCAGGCAGATTGTGCTCATGGGGATGTTGGCAGGACGGCTGGACTGCTCTTCTCATTGCTCTTTGGCATGTGGTCTGGACCTGGAAAACCCTCTGGCCAACATGCCACGTTATGCGATGGTACTAGAGCTTCGTTTTGGGCGTCGCTTCTCTGTGCGATTTCTTGTAAGGAATCGTGGACTGAGGAAAGTGCCTTATCGAGCCTTTCCAGTCTGCTCTAAAAAGGTTTAACGACGGCTCTTACTAATGAGGAAGCCGGGATGGGCGTTTACTTTCCTGAACCTGACATTGGGATGGAGTACTCACTTGGAAGACACACCACTGTCTTCCAGGCTGAAGTCTTCGCCATCTCAATGACAGTAAAGATAGCCTTAATATGCAAATCAAGGGAAAGACATTGCTATCATTTCCGATAGTCAGGCAACCTTGATGGCTCTGAGTGGCCCTCGGATAACATCTAAGTTCTGGGGGTTAGCAGGTCGTCTGTCGATAAGTTGTGTATCCACAACAAGGTGTCCCTTCTGTGGGTTCCTGGTCACATTGGGATCATGGGAAATGAAAGGGCTGACATTTTAGCTAGGGCTGGATCTGATTCTCCGTTCCTTGGACTGGAACCCGCCGTAGGTGTTGCCGCCTCGAGTATCGGGTGTCTTATCAAAGCGGATGTTTATAGGAAACATCAGCAGAGATGGGCGAACCTGAGTACTTGTAAGTGCACAAAACTGTTTCTTGATGGGCCCAATAGGAATATCTCTGATTTTATCATGGGGCTTGGGAGGAAGCAATGTAGAACTGTGGTTGGCAACATCACCGACCACAGATCGCTTCACGCTAATTTAACAAAGATGGGAGTTATTGACAGCCCTGAGTGTCTTTCTGGCTGGAACGAGAGCCTGAGACAACCGAATACTCTTTGTGTGCTTGTCCGGCCTGTTATGAATCCCCAAAACAATCCAAACAACATGATCAAGCAATAACCATTTCAATTGCCTCTGATTCATAACGCATTAACTAAAAAATTAAGCAAAGCATCTCCCGTTCCCACAACGAGAATCAGAACAATAAACAAACATGTATCCGCACACGACTGTGCTCAAGTTGCAACACATAATGGGAAATCGTAAGATGTACCCATGTCCACGGCTATAATTCTTAGGTAGACAAGGCCTGTCATCTGTCTAAACGTAAATAAGAAACCTTTGGACTTCTTTCTTGAGAACAATCAGCCAAGCATATAATGGATCAACCTGATTAACTCAAAGCGATAAGAAGTAAAGCATGGTACTCGCTAAACGATTTTACTTCACAGTCACTGTGCAACATATTGACTAACAGAAATTGCCCTAGCGGAAGCGCTGGCGTTAAATTTCTTTTGTCGTTGTTCGCCATAAAGCAGCGTTATGGAAGTATGCTGAACGATTGACTTGGGCGTGAAGTCCAGAGGGCCAGTGTGAGCTGACAGATCACTCGGTAGACAGCGTTGAAGTGCAGGGCGGCACGCTAGCTCGCCTCGGCTATTGGCGGAGAGTGTGGGAGGGCTCCACGAAGACCTGCCGCTGTCACCTGCCATATACAACAAATTTTCGTGCCAAAACGGGAAAGCCGCAACACACCCAGTCCAGAAGGCACCTTTACATCACTTACCATTGCCTCCCTTCTCTCTGCTTGCCCCATCCACCCAACGACACTGAGGGCAGAGTATTTTTCAGTGTCCGTAATGATGATCTGAAATTTATAACTGAAAGAGCGGACCATTTACAACCACCATCTCGAACAGAATCTCAGGAGAGTGGGGAGAAGAAGAAAAGAAAACTTTACTGATTCATTGTTGACACTTTAAAAGCTACTTCTATTTCTTATTGACATGAATTCAGCGGTTAATTACAATTTTTTTTTCATCTTCAAAAATGTCATCAAAACGTAGTCTCTACTACACTATTAATACAAATACTTATTATCAAACTAGCGAACTATGAGAGAACTAACTACGAGTTTATTTTTTTCTTTGTCTGTAAGGTATGGCCGGAAAAGACCTTCAAAAAAACTAACATATTTTTCTTAATTAAAGCACTCATGTAAGGAACATCACACTATAAGATCGAATAAAAATAAAAAAATAAATCCGACATGTTTTCTTTTCTTATCTCAAACTCAAAAGCGATAGTTCAAAAGTTCTTAATATTATTATACCTCAAAACTGTGAAGTGATTTAGTTCCTAGCGTTTAGGTCTAACTCTATGAATTTTTCTGCAATTTCCTCTTTTCTTTTTTTATCTTTTAGTTTGTAGTTTGTAAAACAACAAAAACTAATCCTAATATAAAGACAGAGAACCTTTCAGGATAGTACTAAGCCATAAGTTATGTTTCTCTCAAGGGTAACAAGACAACACAGACGTCGCCCTCAAAATTTCAAACGAATATATCTACCAAAATGTGTTATAATAACATATATAACAATATATCAAATGTGTGAGAAAATCAATGCTTCCAAATGGATGTGCAACAATGTATATATATATAGTTGAAAATAACAAGCTTACTTACATGATGTTTGGTTCCTCGAAGGAACTCCCTAGAGGTGTGTGTACGTATATACTTTTGATAGGGCTGTAAGAAGTCGAATTTGTTTAACGATATAAAAATGTTGCATTGTTACATTGCTACATTTTTGGTTTTTCGGTACAAATGAAGTCTGTCACTACGGATAATTACTTAGTAGATACTTAGTTCACTTTCGTCTTATCAAACGATATCGCCATGGTATTCTCCTCTATATATAAGATCAAATCTCGAATGGTAGTCTTTTGCCGCCTCTGTCACAATTAGTCAACTTTCAATTATTATCTCGAAATGCTCGATGATGATAGCGCACTGCCACCCGGAGATCGTTCGTCCTTCTTGGTTAGCTTGGTTACTAAACTTGTAACACTGGTGTTTTTTTTATGAAGATTGTAGATATGACATTAGAATGTAATTGTATGATCCGAGTAATTTCCCTTTCAATCATGAGGATTTCGATGATAGAATTAGTTGTTATGCTTAAATTTCCTCTGATGACTTCAAATCGTGTGTGAAAATCAATTTGCCGCTCAATAGAACACCTAAGTACTGCAGACTTGACTTCTATTATCTCAGTTAGCGAGATTGTACATCTTTTATATAGGTAGCGCACGACTCAACATGCTATTGAAAGGAAAGATTGACTTCCCACAGTGGTTAAACAGTTTTGGCGTTCATCGAAGATATGTACGACGTATTGGAAGTATTTTTGGTCCAAATATTGCTTAAATGCTAAAGGATTACCTTTATTTTTGCGATATCCTAAACCCTTTTTCTTTTGGAAAATCTACTTGTGCAAGATGTCTTCTTTTGTTTTTCAGAGCTCGACTGCCATGAGGGCCGCCTATTCGATCAATTAAACGCTTATGATTTCGTTTCCTCAGGATAGTGCGTAGTCGATCTAGTTATCCTCTGTTGCAGATCTAAATTTTCCTTGTACTTTCTTTCAGCGTGACCCAGGAAGCAAATAGGTAGGTGCCTCTTATTTATTCTGTATCCACGCAGATACAATTTATCCACCTCCCGTCGGGAAATTTGGTAGTTTGGTGCAAAATATAACCAATTAAAATTTTACTTCGATATTTACTGAACCGTTAAGTTTTCCGATGGAGCGGATGAAATCAGACGTTTTTCTTTTTCAACAAATTTTTCAGTTCACCTTACTCGATGATTTTTCTCAGCCAACTTGCTCTTCCTCTTCCCTCTCTTTTTTCTTTCTCTTCTTTCTCTGCCATTTAGGTACTGTTCGCTTTCTCGAGTCTCGTCGCACCGTCCACATAGGCAGTAGCTTACATGTAGCGTGCTGTTGCTACTGTCATGTAGCATACTACTGCATGCAGTATGCTACGACAATAACAGCAGTTGAATTATTGTTTTGGGACTCGTGTGAAAATTGATACCGTTGTTTTCATGCAATTGTTCTCAATTGTTTTTCTATAGCTTGCGGGTCAAACATCAAATTGCATTATTGCAATAAATTTTTCACCTTTATTGGAAATAATGCTTGATAGGTGATTTTGGATTGTTTTTCTTAGAAAAACTGCTTGATAGGGAATTTATGATTGGTTACTAAGAAAGCAAGTGTAAGGGAGTATAGTGGTTAATACTCCCTTACACTCGCTTTCTTAGTAACCAATCATAAATTACCCAACACGCAGTTTTTCTAGCAATAATGCAATTTGATTGTTCACCCGGAAGCTATAGAAAAAAAATTTAGAACAATTGCATGAAAATAACCGTATCAATTTTGACAGATCGATTTTAAATATATAGAGAGCTCTGATGTAAGGTAAATCAGAATTATTCTACACATGAAGCCCCCTAACCAAGGTAAGGCCTCTAGTGGAAAGTTAAAACAAAATTTGTGCAAAAAGTATAATGAAACCTTTGAAAAAAGTATATTTAGACCTTTGTATAAAAGATAAAATTATAGAAGAAGATCCCAGTTGTCATAAGAAGTCTCTGTTTTCGTTCTAGTGTTTTTTTGTTAATTCAGTGATTTGATCGTTTATTTATTTGGTGTGATTTTATAATGTGAGCTTTTCGGTGCCGTAGTGCTATTTGGCCTTTAACACAAATAAGTGATTGCAGCTGTGCTGATATTTTTGTTTGGTGGTTGAGGCTCATTGCATGTTTATATGATTTTTGTTCATTGTATAGCTGGTCCTGGTCGATGCCTCGATTTCGCATTTGATGAAGTGCCCAAACGGTAAGTCAGCAATGCCTCGATTTCGCATTTGATGACGTGTCCAAACGGTAAGTCAGCAATGCCTCGATTCATACAAAATTACCATTGTCTCGACCCGATGAAGGGAAGGCCACATTGTTTTTTAGAAATTTCTTCGAATTTTTATGCATTGGCCGAGGCCGAGAGCAGTGCCTCACTCAAATATAAAACCAACAGGTCGAGATGTAGGGAAGACCGCAATTTTTCCTTAAAAATTTACTGGAAATTTTTTTTCTTACAATGTAAACGCACTTTTGGAGGGCGACAACAATTTTTTTGAGCGTATACGAGACGCGTAGACAAAATGTTTCGGTAGAATTTTTATTCATTTTGGTGGCCGACTTGTTATTTTCAGGTACCTACCTACAATACTTTCATTATGTGATGTAATTAACATAGGTACCAATAAAAAAAACAAAATTTTTCAGGTAAAATTAATCCCACGTGAATACGTGAATGTTGAAAAGCATGATGCGGGCATTGTTTTGTCCGATAATTTCTTATAATGGACTCTTACTGCCAAAAAAGTTGTTAGGAGAACAATCTTACTACAAGATACTCAAATTTAATATATCAGATCAAAAGCAATATACATTTCTGAGTATATTTCTTTTTGAATGACTCAAATCCGTCTAAAAGTGTCAAAGTTATTGAAGTTTAAAAAAACCGAAATTGAAAACGGCAGCGGCTCGCGAATCTGGTGATACCGTCACGGTACACAACATGCACGATGCCAGTCTGCATAATATAATATTTCTAAGACGACAATTTATGAAATAAATCCAAAACAAATCCAATCCCGAGCGCTTTCTATAATGGCGGCGCAACGGCTACACTCGCGCTGCGCTAGACCGCGAATTGTCTTGTGTATCGTGACGTCATCAGCGGATCGTTCATGTTAGAGTGCGTTTTTGAGAATGCGGCACTAAAATCGCTAAATATTCGTCGTTTTTTATCCGATTTCAATAATTTTTTCACTGAATTAATTGTTTGTTTTGTGACTATAATTCTGCGTAATTAACTAAAATAGTCATTGTTCCTCATTACGCATTTTATGTAGTATTTAACTATTTCAACGAAAATTGAAAAAAGTTAATTATTCTCGTAATTACATATATGATGTTCGGTTCTGACGGACACCCCTTACTTGGCGAAACATAGTGATGGTAGGGTGTCAGTTACAGTTAACTTAAGGTAATTAAATAATTAACTAATTTATGTAAATTATTTCGATGAATTCAATAATATTAGATATTACTCCAAAAAAAATGCCTTCTTGAAAAAATATCAAAAATATGGAAAAAATTCATTATGCCTCTTTAGTACAAGACTAGGGGTTGCATTTATGAAATCTGCATGTACTTTTCTTTTATGATGTCTCTATCCCATGATGGAAAAGAGTTTCAATAAAGCATTCGTATCCATTCATTGGCGCGCGTACGGTACCACCTTCGGAGCGCTCTACAACTTTCATAATAGACATGTTTTCACTAGTAGCCCTAAACGAGAAAAAAACAAAATGAAATGTTCAACACCTAAATTGTTTGCTTCTTTGCTTGATAACTAATATTGATTTTTCCAAATAAGTTCTTGAAAGATATATCGTAGAGAAATTCAGGAGCATCAAATTTTTTAGATTTTGTTGTTTTTAGCTGCAACAAAATTAAAATTGCTAACTGCGGATCCCTTAAAAAAAATATAACTTCCTACAGAATGTACTGTAATTTTATTTTCAAAAATAAATATATAATATAGGTAATATAAAATAAAAATATAATAAAATCTACTTGACGAAATAATTTACATAAATTGGTATCAACCTTATAATAATTCGCGCATCATGCTTTTCAACATTCACGTACTTACAACGGGTTAATTTTACCTGAAAGATTTTGTATTTTTTATTAGTACCTATGTTAATTACATCACATAATGAAAGTATTGTAGGTACCTGAAAATAACAAGTCGACCATCAAAATGAATAAAAATTCTACCGAAACATTTTGTGTCTACTCGTCTTGTCTACGCTCATAAAAATTGTTGTCGCCCTCCAAAAGTACGTTTAAATTATAAGGAAAAAATTTCCAGTAAATTTCTAAGAAAATATTGCGGTCTTCCCTATCAGGGCTCGGATTCACTAACTCGGAGAGTTTGGGAGTTTGTTAGATGAGAATTTTCGTTTTCCCCGGTTAAAACTCCCTAACTCTCCATTCGAGATTCTCTGGAGTTAAAGAAAATGTGAGAAGTATCGAAATATTGAAAGACGGATAACTCTGTGTGGGAGGGGCGTACAGCATTGGGATTTTTTCCTACGGATTTAGGGTCTAGAGTACAAAAATATAGGTGAACAATTTCTGAGGGAGGGGCTTTTGGGGATGGCGGTTGTTCACAATACGTCATGTTTGGTATCAAATTAAAGAGGGAGAAACGGGTAATCGAGTGGCGTAGTTTTTTTTTTATCATTTTAACTTCATAAGCAGAACTGACTTTTTACCGCCGAAAGACGGATTTTTTGCACGTGGGTCATATACACCCCAGTTCCTATATTTTGCATATATTTCTTCCGTCCTTTATTTCACATGCATTAGTACTCTGTTGTGAGCATTTTTCTCATGGAAAGTGAATTTCCACGACTTACCAGTTCTTCATAATGATGAGTTGAGTTTTTGTACCAGAAAACGGCCATTTTTTCATCTTAAGAAGGACTGATTCACTTCTTTTACTGTTATCTCCAAAACTATTTACCGGAGTTAAAAACTAATTACATATCTAATTAGGGGACAAAATGTAGATGCGATTTCATCCTACATACAAGTTATAACGTGCATATTTAAAATTTGTATAGCATCTCTTCTGTACTGGAAGACGACCAAATTGACCATATTCGCGTGAATTACAATTTTTAGCGGGTACCTTGAGACACCAAAATCCTTATTTCTCTGTAAGTATTGCAAGGATTTCCATAATTTGTTTTTGTAAACATAGCCAGCATATGCAGTGAATCCATAAATCAATTTGAAAATCCTAGGTACATAGGTACTTTCACAAATGATAATAAAAGCAGCCAATACTGTCAATAATCTCAATACAAATTCCACATGTTACAGAACTCCGAGTGGAGAGTTAAGTGACAAAAGAACTCTCATCTCCACAGCTCCCCGAGTTAGTGAATCCGGCCCCAGGTCGAGGCACTGCTCTCGGCCTCGGCCAATGCATAAAAATTCGGAGGAAGCAATATCGAGTAAATTTCTAAGAAAAAATTGTGGCCTTCCCTTCATCGGGTCGAGGCAATGGTGATTTTGTATGGATCGAGGCATTGCTGACTTATCCTTTGAGCACGTCATGAAATGATAAGTCGGGGCATCGTCAAGGCATCATTAATTTTATATTCTAGAAAAGCGTTGCATATTTTTGCTCTAGTTTCCAGTCTTTGTATGGTATTAGTTTGTCTATGGTAATACTCTAATAATAAATATTAATCAATTATAAAATTTAGGACAAACGAAAAAGAAATCGTAAAAATCGACTAAAACAAAACAATTGACAATGTATTCAGCTCACCCGGATAATATCTTTTAACATTGGCATCAGGGATACGTTAATCACCGTACATATATTCCTCTAGTCTAGACCAATTTTATTTTAAGTTCTTCTTTCCGCCGAATGTATATAAAAAGAACTTCTTAATAGTTGAAAAGGTGTAAGGTCTTATATTGATTTTTGTTTCATTGAATTGCTGTTTATAAAAGATAAAAGGAAGAAAAAAAAATTTCATTATACCACAATAAAATATTTTGCCTTTTTTTGGCAAAGAGAAATATTTAAAAAATCACTATTAAAATGAAACACTAAAATAGCCTTCACTCCTCAGGATGCACTTTGTTACACAGCGAATTAAGTAGTTTGGTTTGTTTTTCATACAAAGTACTCAATATTTAACTTCTGCGGTATTTCTTACAAAACTTATTTTATTAATAAAAACAAATCGCACTAAAAAAAAATAATATCTCTCAAATTAAAAATAAATGATAAGTAGAAATTTACAAAACAAAAAATCACCTTTAATTTACTCAATTTTACCTTTTCTACTCTTTTCGGGCTCCGCCAATTTGTCGTATCCCCAGTAAAAACGCACACGTCAACCACATACAAAAGCTTTTATTAATTATTAATAAAATTAATTCTAACAAAAACACAATTGAAAAACTTGCTAATTATAACTCCCTAGCTCACAACTATAAGTTAACTAATTTACTCAATTCACCAAGAATCAGCCGTGCTCTTCACTATTCAACTAGGCGGAAGTGACTTTGACCCAGTGACCAGTCAATACCTTGCAATTATAATCACAAAGTATTACGGCAATCACTGCCGTCAGCTGGAAGCCCCAATGCTGTATGTAAACAACAGTAAGCCCAGCTGAGTATTGCACTATGCGAAGTGGATTACTTAATAATGACTCAATGTCTAATTACAAACAGCAGTGGATGGGATAGTTTTTAAGTAAACAATTCTTAGTTATTGCAAATTGCTTAATTTCCTATACACCTGCTGCTAGCTTGAGTCGTGATGTCACAATTTCATCAATTGGATATTGAATCATCAATTTTATTTCGAAGGAACTCGAGAAGTAAGCCGTCGGCTTTTTGTTCCTTTCAAGATATACTAGCTAAAGGCCTCATATGTGATTTAACGCTATCAGAGATTTCTCTTGATTGACAGAATTTTTGTCCATTGATTTCAAATTGAATAATGCTTGTATGTGGCATTGGAATATCAACCTTTTGTTTTCATACCGTGATTTAAGTAGGCTGGGGGCTCTCGAAATCTGAATCATTTAATCCAATATTATTTACAATTTGAAATGGTGCTTCATCTAAAGCTAATTTTTCGACATTTGTGTAATACTCATTGCGCTCCACTAAAACCCGAAATGTTGCATAGAAATTGGGCCAATCAACAAAATTTTCCGAAAATTTATTAATTTGTAATTTCGGCAGGCTTTTGTTACGTTGCGAATAGAGAGGCTAATGCACTAGCTTCTAAGGAAGGTAGTGACATACGGGGACGTTTCTGCTCAATTAGTGTAAGAATTTTGCTCCTTACTGAAATGTATTCATCCTCATATGTCTGACGCTTATCCGCCTTTACCTCTTCAGGGTCCTCGACCTCGAGCTGAGCTTGAATACTATTGAATCGCGCAATATAACTTTCTAGCAGGCCTAGCTAGTCTCTAATTCGCTTAACAAAAATTCTGTACCGGGAGTCTCCACATAGTTATTCATTTTTGTTTGTTGCATCGTAAACGTACCGCGTTGCCCACGTAAATGAACAATTTTCTTTTTATTGTCTTGCTCCTCATATTAAGAATGCGCGTACGTAAATGTATAGAAATCTATAAAAGTCAATGCGTTATCAAATTAATACACACACCGTTTTGGTCAGATAGAAAGAATTTGCGGCCGAAAAGCAAAATAAAGAATAAAAATTATTAGCAATCGATGATGCAATAGTTATTGTGTAGAGACTCCTTTACGAATAGCTGTTTAACCACATGCGAGACATAACTGTTATCCGCTATTAACTGTTCACAAAATGTTTGTATTAGAACAATGACATTCTTTAGTTTATCACTTCAATAATTTTAGCATATGCCGTGATTTAAATCAAATTGCGGAAATAATAATAAAAAATATTTGATATGTATATACATATGCTTAAAGTTTTACATGAATTCTCTAAAGAAAAATGTTGAAAGAAGCATACTCACGAATTCCAATCTTATAAATGTGTGGTATATGTGTATAGTACTATGTGTTCTCCAAATAATGAAGAATTTTTTTGTCAAATCCATAAAATAAATCCAAGCAAATAGTGCTGAAAAGCTACGAAACAAATTACTGCAACCTTGTCCAATTTTAACGTCTCCAGCGATGACAAATGTGCAAGTAAAATTCCAAAGCAAAATATGTGCCGCTGTGCGTATGCTCCAAAACTAAAATGAATAACCATCAGGTCCCTGCTGGGGCGCCAATGCTGTTTTTCTCCGCGCGATCTGCGGTATAGGAACGTTCTCGAAAGGTCAAGATATTCACTGACCACCAACCACTTACCTACGCTCTTAGTAACAAGAATAACAATGTAAAAATGAAATGATGGAGAGAGAGCAAATGTCATCGCCGACGCCCACTCCAGATCGCTCCAAAAATCGGCAGTCAACTCAATGACAATAACTCAACGTAGTGACGACAGATCGCCGCACAACCTTATACCATCTGTAGAAACCTCTATAAATGCATTCCGGAATCAGCTCGTCCTTAAAACCGACGAACACACCAGTTACGAGCTCCAGAAACCTTCCCTAAATATTTTCGAGATAACCGTACAGAGCCTTGATATACGGAAGAGAAATTAGTCGGTATCTTCAATTTCTTTATTTAGCCCAACAATTTTACATTGTTGTTTTAAATTTCTTAGTATGCTACATACATATAAGTCCTAATTAAAATTTAATGCTTACTACTTAAATGGATTAAAATAATATTACAATCAATTACAAAGCACAAATCAAGTAGACGCATCTTACGAAGAGGATTTGCTTGTCAAGACTATAAACATTTACAAGTAATGTCTTCATTACCAATAATGGAAAAAATAGCAATAATCATAATCATTTATTCTAGAAACAGGAACAAGACGCAACCAGCAGAGCAGCGCTCTATTTAGCCATGATGGATCTGCCGGCAGATCACTTAGTTTTCACCGAGTCTTAACACTTTGATCTGCTAGGGAGGCGATTTACTCCCTAACCACTATGGTGATTAGAATCACTTTCATTGTAGAATTTCATTTGATCTTCAAGTGAAGTTCTCTCGTTGACCACGAGAAATTGATTTAGATATCTGTCATTCGTATTTGATAGATCTAATTCGCGATTATCATTAAAGATTTCATTTATCAAAGGATTTGGTTGGAATTCCAGCTTTTCGAGATATTTTTTCATGTGGGTATGAATTTGGACTTCCAAGGGAACAGTGTTCGCCTTTTCATATAATATGGTATTGTTGTAGAACGTATCGTCCGTTTTCCGAAAAAAGCCAGTACAGTGCCGAAGTATTTTTCTTTCAAGGAGGCTTATTCTTCTATACATTGACGGGTTAACTGTGAACCAGATGGGAAAACAATAAGTGATAACTGGTCTGATACATTGCTTGAATAGAAGGCTCTTCACACCAACCGAGAGTCTATTTTGTTTTCTTATTAATCCACTCAGGCAGCCGTAGGCCATATTTGCTTTCTTAAGGTGTGCTGCATGTGATCCTTAAATCTAAAAGTTGAGTTAAACTGGACCCCAAGATACTTCACCGAAGTCTTTTGGGAAATTACTGTATTTTTTATTATTAACTTTAGCCGTTTGGCCTTGCCACATATAGATGAATTCGTTCTGCCAGATGGTCTACGAAAACATATGAATTTCGATTTAGACATGTTTAATTTGATGCCCCACCTTTCGAAGTACGAGTCCAGCAGCTCGAGATGGAGTTCAACTCTCTTCAGTGCTATAATGGGTGAGCTAGTAGAATTGTAAACAACCGTATCATCAGCGTACTGAAGCTGTCGTACTCGATTCGGATTTGTCATCACAGTGTCATTCTCAGTCAACAGAGTTGAGAGATCTTTTGGAATGTCAGCGATGTAGAGACTGTACAGAAAAGGTCCAAGAATGGATCCCTGTGGCACGCCTGCTTCTAAATCAAATGTCTCTGAGTCCACATTATTGAATTGAACGGCCGCTTAAAAAGGAGTGTATCATTATTATTAAAAACCTTGGGAAATTAAACATGAATAATTTATATATTAAACCAGTAATCCATTTGGTGTCAAAGGCCTTGGTAAAATCTAGCATGCATGCGACCGTGACTTTGTTTTGATTTGACGAATTCGTTATATCATTATGAAACTTGAACATCGCATCCGTAGTTGAATGTTGTTTTCGGAAACCAAATTGTTCGTTTGGTATTATATTATTTTTGGCACTATGTCTGAGCAATTCATCCGCCATGATTCTCTCAAACAGTTTACTCACATTCGATAGCAGTGAGATTGGTCGGAAATTTGTAATGTCAAGGTTATTTTCATTCTTCAAGGAGTGGGACGATTTTAGCGATTTTCCATGACTCTGGAAAATATCCATTATTTATACAGTGATTGAAAATAATAGTCAAATAAATGAGAGCATGATAAGGTAATTTCTAATTACCTTGTCTTGTCCACTGGACTTTTTTGTGTTCAACTTATCTATATATCCGACTAATTTATCTCTTTCGACAAAAGGATTATTATCATCACTACAATTTTCTGCCGTAAAATTTTCCTCAAATTTGCAGATACTTTGTATAGATCCGTCGGTATTCTTAACATTATTATAATAGTCATCTACTTTATCGATTACAGCTTTTAGATCATTGGATATCAAAAAGAGATCCAAAACTGAAGCGGAGCTGGGAAAAGTCGGAGACATTGATGAGATAATTGAGAAGTCACAAATCTGCGAGTTAGCATTCAACCATACCTCCAGTGCTCTTCCATATGTATTTGATAGCTGGTCACCCCATAAGGGGCTTCTAGCGTTCATATCACCACCTATCACCACATTGGGATGAATCTGTGCATACTCCACAAGTTGTCACAGGTGCCGTTGTATCACTAATCTTGCCAGCTACGATCCAACCAAAAACAGTGTTTTGTAAGGTTGGCAGATTTGGTCCCAAACTGATTTGTCCAATAGATAGAAGCTGAAGATAAAACTCGGCTCCGAGCAGAAGGTCGATGCGATCTGGCTGATCGAATGTTGGATTGGCTAGTGAGATATTCTGTGGCATTTTCCAAGATGATGTGTCCATTGGTTGACTGGGTTGATTTGAAATTATATGAGTGAGGACAAAGGCCTCCAATCTGGTAGAAAACCCATTTATTCTGGAGTTCAATGTGGCACTTATTCTATTCTGTGAGTCCTGCTTTGCATTCCCAATGCCTTGCATGTGCAATGATTCTTGCGTTGGGTTCACACCTAGTCTTTTAACAATTTTTGTGGTAATCAGGTTTATTATGAGCCTGAATCAAGGATGGCACGGCATTCTATTTCCTTACCACTGTCACTCACTAATTTAACTTGTGCAGTACTCAGAAGTACATGATCCAGCTTTTCTTTGTTCTTTTAGGCATTTAAAGCAAGTGGCTGATCGCTTATCCCCATGTTAACTGAAGGAGAATGGATGAATTCCTGAACGTTAGGCCTTAATTGATGATCTGCTGGCTTGTTGAATGCCTTCGGAGGTTCAGCATTTGAGTTTGCTCTATGTGCACTAGGGTGTTATGCCTCTTAGCGCATCTTGGGCATCCCTTGCGGGTACAAGTCGAAAACGAATGACCTGGCTTTAGACAATTAATGCACAGGTTGCGTTTACGTAGTATATAGCATAAATCTACTGCATGCTGCACATCTTTGATTTGATGATATAGTTGATGTTAGAGTTTTGACTGTACTCTGTCTTTTGTTATAATCATCTGGACCCTTGCCCTTATGGCCCAGTGCTTCCAGAGATTTAAAGCGAGTTTCAAGAAATTCCAGAAATTCCTCAAGTAATTGAATCTCCTTTGGCTTGGCTAGCGATTGCTCGTAAAGCTCGTGTGTGGTCTTATCCACTTTTTTGAGCAAAATGTGGAGCAGGAGTGGATCCCAATTGTTGGTAGGAATGCCAAGATTTTCCAATCCTAATATGCACTCTTGGGTTGTGTCATGCATTGTCTGGTTTAGTAGTTTGTTGATGACTGCTGCGACTAATAGTCTTTTGCTCTCGTATCTGTACTGTAATATTTTCCAGGCAGTGGAGTAATTTTCATCAGATAGTGTCTAGTGTCTCACCAATTTCTCAGCCTCTCCCACTAGATTCATCTTCAAGTACCCCATCTTTTGACAATTGCTCATTGTCTGATTGTGGACCATCTGAGAGAACAGATCGAAGAATTGTCGCCATTTTGCGTAGTCGCCATCAAACTTAGGTAGCGTTATTTTTGGTAAACTTGCAATAGCTGTATTAGATGCTGGAGCCTGTGTTGATGGCAGTGGAGCATGGCCTTGTTTTTCTATTATTGCAGATAATTCGATTAGATGGCGATGCACAATGTCATCTAGCTGAATATAGCCTTTGGTATCATAACCCAGTGTGGCGGGGTCCTCTACTAGCTCCCATATGGCGCTGTTTTGCCCTTCCATTTGGAACCAGTAGTGCTGAATTGTCTTGATTTTTAACTCGAAGAAGGACTGTGGATGTTGGTCGGGGTCCAAAGTCTCGAGTGTGGCGAATAAGCGATAAAGTGACTGAATTATCACTCTTTGTCTTCTCATTATTCTGGTTATCTCTGATAATCGCTTAGTAGATTCAGGTAAATTGCCTGCTACCAAGGGCTTGGGCATAGCTCCCTTGGAAGCTCCTTTTGTGGTTGATCTATTCGTCAATTGGTTTTGTTGTTCATCGTTGGCCATTGAAATTAGTGGCTCTTAAGATGTTTGACTATTGGCGTCTTTCTTCATTGCATGATTTGTTCAGTGAAATGTTCAACATATTGTTCATACAATTGAGCCGTCGCACAGTGTTCCGTCTAGTACAAGCTAGCGGGACAACATTGTTTTTTTAGTTATTCTGATTGTTTGTGTATATTGCAGGTATACTACGCTATTTTAAGAGAAAAAGAGGGGAAACCTGCATACTGAAAGGTGTGTAGACCCTACATCCGCGATAGGTTCACCATTTGTCACAATGGGTCACCATTCACGCGGTGAAATGAGTGTGGTTGCGCTCTGAGTAGCTACCTCTGCTATCCCTTCATGGGATTACAGACGTGTATTTTTTTTTTATAGAGGGTTTAGGGGATTGAAATATAAACAATTTATAAAATTTTCATAAATGTTTCGGTATTTAATAAGTATTTACATAATTAAATTAAACTAAACAAAAACAACACAAAAATTACGAGGTAATTACAATTGATGTGTACAATAATAACGTTAAATAACTAAAACGTTTAAAGTAAAAACTATAACTAGGTGATACAGTACAATTACAATTTTTAATGATCGCCATCAGATGATTCCTCCCCATTACTCTCCCATTCAGTAGAATCTGACAACAAATAATCCTCCTCATTAATTTCGTAATGGGGTGATGTCCTGGTTGGTATTTAAGGTGAGACAATCAACTGCAGAACCTCCGCTGGCAAAGTCGTAGTTTTCTTTCGCGGTATTTCTCTTAGTGTGTTAATTACTGGATCGGACGTAATCAGGAGCATCCCCAAACGATCTGTATTCTTTCTGGTGCGTCGCTCACGGAATCTACAGCAATCTTTATGTCTTGCCTCCTGGGCTTCTTCGGAAAGCTGCCCAATTGGAAGGAGGCAAGATTGGATTATTTCCGCACTGTGTACTAGAATCTTGTGCACAGTAACGGGCATGGAGTATCACGAATACAGATCAAGGTATAATTTTCGTGTTTTAACGCAATATTTTTCGAATTTCGAAAAATTTGTGTCATATCCCAATGATAAAGTTCTTAAAATTACATGAAATCTTTTAATGAGCCTTACGTCCAATCCTGTAATTTCGCTGCTTAATTCAGCATTAGAAAAAAATCTACGTGCGGTGTTTGTTTCCATCATAGAACCCATGCGATCTTTGAACTCCTGTTGGATCTCTTGTGAACGTTGCTTCACAATAGCTTTATCGTTGTCTCCTCTAACTTGCCACTTTTTTATATCTAAACGATAGGTTATGTGAAGCATACATTCAATAGCACGGATCCATGAATGTAAAGTAGATAATCCAAATCCAAAGAGCTCTTCGTTGCTGGGAAAGTTCCTCGATTCCTCGTTTATAGTTGACGGAGTAGCACCGCAAATATAACACTTTTATGTTGAACGTGTGTCTGTTAAAGCGTTACACACTTACCATAAACTAAGAACAAGTCGTGAGTAACTGAGATTTGAGATCCACCAACGTTACATAATGTTGGAAGAAGATGACTTATTTCATCTAACAACTTAGTTGTTTCCTCTTTCGTAAACTTATTTGTCTCCTTGGCGAAAATAAATTTGATAGGACGGCAATATAAGGTTGAGGAAGGTCGTGGGTTTTTGCCAGATCACAGTTTCGGCGTCAAGCAGTCTCCAGGGCACAAATGAGTATACGAACAGGAATTCATCTGTAGCGCTGGTGTTCTCAAATATCTGCTTATATGTGCTATGCCCAGAACTACCATCACAACCCCATTTGCTTACCAACGTAAACGATGAACGAGGTAACACACTTCTAATAACTTCAGACTGAGCTTCAACTAAACGTTCAGCCGTTTTATTCAAAATAGCCTGAAGATTAATTTCAGTTCGAGATTCAGTTACAGAAATGTGTTCATCACAAGGACAACAAGAAGCTTTGGATTTACGTAAACTGTAGAATGATGGATACACTCGATCTCCCCTTCACTGTCCACTTCCTAGTTTGTTTATATGACTGAGTAGTCGATTTAGAGTCTACATAATAAGTTAATGCTTCGTCCGGAGTTAACTGTCTACTTTGGTCAGAGTACTTCATATTCTTCTTTTGACTTTCACCAACTTCTCTGATTTGTTTCGCGACATTTCGGTGCCCTTCCTTCCGCGCAGCCAATTCCGCAGCTGTAGTAAACTCACTTGCACTTTGAGTTTCTAAGAGATCTTCTACTCTACTCTCTACTCTACGTCTCTTCGTTTTCAGTGATGGGTCATCGAAGAATTTTTTTGGCAGGGCTGGTTTACACACACAATCATTTCTATTTCTGGGCCCTTTAACCAATCTTTATGTTTGTTTAAGAACACTACTTTGGTAGACTTAAATAATGTCCACTTTTCATTGAATTTCGAAGAAAAACTTGAAATTTTCATCCTGAGCTTTGTCAAAGATTCCAAAATACGACTGGTTCTTTCACTTTTATTATGTTGCAGCCATTCTTGGAATAATTTCATTTTCGTCATAGTTATGACTCGTTCTGAAATAAGGAAAATTATTTTACTTGCGGGGCCCTTCGTGATCTAAAATATGTGTCAGTCTATGCCTGAATGTTGTAGTCATAATATATAGAAGTATCAAGATAAGTACATTCGGGTAAAAAAAGTTGCGATCCTTTGAAGTTTTCAATTATGGAAAAATATGCATAATTTCTTTCTAGATTTTCAAACTCGTATTAAAGCAAAAAAATTTGTAAATAAGTATATGATAATAGTATACATACCTTCAACAGAATATTCCATCACAAAAAAAAACTTTTCACTTTGCTAGTGATTTGCAAATGAAAATCGAACCTGCTAATCACTTACCTTTCACCCTCGATAATGTACCGTAATAAAGTGGTTGCAGCAATGAGATCTTGGAATTTGGTACCTGTGACGGGCTATTTACAAGATGTCATAACCAGTTCCTGGAAATTACATCATGAATTTTGTCTCGCTAGCTTGTACTACACGAAACACTGTTCCTCTTTATATTTAAAATTTATTTAAAGTAATTCCTGCTAATCTAGCATTTCCTCACTGTCGCAAGTCGTGCTTGAAAATTATGGAATTTGCTGACGGTGAGGAAATGCGCGTTTGAAATTATCCAAGAATTACATATGGAGCAATGAACTTTGTGCATATCCAAAAAATTGATTGAATGGAATGTAATAAGCTGTAAGTATGTGCTGACAATAAATTTGTTGGATATGCACGTACAATGACCTTACATTATTTTAATTCTAAGATTATTCAAGTCTTATCATTAATATCAATCACTGATGCCCAAAAATTTATCAAGGAAATTTGCTTTTGAGTCGTATCTTTTATTAATTTATATTTAGGTAAAAAAAATTTCATTTTTAAAATGACACTAGCTAAATCTGTTCCGAAAACCTCCACACATTCGGCATCGAAATAGCCAAGTATGTTTCCATTATCATATCCTGTCTGTTTATTGTGATTCGCGTTAGGATTGGACCCAACCCTTGAGTCCCGAAAATGACTCGCGTAACTAATAATTTTTCTTCTTCTGCTATTCAACAGATTATCTTTGCTATATTGTATACCTTTCTGAACAAAAGACTCATTTTGTATAGCCTGCCTTGATTTCATCTTGCGCCTCTGAAGCTTATCTTTTAATAATTTTTTGTATACTATACAACCTTTATAATTTATTAGTCAAATCCTTGATATTAGTGTCTGGTCCAACCTGCACAATATAACTGTTCCGTTTGATACCATCAGATTTTCTTGAACCTGTGGTGGAAGAACCGCTTGACTTTTATGATATTGAATTTAGCTTTAGAATTTATTTTTATGAATTTTAATTTTTCCTCAATGTCCTTCTCGTCCCACTCACTTGTTAGAACTTTAGGAAGGACATTGGTGTTTCTGAGATGCTTAGGAGTAAATGTATAACAACCTGTATGTGTTTCTTTAAGAATACTAAGAACTTTTTCATAGTCAGCAATTTTCTCACAACAGACTTTACTCATATTGTTAGTATGACGGGTGATTTTAAATTTGACACTGGGATACTTTTCACGCATAAACTTAACAAAACTCACAATATCAAAGTCGGGACACATTATAGGTGGTACATGCACTTTTTTATTTGTTATCATATTCACCCCACTGTTTGTGAGGTTATTGTCGTTATGTTTACTTGCATTTTTTGCGTAGACATCTTTTTTACCACCGTGAGACTTGCCTAAAAGGATTTTCGTCAATCTTAATAGTAGACTGCACCGATCTCCACGCGTTACTTCCATGATATCTTTTATTGGGTTTGACAGTTTGAAAGCCCTGCACCGAGTTTGAACTTTCTACACTGCTTGTCACCACACGATTTAAAACTTTATTCACCACCGCATCGTCGCCAGACTTCTCCTTTAACTTATTAAATATAAAGCTCACATAACCAGACACCCAGTTTATCAGATTGTCGCCATGGCCCGTGGTTTCCTTTTTGCTAAAAAAATCTGAAAATTCCTCGAAATATTTGGTGCCATTGTCAGCATACTTGGAATGACTTGGCGTGCCTTTAGTAGCTAGGTAGTTTAAATTTTCACTATTGTTATTCAAAGAGTTTTTACTTGTCAATAATCTCCATGCCTGTATGCGCCTCAAAGTCCATAGCATCGTCCTCTGTTGGTTGAGTGTTCGAGTCTTTTCCACCAGGAACGGGAGCAATTAGCTTCCTGTCACTCATGGTATCATTTAACGTTATCGCTGCACCATATTTGTACCCGAACTTCAATCCTTCGACGATTCTTCTTCTTTTTAATTACTTTGCTTAATTTCTTTGGTGTTGATTGGTATAACAGTGTTTTACACTTTTTCTTATCATATCTAGCGGCAAAGTTCAATTAGTGCCAAAAATCAAGCAATTATCTTTTGGGAATGAGATTTTTAAGCCATTTTCACTGAAAAATTGGTACTGATGACGTGTTTTTTGATAAAAATAGTAGTTAAATGAAAAAAAAACGAGTTATAATTCCGAAATGTTAACTTTGTTGAGTCAAACGAAGAAGAGGAGCGGAAAAGTTTATAGACTATTTGAAAGGTCCAACGATAGTCTATCCACCAAAGATTAAATCATCATCATAGGGTGGAAAACATACCCAAATATCTTTAAGTCCCGTTATCTCGGAAACCGTTAGGAACAACCCTGAAATGCCTACTACACTTCCAGTTTAGCTTACCCAATAATTGCAAAAAAAAAGATTCAATCATCAAAGGACAAGTTAATTAGTAATTTACAAATAAGTATGGCATATAAAAAGAATTCAATCATTACCTTCTGACCATATTCTGTTGTATAAGTATTAGGAGAATTGTCCGTCAGGACACCCGGGCTTCCAGGATCACTAATGGTAAGTGTTTCTACGTTTAGAGCAATCTCTACGGACGATAGTAGCGCAGTATCCGGTCGATTAGCGACCAATTCATCGATGCGATCTTTAAGGCACCCAATTAAATTATGTGACATTCCGCAACTTATCTATCGGTTCTTAATGTAATATTGCATTTAATTCAGGAACTACGTCGTCTCCAAGCAGTTGCTTATGCTTCACAGATTCAACCTGAAGTACTTTCGAATATATCTTTAGGGTAATGCGGAAAATTTTCTTCCTAACCGAAAATATGTTAGCATTTAGGTTGAGAAATATAATAAACTTACTTACAAGATTTATTTCCTCGCCGATGAATACGGAATTCTTCTTTTATCAACTCCTTGATGTTTCCACTTGAGAAGATTTTGACACGACAGAGAAGATTCTCTTCTTCTTCCTTGTCACAACCAGCATGCCACACCGAGCTCGTTCGTCGAGTTTGGGGTGTGTTCAGCTGTCGGTTTCCACAGGCCGGCATGCATGCTACAGTATTTCTCAGTGTAGCATATTGCTATATGCAATACGCTACGACCATAACACAAGGCTAAAGCTCTTTGTGAAGACAGGATCCGGCCACAAGTGCTCATGACCGAGATTCATCGTGACGTTCAATACGAAGTGAACAAAATAATAAAAGTGAATAGTTGCTTAGACCAGATAGTTCACTGGGAAAAACATACCAAGGGTGTGTCAGTGTGCAAAAGATGTCAACGATTCGAATACGTGGCCAGAAATTGTGCGCAGATAGACAGATGCGTAAAGTGTGATAAGCAGCATGGACCATGAGAATATCCAATAATAAAAAAATGACGAGAACTCGAAACCATACTGCGTGAACTGTGAGAAAGAGGGACATCCAGACAACTGCAGGGTATGCCCGAAATACTTGGAAATTAAATCAGTGAAAAACAAACGGAGAGAGAAGCAGAAGGAAATCTTCGCCAAGGAATCATTGGAGAACTATGTAAAGGTTTCTCATTCTCACAAATTATTAACCAAACAAATAAAGAAAGAAACCTCAACAACCCCCTGTATAAAAGTGTCAGTTTTCTGGAGTTTTTCGGGGAATAGGCGTATTATAACTCTTTGTTATAATAGGAGTATATTTCATTATAAGATTGAAAATCCAATAAGTCCAAACACTTTTAACGCTAATTTCATTCTTTCCTCATTGAGCTAGACTAGTAGACAAAGCTGGATGAACTCTTCAATGAGATCCCCACGAGTACTTAGGTAAACGTTATAATGAAATTTGTTCACGTTAGAATCTGAGCTGGGACAAAATAATCATACTTCATCATCATTACGTCGATAGTGTAATACCAACCGATATAACCGAATGCTAGGATATGGTGATGAGCGCTGAGCGGTGAAGGGGGAGGTCGCGCACAGACCTGTGACACACATGCACACCACTGTAAGCGCAAACTGTTAAACTATCTGCCTACATTTCATGAGTGCCTAGACTTTTCATGAAGTGTCTACGACACATACATATCCTAATTATGTACATACTTACGTTCATTCATCCAGTGGTTGTGGTGATATGTTAGTTATACAGTCCCAGCAGGAAATGGATTTCATACCGCATCGAAGCCGGATTGCATCTTTGGCAGCTACCATCGCTCCATTTCTGTACGAAAACAATGAATTTTCAAAGGATGTCCTAGGAAGGGTTGTGACACCTTTCTACAGGAGAAAATGTCGATGAAAACAACAAGCACTAAAACGATCATCAAAGACATCTTCGATAAATAATATTAGTCCTGGCTCCGAAATGCATTATGACCATCTTGATGCAATTATATAATAATTAACATATTCAATACATGAATTAGTGAATCAATTTTCTCGCTTGCTACTGATAGTAATAAGCACATCAGTGTACTGGTTTTCCTTGGAAGCTTTATCTGCAATAAATATGTTAACTACGTAAAATGAACTCATGTAGGTAGGTTCTTAAAAATTTTATCCCAGAAGGTAAGAGAACTACTGCAACGAATTTTAGGCAGATGACACAATATTCAATTCCAAAGAAAAATCCAATCATTTTTCTTACCAGCATGCCCGTCTCGCCATGATTTGTTCTGTATAATTGACTATCGCTACTTTTCTGGAGGACTTATACACATGCTTTTCATTACTACATTTTTAAGAATATTCATTAAGGAATACCTGCATGCCTAGCGTCATACACGTTTCGGCCCGGTGATATAAATTCAAAGGTAAAACTATAAATTATGAAAGTATAATATAGTCTGTTTCAAAGCTATAAACAATTTGAGAACGAATACAACCTGCGATAACGGTTTTCATTTTAAGAATATGGAGTTACACTCAAAACTATTCTAATGCACTGGGTATGTTGTTTGGTCAAACCGGTATTTGAGCTCTGTAAATAAAATTTCAATAAATTTGCAAAAAACACAGGTTGCATTTATTTTCGAGAAAATAGATAATTTCAAATTCGTTTGCTTTGAAAGAGGGGGTGGGCACGGTGTGAACAGGATGTTTCGGAATAAATTGGAAATACAATATATTGACGGTGGTAGTTCGAGTCGAGACCCAGCGAGAAAAAAAACGCTTTAGAATTGCTTTGTGGTTCAATTACAGAAAATTAAATTTTTGACGAAACAGCCGCGCACTGTAACTGCACATTTTATTTGCATCCTTGACACTTTTCTATTTTGCTACCAACAAATTGTTCAATTATTTAAAAAAAAGCAAAACATCTGCTTTGAAACATTCCGAACCACGTAATGGTACGTACGACGTCTATACGACAAAACTTGCATGATCACGTTCGCATTCAATTCCTGGAATTTCAACAATAACTTCGAAACAAAATTGCTTCAGATTGCTTCCAGAGAAGCACTTTTTTGAAAGCATATCAGTAGCCTGCTACAAGCGTTTCGAGTCCGTTTTTTTCGAAGCACTTGGAATTTTCCCCGCTTTAGATGTACAAAAAATTGTGCGAGGCGGAGTCTAAAAATGCGTTGTTTGGACGGGTTTCCACAGTTTCTACATTGATCTTACGAAATGATTCTGTCAAGAAATTTGGTAAAGACTGCAATACAATTATTGCTAACCATTTTTAATCAGGGTAAAATCTGGAGGATCGATTAGATTAGTGTGCTAAGCGAATATCTCTTTTCAGTGTGAATCTTAGGTTGAAAGCTGGATCATCTCAACCTGTCTGGTGAAAAGTCTAATATGGGGAAAAAAGTTTAGAAATCTGTCAGCTACGAAGCAGA
This sequence comes from Dioctria linearis, assembly GCA_963930735.1. Taxonomy (NCBI): domain Eukaryota; kingdom Metazoa; phylum Arthropoda; class Insecta; order Diptera; family Asilidae; genus Dioctria; species Dioctria linearis. Next base: position 175,771,131 of record OZ005741.1, on the reverse strand, counting down.
AACGCGACTGATAGGAATACTGCAGGCAATGTAGCGTGAAGAGTTTTACCGGAGCAAAGATAATGTTGATACTTACGAATTTTGAAATAATAATTTGGAATGGTTCAAAGTAAACGATTTTCTTGATTAGAATAGTCCTGCTCATTTCGTGAAGACCGTGATTTTGCGAAAAATTTAAGAAAAATAATTTTCTATAATAAAGGCTACTTGCAGAAATTTAGTCTGCTCCTTAATCATAAAAATGTGAATTGGAGATGGAAATTTTAACGATGTCAGATGGAGATAAGCTTTATTTTTAGGACTTCAAAACTCTGGATATAAGGCGGAAAGGTAGCAAACAATAATTCCACTCGAGGGTACAGCGCATTAATTCCTTAATAGTTGACATTAGATAATCTTGATCTAACATTAATGCGATTAGCTGCTCCTAGGAAATTCAACAGGTTATTTTTTATTTTAGGATTTGTCTATTTTAGCCTTATTTTAGAAATAACTCTATTTCTAGAAAAATATTTGTTGTGAATGATTTACCGGCCTGAGTAGTATATGGACACTTTGGATACCAAATAACATTGCGTCTGTAAGGGACAGGTAAACCATGTCCCACTATAGAGTAAATCATATGAGATATGGGCGTATGCACGGGAAAGTGAAAGTTGATGAGACTAAAATTGCTTTTTGTACCACTTGTGTGTAAAGTAAATGGCGGAATTGGAAACAACTTCCAGAATATGGAGGTGTAATTACATATACCGTGTGACACTATTGATCTGAAAAAATGAGAATAGAGTTGTTATGTTATGTTCGGACACATGTGAATGCATGCAGTGTACGGCTCAAGAGGTGGGTTTATATTTTTCGCGTTCGAATTTCAAATTAAACTTGTTTTTTCAGTGGCGGGGTTTTGTTTCCGTGGGGGAACTATAGGGGGCAACGTTTTGTTTACGTGGGGGACGATCGGGGGCAAAGTTGTTGTTTACGCTCTGTCTTCGAGGGGGCCTGCTGGGGGGCAAAGTTTGTTGTTTATATATTTTTGTGTTGAAAGCGAAAGCGGTGTATAAATGTTGGGTAAGGTAAGTTTTTGCGTCGTTTCGAATTAATGCGATGATCTGAAAAAAGGTCGGGCGAAGAAATAAAAGACGTGGTTAATAGCAGTCAAGTATTTTTATTACAATCGATGAACATTTTTCATAGTTTCTGTTTGAAGAATTCGTAAAAATAATAAATTTCACAAAACAGTCCAAGAACAAGTATAGTACCCGTTAAAAACTTCAAAGTGTTGAAAGCATAAATTAAAGTCTTTGATGGAGCGGTTTATTGTATAGTCCACATACATCTCGACCATTGGCATATGTGATGAATGTGTTCTGCTTCAACGTCTTCTGGGCAGTTCATAGCATACATTTCCAGGGAGCAAAAGTAACATTTTATTTTATCTTTAAGATTTGTGTAAAAGAAGCCACTTCTTGCTAGTTTGCAACACTTTCTGTCATCTAAAGGAAGAATTTGGAAAGTTTTTAAGCAGTCAGATTCTCTTTTCAAGAGTAGCATGATGACTATGTTTTAAAAATATTGCACGACGTCTCTTACCTATATCAATCCAGGCGTTCTTCTTAGGTGAAAAGCCTAACCATTTAACTAATACTTTATTTCCGCGTCTTTTTAAAACTTTTTCTTCAAGATAAAGATCCGGATGTTTGACTGGAGCCAGCTCAAGCTCATAAAACTTTCCCTGAATCACATTTTGTTCATAATCCTCGAGAACATAGGCCGTGTGAAATGTGCTTTTGACTTTATTTATAACAAATATTTCGGTAGACCAATTAGGGGTATAGTCTTTTTCAAATATCTACATGCTTATGCTTACTTATGCGAACAAAATCACCTACTTTATATTTCGGTTTGCGTTTTACCTTTGGATATTTATACACAGTCGACAATAAACGTTTCTCGTTGCGTGGGCCAACATCTACAGGCTGCATTTTATCAGTGCGATGCTCTGTTGAATTATACGCTTCTGTTAACTTTGTTAACATACTAATCCAGTGATAATTTCCGTTCATACTGAATTCTTTCCACATCATGCTTTTTAACGTTCTGTTAAACCTTTCTACAATTGAAGCTTTTAAAGCGCTGTAAGTGGAATAATGGTTCATATCATAGCGATTCATAAGCTGTCGAACCGGTTTATTAAAAAACTCCTTTCCATCATCTATTTGTAAATTTCTTGGAATGCGACCTTGATTAGAAAGAGACTGCATCGCTTTAACAACTTCTGATGCCTTTTTACTTTTAATTGGTGAGGCCCATGCATATTTTGAAAACGTATTGTTACGTCCCACAAAATGACACAAGCGACATCTGTTGGAAATTGAAGCAACTTTAGGCTAGTGACATCTTAGTAAACCTTGGGCTCGGAAAACGGAATATTCATGAAGGTTCTAGTATAATTTGTAGAGTATAAATACGGCGCTACTCACATCCAGGAGGCAGTATTATTTCAGACAGTGAAGTGAGCGAAGTAAACTATTTGGATTGCTATAATTAGAAGTACAGTACTAGCGATAACTATAAAGAGTTGATTTGATAATTGTTTGTGAATTGTGAGAGTAAACAGTAAAGTTAAATAAAGAAAGAACTTTTGAATTATATCTGAAATATTGTGTTTTAAATAACGAACTAAAGCCACGCTCGTCACAACTGGTGTCAGAAGTGGGATAAAATCGCGAAATAAAGTGGTTGCATTTGACTTTGAAATTCAAAGAGTGATTAATTTGGTGAAATCGTGTGAAACTTTCCTTCTTTAAGTGAAAGTTCCGAAAGATAATTTTATATTAAACTGTGAGTGAATTATCAAAGTAATGGGACGCAGACTAGAGGAGCTTCGCATACAGGAATTGAAAGTGGAGTTGGGGAAGCGGTCATTGCAAACGACAGGTCTAAAGAATGTTCTAGTCGAGCGACTTAGACAAGCCTTGATAGAGGAAGAAAAGAATCCTGAGACATTTGTTTTTGAAGAAGAAGCTGAAGCTGAAGAAGAGCCTGCGATGAGCATGGAACAGCTTCTGGGTACCTTAATGACCAAAATGAAGCATTCAGCCCTGCAGATGAAGAATGCTCTTGAGGAACAAAAGCAGTCTTTCTTGGAGGAACAAAAGAATGCTAATGAGGAACAAAGGAATTCTCTGCAAGCATGTTTAGAAGAGCAAAAGAATTCTCTGGAATCCCGTTTAGATGAGCAGAAGAAAGCTCTTGAGGAACAAAGGAATTCTCTGGAAGCCCGTTGGGATGAACAAAAGAGTTCTTTGCAGAATTGTCTAGAATCCTGTTTGAAGGAACAGAAGAATTTTCTTAAAAATTCATTAGACGAACAAAATGTGAAAATTGAAGGAATCCAGCAGGAAGTGCTAGAAGTTCAACAACAAGTGTCGGAAGTACAACAAAATGTTACGGAGAAGCTTGACATCTTTAAAGCAGATTTAGAGAGAATCAAGATTCGACAACCTCGCCATGAACGAACTGAAACATCCGGCAGATGAAACCTCCAATATTTGATGGACAAAATTCGTGGCATATTTTCAAGAGACAATTTGAGGCAGCCTCCTAAGTAAATGGATGGAATGATGCAGACAAAGCTACAGCTCTGGTTTTAGCACTTCGAGGTCCCGCGTCAGAGCTATTACAAACTATATCGACTGACAGGCAACGTGATTACACTTCATTAGTACAGGCGATAGAATTATGCTATGGAGAGGAACACATGCAGCAAGTATACCGCTTGCAGCTACGCAACAGGATTCAAAAGCATGGGGAATCACTACAACAACTGCAGGCTGATGTGGAAAGATTAGCTTATCTTTCATACTCTAGCGTCAATGCAGAATTCCTTAATGAAGTGGCAACAGAAGCATTTGTGAACGCTATTGCAGATCAAAATTTACAACAAGCACTAAGGCTAGCAGGAAAGAAGTCAACAGCAGAAGCGCTAGCCTATGCATTAGCTTACGAATCTGCCAGACAAGCTTCTCGGAGTACAGTAAGAGCGATAGAAATTTCGGTGGGTGAATGTACTTGCAATAGAATGCAGTCATCTGAGAACACGCCTTCACGTGGTATTCTTCGATGCTGGAATTGTAATAGAACGGGACACCTCCAAAGGGACTGCAGAAAACGCCGACGAATGGAAGCGTTAGAAGAAGGGCAAAGATATCGAGCTAGGCAGCAGACTCGCAGCAAAATGCCGTCATCAGAGAGCACTCCTTCGCGCGGTCTCCTTCGATGCTGGAAATGTAGTAGACTGGGTGGGTCACCTTCAAAACGACTGTATGAAACGAGGACGAATGCCATTATCAGACGAAGAAGGGAGAAGTTGGCGAACTAGAGAGCAAGCTTTTCGTGGAGAGACTAGACTGCAATTTCATAACTTGGAGATCCCATACCACAAAGGATGACTACGATGACGATAACGACAGTCGAAAGAAGATAGGAAAGATATCCAAAGACGATTATGACTACGGTGATAAAAATATAAAGGAGAAAGGAAAGAAATCCAAAGACGAGGACAATGAAAAAAAGAAAAAGACGAAAAGTAAGTGGTCTAAGTATGGTGATAATGACGATGGTAAGTGTATAATGAAGATCGGAAAAGGTAAAGGCAAAGGTGATGATAAGAAGCGCAAAGGCGGTAATGACAAGGATGACAATGGCGATAAAAAGGGCAAGAAAATTAAGGACAAAGGAATCAAAGGCAATAATGGTGAGGATGATAAGAGACGAAGGAAAACTAAAAGCATGGAAGAGTGCTTCAACAGAACATTAATCGAACATCTAAGAAAGGTAGTCAAGTATAATCAGCGCTATTGGGATCGACATATTCCTATATTTCTAATGGCTTAATATATCAGCTGTTTACAATTCGACCGGACAAACCCCAGCAAAGGTCATATTCGGAAGGGAGATGCGCTCACCTAGCCACCTCAAGTTTGGTATACCCAGAGGCGAACAAAAGTTACCAGAAGACTACACAACCGAGCTCAGACAACGACTAGCTGGTGTTCACGCGGCCACGAGACGTTTTCCAAAATTACGACAACAGTGGGAAACTAGAAATAATAACATGGTACACAGCATTCAACGTCGTAAAAGAGGCAAACGGAAAATCGTTCACCTGGATTGTTTGTGTAAATACGGCGAGCATGAAGACCGTGGCTCACCCGTTGTTCGGGACGAACAATTTTAAGAAGGGGGCAGTGTTACGTCGCACAAAGTGTCACAAGCGGCATCTGTTGGAAATGGAAGCAACTTTAGGCTAGTGACATCTTAGTAAACCTTGGGTTCGGAAAACGGAATATTCATGAAGGTTCTAGTATAATTTGTAGAGTATAAATACGGCGCTACTCACATCCAGGAGGCAGTATTATTTCAGACAGTGAAGTGAACGAAGTAAACTATTTGGATTGCTATAATTAGAAGTACAGTACTAGCGATAACTATAAAGAGTTGATTTGATAATTGTTTGTGAATTGTGAGAGTAAACAGTAAAGTTAAATAAAGAAAGAACTTTTGAATTATATCTGAAATATTGTGTTTTAAATAACGAACTAAAGCCACGCTCGTAATTACAGTGAGAAGAAAACAAAAGCCTTGGTTTTCTGAAGCGTACGAACCCATATCGACCAAGTCTGACTGCCACAAATCATCAATACCCTTGATAGTAACACTCTGTCGCGTAAAGTTTTTGCGAGCTGGTTTATGCAGTTCATTCACGACTTGTCTTCAACTCATTTTACCGAATGTATAAATACAACCCAATGAATAACAGTTTTATATAAAATATTTTAAAACCAGCAATGATCAAGTTTAATCATCCGATTACAATGATGGTTGCTGGATCTTCAGGCTGTGGAAAAACAACATTCATAAAAGACTTGCTCAATAATATATTTTTAACAAGGCCACAAATAACAAGAGCTATCTGGTGTAATACAGAACATGGGGCTCTGCCCTCAGATACCACATTCACTAATATCGAATTTATTGATAGTATTCCTGAAGAATTTGTAAATTATACACTGGAACCTACATTAATTGTATTGGACGATATGATGTTAAATGCTTTTAGCAGACAAGTATGTGAACTCTTTACAAAAGGATCACACCATCGCAATCTTTCAGCAATCCTTGTAATACAAAATGTATTTCATCAAGGCAAGTTTTGCCGAGACATATCACTTAACTGTAAATACCTCGTTGTGCTTAACAACCCTCGAGATAAGAGCCAGTTTATTCATTTAGCGAGACAGATTTATCCAGAAAATAGTTCAGAGCTGCTAAAAATATATAAAGAGATTACACGGGTGCCCCATGGATATTTACTGGCAGATTCCACTCAAGATATCAACGAGGTGTTAAGATTCTCAGAACTGTCTGTATGGCCACTCTCGCTGATTCTGCTTGCATGTTCGTTATGGTGTTCTTCATTTGCTGGCTACGTGTTCGAACTTCTGAGATAGTAACCTATTTACCCTGAACAGTTTACATTAGTTCCTTCTGCTAAAACTTCTGAATTTCAGCTGCATTGATTATCTTGCATTCCGAGAAAAGCTTCAATTCATCTTTTGAAATGAGTACCATGAGACTATGTACACAGCAGCTGCTTGAAACGCCCCTTGACAGAATGTTTTCGTTAAATATTAAGCCCTATCTAGACTTTATTTTCATTTGAATTGGCAAGTGAAAATAAAGTCAATAAAGTCGATATAGGACTTAAAATTATCATCACTGAAATTTTTGAAAATTATCTGAAAAACACTTGTGTGAATAAAGAATGTCCGTCGGTAAATGGAAGGAAAATTGTCCGCTTTATAAGTATATAATTATAATATATTTCTACTTCGAAGGACTCTGCCTCTATAAGCTAGAAAAATGCTAATAAATGCCTAAGATTGGAATTTGAATGATTTTCTCAAACCAGTTTTTCTGGATAAATTTAAAATAATTTGAAAACGTTGAGCTTCGTTCAGCTTAATATGAAAAACAATGTTGGAGGGGATTTCATTTTTTGGAAAAAGTAATGGGTTGAAAAATCTGAGATTTAAGATTTAATACAAAGCTTCAAAAAATATCATCATAAGCTGTATTGCTTATAAGTAATTAAATACTTCGAAAAGCATAAAGAAAAAGTTGTAAGTATTTCCCCACACTCCCCATTATTTTACACTCGAAACCTATCAACGCGTACCCAGTTGGTCTCTGAAGTCAGGATATCCTGTATAATATTGAAGTTCTAACTGGCTGACTAAAGTATAAAAGTGAGCTGTATAAAATTTTGCACACTCCCAACTGAGTACCTGCAATGCTTGAGACTTTGCGGATTTAAAAGTGCTAACATTTTCAATACATATAAATAACACATGGATCCTAAAGTATTCTCGAGTGTATTGAAAAACCCAAAAGCCTCGAAACCGTGAATGTTGCTGATTGCTACTGATATACACAAAACAGCAATGTTTTGAAGTCCTGTCTGTGGTTGTAGTCACTGATGATGATTATGACAATTCCAGACGAAATACCATACATTTATTGCTATTAAAGCATAACAATGCTTGTGCATTATTATTATCAGACTGCCTAGCCGAACAAACAATCACACAAAAAGTCTCAATCATTGATGGGCAGGGGCATCGATGGGAATACATACGACCCATGACGCCACCATGCCATATTTATCAATAAAAATATTTGATTTGGATGGTCTTTTGATTTTCCTTACGTTATAACTACTTGTTTAGTCTGCATTATTCAACCAAAATTAATAATCGGATCTCGTTTTTGATTTGTCCTCTTTAGTTTATTCTGGCAATTCTGGTCATCTTTTTATTAATACGTGAAAGATGTATCTTTTATTCCACAACAGCCTGGATGCCTGGTGTTGACTTTGAGAAGTATCTGGTACTTATTTATAGATCTGTTTGCAAATTTGCTCATTAGTCAGTGGAATTAATGTTCAATACAAAGTAATCTCGGTTACTTGAGTTTTTATATATAATAATACGCTCTAATTGCCTTTCATTAAATTCATCTCTATACTACTTAAAAGATTCTTTTCTTGTAAGAGCTCCCTCGTCCATTGACGGTAGCCTTAATCATCTTCGATTGTTCGTCTCTGACTCACAAATCAACTAAAATTAAACTCGAATTTCTCGAGTGAATTTTTGATGAAAATAAAATGCAGACGGACGAGACGTTTTTCATCGCTACTTTGCATTCAAAATCTTCACCGACAGTGTTCTCGGCTTTCTTTCAGTGACAAAGATTTTTTCTCGATCTTTTGGTTTTTGAGAAGCAAACATCGTTGAAATAAGTTGGTATTTGAACGCGACAAAGTTATATTAAAAAAAAAAAAAAAAAAAAAACGAAAACATAACATGTTCAGAGTGAAGTGATTCTAAGAGTTATCTAAATTCCTAGTTTTGTTAATTAAAACCTTGTGTAAAGAAAGTTTTTTTGCAAAACTTAAAAAGAATTCTTTTTTTGTTTCTCACTATCTCCTATAAAAATAGATTCAATAAAAAATAAAAAATTTAAGTATTATAAAGTGCCGCTGATGTTATTTTGTGTTTATTCTAGGGTGGAACTGCTTTAGGACGTCCTGGAAAAGTTGAAAAAATCGGGGAAACATTTATACCCTACCCAGTTTTTAAGGATTATATTCGAGGATTAGCTGAAAGTTCCTTCAAGTGAGTATTTTATTAAATTAAAAGGTTCACAATTCTATTTTCTTCCACTCCAGCATAACGCATATTTTTATTTTCTATTTTTAAACGGAATGTAATCTCAGCTACAATGTGGGATGTTTTGGAGACCATTTTTGAAAAGTGTTTCTTCTGTGATATGACGAATTCGCTACTTCCGATCAGAGTGAAGTAATCTTATGTATTTATATATATCCAAGTATATAATTAAATTATTGAATAATTGTACGACAATTCTACGTTTGGTTTAGAAGCTTTTTTCAGAATTATTAATGATGTCATATACATAGTACGGTGCCCTAAATTATTTTGTTCTCTGGCGGTGGTTATTTTGGATACTCGCCATGAGTACTCGGTCATTGACCTTAACTTTTTAAACTTAGAAAAATATTCAAAGGTGCATTCTCGTAGCTAATGAATAGAAATATCACTGATAGTAAAATACTTTTCTCTTTCGAATATGTAGAAATGAACTAAGATCATGTAGTACATACATATATTATGTTATGAAAAGATTTTAAGTTTCCGCAGTGAATAACTTATTTATACATTATTTATAATATGAAGTTGAAAAGTTCGGTTTTTTTTAAGTTTTTGTATTTACATTCAATTAAGTAAGTAAATCATTTATGTAGGTTTATAGTTATTCCCATCCCATCGCCTCCGGTTTCGTGTCTCAGATAGACAAGAATATATATGAAAATTATTTCTGCATCATCCAGTAACAACATTTGCACATCAATACGGTTCTTGGAAGGAACGGTGGATTTCCCTAGAGCAATTTTGGAGAATCAGTAACGGTTCATTTTGTAAACGTGTCGAAGATAACTTATAAAAAATGTTACAGATTTTATAAAAATTGCAATTCCATGGGGCCCGAACAGTCAGTTTATATTAACTAATCACCATATCCTTCGTATACTCTACCAAATATAGAGCGTGAGGACTTCTATGGCCCTAATCCTATCCTTCACCCGAACGCATTTATCGTCTCCTATGTCAAAAAATGCTTAATGTTTTTCCTGTTTAATAATTTCGTTGATATAAGGATGGAGACCTGATATGAAGTTAAAGGAACTGTTCGATTACCTAAGATAGAAAACATCTATATGTCTACAAAAGCCGACATAAAAGAGTGTATTCACACAATTTTTTCTATATGAGTTTTATGCTTAGTGCTAAAAATTCACAGTACAAATATTTTGATCATGATGATGAAAACAAATTTCAGATAAGCTAAGGAATAACAGGAGAAGAATAATCTTAAATTTCCCTTTTGCTCTTTTTATAAGAAGCACCACTAGTCTTACTTGGAAATGTGGCGTACTTAAAAACATTTTAGATGAACTTTTGCGGTTTTTATGGCCAGTCTTTTCAAGAATTTTAATATGAATTATTAAAAAAAAAAAATAGAAAAAAGGATTTTGACTTAATTCCTTTATAGCGTTTGATTGTGGACAATTGAATGCAATGGGCGTGAAATATACTTGGATATAATATTATTACAATATTTATTTTCCACCTTCAAGGATAACTTCCTCAGGCCATGCTTGTAGTATCAGCTCAAAAAAGTGTATTCCAGAGGTACGAGCTTTGATTTATAATTTAGTTCAGTTAGATTGTTTTATGCTTGAGTTTTATTAAGGGTTATTATGGACGGCCGGCTATCAAATAGCGTTTGCACAGTTATTGGAAGAATCTTACTTGAATTTGGACTTTTTGCGTAAATTATAATTGCTCACGTGGGTCGTTTTCTACAGTTAACGTCGGAATTTTCATAAATGGTGCCCTCTGGCAAATACAAAGATATATATTTGAATTTTAACGAAATTCGTGAACTCGTACTTGCACGCTAACTCCTTCCTGAAAGTAAATTTCATTTGGCTAAATATAAATTGGGATGATAAAATAAAAAAATTCAGGAGAGCATACGTCATAATGGCTTTGTAATTGGCCGTCGTACAACTAAAAAGTCATACCTTATGACCCCGATTTTCCAGTTAGAGCATCTCCAACTGTGAAAAATACTCACTCAAACCACTTTTTGATAATATAGCAAGGCTTGTTGCTTATAAAAACGTAAATATTTTTTTTTGTTTCAGGGGATCTAATTACAACCTTCTTAGACACAATTGTAATACATTTTCGGAAGATTTGTGTCAATTTTTGTGTGGTACCAGCATTCCCAAGTTCATTTTAGACTTACCGCAGGAATTTCTTTCAACACCACTCGGACAGTCGATTGCTTCCGTGATAGGTACTTTCATTTAACATATTTTTAAAATAAATAATATGAAATATTTCAGAGAGTATTAGTACTAGATCTGAAAACTCTAATAACTTTTTATTTGAGCCTCAAGTCACACCGCGTCAGGCCAGTCCAGAATTTGATGATTTGAATAACGAGATTGAAGCAGCTCGTTTACAATCAATTGCATTAGAAGAACGTCGTAGGAGTATCCGTGATAAAATTGTAAAACGTGAAAAGAAAAAGGAAAAAAAACGACGAAAGCATCACCACGAGAAGGTCGAAAAACATTCTGAGTCTAGTAGTGAGTGTTATTCAAATAGCACCATGTCAGAAATTGAACAGGATGTCAACGGAGCAGTAAGTGGCGAATCAATTCCTCCTGAAATGCTTCCTTCGGAGAGAATTTTAGAAGAAGAAGCTAAAGAGCGAGCTGATGAAGAAGAAAGAAGGAAAAATAGGGTGCCTTCGCTAGTTTTCCCAAATGTAGATGTAAGTACATATGAACTTCGGATTGGGTACTGATCTTACAGATTTTTTCTATTTTCAGCCCAAAACAGAAATAGAAGCTCTTGCGAAACTGCTTGAAGGTAAATTAAGTAAAGAAGAAGAGGGTTGTATTGATGAACTCACACAATATTTGATACATGGAGAAGGCTCATGGGCTTTAGGAGACAATTTTTTAGTGTTTGTTGGTATGACTTTTATATAGGAAGTAGTCTTTTATTTAACAAGACTCTTAACCTTTAGATCGTGTTCTTCACGAGTCTACATTTTCTCCAGAAACTCGAGTTCATTTAATTCGCGCTTTGGCTGGTGCTGCTCTTAAGGATGATGTGATATTGCTACTTCATCAAGACAGAAAAGATCACGTATTGATGAATTTTTCACAAGACATTGATAGACATACTCCTGAAGAGCAACAAGCATGGGCTCTCTTTGTAAGTGTTTTCGGGTAAAACTTAATGACTTCTTCTTTAATTATGCAAACTTCTAGATGTGCAACTTGTTTGAAAACCTTAGTTCATCCGAATGGCTGCTTTACATTTCGGAATGGCCTTACAATAATCAGCAAATTTCAAATATTAGAGGAACGACTAAGGTTGCCGTACACTGTTTGCTGGCTACGTGCCCAACTCTTAAGGATATCGGTACATGCATTATCTACAACTTAGCCATCAAGGAGGTAAAAACTGTGGTCTGTATCGCTTTTTATTTTTTCATTTATTTGTTTATTAAAAGCTTTAGACGTTCTTGTCAATTGTTTTATAGTCTTTGATATTTCACGCTTCACTTATATTCACGTATTTTTGTTCACATCATTTTTTATTTTTATTTTGCAAAATGCAATTTCTCGTTTTTCGAGTATTATATTCAGATATTTTGGAGAGCATTTTGTTTGCAGAAATTTCATCAGGCTAAAAGCCTTCGCCATATGTTACCTAAGGGCAGTAAATCGCAGGTATTCGTAACCTATCTCTACTGTTATTAACAAGTTCATGCTTGCAAACTAGATAAATTAACATTTAAGTTGAGCTTCTGCAAACAATTGTTGTTTTACATGTACAAGTCATGACATTATATGGCTAAATCTGTTTAAGTAGATTATGTAGGTACTATATAATTTTGCACTTAAAGTGCATTTTGTAAATTTATTGAAGTTATTTTCAATAAGTCAATCAGTCTGTTAGACGAGAAATCTCCTTCAGGTATATAACATGAACATTTGAGAAGTAATCACTTTTGGGAATTTATCATATAATAGAGAATATAGTACATGTTGGCAGAAAATTTTACGTCTATATGTAACATTTTTAAATAGCTAAATGTGAGCATCCTTGTAATAATTTATAAATTGAAAGTGATCTTAATAAGTTATATTGACTAATTTAATGTAATAACAAATTGATATTTTTGCTTGAATTTTGTAGCAATAAAAATACCGTACAGAATAACGTCATAGAAAGAATTCATGATATTGTTCTTTGTTCTAATATTCAAGGGTCAAGGTAGTTCAACTTCGAACCATTTTTGTATGATTTTTTCTTACCTGAATTTTAAAAAAAGAATAAAAATAATTGAACCTAGTTAAATTATGTAGTCTTGAAGTCATTAGTATTATAGCAAATCAGCAACTGCGTAGTTTTACTGAATATGTATGGCAGGCTTTACATTATATCGAATTTCTTGAATAGTTCGCGATCATGTCCAAAGACTAAATTAAGATCAATGTATATTACAACGCTAGTATACGAACTCTGGATACCAGGCGACCTCCAGTTTTAATTAGCCTTCCTGTAGTAATGCGGCGACAGGTGACTGCTTTTCTCGTGCAACTCGTGGGACCATATATGAAACCTTTAAGAAATAGTACCACTTCAATGTGTGTAAAAGTTTCACGGGTGTCTGAGGAATCAGGGGATTTAATTGCTGAGATCTCGACATCTCTGGAAAATCTTCTCTTGCTTCGAGTTCGATTGGTGAGGGCAGTGTGACTCCTGTGGAGATCGCAAATGTTTTTCATGGGTCGGGTCATTTCGGCACGGGCGTGCTAGTTGGAGTTGAGACCATAGTGTCGAAAGGCGCTGAAGGTTGCGACTGATGCGGGACTTGCCGAGGCAGGAATCTCTGTGGCGCAGAGGAAATGAGAAGGAGAAGTGCTAAGGAGATGGCTATTGCTGTCACTGGGCCTTCGCCCTCTCTCTTCGCAAGTGGTCGGTGGTTCGTTTAGGAAGGTAGTGAAAAGTGGTAGAAATCCTCCTGGCGTCGTTAAACTGAATACTGCGAGGAAGGCGGGCGTAGGGAAGTAATCCATTGGTGGACTTCTCTTCACCTAGATTAATTTGCAGCACAGCAAGGCGGCGTCTGCTTTCCTAGGACGCTGCCTGGCTGACTTGAATACAAAATCTCAACAGCAAAAAGTGGTGTTTGTGCAGGAGCCTTGGATCTGGAAAGACCGTATTCGCGGTCTATCATAGGCGCACGAGCTCAAATTCTGTATGATACCGCGTGCTCTACCCCTAGAGCATATGTTGTTGCGACAAAAGACGTTGTCGTGATCTTGTTGCCTCATCTGTGTAACAGTGACACACATCGGTCAATCTTTCTTTCTATAAAAATGGACTCAATAGGGAACTCCTTATTTTTCTCAGAATATTTTCCGTATGACTCTGCTGCTCCCACTGAGAGAGTAAAGCGAGCGATTGAGTATGCGAGGTGTAATCGGCTTGGTGTCTTCGTTGGTTGTGATGCCAACGCTCATCACATTATCTGGGGCAGCTCAGACACTAACCATTGGGGTGAGCAACTGCTGGACTTCATAACTTCAGCGGGCCTGGTTCTGTTGAATCAAGGCAACGAACCAACCTTTGCTACCAGCCGAAGACAAGAAGTCATTGATGTGACTTTTGCGTCCTTTGATGTTTTTCATGTGTTCTCCGGTTGTAGGGTATCGCGACTATCTCTGATCACTGATACATTGAATTCTGTATGGGTGCTGACCTTATTGAGGTTGAACCATACAGGAATCCGAAACGAACTGATTAGGAGAGATACCATAGGGAACTAGATTCCACGCTCGCCTCTCCGGCTGGAAGAGTATTGTCGCCTTGGAGAAGGCAGTAGGTAGGCTTCAGTCCGCAGTGACTGAGGCTTTCGAAGCTTCCTGTCCCATTAGCACGGACATAGGACGGAATTCTCATGTGAAGCGTATGCGGATGACATCCCTCTGCTCAGCTCCAGGCACAGCATGGCTGCTGGCTGTGCGTTCATGCAACGAACCCTCAATATTGTTGAGGACTAGTGAGCCCGTCATGATATGACAGTGAACCCACCAAAGATCAGCTTTATGCTGTTCTCCAGAAGACGTAAGCTTGGGTACTTTGTTCTTCCAAAGCTCTTTGGACACACTCTGCAACTCAAGCACGTTGGAGTCTACCTTGACTCGAAGTTGACGTGGGGATTGCATGTAGAGGAAAAAGTTAATGCGTCTATGAGGGTCTTCGCTCACTGCAGGAGAACCTTTGGCTGCACATGGGGCATAAGACTGAGAGTTGTGCACTGGATGTACACCTCGATCGTTAGACCCATGCTCACATATGCCTCCTGTGTACGGTGGCCGAGGATGACTGTGGGAACTGTGATCTGGAAGCTGGCGGGCCTGCAAAGGCTTGCCTGCCTGGGAATTATGGGCTCCATTCGATCTACGGCTACAGCAGCTCTTCAGGTCCTACTTAATCTGCCACCCCTGGATCTTGTCATTCAGGCAGATGGCAAAAGGGCTGTGTGCAGATTGCGTTCATGGGGATTTTGGGACGACCGCTGGACTGGATTTTCTCATTGCTCTTGGCATTTGGGCTGGATCTGGAAAACTCTCTGGCCAGCATGCCATTTGATGCAATGGTTCCAGAGCTTCGTTTCGGGCGTCGCTTCTCTGTGAGTTTTCCTGTAAGGGAATCGCGGACTGAGGGTAGTGCCTTATCGAGCCTACCCCGGCCCGCTCTACTGTATTCCAGGCTGAAGTCTTCGCCAACGCAATGGCAGCGAAGATAGCCCTTGATATGCAAATCAAGGGTAAAGACATTGCTATCCTTTTGGATAGTCAGGCAGCCTTGATGGCTCTGAGTGGCCCTCGAATAACAACTCAGTTACTGGGAATTGCAGGTCGTCTGTGGATAAGTTGTGTATCCACAACAAGGTGTCCCTTCTGTGGGCTCCTGGTCACATGATGATCATGGAGGATGAAAGGGCTGACCATTTAGCTAGGGCTGGCTCTGATTCGCTGTTCCTCGGACCCGCCGTAGGCAGAGATGGGAGAACCTGAGTACTTGCAGGCGCAAAAAACTGTTTCTTGATGGGCCCAATAGTAATATCTCTGATTTTCTCATGGGGCTCGGAGGGAAACAATGTAGAACTGTGGTTGGCATGGCATCATCAGCGACCACAACTCGCTTCACGCTCATCTATCAAGGATGGGAGTTATTGACAGTCCTGAGTGTCTTTCCTGCCTGGAAGGAGAGCCTGAGACAACCAAACTCTTTCTGTGTGCTTGTGCGGCCTTCGCGCGGAGCAGGCTGGATACTCTAGGGTCAGCCTTCCTATCTATAGATGAACTGAAAAATCTTCCTCACCAATACTTGATGCGCTTCATTAAGAGGACTGGAAGGTTTTGGTTTCTAGCAAGATAGCACAATGGGCCGCATTGGCCACCGTGCTTGGAATCTCTCGTCCCCTTACCTTAAAAAAATATCTTACAACGTCTAAAAAATTGTGTTGCTTAACGGATTTTAGCGATCTTTCCTTATCCCAAAATGTCTATG
This sequence comes from Dioctria linearis, assembly GCA_963930735.1. Lineage (NCBI taxonomy): Eukaryota > Metazoa > Arthropoda > Insecta > Diptera > Asilidae > Dioctria > Dioctria linearis. Next base: position 175,754,812 of record OZ005741.1, on the reverse strand, counting down.
ACAGAAATGGAAAAGATAATTCTGATCACAAATTATAAAGATTATTCAAAACCTTTTAACGCAAAAATGTAATTTTATTAAAAAGAATTGCTTGTTTTACTTTCCATATCCAATAGAAACCGCTTTTGCTTACCGTCGGACACAGCTTCACTCAAGCTTGTAGTAATGACACTCTTGGGAAAGTAGTTAAACCATATACTTAATATAGCAGTATTTGTTTTTGTTCAAACATCGGAATATTCCCACTCTGGCTAGGAGCATTCCCCTGAATGTTCTATTGGTTGTATAAGGTGAGAAGACCTTTCGGATCCAGGGGTGAAGTATAACTGTCTTAAGAACTTTTATTTTGAACAATTCTAAATTAAATCAGCTGGCATTAACCAGTATCGATGAAAGCGCACAAATCAATTGTAAATTCAATTTTTATTTATTTTTCCCGGACGGGAATTGAACCCACACTTGTTAGAATCGGTCAAGATGGAGAATAGAAGAATTTTGTAAATAAACTTTTATATACAAATTAAATATACAATTTATTTGTGAGATTTCATCATTACTGGATAATGCCAGCTGAAAGTAACCGTGGCTTAGTAGGCTGGTTACAAATTAAGAAATTCAAGAGAGAAAATGGTCTGTCTCGTTAACTCAGTGGTAAGAGAAGTCAACCGGAAAGCGGAAGGTCCCGGCTTCAAACTCCGGACGAGCCGGTTGTTTTTCCTCTAGCATTTATGATTTGATTAAGAATCGTTTAAAATAAAAGTTCTTAAAAATTCTTTTATTCTCCATCATTGACCGATTCTAACAAGTGTGTGTTCGATTCCCGTCCGGGGAAAGTAAATAAATGTCTGTTAAGCGATCTTGACCACAATCAATCACATGTGATTCTCCAAGACTAGGTTTTAGGTGATTAATGGAAACATTAATCTCCTTATTTTTGATTTTATTTGTGTAGAAACTATTACTTCGTAGGAAGGTTTCAAAAAAGCGCGGGCTGAGTCTGTTGTATGAAAAACAGCTTATAAAGGTGGACGGACGAATGGAACAGTCTGATATCCGTAAAAAATATTACACCAATTCAGCTGGAGGAGTTCTTCCATGAATACAGTTACGAAGGCTTCGAAAATAGCGTTTTGGACCGATTTCTCTTGTTGACACATGATTAGAGTTTTTAATGTTCGATGCCATCTTTCTAGGAACTCATTGGACTGAGCGTTATAGACTGTTGTTCGATTGCGTTAAAAACATAATAGTTTTGACAATTCAGGGAATAGTGCTGACTCGAATTGCAAGCCTTGATCCGTAATGATTGCTCTTGGAATTCCAATGTCTGTTAACGGTATTTCCTCAGGATAATGCGTAAATATATATCTGGGAGGGAATATCTGAAACCCTGCGAAGGAGGTAGCAGACCGGCCATGTCAATATAAACTGTTTGAAAACGTTTAGAACTAACTGCGAATAATTTAATCATTTTGAAGGTATGAAGAACAGGAGCGCTCCCAGCTGTTAACATCTTTATTAATGTCAGGCCAGTGAAGTATTTTGCTATTATCATCTTATTTGTGGCGCGGATTCCTGGTTGAGCAAGATTGTGAACTGATTAAAAAGTTTTCCTTCGGAATGTTTTTGTGATAAATGGTCTGATATCCGGGGATGGAACCTCACAGTATAATTCTATTTCCGTTCCAAAAATTGGAAACTTTTCAAATTTGTACTTAGCTTTGGGCTTAGCAAAATGTTTTGAAATTCCGTGTCTTTAGATTGTGCTTTGGCGATAGACCCAAAGTCTATCAAACTACTGAAATGAAGTTCGTCTATCCTTTACAACGTACCTGCTACCACGTTATCTTGGCCGCTATTTGTTTAATTTCTGTAGTGAATTATCCTATGTAGTCCAAATGGGGCAACTGTCGTGACAAAGCTTAAGCCAGATTTTGTTGAATTGCAATGAACAGTGGTTTATGATCTGTGTATACCGTATAAACACGGCCTCCTAAAAGATATCTGAAATATTTTATGGCTTTATATGCGGGGCCAACAACTCTTTGTCATAAGTGCTTGCCCTAAAATTGCTCAATTTGACCGAGTAAAAGCCCAAAGACGAAGTGGTGTAATCCAGCATTTATAAAGCGAAGACAGTGAATTAGAACGAGAGGCATTCTTTTAAGTTTGGAAAAATATCGTAGCATTTATTAATAATAGTAGGTGTGTTACCACATGTAGTAGTATATCCCGTCACACTACCGCAGTTGGCCAATAGGCCAGTTTTCATTAGTTGAATTGGAGATGTACCTCTGGAGACCTTAGAATTTATATGATGTCATTCACACCTTTTGTTTCGTTTTGGATCCATTCTAGAGTTATTTTAGAATCAGTCCATGGCAGTATTAAGCCCAACAGCCTCCTTGATTCCTGCCACAAGTTTTGTGAGTAATAATAACACGCTAAGCTCCAGGGGTTTAGTGCTACTTTCGTTTTTGAATCGATCATTCGAAACACTGTAGTCTCCTGGGCAGTCTGCAGTTAAGTGTATATAACGGCGATTTAGGATTAAAAGCGTCACAGAAACCATGAATTTGTCTGGCTTGTCAGGAGTTTGTGTATTTGATCTACCAAAGAATCTTAATGGTCTAAACATCAGTAAGCTCCCCTACTAAACTGATCCCTTTTACTCGCCGGATCCGTTTGTACTGGGTGGTCCCAGTCTACGTCCTCGATCCAGAAATCCTTCATATAATAATCTTAGCTCGTACGATCGCAGGTGGAAGCTATCACCAAATAATTAAGCTATATTTGAAATACTGAACTCTTAGTTGTAACGCCATATTTAGTTAGCGAATTCAGCTGAAATTGGATGAAAGCGCTCAATCAACATAACCCCAGTAATAGTGATTGCATTGCTGATTAAGTGTCAACTTCTTTAGCGTGAATCCTCCTACAGCTAAAAGAGAGGTTAACTTTCTATGTAATGTTTTTTTTTCATGGGGCGTGTATGCTCCACTTAATAGATGTCGACTTCAAAATGTTATTGGAAAGCTTGTGGGTATCTTCTTTTTCATTGTGCACCAGTTGATGGAGTTCGGATGTTTCAGCTTATATCCTTGCCACGGCTCCTTTTTTCAAAGCACTTTAGATTTTATTTTTTTTAAGGCAAACCACTTCTCATTTTGAGGCAGTCTAGCCATTGCTCGTCGTCTTGATTCCCCAAGCCGCTCCTTACTTAGTTTAAACAGTTTATTGGTATGAATTTGAACGAAAATTTGCTATCTTACATCATATTTTGATGTGTGTGTGTGATGGATGGATCGACATGTTTTTTTTTTTTTTTTTTTTTTTTAAATCGTTTGACCGTCTTATAAAGGCTTACATATGAAACCATAGTTGTAAAAGCCAGCATCCCGACATTCTGCTTCTTTAATTTTTTCCCTGACGGGAATCGAACCTATACTTGTTAGAATCGGTCAAGATAGAGAATAGAAGAATTCTTAAGAACTTTTATTTAATGATTTTAAATTAAATCACAAATACAGGAAGAAAAATCAACCGCCCGTCCGGGGTTTGAAACCGGGACCTTCCGCTTTCCGGGCGACTGCTCTTACCACTGAGCTAACGAGACAGATGATTTTCCCTCCCGTATTTATCATTTTATAATTAGCCTACTAAGCCACGTTTTTGCTTTCAGCTGGCATTAACCAGTAACGATGAAAGCGCACAAATAAATTTTTGTAAATTCAGTTTTTAATTTTTTCCCTGACGGGAATCGAACCTACACTTGTTAGAATCGGTCAAGATAGAGAATAGAAGAATTCTTAAGAACTTTTATTTAATGATTCTAAATTAAATCACAAATATCTGTCTCGTTAGCTCAGTGGTAAGAGCAGTCGCCCGGAAAGCGGAAGGTCCCGGTTTCAAACCCCGGACGAGGCGGTTGTTTTTTCTTCCTGTATTTGTGATTTAATTTAGAATCATTAAATAAAAGTTCTTAAGAATTCTTCTATTCTCTATCTTGACCGATTCTAACAAGTGTAGGTTCGATTCCCGTCAGGGAAAAAATTAAAAACTGAATTTACAAAAATTTATTTGTGCGCTTTCATCGTTACTGGTTAATGCCAGCTGAAAGCAAAAACGTGGCTTAGTAGGCTAATTATAAAATGATAAATACGGGAGGGAAAATCATCTGTCTCGTTAGCTCAGTGGTAAGAGCAGTCGCCCGAAAAGCGGAAGGTCCCGGTTTCAAACCCCGGACGAGGCGGTTGTTTTTTCTTCCTATATTTGTGATTTAATTTAGAATCATTATATAAAACTTCTTAAGAATTCTTCTATTCTCTATTCTGCTTCTCTTAAGATCCAACCAAATTGCATCTGTTGACCAAAAGATGTATTGCTTTATTTTTTTTATATTGGTAAATACATCTACTCCAATAATAACATCAATTGGGTCTGGAGTGTCAAATGTTTGATCAACTAAAATTATGTATATTAGTTCCAAGATTTTTTGTTGTTTTGAATTCTATCCCTTTCTACCAGATCAGACTGTTTTATAAATTGAGGAGGACAAGTCTTCAAGTTTGATAGAGCATTTGCTTTTACTGAACCAAAACCGGACCCCTCTGATTTTACTTTTAGTCATAGTAACTTAAGTAGTTGGGATCTATTAACGATTTCTTCAGGTTGAAAGATAAGCCGTAGTTTGTATTGGTGCTATTTGGTAGGTGCTAACAAGTATTACAGTTGTATATATATTGTATATATAGGAAAAGTTTTTGTATTTGTATTTTATACCCTAGATGGAATCATAAGTATACTAAGTTTGTCATTCCGTTTGTAACACATAGAAATAATGATGGTAGAGCAAAATGGATTGGACACCCACGTATAATATTAAAAGCGATTTTGATGTTTGCATGGCCGTGTGTCCGTCCATCCATCCGTTAGCACGACAGTTCGAGAGCGCGTTCACTTAGATTCACTTAAATTTAAGTTCGAAAATGGGAGAAACTCCATCGTGGGGTTGCCATACAAAAATTTCGTTTTTCACTATATCAAGGCAGAGAGCTGAAAATTTGTACACGGTGTTTTCATATAAATATATAATTTCAAAAATGGACCAAATTAGGCAACTCTTTCTTTTTCCATTCAAAACTTTGGTTTTTCACTATATATTTGTACACTGTCTGAGAACGTGTCGGCGTAGAGAGTTGAAATTTCGTATACAGCGTTTTCATAAATTTAGTAAAAAAAAATTCAAAAATGAACTAAATCGGGCACCCCCTTTTTGATGTTGCCATACAAAACTTTTAGTGTTCACTTTATTTAACGTTTATTTTAATCTAGGGTATAATATTATTAGTCTTAAACCAATTTAATTTTTTCTCTTGTCTTATGTACACTAATAGATAATATGGATTTAATTTTGATGTTCTGTTGATGAATTGGCGTGTTATCTCGGCCAGTGGGTGGGTATTTTTATTAGCAGTCCCTGCATAGCTTATTTATTTCTGTACTTTTTTAAATTCGTGTTATGAACGCAGTCACTCTTTCACTCACTTCCCCTACTCAATATACTTCCAAAGTTTGTTTACTTTCTTCTCAGTTATATTTCCTCAGTCTTTAAGGTATTAGTTCAATTTATTACTGCACAGTTGTAATAAATGGTGGATACAGTAACCAGTAAAGGTGTAGGTATTTTCAATTTTGCATTGGGGTTAATATTTGTTCAGTGAATCAAATATGTGTGTAAGTTTTTTGGAGCAATCACTCGAGTTGTTTCCAATACTGCCTATTAAGTGAGGCCATGGCCCTACATATTGAGTAAACTGCCATTTTATCTTCTTGCCGCATTCATTCATTTATTTATTTTTATAAGAAAAAAATGATACAGCTAAAGTTAATAGTAATAATAATTTTCAAAATGTTGTTAAGTTTTCAGTAAATTTTTTCGTATGTCAGCAACTTGCAGGTAGAAACGGAAAAAGTTTATTTAATGCACATCAAAGTTATTTTTACACAGAAAAAAACTTGAATGTAGTAAATTTTCTTCTTCGAAATACTCAAACTTGAACAATGATCTTAGCATCTTAAATAGTACTTTAGTGCACGATCATGGCAATACCGATTGTTACCACCAGCTTTGGCAGCAAATTCAAAAACACACTCATGTTAGCATATTATATGCAAAGCCGATTAAAGGGGGATAACTTGAAAAAACTCTTGTCTTACAGCTTAAACGAATTGGATCGTTTTGTGTTTTATTATACTATATCAAAACATTATTTATTCAGATTTCGCGACAATATGGAGTAGAGATAGAACTTGTTTTATAATTTTATTTTTAAGGTGTGCATTTTCTGATGAGCTCTCAAGACTTATTCATTTACTGTCTGTGGAAAAAGCTTTCAGAAATCTAACTAAAGTTATGCTTGCATTCATTTCAATTTAAACTAGTATGTACCTATAATAGTTCGAATCATTTTTAGTTGTTATAGAGAAGATTAATGAAGTCAATTCTTTTCAGGTATTTGATGATGTAGCAGTAGAACTTACAATGGCAATTCTACAGTTCTTCAACTCGAAACCATCGGAAGAGCATCTGTTTCGCATTTTAAAGGCATTAACACGCTTTGTGACGGTAAGCAACCGAAAGAGCATCTTAACTTTCTTTAATTATTCATATTTAACTATTGTTAGGTATCTCCCGATGTACCGCAATTCATTCAAATGATTGGACCACATCCAAAATTATTTAAGGGCGCTAGCCAACGAGTGGATGAATTAATCGGTGAAATTTCCAAGAAGGTTCATTAGTGCTGGCTACGTACTGTTTGACTGACTTTCTTCAGTTTAAAGAATAACAATATATGTACAAACCTAGGATTGTAATTTTTTATGTTGGAACTCTATAGAAAATACTGGAACTAGCTTGCATTTGAAATTTTTTTAGCATGTATTTCGGTTTGAATTCCTTTTGTTAAAGTTTCGATATGATTTCAAAATTTAAAGGTTTTCCTTTCATTTATTTATTTTAAGTTCTTAAAAACGATACGGTGTAAGGTGAAGTAATTACATAATTTTTATAATATGAATTACATGATTTACTGAGAGACAATCTTTGTTATATTGTTATCTTCTATATAGCAGCGTCTTCTGTAAGTTATTGCTCGCTTTCCGCTCTTATAAATATGAATTTTATATTGCAATAAATTTGTTAAAAACAACGAATTTTTAGAACTTTAGTATACCTTATACCAATAGCTCTTGTTTCTAATTTATACAGATTTTGGGATAAAGAGAGTAGCTAGATCTCTGTTAAAAAAAGTTATACCCGATTTTGAAAGAAGTGCTTCATAAAACGAAATATAAAACAATTGAGTGGAAAATGCTGATGCCTTCTCTAATCCTTCATCTACCTTCTCTAATCCCTCTGCCCTGTGCGTAACTTTTCAGCTTTTAATCGTTGCTGCTTCTGTTATGCTGCTTTATAAATGGTTATGAACCATTCTACGGTCTTTGCAGTCTCCAAATGAAGGTTATTGTAAAGATGTTCGTTTTTTGCTTCTCCATTGAACATCGATCCTTGTCCAGTATGGAGACGATGTTATGGTCGCATGACCAAACGATGCATACGGCGAATGTGCTGCCAATTTTTACACGACTGCAAAGAAGAAGAGTTTTTTCTGCGAGAAGTGACAGGGATAGAGTTTCGAGAGACGAGATCGAAAATCTTGAAAAATCGGGAAGAGAAAAAGGTATCGGGAAATTTAATCAAGGAAAAATTAAAAGAAAAGACCGCTGCTCTTATGCTGTGTAAATTTGTATGGAGAAACCAGAAAGGAAACAAATTTTATTTCAGCATCAGGACCTTCGGGCAGGAGACCAGCTGACAAATTCCATTTATAGCTGGCAGATTATAATTACATCTGGCAAAGTACTTTTATATTTCTGGAGGATTTGTTTCTCACCCATTCCCAGAAAGAAGCATCATATTAATCACACAATACCTGTGAAGTCTTCGTAAGGAAACCCAGAATAGGAGGATTTTTTCTTTCTTTTTTAAGAAAATGTTATTCGTGTCCACACCGTAAATTTACTTTGAGATGCTATTACTCTCAGTATGACCTCTAGGGAATCATCCGGTCTCATCGCAATACTCATACCCTTGTTACAGTACAGATTCCCAAATCTGGGAATCTCGTAATACTATGTATGTACATTTGTACATCATACACCTCAATTAGCAATACTAGGTACGTATGTATGTATACATATACCTAAATTACCATTTGCATGCATCGAAAGTTCCTTCAACTTACGATCATGCAAACTGGTGAAATATATTGCACTAGCGGTTCGTTCACCTTTCATGATATTTTACCTGCACTCTGCAGGTAGAACAAACAAACAAAATCAAAGAAAGCGCGCAATATTTATGCGATTTTCATTCTTTACTTAAATAAACAAGCGATTAAATTTCACGGTGGCAAACCGTATGATCGAAAGAATGAAATGCAAGGTCGACATTAGAAAAATGAAAAGAAAAATATTTTGCAATCAGTTGGTTAACTTCGAGGTGAAATTGGAAATTGCAAATAAGCTAACTAAGGGCAATTTTCAATTGAACTGCGGGGTTAGCGAATTGACCGATGAATGAACAGGTAAACTGGGCACCTGAAAAAAAAATAGCCCAGAGAGTTGAATTTTGGATTTGAACTGGTGTCGCACGCGCTCGCGAAAGGTAAAACGGAATAAAACAAGTAAAAAAGCTAGAATTGGTCTAAGACCAATTTTTATGATACCCTAGATGAATGCCCTTATGAAATTTCGTGTTGTCACCCTTCTGTGCAAGTTCGATTTTTGAAGTGGTTTTTCGCATATATTTTTAGAACGGTTTGTCGGACAGAAAAAATGATTATAACCAATTTTATAGGATTTCGTATTCTGAAGAAGTTTTTAGTGCAATAAAAATGTCGGGCTGATTGTTTTCAAAATATATGCATAAAACCTAAATTTTTATATGGCAACACCAAGAAGGAGTTTCCCGATTTCGACCATTTTTGAAATTTTATTTGCTAGTATAATGAAAAAACCACGCACCAAATTTCAGCTCTCTACGTCGACGCGTTCTCAGGCAGTGTCCAAATATATAGTGAAAAACGAAAGTTTTGTATGGCAACCCCACGAAGGAGTAGCTCGATTTGTCTCATTTTCGAAGTTAATTTTACTTTTTTTTTTTAATTCCGTGTACAAAATTTCAGCTCTCTAAGTATACGAGTTCTCGACTTATCGTGCGCACAGACAGATGGACGGACGGACGGACGGATGGACATGCAAAAATCAAAATAACTTTTAATATTATGCGTGGGTGTCCAATTCATTTTGCTCTACCATCATTATTTCGAGGTGTTACAAACGGAATGACAAACTTAGTATACCCCTATAGATTTCTTCTAGGGTATAAAAATAACCAGAGGAAAGTTTAGGAATCGGTTGGCCTGTGAAAGTAAAAGATAAGATAAAGATAAATAAAATGGGCATTAGAGGTTAACTTAATTAATGATTAATTGTTTGGTGTTAATGGAAATAAGGAAAACAATTTAAGGGCAATAAATAGATAAAAGTAATAAAAGAAAGGCGAACAAGTGTTGTTTTTAATCAACCTACATGCAGAGGTGTTCACTGTACTGCTGGCACCGAGTGTGTAGATAATCATATACCCGAAGTAACATAACAAAATTGGCGCAGCCGGTAGGATCGAGGAATCCAGTTTTTCAGAAATAATCGAGAAACTTAAGAGCTTGAAAATCCTCTATCTTGCAAAAGAATGAAAGGGGTTAATTAGACAAGAGTAAACACTGGGCAAGACTCCCAACCCTTCGCCTGGCGCTGAGTCTGGCCTCAGGGGTATTTATATCTTGTCGCCCCCAACGCTCGGGGTTGGTCAGCTGTAACTGCGTCTGCAAATAACAGCAAGCAGCCACCCCTTCAGAAAAGTGCTCAGTACCATCGAGGGAATTTAGTGGGCTTCATCCCTGCCCAGGATATCGGAAGAAGTTAAGTCCAAGGCAGAATAACAACTTCCACGGAACTCGAACAACGGAGGAAATACAGCCAGGAGTTCCAGATACAGAATCTTCTCCACCACCACCTTCCGCATCAACTCCAAAGAAGACATCGCCGCAGATTAGAGGAGTCATATTACGGAGGGGAACATTACTTCAATGTTATGCCCAAGTAAGCCAAAGAAATTCAGATTTAAATTCGTATTTAAAATATTTAGAAGAGATAGTAAGAGAACCCACAAACTAACTGTTCCTCAGTGTGACGTTGTAAATGAAAAACTTACTCAGACGGGTGAGCAAAGGCTCGCGAAAGTACGTAAGTTTAGAGGACACAGAGCGATTTAATGGAGAGCTCTTTAAGTTTGAGGGTCTTTCACACTCGCTCACTAAGGAAAATAGTGTTAGAATAAGTGAAAGTGAAGTCAGTGATAGCGAGCCATCCGCGGGTGAAATAGTTTTGAATTGGCTGGGCGATTCCCTTTTGGAAATCAGTTCAGACGACAGTAATAGCGGAACGGAGTCATTTACGCATCAACCAGGTGATTTGGTAAAAAATTCGAAATTAAATATGGCAGACTACGCCAAATTAGCCAAATTGGCAGCCCAATTGATTTCTCTTTTTTCGGGAGAACCGTACCCAAAGTTCAACCTTTCTGGGTTGCTGTAAGGAGGTGACCCAGCGCATATCAGTGAAAAAGCAAACAGCTTTTCTTCAAATTTTCCCCACTAGACTTCGAGATGAGGCATACCAACTGTTCGCCTCAAACATTCCTGCCACATTCAGGGAGGCAGAAGAATGGCTCAATCGAGCATATCTCCCTCGGGAAACTTATCAAGAGTTAGTGAATAGATAATTACAGCTCGCCAATTTCCACAACAAGCTCTAGCCACTTTTACATCTAGAGTGAAGCAATCACTAGTTCTCTGCAAAGATACAGCAGAAGCCCCAGCGGTTAATAAACAGTTGGAAGACTTCGCTAAAAACGCACTTAAGACTGGTGTTCATAATCCACATTTATATCAATATCTATCAATATCTGTTGACGATAGGGGATGAAACACTTGAAAACTAAATACAAAAAGCGTTGGATATGGAGAGGCTCCAACAAAGCGCTTTTCAGCTTCACTCACCCACACTAATTCCGCCCAGTTCATACGACCAGTTAACTACGAGTTCACATCAGGCTTATTCACACACCCCTCTTACTTATCCGGCACCAACATTTGCAGCAATGATCCCAACTACGCACCCCGCACAGTACAGACAGGCCTAAAGCGCAAAAAATACACAAGACAGGAATTACAATTACAGACAAGGAAATAAAATTAATAATAATGACATTCCTAATACCCCGAACATTAAATATAGTTTTTTAGTAGAAGAGGACATACATATACTGACTTTCAAACGAAAAAACACTCCGTACTGTGAAAGGTGCAAAGCATATGGTCATGATGTTCGCAAATGTAGGCGCCACCGTGAACTCCCAACAAATATTCTAAACTCCCAAAAGCCAGGAGATCCCCGAGATCAACAAAAACCCCGTGTCTACAATGTGAGTCTCAAATGTGATTTCCGCGGTCGAAGTGGACATACCCTAAACGAATGCCGACAAAAGCAAAAATGGAAAGCTTCAGGGAAACGATATACAATCGGCCCAAAACTCCCCGGGTCGACTTTAAAAACACCATTAAGTAAAATAGGGTGCCCTCAGTTGCCCAAAACAGGTGTACTTACAGTTAACTTTCCACAAGATATAGGCCTGAAAGGCCAAGCAAAACTAGTAGTGGACACTGGCGCTGAGGTTAGTTTAATAAAGAAAAAGGCACTAAGAAGCATTGAATCAATCAACACAAAAGAAACATAGCGCTTACAGACACCTTTCGGTACTGGAAAGAGCAGGAAAGTTCAATTAAAAAAAAAAAATCCTTGCAAGTTCCAAGTTGTACAAAACTTGCCCGGTCTTTCCGACGTCGGACTTTTAGGTGTAACGAATTCACAAATTTAAAACCGAATTAAATTATGGAGACCTCACTAAGCTTGATAAAAGTTATAAGATACATAACGACCCCATATAACCTAAACAGAAAGAGGCAAAGGTTAGGCAAACAACAGACTGCTTGGCAGATAAAACGGCAATATTGCACCACGTGAGATATTTATTCCCGGCTTACGATGAGCTGGACGTCTTAGACAATAGCCCGGTTAGAGCAGGAATCAAGCTGGACGAAACTCTAAACACGGATGAAAAATTTTCGATATCAGGACTCTGTAACGAGTATAACGATACCTTTTTTCTCAAAGATGATAGATAGACTCACTGACACGAATGCTATCACCCACAGAATACCCTTGCTACAATATCAGGCCCCAATTAACCAGAAAATGTACGGGTTACCTGAGACCGAAAGGAAAGTTATAAACGAGCAGCTGAAAGAAATGCTGGAGAATGACATTGTCCAGCAAAGCAAAAGCTCTTGGAATTCACCTCTCCTAGTGGTCCCCAAGAAGGCGGGCCCAGAAGGTGAAAAAAGGTGGCGAATCGTGGTAGATTTTCGCAAACTGAACGAAAAGACAATAGGCGACGCTTTTCCGCTACCTCGAATCGAAGACATTCTCGAGCAACTGGGTCACGCAAGGTACTTTACCTATCTTGATTTAGCCAATGGATACCACCAAGTTCTTGTTGATCTCCGAGATAGATCGAAAATAGCTTTCAGCACAAGTTATGGGCACTACGAGTTTAAACGAATACTATTTAGGCAAAAAGGAGCCCCAGCTACGTTCCAAAGGTTAATGAACTTCGTATTAACAGGCCTACAAGGCCTGAAGTGTTTTGTGTACCTAGATTATATCGTCATCTATGGGAAACATTTACAGGATCACAACAATAAACTTCGAAAAGTCTTCAATAGACTCAGAGAAAACAATCTCAAACTGCAACCTAAAAAATGCCAGTTCCTGAGAAAAGAAGTGGTCTATTTAGGCCATAAATGTTCCAGCGAAGGAGCACTTCCTGATCCCAGTAAAACGGCCTGCGTCAAAAACTTTCCAGTTCCGCGAACTATCAGGCAAGTCCAATCATTCCTAGGACTAGCCAATTATTACAGAAAGTTTATACCTGACTTCTCCAAAATAGTGCGTCCAATTACTAACTTACTTCGAAAAGATGTTCAATTCGCTTGGAAGGAGAAATGTCAGGAAGCATTTCAAACTATTAAAAAATGCTATGTGTCCCCACCACTTTTAATTTATCCAGATTTTTCGAAACCATTCAACCTCACCACGGACGCTAGTAATGAGGCCATAGGAGCGGTTATTTCTTAAGGAGAAGTGGGAAATGACCAGCCAATTGCCTATACCAGCCGTAAACAAGGCCGAAAAAAACTACTCTACTATAGAGAAAGAGTTGTTAGCCATTGTATGGGCTGCAAGGAATTTCCGATGCTACCTCAAAGGCCGGAAATTCAAGGTATACACTGATCATAAGCCCTTGAAAGGAGTCTTCAATGTCAAAGATCCTACTTCCTGTTGGTGAGATTTCATCACAAGCTGTCAGAATTCGATTATAACATCGAATACAAGCCCGGGAAGTATAATACGAACGCTGATGCCCTGAGTCGAATCCCACAAGAGGTTAAAGAAGACATTTCAGGTAGTTCCTAACGGCAAAGGCCACAGTCCACCATCGAATGGAATCCGACCGTGGAGGACAGTAAATCCCCCACAAGGAAAAGGAAGCCCGCTAAATGCTACGTAGTGACCCGAGCCCAAAAACAAAAGGCACAGGAGGACAAACAGAATTCCAATACCAAAAGTAAGGAACACACATCGGAAAAAGACGAAATTCAATCAACTGAGACATATTCAAAATCCCCTACTGAGCTCGATCAGACAACGCAAGAAATTAAGGCACCAAAATCCCCTGAGATAATGACAAACCCCGAGGAAATCACGACAATATTGAAGGATTATCATGATTCTCCCTTCGGCGGTCACCAGGGTGTAGTAAAAACTTATAAGCGAATTAAAGGCTAGTACTGATGGAGACATATGCTTAGTGATATTAAAAAATACATTAAGAAATGCCCAAAGTGCCAGACCATGAAAGCTTCACCTCAAACTCGAATACCAATGATGATAACGGACATCGCAGAACAACCTTTCGACAAAGTTTACCTCGATATTGTGGGTCCATTAGAAGAATCCACGTCTGGTAATAAATATATCTTGACTTTCCAAGATAACCTTACTAAATTTGTCGACTGGTATGCAGTACCTAATGCGGAAACAGTTACGGTAGCTCACATTTTCTTCGACGAAATCGTTACACGCTACCGCATACCGAAGAGAATAGTCATTGACCAGGGATCGAATTTGCTGAGTGACCTATTCAAAAAGGTATGCAAACTTCTTAGAGTGAAAAAGCTGCAGACTTCAGCATATCACCCTCAATCTAACGGAGCACTAGAACGTGCCATAGACCCCTAATCGAATATCTACGTACTGTTGTAGACAAAAATCCGAAAACATGAGATCAATATCTGCGAATCGCTACGTTCGTGTACAATAACAGTGTACACGAGGGTACCAAACTCACCCCAATGGACTGCTTTTACGGCCTCACAGCGGATGTCCCCACTAATTTAAAACGGGACCCTGAACCCGTTTATGATCATGAAAGCTATTACCACATACTAGGTACAAGCTCCAGAAATCTTACGCAATGGCTCGAAAAGACCTGCTTATCAGCAAACACCGATCAAAGGGCTACTATGATAAATCTGCACGGCCCCTTACTTTCCATTTGGGAGACAAAATCCTACTCAAGAGCAAGAGTCGGAAACATAAGCTCTCTCAGATCTGGCGCTGGACCATATCAAGTAACCGCTGTCACGAGCCCGGTTAATACAACCATAAAAATTGGCAAAAGACTCGTGACAATACATAATAACCACCTAAAAACTTGGAATAAAAAACGCATCTCGTAAGGTTAAATCTGTCCTAATCTGATCAATATTCTACAAACTAACCCCACCCCCGCAAAAATTTGTGTTTACTTTTCTTTGACGAGCTTTCTCTATGCACAAAATGAGTATACTGTTACTGGCCGATCTCATGATATATATAGGCACATTTTCTTTTATTGAAACTCGCGGTGGTAACTACTACCGGCTCACCTTCACAAGCGGGTATGACAGCCAATATACTGCCTTAAGCCACTTCATTTTCCTCTAGGCAGGGAATCACTACTAATTTTCACGCTGTTTCTCCAACTACGGGAGAAATGGCAGAGGAACCCTACAGAGTGACCACACTCAATAACACAGGAACTCTGCTGGAAGACCTGGGAACTTTAATGGTATACCACGCCACTTGGAACATATTTACAGAATTGGACTTCGCAGAGTGAGAAAACCAAACTACACTTGCTGAGCAAGCGGAACACCTAGTGCATCGATTATGTGTGAACAGCACCAAGAAAGATGATTTGTGTAACACTCAGCAAAAGCTGGTACACGTCATAATCGAAAATATAAAACGACGTACGAGCACAATAAGGGAATTAGTTCCAAATCACGAACTAAACGATCGTTCTTCGACGGAATTGAAACGCCATGCATTACCTGTTTGGAAACATGGACAGTAAGAATGAAGATGAGATATACAGCCGACTAAAGGAAGTCGAAACCAATGCACTAATGCGTGGGCTGAACTGGAAGAACAATGAATAAGCGTGGTGAAGACAGCATTGAGCAGATTCAGAAGTCTTTAGTAATGATCATGGACCGACAAAGGCAAATAGCTTACCAACTAAACGATTTGCGCCGAAATTTACAAATAGACTAGAATGGGTTTAAAGAACTAAATCATAAACCCAAATAGAGATTTTTGTGGAAAACACAGTGCTTGGAGCTTTTATATATTTAGAAAAAGAAATAAGTAAAAAAGCTAAAATTGGTCTTCGACCAATTCTTATGATGAATGCCCGTATGAAATTTCGTATGGTCACCCATTTGAGCAATTTTGATTTTTGCAGTTGTCTTTCGCAAATATTTCTAGAACGGTTTGTCGGACAGAAAAAATGATTATAACCAATTTTATACGACTTCAAATTCTGAAGAAGCTTTTAGTACAATAGAAATGTTTAGGACTGATCGTTTTCACAGTATCCGTAAAAAACCTAAATTTTTATATGGCAACACCAAAAATGGGTTGGCCGATTTATTTATTTTTTTAATTTTATTTACTATTACTATAAAACCACCATGTACCAAATTTCAGCTCTCTATGTAAACGCGCTCTCAGGCAGAGTCCAAATATATAGTGGAAAACGAAATTTTTGTATGGCAGCTCCACGAAGGAGTTCCCCGATTTGTCTCGTTTTCGAACTTAATTTTACTTTTTTTTTCTTTAAAGTCCGTGTACAAAATTTCAGCTCTCTAAGTACAACCGTTCTCGAGTTATCGTGCGCACGGACAGACAGACGGACATGCAAAAATCAAAATAACTTTTAATTTTATGCGTGGGTGTCCAATCCATTTTTGTCTACTAGCAATATTTCTGTGCGTTACAAACGGAATGACAAACTTAGTATTCCTTTAGATTTCATGTAGGGTGTAAAAAGGAAAAAAAAAATAGTGAATCAGGTCTACCGGGGAATTCGATTCGATCGATCCATGGTTTTTCACATAGCATTTTTTATTAGTAAAGTTAATCGCATCAAAATTTATCAGCGCAATCAAAAATAACCGGTAATTTCTTTTTAATGAATTTGGAAAATCTTCGATTCATTTGTATTAAATAGTAGAAAATGTTCCTTAAAAACATTCAATTCGATATAGATTTGATCGAATCGAATTTCCCGGTAGGCCTGAATGAATTGCTAATGGAAGTTATATGACTAGAGTTGCGTACATAGTCACTTGGGCTACTTGCTGAACATCTTCACTGTCATGATTGATTATTATGTATAAAACCATTTATAACGTAATGGAGCTATACTGTTTTGTTTGCATTCTCCTCTCACTCTCCGGAAGCCCTCTCCAACATGAAGGTTGGCTAGGCCCACTACTCTGCTTCTTTCAGGTCATCTTAGGGACATTGCAAAAGCTCGCCTGCGTTTTCATTGGGGGATGGGGCACCGCAACGAAGGCATGTCATCTACGTCTTCCAAGTGAGTCAAAGTAAGTGGTGTAAGGGTCCCTTCTGGACCGGATCCTGTGCTCTGCTTGGTGTAAGGCACGATTTTTTTTGTATATGGGCTGCGACAGCGGATTTGGGGAACCCACCCTATTAGCTCTTCCGCAATAGCCGAGGTGCTAGCGTGCCGCTCTGTGTCAACGCTGTTCATAGAGTGAGCTGTCAGCTCAGCCGACAGAATGGACTTCACGTTCAAAGTATACTCACTCGTATGCTACCATAACAAAATGGCGCCTAACGTGGCGACTTCGGTGGTTTAATTGTAGATTTTACTGGGGACTGGGACTTAAAGTGATACGATCATCTGGAAATTTGCTAGTTGATTGACCTCAAGTCTCATATCCAGTGTAAGTTACATCCAGACCTGGGTCTGACTGATTTGAGTTTCAAGTTTTTAAGTAAAATTAAAGTTTTGGCAAATAAAGTTTATGAGTTTTAGTTTCGATTTTCGTTATGTTTTTTCTTCAAACTTAACTTTAGTTAAGCTTAAAGTCTTCCGAATTTTTCGAGTTTTCGCATTTTGGAACTCTTTATCTTTCCCGCTGGCCTTCAACCATGGAAATGGCTGGTGGCCTCACGAATTATTTTCGTTTGAAGTTTTCACGGAGGCATGTTTCTTTAGCCATCTGGCTGGACAGAGTCATGAGTCTGCGAGATGACTTTTTGGCTTTTTGCTAACTAGTTGACCAGATTGATGGCTTCGCTTAACTGTAAGGTTAGTTAGATATCGCAATCGGCGGAAGAGGAAAGAAAGAGTTTTTAAAGGATGTAAATGATGCTGGAGACCTTCAGTAATGACGTGCTGGCATACTGCCTGGCGGAAGAATATCTAGCAACATTCTCAGTCTTTGACATCTCCAACCCGACTTTTCTGAGATTTCCTTCAGAAGCTCCAGTTTTTCATGCACACATTCGAAACACTGATGGCCTGATTGGAGAAAGTGGATTTTGAGAGACATTTTGTTTTGAGAGTTAGCTTTTGCAGAGGGGGGAGAAAATTCTTATCGACCTCTTGAATTGCTTGCGGAATTTTGTGTTTAGCTAATAAAGAATCCTATGATTCTTGGATTGCTTTTAGAAAATTTTTGAGTTTCGCTCTCAGTGAATCTTCACTGTAAAAGTTTTGATTTTTTCGGGTTACAATTTGTCTTGGTAATAATTATTTCTCTGGTGCTTATTCCTTTATCGATCTTGTGTGTAAGCATGCTTCATTGAAGTATATTGTACCCTCTGAATTTTATAGTAAAAAAAAAAATCCCATTTTGGGCGGTATCGAATTTGTGATTTTTTGACATTTTTCGATTAGAATACATGAATTAGAATTTGTACTTACCCTGGTGTAGTAAATTAGCGACGCTGAAGATGTCCTCCAGCCCTGAAATTGAATACAGGAATAGCAGCGTCAACTGAAAAGATTTTTGTTTTTCGTTTTGATTTGATAATTTTAAGCTCGGGTCTTTTCCTCGACAATACCTCCTCGTCTTTTTCCCGGATTACGTAAAGTTTCTGCCTAAACGGCCGAATTACTCAGACTTTGTCCATTCGTGTTACACAATCACACACTACTTGGTTCTGTTGAGACTATTAATTTTTACATATTAGCTAACATGCGAACGCCACCTCCTATCGATGTCCTTATCCAGATACCAGACCAGTGCTCAAGACGGAGACTGGTCTGCCAAGAGGAATCCAGTAACTACCATCTGTGGACATGTGTTCCATAAGACATGTCCACAAACCTGGATAGGTGAACAAGCAAACTGCCATAAGTGCAGAAGTACCGGACTTAATTGGATATAATGATGCGATTCCTGCAAGGCATGTTAAACAGAACACAATTCCACAGCCATCACTATTTAATCTTCCACCAGCTCCTGGTCTACGATCAGCAACTATGTCGCACTCGAAGTTGCAAATAAACATTCCGTCATCTGTTCCAACTGACCTAGTAGTCACAGATGCACTAATAGCTGGTCTTAGAGTACAGCTCCAAGACTTAGTGCGTGAAGAGATTGGATTACCCAAAGCATAGAATCGTTGTGAGCTGACATATTAGAAAGTATTCTACAACAAGTCTTTGCTATTGTGAGTCAAGTGGATGTTTCTCGTCCACACCAGCATGACATACCACCGAGGAAATTCGCAGAAGCCTCTAGGCCTCCGCCTCAGTGACTTTCGTCATCAGCTGGTCAGTAAAGATATTCTTTTCCATCTACATCGACATATGCCCCTCAGGCACAATTATATTCAAGAAACCGAGTTCAGATAAATTGATGGCATAGACGCTTAGGTGCTCCCATCAGACGATGGAACATTGCCTACACTAGGGACAACTCAAAGCTCTCAGTACATGAGTTTATTTTCCGAGTGGAATCACTCACTTATTCCACTCTAGAAGCAGATTTTGATCTTTTAGTCAGGAATATGTTCTTATTACTGTCAGGACCAGGTATGGACTGGTACTGGTCTTTATTAAGGCATAGTTCCATGCCTACGCGGGAGTATGCTAAGACTGGATTGTTGGTCGAATGGGGAGTCCCAAAGGATGACCTTAAAGCCAGAGTCCAGCTGATGCCACGAAAGCAAAAGCCTGATGAGCCATTTGCTACATATTACCAGACATTGGTACGTGACCAGTTACAAAACCCTATGCCACACCACGAATTTCTTGAACTTGTGAAATCTAACTTATTTCTGGAAATACAGAACAAAACCTGTTTGCACCCGTCTAACACCATAAATCAACTTCGAGCGTTGGTGACAGAGATACAAGTTGCTCAGCTGCGGATTGCAACTGCTAGTAGCCTGAACACATATCGGAGTCAGCGTGTACGCGAGATTGAGAAGTTGTCCACATCAGAATATGACGGAAATACAGCAGATGTCGAGTCTAGACTGCCTGTTGTTTGTTAGAATTGTGACCAACAAGGTCGCTTTTATGAAGACTCCCACTCCAGCTCGACCGCTAGACAGGGAAGATAGTCTGCCCAACCAGCAGACCTCATCGAACAATCTTTAAACGGTCCGTTGATATCATTCAGTGTGTTGTATACCTAAAAATGTTTAAAAATGATAATTATAATTGGAATCATATAAATATACATAGGAATACGCTAATAATGCTTAAAACATGGTTAGCTTATCTCCTTCCAAGGCGAAGAAATCGCCATCAGCAATTTCTTAGCAAAATATAAAACAAATATTTTCCCACAAAACGACTTGGGAAAAATAAAAGTTTTAAATTTCAACCCAAGTCGTTTCAATAGACAAACGCCCTGCGACAAATCTTACATTCAGTAAGATTTGTCAAAAACGCAATATATATATATACATATCTGGCATATAAATTTTACATCGGTGAAGACTGAAACGATCAAGTCTTCACCGAAAAAGCTTTTATCAGCAGATTATTGCGAACTGCATACATTATGGGTGCAACAATGTATGCAGCAAAGGCAAGACGATGACTTGATATTTAAGAAAATATAAAATTACACTTCAAGCCATCGGCGATAATTCTGGGCATGTTAAAACATGTTCAGCGAAAATAATTTGCTCAGGATACGAATGCCTGTTAAGCATTTTCCTACCCTGAACTAGAAAACTTGAGAATAACAAGTAAAAAAGCTAGAATTGGTCTAAGACCAATTCTTATGATACCCTAGATGAATGCCCGTATTAAATTTCGTATGGTCACCGATCTATTCTATTTTGAAGTTGTTTTTCGCATATATTTCTAGAACGGTTTGTCGCACAGAAAAAATGATTATAATCAATTTTATAGGATTTCGTATTCTGCAGAGGTTTTTAGTACAATAAAAATGTGTTGGACTTATCGTTTTCAAAGTATACGTAAAAAACCTAAATTTTTATATGGCAACACCAAGAAGGAGTTGCCCGATTTAGTTCATTTCAGACATTTTAATTGCTAATGTAGTAAAAACATCATGTACGAAATTTCAGCTCTCTACGTCGACGTGTTCTCAGGCAGTGTCCAAATATATAGCGGAAAACGAAATTTTTATATGGCAACCCTACGAAGGAGTTGCCCGATTTGTCTCATTTTCGAAGTTAATTTTACTTTTTTTTTTAAAGTCCATGTACAAAATTTCAGCTCTCTAAGTATACGCGTTCTCGAGTTATCGTGCGCACGGACGGACGGACGGACAGACGGACATGCAAAAATCAAAATAACTTTTAATATTATGAATAGGTGTCCAATCCATTTTGCTCTACCATCATTATTTCGAGGTGTTACAAACGGAATGACAAACTTAGTATACCCCTTAGATTTCATCTAGGGTATAAAAATGATCAAGTCCAAAAGAGTTGGTTTTGAAACTTTTAGGGCAAGAATACTTGCTTTAATTATCATACTTAAGGGGAGGTTACCGTGGAGAGGAATGCAAAATGCATTATATTTGGAAGTCTTTTTTTACAAACAAAACCGTGCACGGCGTGTTTTTGCCTGCGCGGGGCGCTTCAGAGCTCTGCCAGTTCATCCGAAACAAATAGGATTGTAAATGATTAAACTAGATTAAATTTGCGGGGCCTTACCGGTTTTCGTTTTCAAAAAAGTCTGAATAAGAAAATGCCAGCGGTTTGAAAAAGAAACGCATATTGTTGCCCTGTGTTTTTTTGCTTCAACGGACGAAAAAACTATTCCTAAATTAATTTTTGACAAAAATCGCTTCCTGATGATAATCAACACACCTCAGATAGCTCGAACTGTCTAGTGTAAAAAACCGCGTGGCTCTCAATGTATCATAAACGCTACAAAGCGGGCGCCGCAAAAAAAAAAAAAAACGCGCGGCGCTCATTGTATCTAGGGCTTTGTATTACGTCAAGTTCATTTTATAGGAAGTTGCTTATGTCGTTTTCGTTTGAACATCCAGGTTCGCTCTGAAGGCAACCTCGTTCAATCGAACTAACGTCAAAGTACGCCATGAATTTTGTGCGGAAAGTGCTTGGTAATTTCTTTGCGGAATAATTTTGAGGATAATATAATATAATAATAGTAGAATGGTGTTAATATTAATTGTTGCATTTAAAATAATGTCAAATGACATTAATATCAAATCACAACTAGACTTTGTTTGTGTGAGTGAAGTATAGCGTACCCGAGCAAATTTTCAGAGCGAACCTGATGCTTTTTGGGTTGCCACCAGAGACAACCCATGACGTCATTTTTGCTTCAAACGAACGCTTTGACAGCACTTAGGTTGCCTCTAGAGCGAAACTGATGTTCAAACGAAAACGACATTAGTTTGTAAATTTTGATTATTATAAAAACAGTACAAGTGTAAGAAAAATTACAGTCTTGATTAAAAAACTCAAGTAACAACATTAGTTATTGCTTTGCGCCCCCACCCGTGATAAGCACAATACCTCCTAATTTAACCGCAAGACCCTGCGCTACCAACAGAGTCGATCTATTTATAGATCACGTGACGTTAAAACAGCGCTTTAAGCAAGGCAAAACAAAAACGTAACGAAATGCAAACATGCTTGCATAGAAGTATGCGCAAAAGAAACGCTTTGCTGTTGTGAATGCGAAACAGAAACGAATCATCAGGCCAAAGAGAGAACAGTTTTCCATTTTAATTTATTCGATAGTAACACAAACCTTAATAACAATAGAACAAAAGAGCGTATTGTTGCGAGTGTGGCCTTTGGTTCGTTATTTAAAACACAATATTAAATAATTAATATATAAGTTCTTTATTACACTTAAATCATATAAAGTTCACAA
Source organism: Dioctria linearis (assembly GCA_963930735.1). Lineage (NCBI taxonomy): Eukaryota > Metazoa > Arthropoda > Insecta > Diptera > Asilidae > Dioctria > Dioctria linearis. Next base: position 175,731,801 of record OZ005741.1, on the reverse strand, counting down.
ACATTCATTTAATCAACTATGCTCTAATTATCGCTAACACTGTACTTTCAATAATCGCAATCTAATTACACACTATCGCTTCTTTATTACTTTCGCTTCTTATCACTGCAACGTCTAAAACAAGACTCTTTTTTCTGGCGATGACAACTGTTATATTTATACCCTATAAACACTCCGGATAAATCTGGAGTGTTCTATTCCAAAAGCTTCTAGACTATTCTATTTGTTCTATTCCTGAACTTTCATAATCGATTCTCCGAACCTGAAGTCATTTACTCTCCGAACCTGAGGTTGTTTATTGCCAGTAGATGTCACCAGTTGTCTCTTTCTATTGCACGTAACACTGCCCCTTTCTTAAACTTGTTCGTCCCGAACAACAGGTGGTCCACGGTCTTGATGCTCGTAGTATTGACACAAGCGGTCCAAATGTACAATTTTGTGCTTGCCTCTTGTGCCACGCTGAATCCTGTATACCACGTCATTAATTCTAGTTACTACTGAATATGGTCCTTCCCAGTGTTGTTGCAATTTTGGAGAACGTCCCTTACGTCGGTTCGGGTTGTATAGCCAAACAAGATCACCTTCATTGAATCCTGCTGAATTCGCACGTAAGTCATAGCGTGTCCTCATCCGATGGGTACTTACTGCTAATTTCGCCCCCGTGGCCCTTTGTACATCAGCTCTCAGTTTCAATGGGGCTCTGACATTACACTTGTACATTTCCTTTCTGCTGCTACGTGGCGGCCCTTTGTAAGAAGCACACACAGTGCATCTGCGACACCACTTCTCTACATCCTCCCGCATATGTAGCCAATAAAACTTTTCTCGTATTATAGAAATTGTTTTATTCACTCCCAAATGTTCTCCAGATGCTCCACGATGCACTTTACCTAGAACCTCGTTGACCTTTGATGCCGGCACAACTATTTGCATTCGGAACGATTTACCGTTAGGTGCTTCCCACTTGCGTTTTAATATGCCGCATTCAACATGAAGAGAATTCCATTGAGCCCAGTAGCTTTTCAGCTCTTCACTCATCCTCGAAATATCCTTCCATTCTGGTTTTTCTATGTCTACTTTCCAAGCAAGAATAGGTGAAATGTCCGGATCTTCTCGTTGTGCTGTTCGCAGGTCCTCGTTGTCCCAACCTGTAGATGGTTCCACGGATACCAACTGTATAGTAGCTGTTTTCTCATTTCCTTTCTCCCAGCCATAATGCTTACATTCAGGTTTCCATTGACGTTGTACCAAGGCTTCTGCATTTCCATAGATACGTCCTTCCCTGTGTTGGCTCTCAAAGCCATAAGGTTGGATTCTAGTCTCCCTAAGAATAGTTTGCTCTCTAGCTCGCCAATTTGGACATTCTTCTCTCCCTTTCTTTTCTGTTGATTCCTTTCGACGGCGTTTCCTGCAGTCGCTTTGAAGGTGTCCTAATTTATTACAATCCCAACATCGAAGAACACTACGTGAAGGGGTGCTCAGTGATAACTGCAATCTATTGCAAGTCTGCTGCTCAGCTCGATATCTTTGCAATTCCACTTTCCTCTCTTCATCTAGAGATTCCACTCGTCGGCGTTTTCTGCAGTCTCTTTGTAGGTGTCCTGTTCTATTACAATTCCAGCATCGAAGGATACCATGCAAAGGTGAGCTCTGGGATGACTGCATTCTATTACAAGTACATTCGTCTACCGAAATGTCTCTCATTCGTACTGCACCCCGTGAAGCTTGTCTGGCGGATTCATACACTAAGGCATAGGCTAGTGCTTCTGCTGTTGATTTATTTCCTGCTAGCCTCAATGATTGTTGTAAATTTTGATCTGTAATAGCGTTCACAAATGCCTCCGTCGCCACTTCATTGAGAAAATCCGCATTCACGCTGGAGTATGACAGATGCGCTAATCTTTCTACATCTGCCTGCAGTTGTTGTAGTGGTTCGCCATGTTTTTGAATCCTGTTGCGCAACTGTAGGCGATATACTTGCTGCATGTGCTCATCTCCGTAACGTAATTCTATCGCCTGTACTAATGAAGAGTAATTACGTTGATTTTCATTCGGTACAGTTTGTAAGAGTTCTGACGCAGGACCTCGAAGTGCTAACACCAGAGCTATAGCTTTGTCTTCATCATTCCATCCATTTACCTCTGAAGCTGCCTCGAATTGTCTCTTGAAGATATGCCACGAATTTTGTCCATCAAATATGGGAGGTTTCATTCTACCTGCACCGGATATTTCAGTTGCTCCGCTTAGAGGCTGACGATGCTTTATTCTTTCCAGATCTGCTTTAAAGTTATCAAGCTGTTCCGTGACATTTTGTTGTACTCCCGACACTTGTTGTCGAACTTCCAACACTTCCTGCTGTATTCCTTCAATTTTCATATTTTGTTCGTCTAATGAAACTTTCAGAAATTTCTTCTGTTCCTCCAAACAAGTTTCTAGACAATTCTGCAAAGAATTCTTTTGTTCCTCAAAAGCATTCTTTTGCTCGTCCAGACGGGTTTCCATAGATTTCTTTTGTTCCTCGAGAGAATTCTTTTGTTCGTCGAGAGAATTCTTTTGTTCGTCCATAGATTTCTTCTGTTCATCTAAACGTGATTCTAGAGAATTCTTTTGTTCCTCGAGAGAATTCTTTTGCTCATCAAAACGGGCTTCCATTTTACTCATTAAAGTACTCAAAAGCTGTTCCATTTTCATCGCAGGCGCTTCTTCAACTTCGATTTCTTGCAAGTTCTCTTCGAAAACAAATGTTTCAGGATTCTTTCCTTCCTCTATCAAAGATTGTCTAAGTCGCTCGACTAGAACTTTCTTTATGCCTGTCGTTTGTAATGACCGGTTCCCTAACTCCACTTTCAAATCCTGCGTTCGAAGCTCGTCCACTTTGCGCCCCATTATTTTAGTAATTCACTCACAGTTGAATATAAATTATTTTCCAGAATTTTTAAAATTTAACACAATTCCACAAAATTAATCACACTTTTAATTTTTAGTCAATTGCCACCACTTTATTTCGCGAATTTATTTCACTTCTGACACCAGTTGTTGCGAGTGTGGCCTTTGGTTCGTTATTTAAAACACAATATTAAATAATTAATATATAAGTTCTTTATTACACTTAAATCATATAAAGTTCACAAACATTCATTTAATCAACTATGCTCTAATTATCGCTAACACTGTACTTTCAATAATCGCAATCTAATTACACACTATCGCTTCTTTATTACTTTCGCTTCTTATCACTGCAACGTCTAAAACAAGACTCTTTTTCTGGCGATGACAACTGTTATATTTATACCCTATAAACACTCCGGATAAATCTGGAGTGTTCTATTCCAAAAGCTTCTAGACTATTCTATTTGTTCTATTCCTGAACTTTCATAATCGATTCTCCGAACCTGAAGTCATTTACTCTCCGAACCTGAGGTTGTTTATTGCCAGTAGATGTCACCAGTTGTCTCTTTCTATTGCACGTAACAGTATATTGAGGAACCTCAGGTTACACTACGTTACAACATTATTAGGTACATTGAGTCGGACATAAATAATTAACAACATCAAAAGTGCAATAATAATAATATAAGTTTACCTAATCAAATTTTTTTTACACTGCAATATTTTAATAAATAAATATTAACGCGGCGTTTTGTTATCAGAGTTACAAACAAATTAACATGCACAAAACAGCTGTTCGCTGTCAGGCTCTATGGCACACAGGTCTATAAATCCAGAAGTACGTTTTGAATACGTTCTCGTTTTACTTTAGGTGTATACTCTCGAATGCTTAGAGGGAGGTACGTTTTCAATACTTTGTGGTATAGTGTTCAAGTTGGTACTATAAGGACTTGGGTGTAAAGCAATTCGTAAAGTTTACGTTTTCGTTTTACTTTAGGTGTTACTCTCAAATGCTTAGAGGGAAGTAATAACACTTCGCACGCAGCTCTTCCCCGCTTCTTCGCTCGTGCTGGCTATATCTACGACCTTCGTACGTTATTCGTACTGGGCTTAGTAATAGCGTTCGCACCCACTTGTACTCTCATCTTTCGTGTGGGCTATACCCGCGGCATCCGTACGTTCTTCGTACTGACTCGGGCTAGAAGCATTTCGCACGATGCCTCCCTCAGGAGTTAATACACTAGTGTAATATTATTATCGGTGACAAATCAAGTACAATTAATGGATTTCCGTAGTCAAATATACTAAGTGAAATAGTGTTAGTAATATCAGTGACAAATTAAGTACAAGTAGTGATACAATAAACTACCAGTAAGGTGTTTCAAGCATTGAACTAGTAGAGCGGAACACTCGGAATTATTGTACCATGGATATAAGTAATGAATAAAATTATTATTAACGTGAAAATATCAAGTGCTCTAAATATTTTCCCCCAAAGTCGTGGAATTTTACCCTGGACTTTTCTTGAATAGCCGTTGCATTCTCTCTCCCGACGTTACAAAGTTCGGCTTTGTTCTGACGCCAGGAAAGTAAACTCAGTTACTAAGAAGGACGCCGCTGCCGCAGATAGACGTACTTCTGAGTCGACTTCCTCCGGCAAATTACATAACAAGCCTGAACTTGAAAGATGCTTTCTGGCAGATCCCACTAGACACTGATTCCAGAGAGAAGACCACTTTTACAGTACCTGGTCATCCTCTCTATCAGTACACAGTGATGCCATTCGGAGCATGCAACGGTCCACAAACTATGTGCCGCCTTGTGGACAAAGTCGATCTTCGTGAGAACGTTCTTGTCTATTTGAAAGATTTGCTAATTTTGTCACAAGATTTTGACTCTCATCTTACTTTACTAGCACGTGTAGTGGATTGTTTGAGGAAAGCTGGCCTCACTATCAATGTATGGAGTAGTTAGTGAGTTTAGTTTGAGTTCTAAGTAAGTTATATACAAAAAGTATAAATAAATAATGTTAAATAGTAGACATAAATAATATACATGTCTGCATATAACAAATCATTTTATATGAACAAAGGTTAACAATAAATGAACAAAGTGTTTGTGCGAAATTTCTGACTGTTTTATTGTAATTGATGGTGCTTTACACATTGGTAAAAAGGTTACAGTGCGACCAATCGTGAGAGCTTAACATTTTGGCGCAGCCGGCAGGATTGGGGAAGCCAGTTTTGTCTATATATATATATAACATAACAGCCTGAAAACCCTCGATTCTCCACGAATAAAAAAAAGAGATAGGGAAGGTACGACCAGTTCGTTTAAGATAACATCAACGCTCGAGGTCGGTCATCTGTAACCGCCTCTCCTGATAAAACCAAGCCACCACCTCCTCACCAACGTGAAAAGCACAAACGCGGGATTCTAGACGGCCTCATCCCTGCCCAAATTGAAGAAGGAAGCAGAAAAAAACAATAATCAACACTTCAATAATCCTCCTTCCCAGACGACACTAGGGATACCTGGTTTTGGCAGCTGGAAACATCCCAGGAGAATTAAGAACAAAAAAGAAACTAAATCTAAGTCGTTGAAAATTACATACAATTATATATACTTATATTATTAGAACAAAGAAAACAAGAGCCATAAGTGTTCAAGGCAATAATTAATTTATTTATACCTATATAATTCAATGATATTTAAAAGTGCAGTGTACTCCGTTAAATAAGACACTCTACTTGAGCTCTCAGGCCTTAATGAGCAATTCACTTCAGTCCAATTCATTACTAGATTGAAATCAAATACATTTAATGTAAGTGTAATTCAATTCAACAATATATATATATATATGTAACTCTAACAATGCTGTCTTTGCAATACTATTACATAACATTTCCCCCTTTCTTTAAGATTTGAATCTCCCTGGAGCTTTCAGAATTCTCGAAGAACGTCTTAAAGGCTCGGGTGGTAACCTGTCTTGCGGTGATTTCTTTGATGATTGATTTACTAGCTCCTTAGCAAAGTTTGGTAACTGCGGAGAGCTCGACGACTGCTCGTTAAGAGAGTTATAGGCTAATGCTTCCGCTTCAGCAACAATAGAATTATAAGATTTTACAGGGCGCAGCAGATGTTGACGTACATGCCGGACCTTGTTTTCATGTTGAATGAGAATCCGAGCTCCGCTTAACAGTTCCACTATTTTAGCCTTTTCCCATTGGCTGTTGTAATAATACCAAACTGAATCACTGTATATAATTTGGGAGGCCGATATGACTCGATTTTAAGTTTTGTGGGATATACTGTGTACCCAGTGGTGGCTTAATTGATGTAGTACTGCCCGTGGTTGGCCTTTTAGTACCAGTTCTGCTGGACATTTCCCAGTTGAAAGGCAAGGAAAAATTTATATACTATAATTTTCTTTTGCCGAAAAGGTTTTTTTGAAGTTTTGCTTCACAGTTTGTACTGTACTCTCAGCGCAACAAATGGCCTGAGGAAAATACGGTAAGCTTTTGAACCATTACTCCATTTGATTTTAGAAAATTTATGAACTTGGAAGATTTGAACGGTGGTCTATTATTAGAGACCAGTTGTTCTGGGAGCCCAAACGACGCGAAAATTCGTTCCAATACTTCAATTACAGACTCTGCACTTATATTATTCATTAGAGCTATGTCTATCCATTTCGAAGTAGAATCAACAACTAGAAGGGAATGATGACCTAGGAAGTAGAAGAAGTCGAGATGGATACGTTTCCATGGGTTTTCGCACTTAGGCCATCCGCTGAATGGTGGTATCTCGTTGATTTTTCTATGACGTTGACCAAATGACACTCCTCACTGCGGCCTGTATATCGTCGTCAATCCTTGGCCACCAGCAAATTGATCGCGCTAGTAACTTCATATTTACTCTCCCTGGGTGCTCTTCATGAAGTAGTTGTAGTATTTTTCGTCTGAAGGCTGTGGGGTCACGACTCTTACACCCCATAAAATACAATCTTGTTCTAACGATAATCAATTCCTGAGATGAAAATATGGTTTAATATTCGGATCGTCGACATGATCACTCCATCCATGTTTAATTAAATCCAGCACCTTACATAGAAAAGGGTCCACTTTATGTGAAGCGTGCAACGTCCATAAAGTAAAGAGGTAATTCATCAGCATATGAAAAAGAATTTATCAATGAATCTCGCATCTCTCGTGTTGTAACCTGCTTCTGCGGCAGGCGCGACCTGACGTCAGGCGCATACATAGCTGTACCTTTTCTATATTTTATTATATAATCAGATAAGACTACACTCCATCTTTGCAAGCACTAGCTGTTGTAGTAGTGACAGACTTTACTGGATAAAAAATTGTTTTTAATGGCTGGTGGTCGGTATGCAAGGTGTTTCCAGGAGGTCAATAGAGCGGGAGGTGATAGTACTCACCAAGAAGAACCAAAAATTGTATCGCAGGAGGGGCGTGCATATCAATCGTTTAGGAGTTACAGGGTGATTAAGCAAAAAAGCTAGTTTTTCACAAAAGACCCTGTATCTTAAAAACTACAGGCCGTACGGTCACAGTTAAGAGCTCGTTGTATGCAGAACTTCATGGCCTTTCCAACGACTGCTCAATCAGCCCCATAACCCTATCTGCTATCTGAAGCCTTTTAAGAGTTATTAGCTCTAAAGTTATTCTCAAACCTATTTTCAAACCTATTCTCAACGATAATTTGTTCCCTTAGCACGTCATTTAACAAAATATCGTATATTTTCGGTGTGAGTTTATGAGTTAATAACTGTTTAACGGCTACAGTAAACACATAGGGTGTAACAGGTCACATTAAAGAGGAGAGTCTACAGTTTACGGTTTTTATAAAAAAAAAATATGTTAACGACCTTTTTGTAAAAATAATAGACGTTAAGTTTAAAAAAAAGGTAAGAAAATCCGAAAGTTTTAGTTTAGATAACCATAATTCTTAACTGTATTCTCCATACGCTACCCCTTTTTTCTTCCCTTCTTCGTTCTTTTTTTACTTCCTTTCGGCTTCTCTACCTTCTGTAGAGAAACCCCCACAACTTTCCCAGGGTACCTGAAAAGGAGTGGAAAAGTGTACATACTTCCGAGAAGTAGAACTATGCTACCTCTCCATACAACTAAAAACTCTGAAAATAAAAGTTATATATTTCCGAGAAGTAGTCCTATGCTACTTCTCCATATAAATAAAAACCCTGAAAATTAAAAGTTATCCATTTTTGAGAAGTAGCCCTATGCTACTTCTCCATATTTTATGCATCCTGCAAAACAAAAATGAAAAAATGAGGTAAAACCCTAAAAAAAAAGCAGAAGAAACAACAACAGTAAAATATTTTCGTTCGAGAAATTCTAAAATGTGCAAAACATGCACAACGTTACAATCTTTCCAATAACACTCACCGTTAGGCAATGCATCTTCCAGTGGTTCAACTGTAATGCGACCAGCAGTAAAATATATCACGGATATCATCACGCCACTTAGCACGCATTCAGCACGACGCGACGGTTGATTGCCACGAAGCTCTACACACAAAAAATCTCCTGCCTGACGGCTACAACACCATGGAGGCTTGAATGTGGGTAAGCAAGCGGGATCTTTCCAGTGGCAAGCAAGATGAGTTGAGTAGGAAGTGAAGATTTTGTGGCGAAGTTGTTTTTTGGCTTTGAACGAGAACGGTCGCAGAAAAATTGAGTCGTGATTCCTCTTTATTTAAAATCAGTCTTTAGATTTGTTTATTGTTTTTGCTTTCCCTACTTGGGGATTTTCTCCTTTCGCGGTTTTTTTCAGATTTTCTTTGAAAGAAAATTTTGTGAATTGAAAGAAAATTTTGTGAACTGAAAGAAAAATTTTAGTTTATTAATTCTGGTGGAAATTTTATTAATTGGATTACTAACCTGTGCGACAGTGATTTTCCTAAAGATCTTTCCAATAGTGAACTGAAAAACAAATTTTAGTATTAATGCTGCGCATTCATAAGTTTTAGTATTGGAAATATTCACCTGTGCGCCAGTAATTTTTCATATAGCTATTTCTAATAATGAACTGAAAGAAAATTTTGGCATTAATACTGGCAATTCATAAATTGTATTAATTAGAATATTTACCTGTGCGACAGTGATTTTCCTAAAGATCTTTCTATTAGTGAACCGAAAGAAAAATTTTAGTATTAATGTTGCACATTCATAAATGGTATTTATTAGAATATTTACCTGTGCTACAGTGATTTTTCCTAAAGATCTTTCCAATAGTGAACTGAAAGAAAATTTTAGTATTAATGTTGCGCATTCATGAAATTTTATTAATTGGATTACTTACCTGTGCGACAGTGATTTTTGTGATTCATGAATGTTATTGATTGGATTACCTACCTGTGCGACAGTGATTTTCTACATAGGTCTTTCTAATAGTGAACTGCAAGAAAATTTTAGTATTAATGCTGCACATTCATAAGTTTTAGTATTTGAAATACTTACCTGTGCGACAGTGATTTTCCAAATAGATCTTCCTAATAGTGAACTGAAAGAAAATGTCGGCATTAATGTTGCGCATTCATAAATTTTATTAATTACCTGTGTGACAGCGATTTTTATGTAGATCTTCCTAGTGGTGAACTGAAAGGAAAATTTTGGTTTATTCATGCTGTGCACTCATAATTTGTATTAACTGGAATATTTATCTGTGCGACAGTGATTTTTATGTAGATCTTCCTATTAGTGAATTGAAACGAAACTTTTGGTTGATTCATTCTGTGCAGTCGTAATTTGTATTAATTGGAATATTTACCTGCGCAACAGTGATTTTCATATATCATTATATTGGTAAACTGTAGAGCAAATTTAGGTTTAACCATTCTGTGCACACATAATTTGCATTATTTGAAATATTTACCTATGCGACGGTGAGTCTTATATACCACAGTAGTGGCGAACCTGAGAGAAAATTTGGGGAAAGGTTTCCTTGCACGTAACAAAGATCATTTGGAAAATTTTTCCTGCGTGACGGCAAGTTGGATTTATACCAGCGAGGAAGTATCCCCCTGGCAGAACTTACGGCAAAACATTTCGCTCTTACATATCCGAAGGAGCAGGGAAGCGAGGAGGTGAACTCAGACTTCAACGTAGTCCTGAAGCAGCTAGCAGATAGTTGGAAAACCATGTCCAACCCTTTTGGTAAAGGAGGAAACCCCGAATATGATTAAATCAGATGTTATGTAAGTCCATAGCGGACCACAAGGTTAGTTCCAATTTAATATATATTATTATTTGCTCTGTGTTATTTTGTTTCTAATTTTACAGTGTTAAAACCATTTAGTGTACATCTAAGGTTAGGCGTCGATCACAGGGTTCGATAAGTCACATAATAGGAAAGCGCTTATTAGGGCTAGTTGTAAGGTTTTGATCCAGATTGATATTAACTGGAGACTTTGTTTCCTTTAGTTTTTATATAATTATACCATGTTAATCTTCGTGTGATCGGGTTTCCTCCCTTGTAAGCGATACATATGTATGCCTAGACAACCGTAATAAATAAATTATTTTGATTTGGACTTGATAAAATTGTGAGTTCCTTGTTACACCTTCCTTCTTCTTTTGGGTGATTTGGTTTGGTCACCTTTGGCCGCCCTTCTCCAAGTTGCTTTCTTCTTTTGTTTACAGGTTGGTAACGGATCCAGCGCGATGGAGTGAGTAGTTCCATAAAGGGGATGGTAGCGGACAGGAGGGAGGTCGTTTCCACACACACACGGCAATAGATGTAAACCATGCTCTAATGGGGCTGAGCATTTTGATACGGCTTTGGAGGTTTAGCCAGGGTGGATGGGGGCGATCGGGCCCATTATTACCCAAAGCCGGGGTCTCAACAACATCGGAGACCCCTCTCAGTTCTCTCACTCTCTCTTAATCGTTCATCTGTCAGCGTTGAAAACTCTCCGGGTGAATGAGTACTTGTTCGGCGATGCTGAGGTCTTCTGTTCCTTTTTTTTTGTCTTTCAGCTTAATTAAATAAATTTTCTTACTTCCAGGCTTTAGGTTCCACCAGGAGGAGGAAGTCTTCGTAGATCGTGTTTTTTTTGTCTGTCCGTCCGTCTGCAGTCACACATACCAGCTCTTTTCTTTCCCGTCCGTCCGTCTGTCTGGTCAATGTTCGTATTTGTGCACAGCTTAACAAACATCAAGGGATGTGGGTGGCAAGAACCACCCCAAGCCGGCTGATCGCTACCGGCATATTTGCTGTGCAGCCACCCACGCTAATCCCGCGATGATTTTGTAGCAAAGAGGTGTCGGATGCGGTATGTATCTACATCCAGATACAAGTGGATGTAGGTAGATTTGTCGGCTGACAAGCTCTTCGTTGCAAATGGCGCCCAAATTGGTTTTTTTTTTGCTTTAATATTAAGTTTTATTTTGTTGTATTTCTGGTCGCCCATTGTCGCTACAAATGGCGCCCAAACCGGTTTTCTTCCCGCCTTTAGTCAAGCTTCTCTTGACTAAAACGGCAATCACTATTGCTGGAAATCATTTCTGGCCAAACTTTGGCTTTAGTTTGTTTTGCTTTAAAATCTTATTTTTGCTATATTTCTGGTCGCCCATTTGTCGTTACAAATGGCGCCCAAACATTGGTTTCTTTTCCGGCCTTTAGTTAAGCCTATCTTGACTAAAGTGTAAGTATAAGTTCAGTTTTAATTTTAAATTATTTCTGCTCGCCCATTTGTTTTACAAATGGCACCCAAGTATTGGTTTCTTTTTTTTTGGGTCCTTAGTCAAGCCTCTCTTGAGTAAAGGGCAAGTACAACTTCAAGAATCATTTCTTAATTTTTGTTACCATTATTAGATCTTTTTTTTCTGTAATGGAAGGCCTCAGTGTTTTAAACTGACTCAAGCGATTTCGGTTTACTTCAAACTGATTTGTCGATGAAACTTATGCTATCTTTTGTTTGCAACAGTGCGTGACCTGTCGTCGGTTGCCTGGCGGGATGCAAGGTGCTGCGTCTATGCAGAGCTCGTCTTGCTTCTGTAAAGTGCGTTACTTTCATGATAGCTCCTTCTTGGCTCTCGTTAGGCTCGACCTTTGTATCATGGCTGGGTCACTCGACCATGGTCCTGGCTGTATGTGCGATGGTAAATTGCCTTAATTGCCTTCGGTCAAGTCAAAATTGTTTCCGAGCTCAAGTCTCTTTTCCAGGTTGAAGTGCTTGTCTCTTCGGTGGCCGACGAACTTTTTGCGCGACGCGTACCATCTTTGAAGCCAAGCTTCGGTTCGCGGCCACTGAAGAGCTGACCACTCGGTGCAAGACTGCCTGAAGAACCGCACGTCTGTCTCAACTCAACAAGTTGATGAACGACGTTCATCTATTGTGACCATGTCCTTGTTGGGTTGATGCAGCCTGGCGGTTCGAATGATCCTTTTTCTAACTCTTCGCGCTTGCGTGGCGCTCCACTCCCATGGCCCCGTTTAGGGCTGCTTCGATCACTCTGACGGAAGGATGGCTGTTGAGCATCCTCTAGATTAGTATCCGACTTGGAGTGATCGATGCAATGCCGGGACGGTGATCTTGGAGCGGAGGTGAAGGTGATTCCTTTTTTTCTTGTGTCACTCCTCATGAACCTTCCCTAATTCTAGTGATGGGAGGCTAAGTGTATTAGTGGTCGATGAACGTTGTATGCGATGCATACTGTTGGAATACGATTTCCGTTCACCTCTGCTGGTTCCAGGAAGAAGACCGTACTATTGGTTATTATGCCTTTATCTTGTTGCTGGAATACCTTGCGTTTCTCTCTAGTTGTGTTATCTTTTGTCGTATCGCATTATAGCATTATTTTGGATTTTCTTATCGTAGGTCAGTTATATTTTTGCGCATCATATTTTAGGATTCGGCATAGTTAGTTACCTTAACTATAGCTCAGGTATATTTGTAGCACATATCTTAATTATCGTTAGCATAGTTATCGGTAGATTGTGCTAGTTATCTTCATAGTTACTTTTAGATTATATTAATTATCGTATCTCATAGTAGTTACCTTAAATTTTCGTAATAGCGTGCGAGTTTTTTTTATTGTAGTTAGCATAGCTTAGTTGCTTTCGTCCAGCATATTAAGATTCGTGCAATTTCGGTTGTCCTCAGACTTGTGTACTTACCTGTGTGGTAGAACAGGTCTTGGCTTTCTACGGTTAACCTTATCTCGTTTTAATCACCTTTAGTTATCGCATCTGATTTAGGTTAGTATTCTGCTTAGCTTTAGCCTATCATAGCCATCTGCATTTTATCTAAATTACCGGCTTAGTGATCTCGATATTAAGTCAGACACAGTATTGTATTCTAGCTGTTATTTAGATAACCGTTAGCTTATACTGGTTATTTCTTGCGTAGTTTAGTTATCGTTTTATTTGGTTTTGGGTAGTTAGATAAGATTATCGTATCGTATACATTAGTTAGCTTTATCGTTCCATAATTACCTTCATTGTGCTTAGCTACCGATTTTGAAAATAAGTTATATAGGTATTACCGCGGATTGTCGTAATCGTATATTAGAAATTATATACTTGCCATGGGTAGTATATATCGCATAGCTCTCTCGGTACTAGCCCAGGTATACTTATAGCATCTTCGCTATTGTCGTCGGCTGCTTATTATTATAGTCTTTTAGTTACCATATATCTTGATTATAGTTAGTTTATCTCAGGTTTTTTTTTCTCCTCGGTATATCATAGTTGGCGTTATCGCACTATGATTATCCTTAGGTAGTTACTGATTTCCTTTGATTTGGTCATATCGAGCGTTAGTTTTGATTACTATTACATAATTTAGTTGGGTTATCCCATTCGGTTTTATATCATTATATATAGCACCGCTACGACTTCTATCCTGAGTACCAGCAGCCACTTAATCGCCGACCTCCCACCTTTCCTTGATCTGCTGACCTCAGTCCCTTGTCTAGTTGATGAACGATGTTCATCTCTCTTGATTTTTGTCCTTTACTAAGGGAGTGCTTGTCACGATCATGCATTGTGCGACGGCAACTTTAAGTTCCGATCTCTGACATTGCACCAACCTTCCCCTCCCCCACGTACACGTTTCCTGTTAGAGCTCATCGTAGCATGGAGTGACCGAAGGCTTAGCGACTAGCCGGATTCTGAGCGAGCGCCTTGGAGAGTGTTCGAGAGGAGAGAGAGATAGAGAGAGATAGAAGGAAAAACATTTGTTTTTTTGTTTTTTTTTTTATTTTTCAGCAGGGGCTGAAGCTTATTGATTTTTTTATATTTTCTTGGGTGTGTTGGAACGAGTGTGTCTCACCTCTCGTCGTGCCGTCATGCCGACGCCCTTCATGAAGGGAAAATATCGACGCTTCATTTCATTCTTGACGCTATATATATTTGTTTCGTAAGTTTTATTCATTGACTCAATCTTAACCATTAGTAGAGTAATACACTGTAGTGTTATTGTTATTGATTGTTATTGTTATTGATTATTCTAACGTACACGTATTTTGTTACCAATATCACCGTCATTTTTTTTGCGTTTATTTTCAAAATTTATTTATATTGTTATCGTGTTAATTGTCCAGTTCCAGGTGAGCCACTTCGATGCAACCCAAGTAGTGCGTGTAGTGAGCGAGATCTTATTTTTTTTTGTCTAGGCATTATACATATAAAACAAAAAATTTCTTTTTTTCCGTCTTCGACACTGCTAGTAATCCAATGATCAAGAGAAGTAAAACCAACCTTGTTTTCTTTACGAGCTATGGAATCACTGTCGCGTTTGTTAGGTTTGAATGTTATCGGTACTACCATAGAAGCCATTTTCCTAGTCGGATTGTCAGTCGGACTAGATCGGCTTTATCTTGTGAATGGCTATTATAGGCTAAGATCTATTTTCTTTATCAGCACGCAGTAATTCTATTCCTTTTTGCATTCTTTCAAGGTGCCTTTAGTAAATTCTCCTCTTTGGATTCTTTTTCCCTCTTCTCAGGGTATAAAGCCTTGACCAAAGTTGAGTAGATCTCGGTAGCCCTAAGAAGGCATCCGGCAAGCTTCACTTGTGAACTACAGGTTATCGCAAGCCCTCCTACTACTTCTTCAGTGGTGGGTGATAACCTTCTTAGCTTTTGTTACTAACCCCTTCTGGGTTAGCCTTCATCTGAAGAATTTTACTTTTCTGTCTCTTCTTCAATTTTCTTTCAATTAGTCTGGCGTGTCAAGTAGTGTCATGTGAGCGGAGTCAGCGGAATTTTGTTTCTAGTGCAATACCTCTAAATGAACGAGTTTAGAGCGTCACCTCTCCTTGCTACTAACCCCTTCTGGGTTAGCCTTCATCTGAAGGATTCTACTTTCCTGTACCTTCTTCAATTTTCCTCGTGGTAGAACGGTGTTCGAGCGTCAGTGCGTGTGGATGAGGTCTCAGTAAAACCTTTTTATGTAGTACAGTACCCCTACACCATCAAGTTTAGATAGTCTGAAATTTTGTCACTAATCCCTTTTGGGTTACCCTTCATCTGAAGGGTTTTACTTTCCTGTCATTTCTTCAATTTTTTTTGCAGCGTCAGCGAGTGCGGCTGGAGTCTCAGCGAATTTTTTTTATATTGTGTATTATCTCTAAATGGTCTCAGCCTTTGTTACTAACCCCTCCTGGGTTAGCCTTCATCTGCAGGAATTTACTTTCCTGTCTTTTCTTCAATTTTCTTAGAGCTTGAACCCGCTTGCTGCATCCCGCGGGACTTCTGTCGTCCTGAGTGAGTTGATAGATGAATTCTATCTGTTACGAAGCGATTTCCTCTCTTAGGATTGGGGGATTTCCGGGGCGTTGCGACCGGATTCAACAGAACACAGAACGATTAGTAGCAGCGGTTCACCGACGAAGTCGTAGTCTCGGGCCGAACATTCCTATACGTATCGCTGCACCTCCTCCTGGTCAGCTCATTGGGCGAGGCGAGTTGATAGACGAAGTCTATCTGTTGATAGGTCCTCCCTCGTCCAGGGCGAACTAGGATCATGACCGCAGATGAGATTTTGTTTCTCAACACCAAGGGTTTAGCGAATGCCCGCCTTGAGACTCTTGTGGGTCGTCCCAACGTTGGGCGCGTTGTGTGTGAACCTATTTTCCTTTAGTGCTTATACTGACTTATTCCTCGTGTCAAAGCCCGGCTTGAGACTCTTATCTACGTGGGTCGTCCCCACGCTGTAGCGTATTCCCCATACGCTACCCCTTTTTCTTCCCTTCTTCGTTCTTTTTTTACTTCCTTTCGGCTTCTCTACCTTCTGTAGAGAAACCCCCATAACTTTCCCAGGGTACCTGAAAAGGAGTGGAAAAGTGTACATACTTCCGAGAAGTAGAACTATGCTATTTCTCCATATAACTAAAAACCCTGAAAATAAAAGTTATATATTTCCGAGAAGTAGCCCTATGTTACTTCTCCATATATATAAAAACCCTGAAAATTAAAAGTTATCCATTTTTGAGAAGTAGCCCTATGCTACTTCTCCATATTTTATCCATCCTGCAAAACAAAAATGAAGAAATGAGGTAAAACCCTAAAAAAAAAGCAGAAGAAACAACAACAGAAAAATATTTTCGTTCGAGAAATTCTAAAATGTGCAAAACATGCACAAAGTTACAATCTTTCCAATAACAATCAACGTTAGTCAATGGATCTTCCAGTAGTTCAACTGTAATGCGCCCAGCAGTAAATATATCATGTGATATCATCACGCCACTTAGCACACATTCAGCATGATGGTTGATTGCCACGAAGCTCTACACACAAAAAATCTCCTGCCTGACGGCTACAATACCATGGAGGCTTGAATGTGGGTAAGCAAGCGGGACCTTTCCAGTGGCAAGCAAGATGAGTTGAGTAGGCAGTGAAGATCTTGTGGGGAAGTTGTTTTTTGGCTTTGAACGAGAACGGTCGCAGAAAAATTGAGTCGTGATTCCTCTTTATTTAAAATCAGTCTTTAGATTTGTTTTTTGTTTTTGCTTTCGCTACTTGGGGATTTTCTCCTTTCGCGGTTTTTTTTTTATTTTTTCCGCGGGAACTTCTGGCGTCCGCACATTGTCCATCGGCTCGCGACTAATCCGCAATGGAAAATTTCAGATTTTCTTTGAAAGAAAATTTTGTGAATTGAAAGAAAATTTTGTGAACTGAAAGAAAATTTTTAGTTTATTAATTCTGGTCGAAATTTTATTAATTGGATTACTTACCTGTGCGACAGTGATTTTCCTAAAGATCTTTCCAATAGTGAACTGAAAGAAAATTTTAGTATTAATGTTGCGCATGCATGAAATTTTATTAATTGGATTACTTACCTGTGCGACAGTGATTTTCCTAAAGATCTTTCCAATAGTGAACTGAAAGAAAATTTTAGTATTAATATTGCGCATTCATGAATTTTATTAATTGGATTACTTACCTGTGCGACAGTGATTTTCCTAAAGATCTTTCTACTATTGAACTGAAAAAAAAAATTTAGTATTAATGCTGCGCATTCATAAGTTTTAGTATTGGAAATATTTACCTGTGCGCCAGTGATTTTTCATATAGATCTTTCTAATAATGAACTGAAAGAAAATTTTGGCATTAATGCTGGCAATTCATAAATTGTATTAATTAGAATATTTACCTGTGCGACAGTGATTTTTCCTAAAGATCTTTCCAATAGTGAACTGAAAGAAAATTTTAGTATTAATGTTGCGCATTCATGAAATTTTATTAATTGGAATACTTACCTGTGCGTAAGCGATTTTTATGTAGATTTTCCTAGTGGTGAACTGAAAGGAAAATGTTGGTTTATTCATGCTGTGCACTCATAATTTGTATTAACTGGAATATTTACCTGTGCGACAGTGATTTTTATGTAGATCTTCCTATTAATGAACTGAAACTAAACTTTTGGTTGATTCATTCTGTGCAGTCGTAATTTGTATTAATTGGAATATTTACCTGCGCAACAGTGATTTTCATATATCATCATATTGGTAAACTGTAGAGCAAATTTAGGTTTAACCATTCTGTGCACACATAATTTGCATTATTTGAAATATTTACCTGTGCGACGGTGAGTCTTATATACCATAGTAGTGGCGAACCTGAGAGAAAATTTGGGGAAAGGTTTCCTTGCACGTAACAAAGATCATTTTGAAATTTTTTCCTGCATGACGGCAAGTTGGATTTATACCGGCGAGGAAGTATCCCCCTGGCAGAAGTTACGGCAAAACATTTCGCTCTTACATATCCGAAGGAGCAGGGAAGCGAGGAGGTGAACTCAGACTTCAACGTAGTCCTGAAGCGCTAGCAGATAGTTGGAAAACCAGTGTCCAACCCTTTTGGTAAAGGAGGAAACCCCGAATATGATTAAATCAGGTGTTATGTAAGTCCATAGCGGACGACAAGGTTAGTTCAAATTTCCTCTAAGTATTATTATTTGCTTTGTGTTCTTTTGTTTCTAATTTTACACTGTTAAAACCATTTAGTGTATATCTAAGGTTAGGCGTCGATCACAGGGTTCGATAAGTCACATAATAGGAAAGTGCTTATTAGGGCTAGTTGTAAGGTTTTGATCCAGATTGATATTAACCGGAGACTTTGTTTCCTTTAGTTTTTATATATATATACCATGTTAATCTTTGTGTGATCGGGTTTCCTCCCTCGTAAGCGATACATATGCCTAGACAACCGCAATAAATAAATTATTTTGATTTGGACTTGATGAAATTGTGAGTTCCTTGTTACGCCTTCCTTCTTCTTTTGGATGATTTGGCCGCCCTTCTCCAAGTTGCTTTCTTCTTTTGTTTACAGATTGGTAACGGATCCAGCGCGATGGAGTGAGTAGCTCCATAAAGGGGATGGTCGCGGATAGGAGGGAGGTCGTTTCCACACACACACGGCAATAGATGTAAACCATGCTCTAATGGGGCTGAGCATTTTGATACGGCTTTGGAGGCTTAGCCAGGGTTGGATGGGGGCGATCGAGCCCATTATTACCCAAAGCCGGGGTCTCAACAACATCGGAGACCCCTCTCAGTTCTCTCACTCTCTCTTAATCGTTCATCTGTCAGCGTTGAAAACTCTCCGGGTGAATGAGTACTTGTTCGGCGTTGCTGAGGCCTTCTGTTCCTTTTTTTTGTCTTTCAGCTTAATTAAATAAATTTTCTTACTTCCAGGCTTTAGGTTCCACCAGGAGGAGGAAGTCTTCGTAGATCGTGTTTTTTTGTCTGTCCGTCCGTCTGCAGTCACACATACCAGCTCTTTTCTTTCCCGTCCGTCCGTCTGTCTGATCAATGTTCGTATTTGTGCACAGCTTAACAAGCATCAAGGGATGTGGGTGGCAAGAACCACCCCAAGCCGGCAGATCGCTACCGGCATAATTGCTGTGCAGCCACCCACGCTAATCCCGCGATGATTTTGTAGGAAAGAGGTGTCGGATGCGGTATGTATCTACATCCAGGTACAAGTGGATGTAGGTAGATCTGTCGGCCGATAAACTCTTCGTTACAGTACGCCTTGTAGTTTTTAAGATACAGGGTGTTTTGTGAAAAACTCCTTTTTTTCTTAATCACCCTGTAACTTCTAAACGATTGATATCCCCCCCCCCCCCTGCCGTACAATTTTTGGTTCGTCTAGGTAAGTACTATCACCATCAGCTCTATTGACTGCTTAGTGGGAAACACCCTCTATAACACAAAACTCCTTCCTGCCAAAAATTTATGGAATTTACGCACACCAAAAATAATAGCTAGTGCCTCTCTCTCTAGCTGAGAGTAATTTCGCTCTATATTTGAAAACGTAGCAGACGCGAAAGCAACAGGACAGGAACTTCATTTCCATTACAAAATGTACTAAGCACAAACAAAAATCCCTATACTGGGAAAGGCTACAAGGACTTCGTCAGGCAAAAAAGTTTATCGACACCTCTGGAGGAAAAACAAAAGAACTATTACTTCTCAAGAAAACAGAGCTCAAAATAATTACAGAACTCTTCTCAGGCCATTGCCCCTTGAGGTATCACCTTAACAAGATGGGCTTGGCTGAGACTTCATCCTGCCGCTTTTGCCAGGATGCTCATGAAACCTCGGAGCACCTGCTCTGCAACTGCGAAGCATTGACCAGGCGGAGACTACTCCATCTCGAACATGCTTTTCCTACGCCTAACTACGTACGGAACCTCAATCCCAGAAGGATCCTAGACTTTATTAACAGTCTGAACCTAGAAAGGGAATAAATTCAACGGGGA
Source organism: Dioctria linearis (assembly GCA_963930735.1). Classification (NCBI taxonomy): domain Eukaryota; kingdom Metazoa; phylum Arthropoda; class Insecta; order Diptera; family Asilidae; genus Dioctria; species Dioctria linearis. The sequence continues at coordinate 175,711,659 of OZ005741.1, read as the reverse complement.
CTCACAATAGATCTTTTAGGTCGCGGTGATTGCGAGGCTGACGCCTACACACCCCTCTACGAATCTAATCTAATCTAAGCACTGCTCCTATACCATCCTGACTAGCATCCGTAGCCAAGTAAATTGGTTTAGACAAGTCATAATGAGCAAGTATAATATATTCTTCGATATAGCTTCTTTACTTATCTCAAAGGCCAATTGACACTCTTTGGTCCACTTAAAGGTAATATTTTATTTGTTAAGCTGTACAATGGTGCAAGCTTGCTAGTCTTCATGGGAACAAATTTCCTGTAATACGTTAGTAGCCCCAGGTATGGTTTAAGCTGCGTCACTGTACTTGGAAGGGGTGCATTTCGTATCGCTACCACTTTGCTGAGACTAGGTTCAATACCCTTACTACTAACTATATGTCCCAAATATTCGACCTTGCGTTTAAAAAATTGGCATTTGTTTTAAGTTTACACGTAGGTACTCTATATTCCGACAAACGTCACAATACTTGTTTTATGTTATGAACGCATTCCTCAAATGTTGCAGCTTCAAAGATGACATCGTGTATGTAGCATTTCGCATCCAATCCCCGCAGAATATTGTCCATAACGCTTTGAAAAATACATGGCGCTGTCCTCAAACCAAAAGGTAATCTAACGAATCTAAACAAACCTACATGAGTATTCACGTAAATAGTTCAAGGCATTCTTCAGAAATTTTCAGTTGGTGAAATGCTCCAACAAGATCTGGGACACAGAAGTACTTACCACCAAACTGAAAGAAATTAGGATATCATCCGCTGTTGGCAACGGGTAGTTTTGCATGTCTATTACTCGATTTAAACTAAGTTTAAAATCAACACATAGTCTGATGTTTCCATTTCTTTTCGCTACTAGGACTAAAGGACTTGCCCATCTGCTTGTAAGCGTTCGTGTAATGACACCTGATTTTTCCAATCTTTTTAATTCGTCTTCTACTTTGGCTGCTAATGCATATGGAAAATTGTAAGATTTACAAAATATTGGCGTGAAATTTTCTTTTAAATTCACCGTAGCTTTCAAATTTTTGATTGATAACCCATCGTTCGAAAATACATCACTAAAATTCTTTTTAATTATGTCTACTTGTTTTTCAATTTTCTGCTCGATATCTACTACCGTTTTAAAATACCTTGAGTTTATTTTACCAAAAACTAATCTCCAATCAGAAAAAAATATATCCAACCAAGTACGTCCTGGCTTAAAATTGAGATCACCTTTTACAATATAAAATACGAATTATTCCATTACATTCAACAGTAACGTTGATTTGTCCTAACATTTCAATCTGTTCACCAGTTATTGATTTAAGGTCACTAGTAGGTTCAATATTAAAGTTTTTTACATTAAAATATTTGTTTAAATTATTCACTGAGGATTCACAAGCACCTGTGTCTATCTCCATTTCTACTATCCTATTATTTATTTTAACTTGTGTTAAATGAGGTCTCGGTCTAGACTTGACAAGCGAGTTTCTATCATTGCATTCTTTGTTGACGTCTGCCTCTTCGTTTTGTAATTTAGTGCGATTAATCCCATTCTTAGTTACAGATGTCATTTCACATTCATAACTTGTTTTTTCATTATTATAAGACACCATGAATATATTGCTTAAAAAATCAGTGTCTTCTTCAGCTGAAAATTCTTGCTCGTCTGACATCACCTTAGCCGTGAATTACAATTATACTGATCAGTCGACTACGACTTTGCCCAAATGGTAAATGCATATGGCAAGTTACAATTGCGACTTCGTCTTCGACTGCGACTGCGACTGAAACTAAACTTTGCTCAAAGTGCGAAGTTGGTGTTGGCTGCGGCCAACTTCAGTTCAATCACAGAAGTCGGGACTTCTGGTTTGTTCAAGCAGTTGAAGCTTTAATTTAATTACAAATTTCACCTTAGCGTCGACTTCGACTAAAAATCGACAGATCAGTCGTAATTGTAATTCAGGCTTTAATTACTTTATGCTCCGACTGTTTTAACTGTCTACACATACTGCCGATATGTCGTCTCCTTTTGCAATGATAGCATCTTCATGATATAGCTGGGCTGTGAACAACGAATTATGCAAATATAATCTATTTTTTGTCTTGTTTTCACATTTCTCACGTTTTTTTTTAATTTTCCTTAACTTTTAAATTTTTTTTTTTTTTTTTTGATAAATGATTAGATGTTATTACTTTTTTTTCTTATTAGTTAAGTTAGTAGTTATTGTCACTTATTGACCTTCCTGTAAATTCTAAGCTAGTGTTCTGTATATTAATAAGATTTTAAAATTTTTGTACAGTTGCCAAATAAATATTATTATTATTATTATTATCATGGGATTTATGGTTTTTTCAGCAACGGTAGCAGCGTTCATTCTGATTATTATTTCTGAAACTAAATTTTTTTCTTAGGTTTGAATTTTACGAATATTTATACTTAGCTTGTGAGTTGTGTAGGGCTGGTGCACTGCTATCTGCTGTGAGATCGTGAATAAGTTTCGACTCGTTTGAAGCAAGTTCGTAACTAATTCCTTCACTACAAGCTACTTCGAATGGAATATCACCTTCTGACAATAATTTCTTTTGTATCGTTTCATTGTAAAGATCACAAATTAATTTGTCACGAAGAGCGTCCATAAGAAATGATCCGAATTCACATGTACGTGCTAACTGTTTTAATTGTACCGTATATTCAGCAATGGTTTCTGTAGGTTTTTGATCGCGCTTATAGAATTTAAAGCGTTCTAGAACTTTTAACTTTTTTGGACTATAATATGATTTGAGTAATTCTACACATTCAACATAGGTCTTTTGAATTGGATCACTTGGTGTATACAATTTTTTGAAAACCGCATATGTTTTATATAGGTTATTATATTATTATATATTACACGTTATATTATATAGGTTATTAAAAATGGCAATTTTTTATTCGCTTCTATCTCATTTATTCTACATAACTGCTCTAAGCGTTCCATGTACGATTCAAAATCATTTTTTTCATTTGACCCGATAAAATTCATTTTACAACGGATTGTAATAACCATGCTAATCCTCTTCGCCACTAAAATGTACTCGGTTAAATAAGACACACCCTACTTGAGCTCTCAGGCTTTAGTGAACAATTCACATCAGTACAATTCATTACAGTGCATTCCTTACTACATTCAAATCAAATACATTTCATATAAGTGTAATTCAATTTAACAATTTGTCTTTGCAATACTTATACATAACAGTCAGTGAAACAATTTATTTATTTATATTTCCATACTTTAAAAAAGTGTTCAGTGCAAAACTTTTTTTTCCCTATTCCATCTATAAATAGGTATACATTACATATACATTACATGTTCGAATCAGGTCGAATCATTAACAAATGGTTGCTGAAAAAGAAAAGCAAAAATCGCGTATGAAGCCCCATGGATTTCATAGCGTTTCTAATCACAGCTAACTAAAAACCATTCTAAAATTGAGTTCTGAAAAGAAAATAAATTCAATCTAATTACAATTTTCCCAAAAGTAGGTACAACCCAACAAAGCCATGTATTTGTTATCTATAAAACACATTGCACAAATACAACACATAGTATAGCCTCATCGAGCAGATCAAATTAAAATCATTATCATCATTACAAGTACTATCGAAACGGAATTTCTTCTCTACGTGATAGAGAGAATTTTTTTTTCTCAAATATAATTCAATTTAACACAGCAGCTTGGGCTGCTCTAAATTTCTTGTTCCTATGCATTTTTGTTCGTTGCTATGTAAATTTTATCGCTAGTACCTTAAGATCACAGCTGCACTGCCAATTCTTGTAGTCATGCGCCTCTGCTACTCCATAAGTGGTGTCGTGTGCAAGCAAGGGCTATATAAACGATAAGCTGACTGATCTCGATCTCTTTTTGTACTTGGCATCGCTTGAGGTAAGTTGGCTGTTAAGGGACTAACATTTATATCGGGTATCGACTAATATATCACTTTTTAACTACTAACAAAAGAAATCATGTCCGGTCTCGACGAAAATAAACATATCTTATTTCGGGTCTCGACTGAAGTTAAGATATTTACTAACAATCATTTCTGGTCTCGACGGAAATCCACACGTCTTATTTCGGGTCTCGACTTAAGATAAGATAACACTTTAAACCGGGTCTCGACTGACTTAAAGAATATTATCTCGGGTTTCGACAGAGATAGTATATTACTAACATTAACACTTCATTTGTGGTCTCGACGGGAATAAAGAATTGTTCGAACCAATACGAATGGTCTTCACATTAGCTTAAAGCCAACCCTCAAATTGTGGATCGGTGAGTACAAGTTACTTGTAACAAATTAAAATTTATTCATATATCTATTTTATTGTATATTGATTCATATATATTTACATATTATACACTTCCTGTGCATATTTATTAAATATCATAATTTAACTTTATTCTATACTAATTTAACATATACTTACATATACTTATAAATATAAAGTATTACGCCCTTGACGATTTTATATTGCAACTATTCTGCCAATAAGTGTTTTCAGTGTGATACAAAATTCTCTGACCCAAAACATATGTATTGAGTTTTATCCCAATACAACTATTCTTGATAATCGTACATTCTAAGTCTGTGGCAATAAGTGTTTTCTAGTGTGTGTGGATATCTGACCTAACAACTTATATACATAATCTGATCTTAATGTAATTAGTGGGTAATCTTAAGAAATAAGTGTTATAATTTATTGAAAGTTAAAACGTAGTGAACAGTGTTTGTTTTGATAACAGAGTCGACCACTGATCTTGATCCAAATCTACCATTGCATCCATTTCAGTTTCACTAAGTTCAAATTTGCGTATACGTTCTACGAACGGGCAGTACATTACATATAAAAATAAATCTGATGATCGTGCTGTAGATAGATAGCCAACATTTTTGTAAAGGGAACTGGATTGTTTTCTGTAATTTTTTATTTATTTCGCATTCTTTGTATCGTTTTGCGGCTCAAGCAGTACTTTGCAAACTTGTCGGTTGAACCTAGCCACCCTTAATTGCACTACCAATAGCATCTCGGCAATAGTGTCATAAATGCTTCCAATTGACCTGATTAATGCGAACTCGCTGCCTCATTTCCATTATACAAAAATTTCAACCTTTTTTCCTTTTTCTCCAGGAAAAAAAGGAAGGAATTCAATGTTCGTTTGGTCGTGATCGTGAGATTTACCTATGTCGGGATAGTTCATATATTTGTTATAAACATAAAGGTTATTACGTATCAAAGCGGTTTTTGTTGTTGTTTTTTTTTGTTATAACAATCATTTAAAACGCTTAGTGATTCTATACTAGACATTTTAGCACATGCCACTAAACAGAAAAGTTATTTTTGTTTTGAAGATTATCAGTAAGTAATGAGTCATTTGGATCTTACTCAAAGAAATGAAGGAATCTCGCAGTAAATTCGAAGCATAGGCGTACGCAGTATCATTTCATTGTAATTCCGAAATCAGAGAAATAAAGAAATCTCGGGCAAAAATCGAAATTGTCGTGCTGAGCTCTCTATTTTCCTGTCATTCGTAACAGATTCAGAGAAACGAAGGAATCTCGGGAGTAGTTCGAAATTCTCATTTCTTGCTTCGAAAAAGCGAGCTCTTCGCTAAAATGTTTGCAGGGGCAGTATTAAAACAAAAAGATTCTATGTCAATGTATATACACTAATCTAGAAACGTCAACAGCACCGTGCCTCGTACGTTTTAGTGTAAGAAAGTCAAAGTTAACTTAATTAGGTTATCTTTGGTGAAGTGCGCTAATGAATAAGCCGAAGAGTCCAACGTGCAGAAACAAACCAATGTCAAATTAATGTAACGTCCTGTTATGTAATTTTTATATTTCATACATTTTCGCATTTTTTATGACACGAAATCTTTAAAATTAATCATTAATTTTCGTATTTTACGTTCAATAAGACATAAAACTCATTTCAAAGTGCAAAGACGCACTTAAAAATCATTGTGAAATAATCTAAAACTTCTATAGAAAATTTCCATAAACAGTTTTAGATAAACAATTCTTCGGAACCAAAATATAAACAAGAATATCCAATGAACTATAGATATTCAATATTGAATGAATCATAAATATTTGCGCCGTGCCATTTGTTTACGCGAATATTTATTTGTTTACGCGCTTATTCATCGATAAAATTGTAAACAAGGGACATGGTCCCTTGGATGAAATCATGGTACTGGTAAATAAATGTATGCGAAAATATATTCAAGGTTTTAATCAGGCATTGGTCAATTATTGGCCAATCGAATGAAGTTTTATATCCCATGACGAGATGGTTGCCCAATCGGATAGGGATTTCGATTTCATAATTGGGAAGCCACTAATGAATGTATCCCTCCAGATCTGCTCTTTTTGATAGAGCCCCTACCCTTGCAGTATTCCAGATCCCTCTGATTGCGCCTCAAAATTGTATTAAAATGAGAATCTTGCACCAAAAATATATATATTTTGTAGAGTTTATAGTCGTTCCTGATTATGACAGAGTCCAATTTTCCGATGTGCATTTTGCTTGCATTATGAAACGAAAAGTATTGTGAAATCAAAAGATAATTATTATATAACAAAAAGTATTGTGAAATAAAAAGATAATTTTTATAAAACGAAAAGTATTGTGAAATAAAAAGATGACTTTTATAAAATATTGCAGAAAGAATAAGCTATAAGTCATATTGTTCTGTGGAAAAGAGTAATAAAATGAACTAATAATTATAGATTCTTTAAGTGTAAATCCTGGATATAACAAAAACTGGTGTCAGAAGTGATTAAATTATTATTGTTATACGAAAAAGTGTATAACAAAAACTGGTGTCAGAAGTAAGATAACTTAAAAAAAAAAAATTCCGTAAAACATTTCGAATTTAACAAGTGATTCAAGTGTGAATGTAATAAAACTATAAATGAGCTATATTACGTCTTTTCTCGACACAAGTATACTTGTATTCGTGCCAGTTCACAGAATTATTGTTTACGATCAACAAGGAAACTTTTATGAGGACCGCCTGTTGGTAGACTTGGCAGACGACTTTGGAATTAACTAATTTTAAAGGACAAGGAGGCCCTTAAACCCAAATAAAGGAATTAATCGGGAGGACCACATGCTGCCATGTAAAATTTTTGGTTTCTTTTGATCATCGTGATCTTTGTTTTAACATCGAATGCCCAAGTCATTTTAAATTTGTATATTAAATCAAAAGGGTTATAATTTAAAGTAATATTATAAACTAAGTAAGAATACTTTTAAGTCATAAAATAGATTATTTAAAAATTTTAAAGTATTACGATTTTATGGTTTGTTACACGGTTTATACAGTTTTCTGAAATCTTTAAAAATGGTAAACGAAAAAGTATCGGATACTCCAACCTCTTCTGCATCTTCTGATGTAAATAGTGTCAAGTTAAGTTTAGACTTGTTAATTAAACTTATCCCCGAATTTGATGGGACATTTTCCCACTTAACAGCCTTTATTGATGGGGTAAACGAGGCTCATGCCCTGGCAACCCCAGAACAAAAAAAAAATCTTATGTCATTTATAAAAGCTGCATTGAAAGGTCCCGCTAAAAATATTGTTCTCGCCGTCGAATATAATAAATGTGAAAATCTAAAGAGTAAGTTGTTAGAAACTTTTGGAGAGAGAAAATCTTTTGCGCAGGTACAATTGGAATTGCAAAGCGTAAGGCAAGGAAGGAACGAACACAATAGTAACTTTACTCAAAGGATTGAAGGGAAGGTTCATAAGTTAATGACAACTTTATCTGTGGAAAATGACGGAAAATTGGATACTTCGCAGAGAGAATTGGTTAAGAAAATGGGTTTAACCGCTTTTATTAATAATTGTCTATCTGAATTTGGTCAATTGCTTCGCATTCGCAACCCATCAACAATTACTGAAGCTAGTAGACTAGTACTAGATGAGGAAATAGCGATAAACCTGAGAAGGGCATCCATCAGCGGAGATTACTCAAAACGAAAGGTACATGTAGCGCAAACAAGTAGGAATATAACATGCACCTACTGTAAAAAAATGGGTCATGATCGTAATACATGTTGTCGTTTAAACTTAATATGTGAGTATTGCAACAGGAAAGGTCATAACAAAGACCGATGTTTTAATAAAAAAAAAAAAAAACATGGTGCATACTGCCGAAGTTCCAAAAACGACGGAACTGTAAGAAATTTTGGGAAGGCAATACATCATTCCAATCAACACAGTTCAAAAAACGGAGGACCTTCCAGAGGAAGTCCAAGGAACCCGAACCTGGCGAAAAACCATACTTGAAAGGAAATAAACTCAATTATTCAAACTCTATAGGGAAAATCGATGCTAAATTATCCTCTCTAAGACCATTTGTAAAAATTTAAACAATACAAGGTCGAATTTTGTTTTTACTATTAGATACTGGTGCGAAAATTTCAATACTAAAAACTAATATTGAGGACTCATTTTTAGATACAAACGAACAATTAAGTATATGTACATGGAATCAACGGGGATGATCTTTAAAGTGAAGGGGTAATCGAACTTAGTTTTGAGTTTTATCCTTCAGCTTCTTTATTTTAATACGCCTTATAGGCTATATTTGCCCCCTCGTTGTGAATCCGTAGTTTAAATTCCTTTAGCTGGAAATTTAACTGTTGGAATTGTCGAAAAAGATGAAATACACCCCGGTTGTTAAGTGATTGTATAACAAAAAGGATAGGGAATTACGCACTAGTAACAATTATAAATACGACCGATAAATTTGTGAGATTAAAAACAAACCCTATACAATTAAAACCAATACCTAAAAGGGCAATTAAATTGAGTACAAATTTTAAAGTTGATGATGAACGTTGGAAAAGGATAAAGAGCAACTTTAGAGTTGATCATTTTGTTATGGTCGTAGCGTATTGCATATAGCAATATGCTACACTGAGAAATACTAGCGTGTATGCCGCCTGCTGTCAAACAAAATACCCGAACGCACCCAGACCGAGAGAAGTGCGTTTCCTCGGATGCGGTGTGGCATGCTGGTGGAGTGAAAGGAAGAGGAAGACGAGTCTGTCTTGTGAAAAAGTGTGAAACGTGGAGACTAAAAAATTTCCTAAATTTTTTTAAAAAAATAAATAAATCGGGAAAAGTAAATAACTAAAAAAACATATTGAGTTGAACAGTAGAAACCAGCGAAATTAAATAAAACGAGAAAGAGTAAACAAACTAAATTCGACAATATCCCAGTGGAAAAAGAAAATAGACGGCGTGGGCGGTTTGTTTAGGCCCCTAAGCGGATCGAGGAAATTCCATGAAACCAGCGCTAATTGTGAAGGAAATGAAAGAACCGAAAATTAAAAGATAGGGCAACAGTAGAGCGACAGCAAGGTTAAGGTCAGAGAATTCTTTTTCTAGGTTAGAATTGCATTTTGTCCAGCTAGCGCAGATTGTGCCCAGTACCCATCTTATACAATTACGAAAATAAGGAGAATCCGACCCCTCCTAGTCCATTAGCAACGTCCGAAAAAAAAATAGCATACATATTGTTGTTTACTGCTTATCATTCGAATGGCGTGGCTGACATCACTGAAGCATAGTGAGGATAAAGTCAGGGCACGTAAATTTCCACTACCGTCATTGACAGCGGAAAGCCTAAGGACTTCGAGTTTATTGCAAATCATAAAGTTTCATTCCACTTTGCATTCTGACTGGAACACTGCAAGGAGGCAGCCACCTGGTGCACCGAGCATTATTAATACATAGAAGGAAATTTGTTTGAACCAACGTCAGGAGGTGGGTGCATATCGCTGCTCCGTTTAACCGAGGTCAGGCTCTAGAGATGACTAAACGACTCATCAAGGATTTAATACAAAAGGTTGTTGTGGTTAGTTCGTCCAATATAGCCAGATCCCAGTATGTAGGCTTTTGACCGTAAGATTTCATTAATATTGTTACGTGCCACAAAGTGAATCAAGCGACATCTGTTAGGAATGGAAGCAACTTTAGGTTAGTGTCATCTTAGTAAACTTTGGGTTCGGAGAACGGAATATTCAGGAAGGTTCTAGGATGATTCGTAGAGTATAAATACGGCGCTCTGACAGCTAGGAGGCGGAGTATTATTTCAGACAGCGAAGTGAACGAAGTAAACTATTGGGATTGCGATAATTAGAAGTACAGTACTAGCGATAAATAAAGAGTTGATTTGATAATTATTTCTGAATTTGTGAGAGTAAACAGTAAAGTTAAATAAAGAAAGAACTTTTGAATTATATTTAAAATATTGTGTTTTAAATAACGAACTAAGGCCACGCTCGTAACAACTGGTGTCAGAAGTAAAATAAAAATCGCGAAATAAAGTGGTGGCATTTGACTTTGAAATTCAAAGAGTGATTAATTTTGTGAAATCGCGCAAGAATGGGACGCAAACTAGAGGAGCTTCGCATACAGGAATTGAAAGTGGAGTTGGGGAAGCGGTCATTACAAACGACTGGCCTAAAGAATGTTCTAGTCGAGCGACTTAGACAAGCTTTGATAGAGGAAGAAAAGAATCCTGAGACATTCGTTTTCGAAGAAGAACGAGAAATTGAGGAAGAGCGTGCAATGAACATAGAACAGCTTTTAAGTACTTTAATGAGCAAAATGGAAGCCCGTTTTGATGAACAAAAGAATTCTCTCCAGGAACAAAAGAATTCTCTCCAGGAACAAAAGAATTCTCTCCAAGAACAAAAGAATTCTCTCCAGGAACAAAAGAATTCCCTCGAGGACCACAAGAAATCTATGGAAACCCGTTTGGACGAACAAAAGAATTCTCTCCAGGAACAAAAGAATTCTCTCGAGGACCACAAGAAATCTATGGAAACCCGTTTGGACGAACAAAAGAATTCTCTCCAGGAACACAAGAAATCTATAGAAACCCGTTTGGACGAACAAAAGAATTCTCTCCAGGAACAAAAGAATTCTATGGAATCACGTTTAGATGAGCAGAAGAATGCTTTGGATGAACAAAAGAATTCTATGGAATCCCGTTTAGATGAGCAGAAGAAATCACTGGAAACGCCTTTGGATGAACAAAAGAGTTCTTTGGAGAATTGTCTAGAAAGTCGCTTAGAGGAACAAAAGAATTTCCTGAAAAACTCGTTAGACGAACAAAATTTAAAAATTGAAGGAATCGAGCAAGAAGTGGCGGAAGTTCAACAAAAAGTGACCGAACAGCTTGACAATTTCAAATCAGATTTGGAGAAGATGAAGCATCGACAACCACGGCACGAAGGAATTGAAATATCCAATGCAGGCAGAATGAAACCTCCAATATTTGATGGACAAAATTCGTGGCATATTTTCAAGAGACAATTCGAGGCTGCTTCCGAAGTAAACGGATGGAATGATGCAGACAAAGCTACAGCTCTGGTATTAGCACTTCGAGGTTCTGCATCAGAGCTTTTACAAACTATACCGATAGAAAGGCAACGTGATTATACTTCATTAGTACAGGCGATAGAGTTACGTTATGGAGATGAACACATGCAGCAAGTATATCGCCTACAGCTACGCAACAGGATTCAAAAGCATGGCGAATCACTACAACAACTGCAGGCTGATGTGGAAAGATTAGCTTATCTTTCATACTCTAGCGTAAATGTGGATTTCCTTAATGAAGTGGCAACAGAAGCATTTGTGAACGCTATTGCAGATCAAAATTTACAACAAGCGTTGAGGCTAGCAGGAAAGAAATCAACAGCAGAAGCACTAGCCTATGCACTAGCGTATGAATCTGCCAGGCAAGCTTCTCGAAGTGCAGTACGAGTGAGAGAAATTTCGGTGGAGGAATGTACTTGTAATAGAATGCAGAGCAATTCTACACGCGGTATTCTGCGATGCTGGAATTGTAATAGACCAGGACACCTCCAAAGGGACTGCAGAAAACGCCGACGAATGGAAGCGCTAGAAGAAGGGCAGAGATATCGAGCTGGGCAAAGATATCGAGTTGGGCAGCAGACTCACAGCAGAATACCGTCATCAGAGACCACTCCTTCGCGTGGTGTCATTCGATGCTGGAAATGTAGTAGACTGGGATACCTGCAAAACGACTGTAGGAAACGTGGACGAATGAAAACAACAGAAGAAGAAGGGAGAAGATGGCGAGCTAGAGAGCAAGCTTTCCGTGGAGAGACTAGACTGCAACCTCATGACTTTGAAATCCCATACCGCAAAGGACGTATCCACGGATATGCAGAAGCTTTTTCACAACGTCCATGCAATCCTGAATGGAATCATTGCGGACGGATGGAAGAAAAAGATGACGATGACTACAATGATGATAACGAAAGTCGAAAGAAGAAAGGAAAGAAATCCAAAGATGATGATGATAACGGTGATAAAAGTAAAAAGAAGAAAGGAAAGAAATCCAAGAGCGAGGACAATGAAAGAAAGAAAAAGACGAAAAGTAAAGGGTCTAAAGATGCTGATAATGACGATGATAAGGGTATAATGAAGGTCGGAAAAGGTAAAGATAAAGTTTCTGACGATGATGATAATAAGAAGCGCAAAGGCGGCAATGAAAAGGATGACAACGGCAATCAAAAGGGCAAGAAATTTGAGGACAAAGGAATCAAAGATAAAAGACGAAAGAAAAATCAAAGCATGGAAGAGTATTTCAACAGAACATTAATCAAACATCTGAGGAAGGTCTTCAACTATAATCAACGCGATTGGTTTCGACATATTCCTATATTTCTAATGGCTTATATATCAGCTATTTACAATATGACCAGACAAAGCCCATTTAAGGTCATTTTCGGAAAGGAAATGCGCTTACCTAGCGACCTCAAGTTTGGTATACCCAAAGGCGAACAAAAGTTACCAGAAGACTACGTCACAAAGCTCAGACAACGATTAGCTGATGTGCACGAGGCCACGAGACGTTCTCCGAAGTTACCACAACACTGGGAGAGACCGTATGCAGTTAAAACTAAAATTAATAACATGCCATACAAGAATCAGCGCGGTACAAGATGCAAAAGAAAAATCGTTCATCTAGATTGCTTGGGTCAATACGGAGAGCACCACGACAGTGGACCATCTGTTGTTCGGGACGAACAAATTTTAAGAAGGGGGCAGTGTTACGTGCCACAAAGTGAATCAAGCGACATCTGTTAGGAATGGAAGCAACTTTAGGTTAGTGTCATCTTAGTAAACTTTGGGTTCGGAGAACGGAATATTCAGGAAGGTTCTAGGATGATTCGTAGAGTATAAATACGGCGCTCTGACAGCTAGGAGGCGGAGTATTATTTCAGACAGCGAAGTGAACGAAGTAAACTATTGGGATTGCGATAATTAGAAGTACAGTACTAGCGATAAATAAAGAGTTGATTTGATAATTATTTGTGAATTTGTGAGAGTAAACAGTAAAGTTAAATAAAGAAAGAACTTTTGAATTATATTTAAAATATTGTGTTTTAAATAACGAACTAAGGCCACGCTCGTAACAATATTGTTACGAGCGTGGCCTTAGTTCGTTATCTAAAACACAATATTTCAGATATAATTCAAAAGTTCTTTCTTTATTTAACTTTACCGTTTACTCTCCCAAATTCACAAATAATTATCAAACCAACTCTTTATAGTTATCGCTAGTACTGTACCTCTAATTATCACAATCCTAATAGTTTACTTCGTTCACTTCACTGTCTGAAATAATACTCGCCTCCTGATGTGAGAAGCGCCGTATTTATACTCTACGAATTATCCTAGAACTTTCCTGAATATTCCGTTCTCCGAACCCATAGTTTACAAGGATGTCACTAACCTAAAGTTGCTTCCATTTCCAATAGATGTCGCTTGTAAAACTTTGTGGCGCGTAACAATATATTTTGGTTCATATATACTTATCTAGACATTAGGTTTTGGTTAGGTGAATTTGGCATGCACATATATATATATTTACGTTAAACTTTTGTGCACATATGTATACATAAAATTACCTGACATACGATTTTAATACTTGAATTTTGCTCATATATATATTATATACTTACCTGACATAAACTTTTAATATTTGAATTTTGCTCACCTATATTCGCTGTAACATAACATTATTTTGGTCAAATTTTGCCAATATCAAGTGCGATAGCTCGGACCCAATACTATCCTTGAGTCAGGGCACCCAGGGCAGCCATCCCGGAAAAGTTTTACTATTTATTTCTTCCATACAGGTATTCACAGCGGCTGAAGCGCTTCAATCGTTGCAGAGGGAGTACTGTAAGTACGTTTGAATTTTAAGTATCACTAGAGTTAAAAGAGAAAAAGAACAGGAAGATTTTCACTTTCTTTAGATCGCCCCTAAGTCCCAAGTCAAGTATGTGGTAGGTTTGAAATGATCGCCAAGCACATCTAATCAGATATAATTGTGTAACGATAGAGAGATGTACCTTTTAAGTACCTATAGGCCTATCTAATAAGTGGTACGGGGGTGAAATTAAGAAAAAAAATTTTAAGAAAGGAATAAATGTAAATTTTGATTATAACGTAATGAAGTCTTAAAGTTTATCACTTCTCCCTCTCACTCTCCTGGAGCCCTCTTGTCATGAAGGTTGCCTAGGTCCGCTCTACTCTCTTTACAGGTCAACAAGGGACACTGAACTAATTTGCTGCCCTCAGTATCGTATGGGTGGCTGGGGCATGCAGTGAAGGTATGTCATCTGCGCCTTCAATATTGGATGGAGGTAAGTGACATCAAGGCCCCTTCAGGACTGAATGTGTGCCGGTGTGTTGTTAAATAGGCACGAACATTTTTGATTATGGCAGACGGCAGCGGCAGGATTTTCGTGGAACCTTCCCACACTCTCCGCCAATGAGCCGAGGCGAGCTAGCGTGCCGCGCTGCAGTCAACGCTGTCCGTCGACTGATCTGTCAGCTCATGCTGGCAGTCTGGACTTCACGTCCAACCCAATCACTCAACATACTTCCATAACAATTTAAACCAAGAGGAAAGGAACTTGCTTTATAGAGTTTGTAAAAAGTATGCTGATCTATTCTATTTGGAAAATGATTTTCTAACCCAAACAACAGTTTTGGAACATCATATACCCTTAGAAAAAGATGCTTCACCAATATGTGCAAAAAACTTATTGTTATCCTAAAATACACGAAAACGAGGTAAATGATCAAACAAATAAAAAGTTACAACAGGAAATAATAAAACCATCCAATAGTCCGTGGAGCTCACCTTTATGGATAGTACCAAAGAAAAGGGATGCTTCCTGGAAAGAGAAATGGAGAGTTGTGATTCACTATAGGCATCTAAACTATAAAACTATAAGTGACAACTATCCATTACCCGATATTACCGACATATTGGATCAACTTGGAAATTCAAAGTATTTTACTACCCGTGACCTAGCTTAAGGATTTCATCAGATACAATTGAAGGAGGAGGATAAATGCAAAACAGCCTTCTCAACACCATTGGGACATTATAAATTCAACCGCATGCATTTTGGATTGAAAAATGCTCCGGCATGTTTCCAAAGGTTAATGAATACGGTTTTTGCAGGTATACAAGGAATAAAATGCTTTGTATATTTAGATGATATAGTAGTATGTTCATCTTCATTGGAAGATCATACTTCAAAGTTAACCAGTGTCTTTGATCTGCTTCTTCAAGCTATTGATCCCACTCTTTAATGTTTTCATCCACTTTGTTTTTTAAGTATTCAATCAAAGGCCCGTGTACTCTTTCCAGTGCTCCGTTTGCCTGAGGATGATATGCAGTTGTCTGAAGTTTCCTAACCCTAAAGAGCCTGCATAGCCGCTTGAATAGATCGCTAGTAAAGTTTTCACCCTGATCGGTAACTACTGCTTTTGGGATCTTATATTTCAACATCAACTTGTAGAATCCGTTGGGTACAGTAGATGCTTCTCTATTTAGCAGTGGCACGCAGTCGAATATTCGGGTTGTGTCAACCAAAAGTGTGAGATGGTATTTATGGCCATTCTGAGTTTCTGGCAAAGGGCCTACAATATCGATATATACTTTGTCAAAGGGTTTCTCGGCGACAGAACTAATTACCATAGGCATTTTTATATTTTTACTATGTTTATTCCTACTACATTTAACACATTGCTTAATAAACTTATGAATATCCCTTAACATACCTTTCCATTTGTAGCTTTTTCTTATACGCTTATATGTTTTATAAATTCCCAGATGTCCTCCTAGTCACGAAGAATGGTATCGATATCATTCCGGTTACCTAAAATTTGCACATTGTCTTCTTCTGTCGACTCTCTTGAACTAATGGAATTAGTTTCGGAGTCTCGTTCATTCACAGTTTCCTTACTAGGGGTTGTGGGAAGTATATCTTCAATTTGGGTAACATTATTATTAGCTTTAGATCTAGATCTAGTTACTGCGAGACATAATTTCTCGTCTTTTTCACTAGTCCCCGAGTTTAATCCACGATAGACTTGCGCTCTTGTAATTATTGTAGTGTTATTAGGTTCTTCGGTTTCGCTGTCCGCGCTATCTCTATCTTTTGTTCCTTTAATAACGTTATTGTTCACAGGCTGCGCACTATTATCGCTGGGTATTTTGCGTAATGCATCTGCGCTCTTATTGTATCGCTCCGGTTTATATTCGATATTATACTCATACTCTGAGAGCTTATGATGGAATCGGATTAGTCGGGAGGTCGGATCTTTAGTATTAAAGATTCCTTTAAGCGGCTTGTGATCTGTATAGATTGTATAGTATATATTCGCCCATATAAATAGCATCGAAAGTTTCTTGTTGCCCAAACTATTGCTAATAGCTCTTTTTCCATGGTCGAGTATTTCCGTTCCGCTTTATTCAATGTCCTACTTGCGTATGCAATAGGTTGGTCCTAGCCAATCTCACCCTGAGATAAAACAGCAACAAGTGCCTCTCCACTAGCATCTGTGGTTAATATAAATGGTTTGTCAAACTCTGGGTATATTAATAAAGGTGGAGTAACTAATGCTTTTTTTAGTTCTTTAAAGGCCTTTTCGCACTCCTCCGACCATTTGAAGGAACTATTTTTACGCAAGAGTTTATTAAGTGGCTCTGCAATTTTAGAGAAGTTGGGTATAAACTTTCGGTAATAATTTGCTAATACCAGGAACGACTGAACTTGTCTCACTGTTTTCGGCTTTGGAAAATCTTTTACGCAACTTACTTTAGAGGGGTCTGGTAGAGCCCCTTTACTCGAGCATTTATGTACTAAGTAGTTCACTTCTTTTCTTAGGAAATTACATTTTTCTATTTTCAGTTTTAGATTGTTCAATTTCAATCTTTCTAATACCTGTCGGAGCTTGTTGTTGTGGTCTAAAAGATTTCTTCCGTATATGACAATGTCGTCCAGGTACACGAAACACTTAAAACCTTGGAGCCCAGTTAAGACATAGTTCATCAAGCGTTGAAATGTTGCTGGCACTCTTTTAAGTCCAAACGGCATTCGTTTGAATTCAAAATGTCTATGTGGAGTACTAAAGGCTGTTTTAGATTGATCCTTTTCTCTACTAAGACTTGATGATATCCACTAGCCAGATCTAAAGTAGTAAAATATCGGGAGTGCCCCAGTTGGTCGAATATATCTTTGATCCTAGGAAGTGGGAATGCATCTCCTATTGTAATAGAATTCAACTTCCGGAAATCGATAACAACACGCCATTGCTTTTCCCCATTTACTCCTTCTTTCTTGGGAACAACAAGGAGGGGTGAATTCCATGGACTAGTGCTCGGAGTTATAATGTCATTTCGTAACATTTCCTCCACTTGGTCTCTTATTATGTTTTTTTGTACCTCTGGTAGTCTGTACATCTTCTGATTAATAGGCGAATGATCTTGTAGAATAGGGATTTCATATTTAATAGAATTAGTACAGGTTAATTTATCTCCTGGTAATAAGAATATATCGTGGTACTCATGGCATACATCAAGCACCGCTTCTCTCTCTTCCTTGTTCAGGGTATCATCCCATAAAATTTTTTCCTCCAAAATTTTAATTCGTTCCTTCACCGTGTGTTCATTCGTAGTGTTTATGCAGAACGCACTAGCTTTAATTCTAGCATTAACTTTATTTTGTTGACTTGCTTTTATGCGCTTATTACCTTCTTGTTGTGGCGGCATTGCAAGCTTACGCGTTATAATTTTCGCGCTAAAATCTTTTAAAGCAATAATATCGTAATCTAAGATTGGTTTTATTTCCATATCTATAACATTTAAACTTTGTTCACTTTCATTAACATTAAGTAGAGCAACTGTTATTTCCTTATCTACAGACTTTGTCAGACAGTTTCCTATAAAGATACCTGGTTGCAATTCGTTTGAGAAGCACACAAATTCACCATTAATTTTTGTGGAGATTTTTACCAGTTTATCTGAACGTGCAGGTATGTGGATTGCTTTCTGAGTCTTAAACCTTACGAGTCGCTTTCGACTGGCTTGTATGTTTTCGCTCGGTTTGGATGAACATCCGTTAGTTACCTGATTCAGTAACTTCATCTCTTTCAGTTGCCCTAGGTTTTGTGTAAGCGATATTTTGCCAGGTTCTTTTTCCTGACTTATGATCGATCTAACGCAGTCAGAGCCCCTTTGGAAACTACTATTCGCTTCATTTCCTCTAAGCGAGCGTGAGAACTGAGTGGTATCGAGAATGGTGTCCTGTTCGTGTCTGTTATTGGAAACTCTAGTGTTCCTTTGGGACACTTAACATTGCAAGTCTTTGACAGGAAGTTATAGCCCAGTATCCCATCATATGGAACGTTATCCTCATCGCTATCTTTGACCACATGGAATTCGCATGTTTGTGGATTCTTTAGTAAGAATTTTCCCTCACATGTTCCTGTCGTCTCGCCTTCCCCGAAGGCACAATTGAGGCTTGTTTTATTCCTTTCGTTGATAGGAGTGTTCGATCGCAACCTAGATTTTTTTAAAAGGCTAACGTCAGCGCCCGTGTCGACTAAAAATTCGACCGTGGATCTAGCTGCTATATCCAACGGCAATTTTTCTGAACACTTAGGATTTTGGGCGGGCTGACACCATTTTTCTTCATCGTCTTTTAGGCTTCCGCGGTGTCGACGCAAGCCTACTTTTAGTTTTCTGACTGGTTATTTGTTTGTTTCCGTATTTTACTCTCCCATTCTTGTTTCGCTCGGCAATTATTTAACGTGTGTCCTTTTCTCTGACAAAACTCACATCTATCTGGAGTGTTTGCCATAGTTACTACCTGTGAATTCGCTCTTTCATTGAATTGCATCGAATTTACTTGAAGTCTTTGGTTAAAGAGTTTTTTTCTGCAATTCTGAACGACGTGTCCATAGTTTTGGCAATTTGTGCAAAACCCTGACTTTTTCCTTTCAAAGCATTCGGCGAATGTGTGATTGGTTCTATTACAGAAGCTGCACCTTACATTCGGATATTGTCTGTTATTCTCAAACCGGCTGGGGGCTGGGTTTCCCTGCCTCCCTTGATATCGATTCCTTGGTTGTTGTTCAATGAAAGAACTCGGCATTTTGTGGGATGGGTTAGGGAACATTGAAGAGCTATTGGATTTATTAAACCCATGCCTAAGGGGTTATAAACTATTGACATTGCCTGTCTTTCGGCCTCCTCTAATTTCTGAGCCTTTTCAAGTACAGAGGTCAACTCATTACTTGTGTCTTGTAACAGAAACATTTAATGGGTGGGATTTATTATCCCTGTTTTGAATACATAGATCGCAGTCTCTGTTAACTCGGCTTGTACTGCTGTAGCAGCCTCACCATTATATCGTTGAGAAATTTGGAACAGACAGCTTTTATATAACGCATGGACTTCATTTGCGAAATCTGTCAATGTTTCGCCGGGCATCTGATATAGTACTCGAAGTTCATTTACCAAGGCTACATAGCTTTTTGTGTTTACCAGTTTGCTATAAATCTTGGTTTCTAACACACTGAAATTCTCGAATTGTGTTCCCTCTAAGGAAGTAGCTGCTCTACCTCTAAAACATGTGTGGGCAGTAGAGTTAAAAAGAGAGGAATTTCTTCGGCAGTTAAGCAATTCATTACATATTTGCAACAATTGGTGAATACCGTTACCTCTGGTGCGAGGCTTAGGCCTATTTCCCCAGTTAAAATAGGTATACTATTGAAGATTAACTGGTTCACTTTTGAAATATCAACGTTAGCCATGTTAGCGTCTTGTGGCATTGCCTCCGGTTGTTCCCGTAATTCTTCAGAACTGCAAAGGTGTGTTTCACCGTCTTTTCCTAATTCTAATAGGGATTTAGTTCGTCTCTGATACACTAGACCTGATCTTAATTGCATAGGAATTTCGTTATGACTTTGAGAGATTCCACTGGCCCCTTCTTCGGTCGGTATTGTGTCTGTACCATCTGAACTATCTGAACTATGGTTTGGACTGACGTTGTCAAAAGAGAAGGAGTTTATCTTTTTCCAATATTGCTTTTGAGCTGAACTTAAGACGAAAAACGGGAATTCTCGTTTCGGCTTGACATCAAGGGGAGTCGAACTAGATTTTGGTTCATTTGATGTATTGCTTAACATCCCAGATTGAGATATACGTTTACCATTGCGGATATGAGCGTATTTACACAAATTTGTTTTTTGGTTTTTTTTTTGTATTTAGGACTATTAATTTTCACTAATTTTCATTAACGTCATATGACTACTCATAACCTTGGAGAAAAAAGAAAAAAATAATGTCAACTGGAGGTTGAATGGAGTTTTTATTGGGAGTGGGGTTAATTAATATTGAAATGTGTATCAGTGATGCGTTTTTGGTATTTTGAAAGATGTATACGACCACAATCACAATTCTGCGAAAATTTCAAAATATTAAGAATAAATACCAGAAGATAGTTATCACTTTATTGTCAACATAGAATTTGCACAGCTTTAAGAGTATCTATAACTCACATGTGCTTTAATGGTGATAAATTGAAATTGAAGTCAAAATTACAAACTATATGATAACTGAACCAGCATAATAACCTCACAGCAGTTAATATAACGATGAGTATGTATATATATTTTTACCACTGTGCGTGATTGATAATCCAAAAGAAATAAAAAATTTATTTTGATCTATAGGTATATGTACATATTAGGTATATGCAAAAAAACACGAAAAGAAAAAAAACTGTAATTTAACACCTTTACGCTCATGAAAACAAAACCAAACAAAAGTACACACACAATTTTAAACATAATTTTTTTGTAATGGGACTACAAAAAGTAATTTCTCTACATTTTCTCCCCTTTTATTTTCTTAAAAATTTTACGTTTTTCCACTTTTTTGTTTTCTGGAAACTAACGGAAATATGTATATAATTCACTATGCTAAATTTTAATAGATTAAATATTATTCCCATTTCTCTGTTATTAGTCGTTTGCAATAAAATTTGTTTGTAATAAAATTTTCCTTCCAAACCTCCTGCTTGAATTCAATTTTCAATACAATCTAGTATCCACTTACTTCTTCTTTTTTTTCTTGATGTTTTTCCGTTAAAAACTCTTTCTGTTTTCACTTTACCCTCTCTGGTCGATGTACGGGAAGAATAATACTTGGAACGTGAATTTATTTTTGTTGTTTTTTACTGCTCTCTAGTCGCCACTGGATTCCTCGTTGAAGATCAGTCTCTAGGCAGATTGAATAGCACCCCAAAGTCAGACTCAACTCCGGGTTTAAGGATTGGGGTTTCTTGTCCGCACTATTCAATCCTACCTCCTGCACAGATTCCAGTGCTATGGGCTGAGTTGAGCAGGTCACAAAAACACAACACTTGAATTTTTTAATTTTATTCACATATATGTAATAGTTATATCTTTACAGCAGGTCACAAGAACGCATCACTTAATCTTTTTAGTTCTATTCATATGTATATATATATTATTTACATCTTCAATAACTCGCGTAGTTAATTTGTCGTGTATAACAAGCCGTAACTTGATTCCTCTCATCGAATCCAAAAAAGACTGCTCTTCTTGAGTTTTTTTTTATTTGATAAACCAGGTCACCGCTGTGATTAGCCGGTAGTCACCTGCATATTTCGCAGTGTCGCGTTTTCACAACAAACCCAATAATTCTGAGTTTGTTATGAAATGCGATACACTTCAACTTTTAACAGTGCCACCGTTTAAGCAAGACCTATTTGCATTTATTGTGTAAGGTCTTGCTTTTCGCCACACAACAATGACCTAGTCAAGAAGCGATGTTAACCAATTCTTGTTTCACATAGATTAATTGATTATTTATATTCAGAACAAGAATTGATTGATCTCCATTCACAACAGTCCTACTTATAGTAATAATCTGATGGATTTAAAGGAAAAAGAATTGTTATCCAAGGAACAGATTGAAATAGGTTCTATAATTAAATTTCAAATTCAGAAACAAAAAACAATTCACGTAGTAATTAAAGAAAACGAATGGGAAGATTCCGAATTGAAAAAGGTGAAAGAAATAATTGAAGGCTTGTTTGAAACAACCAAAAAATATAAAAAAAATAATAGGGGGCTAAAATATTAGATGTAAATTCAAAACGAATAATGGATCATTTTATGGAAAAATTTGAAGGATCAGGAATTGATATAGAAACATTTGAAGAAAATGAAATAATTATCCCTAAACCGGAGGCAATACCCAAAATACGAAAGGAAACTCATAACTCTGCTATAGGAGGACATGCTGAAATTATCCGAATGTTGAAACAACTGCGTTCAAGATATAGATGGAAAGGTATGAATAAAGACATAGAGAAATTTGTAAAATCTTTAAGGTGTCAGCCAAACAAAATAAACCGCCGACCAATTAAAAACCCAATGTTAATTACAACTACGAGTAAAAAAAGTTTCGAAAGAATATCTCTGGATATTTTGGGCCATTACCCGAAACTAGTAACAGGACGTTCCGTCTCTGCAGGACGATCTAACAAAGTATACTATCTTTATTCCAATACCAAATCAGGAAGCTAAAACAGTTGCTGACTCTTTTTTCCATGGATTCATCTCAAAATTTGGAATACCAACATCTATATTAACTGACCAAGGTACAAACTTTATGAGTACTATAATGGGAAATGTATGTAAGTTACTTAAAATAAAGAAATTAAATACAACCCCATATTATCCTCAAACTAACGGAGCTTTAGAACGAGTGCACGCTACACTTGGTGAGTATTTATAAATTTTTATGAATGAACAGAGAAATTGGGATGAACTACTAACCATTGCTGCCTTTTCGTACAATACAAATGTTCACGCAACAACTGGATATACTCCGTATGAACTAGTATTCGGATATAAACCAGAGCTTCCAAGTACAATAATAACACATAATGAAACAACTTATTATGAATACAATAACCAACTTAAATCAAAATTAATAAAACTATTAGGTTCTGCTAGGGAGAACGTCTTAAACTCCAAAGAAAAATCAAAACAACAACATGATAAAAACGTTAATGTACGACGCTATAAAATCGGAGATAAAATATTTATTAGAATACCAGCAAAATCTAAATTACATCCCCATTATGAAGGCCCATATACAGTCATTGAAGCTGATCAAACACACGTCAAAATAAAAAAGAATAATAAGATAATAAAATGGAATTATAATAACACAAAACCTTATATTTCAGGTTGATCAATGAAGAAAATAATTTGGATTATTCTATCACAGACATGACTGGAAAATCAGAACTATATTTCGAAAAAATAATGGATCTACATTTCTACGAACAAACTCGGTCACAGATTACGTATATCAATATCTCGTTTTTGATATAAAGATAGGAAATAATTAACACATATCATAAGAAAATATTCAATCTTTGCAAAGAAAAGATTCACTATTATGTAACAGAATGCTAGACTTTGTTCAATTGAGAATTCCTGCAATCCATGTTTCATACAAAAACTTAATGCATCTTATTGGAAGATAGCGTACTAAACGAGGCCTAATTAATGTGATAGGTAGCGGATTGAAAACGTTATTCGGTACGATGGACCAAAATGGCTAGTTGATCCTCGCATAAACTATTCTACCTAAATGAAAGCAGCACTCCTATTCAATCGGTTCAGTTAGTCATCTGGTGAGGTCTCGAAACTAATTCTTCGCCAAAATAAACGCTCCCAGCTACTAGGTGGAAGTGGTAAAGTCTTCGGTCTTCAGGTAGATAAAAAAACTCCGCCTTCATGAATCCAATTGGTGGATTGAAGTATAAACCCGATCAAAATCTGCAAATTGGTGATAGCTCCTAGTAATTTGGGGTGTCAAATCGTTTAGTGAACACTGAACTGTAATTAATTCAGCAGATCAGCCAATATACGTCAGATTCTCCCAAATGATTCCTCCTTCTCCAGGCCGGATTCGAGTTCACAAATTCTATTCGGGTCTAAGGTAGATTAACAATTCAATTCCAAAAGTCGTCGTAGAGTTGCAATAATTTGCAGTAACCTCAAAATCGCATTAACAGTTTGTATCTTTGAAACAAAAATTTCGAACTCCAGATGCTTCCGGTTCAATCTACCAGTTCTCGACAAAAACTCAAATTGTAAGGAAAACCGCGAGTTATATTGTGAGGTAGATATAATTGTTGTTACGATTGTAATCACTCATCTGCGGATTATGCTTGAAAATTGATCTCGTGCCTAAGAAAAAGCGCCATAGCTCGCAGCAAAATTAACACTTGATACCAAGGAAATTCCAATCATTCGTGGCTGGTGACGTTTTCAGTACCTTTTGTTTTATAATTCTTTTCGTACTAGCCGATTCCACTAATATTTTTTTGTCTTCCCTTATAATTTTCAGCATGCCAAAAAAACTTGTCATACCTCGTTTTTCTAAATAGATTTTTTCGGATTTCTTTTCTTTTTCACCTCCACACGTCAAAGCACAAAATCTACTCTCCTCTTCTTCTTCTTCTTCTTTTTTCCTTGGTCTTCAGCGCGACCATAACAAAGATATATAAAATAACTACAAATACTATAAAATAACTACTAGATGATTTAACAAAAATTATTATCAATGGCTGTTAACAACAGAAAAGCTGTGGCGTATAAATGTGTGATGTACACACGTCTGAATGCCGCAGGGAGCTTATCTCTATTATGAGCGCGACGCCATGGAGACATGGAACAGGGCCGCACTATAAGAAATTTCCTGAAGTGAATGCTTTCAAAAGATTGTCGGCGTCAACATCATGTCCTTTAAATAAATGAAATTGCAATTCAATTTAAGGGTATAGCACGCTCTCAATAGGAAAGCAATAATAACGTGATCAACAGAAATGCATTCCGTAAGGAAAGTAAAGGAGCGTCCCTCAGAAAGGTATGAAGGATAAAAGGATAGGAGAATGGTCATCGAACGACGGAACTATATGCACGAGTGTTAAACCTCTTATAAAATAAAAAGATGTCTACAATCGATAATAATTTTATCTTTTTTTTTTTTTTTTTTTTTTTTTTTATATTATTAAGCCAAGCTCAGGGGATACCCTATGATGCAAAGCACAGCATGGCAGGAAGGAGATAGGGAAAGGATTAGGGGATGTGAGGAGAGTGGCGGAGGTGCCGATGTGTGTCGCCCTTAAACTTCCGCAGATTGTATGCCGGAGGAAAAACAGAAGATGGTAAGCTGTTCCACATTCGCACTGTTCGGGATAAAAAAGCATCTCGGAATTTTACTGTACGGCCGAAAGTAATTTGAAGGGTTAAAGGATGTGCGCGGTTTGCAGCGCGAGTATTGCGTGCAGGAATCATTCTACAAGGGATTAGACTAGATATTTCATCAGAACATTGACCATGCATATAGCGATAAAGGAGCGAAAGGCATCCAACATTGCGGCGGTGCTCGAGTGAGTCGATATGACAAGTTATTGCCAAATCGCCAATGAGCTTGAAGGCTCTCTTTTGGACAATATCCAATGAAGCTAAGGCTGTGCGACCAGCCCCGGCCCATATATGGGAGTTGTATTCCATTCTAGGTCTAATGTAGGACTTGTAGAGGAGCGCTAGATTTGACGGGCTGAAATATTTCTTACACCTTTTCAGAAATCCAAGACATTTCGATGCTTCTTTGGCAACAGAGAAGATGTGATCTGTCCAGTTTAACTTACTGGAAATATTAATGCCAAGAATGCTTAGTGACGGTGAATCAGAAATTAATGCTCCATCAAAAGAAACGGGTGTGGTTAAGTTATGATCTTGTTTTAATGAGATGAGACAGCTTTGAGTCTTAGATGCATTGAATTCGACGCGATTCGCTTTGCCCCAAGCGAGGATACTGTTAAGATCGTTATTCAATGATCTAGTCATGCAATCTCGTTTAACACATGCGGCATTCCCCCTGGATTCCGCAAGAGTGTCAAAGGAGTAAGCGAAATCAAGAGTACTGTCATCTGCGAAACTATGGATGGGATTGAAAGTAAGGGAAAGCAGATCATTAATGAAAACTAAAAAGAGAGTTGGAGAGATAACAGAGCCTTGAGGCACACCGGCATTTATGGGATGCGGTTCAGATGTAACGCCATCTAATACAACACGTATTTGGCGACTAGATAGGAAACTTTCAATCCATAATAGAAGAGGAGGGGAGAGACCAAGTGCTTTAAGTTTGGCTAAAAGGGCTGGATGCCAGACTCTATCAAAGGCTTTTGAAATATCTAGAGCAACGATTTTAGACTCACCAAAATTGTGAAGACTACGGTTCCAACGTTCCGTAAGAAAGGTCAGCAAGTCTCCAGATGAGCGTCCAGCTCGGAAGCCATATTGGCGATCGTTGATGAGATGATTAGTTTCTAGATACTTCATTAATTTTGAGTTAATGATAGATTCAAAAACCTTTGAAAGAATCGAAGTGATGGCAATTGGTCGATAATTTGAGGGATCGCTACCCTCTCCTTTCTTAGGAATAGGCTGAACGTGAGCTAGCTTCCAAGCAGTTGGAAATTTTCCTGTCGAATAAGACAAGTAGAAGAGTTTGCGCAGAGGTTTAGCCAAGGATGAGGCGCAGCTTTTAATTAATAGGGGCGAAAAACCATCAGGACCTGCGGCTTTGGAGACGTTGATATCCTTAAGGACCCTGAACACATCCCTCGTACGGATGTGTATTGGCTCTTGTACACATCCGCACGGGGGATGCAAAACAGGTGTTTGTGAAGTTGGTGGAAGACGAGAATTTGAAGCGAATCTAGCAGCTAAAATATTAGCTTTATCCAGGGAGTCAACAATCACTTCTCCATTATTAAGTAGTGTAGGTATAGAGGAATTGGTGAAATTGTTCCTGATGGTTTTGACCAGGGACCAGAAACCTTTGCTACCTTTGCGGCTTGTCAAGATTCTTTGTCTAATATTCTGGTCAAAAAGAAATTTTTCTCTCTGGATAATGGACTTGCAGGTGTTCCGTGCAGTCTTGTAGACTTGTTTCATTTCCGGACATGGATGCAATTGATAGGCGCGAAAAGCAGACTCTTTCGCTTTTATAGCTTGGTTACACTTATCGTTAAACCAGGAGCGATCATGCTGTTGTTGAGACCTGCTGTAAGAATACGGAATGTATTCACGCATGCCAAGATTTAGTATGTTACTAAATTGTAATGTGCATTCATCAACATCCCTCGAAGCAAAACAAACCGACCAATCAATTTCTTTAAGATACTTATTGAGACTTTCCCAATCAGCATTCTTATAGTGCCAAAGAAGCCTACTTGTAGGTGGAGCAGTTGGGCGGCACAGGTTTGAGGTGGTAAATTGAGCCGTGATTAAACAATGGTCTGAATTTCCAAGAGGGGAACCGACTGAAATGGAATATTTGTCAGGATGAGATGTTAGAAACAAGTCGAGTAAATTAGCTTTATCTCCAGCTGCATCAGGAATTCGCGTTGGTGCATCCACTATTCCATTATTCCATTATTCCATTATTTTTGTATTTGAGAAATTTATATATGGATATGTAATTATTTTAATACGGTACATTCAATTCATGCCCAGCTGGAGACGGAAACATTTCGGGTGCATTCCGAAAACATTCTATGAAAGGTATTGAAGCAATACGCTCTGATACCCAGTCCATTTCTTTTAATGCATTGATGTCCTACGACGGGAAGGTATATAAGGTGGGTACTTGCACACCGTACCTCTGCATGCCATGTAAAATGAAAGGAAGGTTTCCTTATTAATTCTATGGAAGGTAAGATGAAGCATTCATTACTAATTCTTTGGAAGGTGAAAGGAAGCATTCCTTATTAATTTTTGGAAGGTGAAAAGAAGCATTAATTTTAAATTATTTGGAAGGTGAAAAGAGTAATCCTTTTAATTTCATTAGAAGCATTCATTCTGCCATTTCAGAATAGTGAACGGAACCATTAAGCATGAATTTTCCGGAAGGTTGAAAAGAACCATTCAATTTATACTCTCTGGACGGTGAAGGGAAGCACTCTTCCAGTTTTCACTGCGAGGTAAATGGAAGAACTTTTCCTGTCTTCATAGAAAGGTGTTGAGAATAAACACGTCTTCACTTATTCGAATCTGGTTCTTAAATGAAAATTATCCACTTCGTCTAAAATAGTGCACAAATCAGAATATTTTCTATCTGCACGCACTTTCTTTCCTTCATTGTTCTTAGAAAAAAAAAATGAAACTATATGACTTATTTTCGACCTACACGCACTCCCTCGAACTAGCCTCTGCAAATATAACTGCACAAATTTCTATCTCTTTTCGATAACAACACCAATAAATATGTATATCTATTCATTATCTCTGCCTTCTCTAGGTATTCCGTGAAAGGTACATAGCATACTCAAAAATACGACGCATCAATACATTACGCCTGCCTTCCTAAACCTGGTCAACGTAAGGTATGTTCATGTACTCATTCATTCTTAATGCCTTCCAAGTAGTGTAAACAGTAAACCTTATTTAAGCGAGGCATTTCCATTTTCCCCGCTGTATGTATACTAATTATTGATAGTTCGATGAGCGGCGAACTATTTCAATATTTGAAACTAAATTGCAGTATCTAATAAAGATTAAACTGTACTTTTCATATATGATTTTTGGTAATATATATATCTATTATATTTTATTTTATATTATATATTTTCAATATTATTACCTAGATCCCAGGGTTTCAAAAAACAAAAACTGATAATCATGCAACTCCAGAATTATAACATCATGTCATAATTGTGTACGTATAGCAAGCAAAATATGTATACATAAGCAGAATTATATAACGCTTTCTCTACACTAGGGAACTGGTTGGTTTATTTCTGTTAAATTTAAAAAATATATTAATTAAATAATTAAATAACTAACTTTAATTTCCGTTATATTTTTTTTGATCGTTTGAACCTGAATTTGCTTTATTAGTCAAATATTGTCACTAACTGTGATTAGTTAATTGTAGTTGGATATAGCTCGCTGATAAGAAAATGATTTTGAGTCGCTGGATATATACAAGATATGCAAGACACAATTTCTTGCTATTACAAAGATACCCTAGCTTATCAGAGCGGAGGTTTATAGCCCTTCTGATGTGTAGAATGTAAAAGATAAGTAATTTTAAAAATAGCTTAAGATCAAGGTGATAAACACTGGCAGACAAATTGACTGGGTAGTGGTTGTGGGAGCTGATTGCGCGATGGATTCACTGCGTTTTAGCTCGCGGCGCAATTGGTCAGTGTTTGTATTAATGCTCTACTTTCAATTTGAGCCTCGCACTTTGATAAATTGAGACTTGAACTTAATTTAATTATCACATGCGAGAGATGTTTAGATTAGTCGTTCTATAGGCTTCACAAGTCCAACGAGCGCAGCTATTCAGTTTATCCTGCAAACTGGATTAGGAAAGATCAAAAGTTTCACTCAGGCTTACATAATACATTGAATGTTACGTAAGCAGAAAATGGATTCAACGGAACTAGAAACTGAAAAGCTACAGGTGGAACATCACTCAGTCGTGCTAGAAACAACATCCCGCTCGTACAAAGCGAAACTCAAAATATGGTTAATACAAACATTTTACATATTTACTTGGATAGGCTCGTACAATCCTTCTTTTGCCGTAAATGATTTGATTGCTGGAGTAACTCTGGGTCTTACTATTATTCCGGAGAGCATTGCATGCGCTCTGTTAGCTGGAATTCCTTCCCACTATGGCCTTTGTTCAGCTTTTATTGGTATAGTATTAATTATAAATTACATCTACGCCAGCAATATTACTCATGTTTTATTTTACTTAGGACCTTTTATATACGTCATCTTTGGAACCGTCTCCAAGGTCCTAATAGGACCCACTAGTCTGGTAGCTCTTGTAATTGTTCAGTTTACAATGGGCAAACCAATGGAGTTCGCATTTATTCTTACTTTTCTGGCTGGAATAGTTGAGCTTCTAATGGGACTCTTTCGATTAGGTAATTCAATTAAATTCTCTGATTGGGTGGATTAAGTTGTTTCAAGAAATAATTTTTTAAATTTGGAAGCTCGTGTATGTTTGGCGTTATGCTTATAGATGTTAATCGATCTAATTTTGTGTTATTCAATGTAGATATCTCGTGATATATAATTTTATCAAAGCTTAAAGAGCATTGAAAAAAAAATACAAAAATGAGACATATCGCAATATAAAAGTTTACATATAACAATAGTGAAGTTCTTCGTATGACTGTGATGGGGCAAAACTACGAAATAACAAACCATGAAGTATAAATTGAGTCTTAGATAAACACTGTTGCTTCAATGAGACCCATCATACGAAACAACATTTATAGATTTTCTTAGAGAAAACTATGGCAGTCGGATGTACATATATGATTGAAACATCAGGCAGCTTATCTGCAGACGAAATTACTACTTCACGATTTATATAAAAGTGGACTGATATGTTCATAGAAATGCACTGCAGAAAATGGACTCATTTTAGTATTTCTTTTGGTCTAAAATTTTAATCTCATTTTTGTATTTAGTTCATTGGTAATTCGGAGCTACCAACTAAGAGAGAACACCGAAGATTTATATGTAAACAGAACAGATAAATGAATGGTTTCAGAAACAAATTTGTAATGCCTTTTAGATAAATATTTACAAAAACTGGTGCTTACGTACTGAAATGAAATTATACTGTTTTATAGACTACAATAGCCTTTACCAAAAAACTTATTTTATTATCATTAGTCTAACAAGTTATAGATTTAGTTAAATTTAAGGTTTCTAAATTAAGATTTAAGTTGCTCTAAAAAATGGCTTAAAAAAAAGCTATTATTAATGTGTGTGTAGTTATAAATTAACTTAGCTTAGCTTACATTAACTTAGTTTGTAAAAAAGGTAAAATATATTTGCAATTATTTACAAATTTAAAAAATGCAATTAGCTTAGAGCGTAACTTATTCCTAGGTTTGTAGGAGTTTCTAGGAGCACGTATGTATTTTTTGTTGGTATTGTTGTGGATGATGTTAGTGTTATTTGTGACTACGGTGATTTGATGTATTTTGAGGTATTATCGACTATGCTGTCAATATTTCTGTAGCCCCTGTGGTAATGCAGGAGGTTGTTTTATGCAAATAGACGGGCATTGTCAATTAGCCACTTTAGATGGGAAGGATTATGGTATTTAATGTTGGTATAAGGATTATGTAGTTGGTTTGCTTCTTGCACTAACGGGCTTTCAACATAATTCAGATTTTTCAAAAATTTAGTCGCTGTTTTTATAAGGAAGCAGTTAATTCTGGCAGTTCTGGCTACTCTGGTTACTCATCCAAGTGTATTAGCTTCTACGTCTCTGGTAATTAATACAGTTGCGTAATAGGTACCTTTCTCTCAAATACTGTAAGCCTTTGCATCTGTGCAGAGCTGATATTGAACCAGATTGGGAAGCGTATCCCAGTATCGGTCTTAACATTTGTTTATAGAGGATTAATTTTAATTTAACAGTAAATTTTGAATTTGCTTTCAGGACATTGTTAACTTTTATTTTCCATTTTGACATATAACTCGATAAGATCCTTAACTATTTGTTAACACGAGTTCTCATTATAACCTTATTGAGATGGGATGTGTACAGGAGAATATCATCAGCAAAACATATGATCTGTACTCTACAATCGCTTTGTTCAGGCTTGGGGATGTCCGAGGTGTAAATACGGTATAGGATGGGACCTTATAGTGAGCCTTGAGGTACCCCTGCATCAATTTGGAAACCGGAGATGGTGTCCTTTATCCTGACCCTGCATGATCTATTTGACAGATAGTTGTATATGATTGTACAGATATTCTTATGAAAACCGAATTGACATCTCATCTTATATATCAGTCCTGTTGTCTAAACAATGTCGAAGGCTTTTTCGCTGTCTAATGCGTAGGCTAATGTTGCTCTTTTGCTGTTCAGGTTAGAACTCACGCTTTCAATTAGTACTGTGAGGGCATGTGTTGTTGAGTGTTGGTATTTAAAGCCAAATTGGTGATTCGGAATAACGTTAGTGTCTTCACAATGTGCTTTAACTTTATTCATAATGAAAGCTTCTAGATTTTGCTGATGCAGGAATGAACCGAAATTGGTCTATAGCTAGATACTAGTAGCGGGTTCTTATTAGGTTTATGGATTGGAATAACAATGGCTTGTTTCCACTTATCCGGAAATATCCAATATTAAAAATGTGATTAAAAAGTAATGTCAAAAAAGTATATAGACAAGGCGGAGATCTTGCAAGCAATAAATTTGAGACTTTATCATAACCTGCAGTTTTTTTGTTATTCCTTCCTTTTATTAAGGATATGATTTCTTTAGAATTTACACAGTTTATGTAGGTCTCGTTGTTTGCAAGTAGATGGATGCTGCCATCATGTCTTATGTCGGGTTGCTGGTCAAGTGGAGGAGAGTTGGAGCGATTGGGAAAGGGATGAGGTATGTCTCCAATATGACTATTGAGGCATTCAGCTGAAAAGTTAACAACTGCAGTGAAGTTATTCTTAAAATTGACATCAATGAACTGATTTAAAATGCTTGTTCGCTCAAGATCTTCAGGGTAATCATTTATTTTATGAATGGTTTCATAATACTGACTAAGAGCATCTACTTTTTCTTCTTTAAATGGGGGAATGTCCTTAATACCAACTAGACCAGTTAGCTTTTTGACTGTTCTGTTATAATTATTGTCTAGCTTACCTACAGATAACTTTTTAGCCCAATGATTAGCATAATGAATTTTAATTGAATCCTTGATTATTTTCTCAAGACAAGATATTTGCGACTTCAGCTGATAATAGGCCGGATTATAGTTCAGTCGGTGCCACCGGCGACGAAGTTTGTTTTTTTCACGATTAATTTTTAGGTGGTAAAGGAATAAATGTAGAATTATTAATTGTTAATTTATAGGAACGCTTATTTCTATGGTCTCTGATTGTATATTGTCAAGTTGATTAATAATATTGTCAATTTCACTAGTGGTCAAACATCTATCATTAAGAAGGAGTAATTGGCTTAAGGATGATATTATTTTAGCTTTGTATAGTGCCTAGTGGGTGTTACCATAGTTCAATATGGTTCTTGGCTCAGCTATGGGTATATATATATATATATATACAGCTTACCACTATGATTATAACTAATTGAAAATTCGTTGGAAACAATAAAAAAGTCGATGCAAAAAGGTTCGCTGGTCTGGATACTCAATTGATAGTGATTTGTCTATGAAATTGTTGGTATACCATTGATGTAGGGATTTGCCTGAGGTGTTTTCTGTCTGTGGGTTATTATTCCAAGAACGCTGTCTGGCATTGAAATCTCCGCCTATTAAATAGAAGTCACATTTAATTTTGCTGAAGAGTTTATTGAAGTCGTTCGTTAGGTGTGAATTACCAGAAGGGTTATATGCGGATATTATTGCAAGGGATTTGTTGCTTTGAAGCTTTATTTTTATTGCAGTTACTTCCATTGACTTCATTTCTATAGGAAAGTTCATATGTATGTAGTCAATATTTTGCTTCCCAAGGACAGATGTACCACCACCAAAGGTTGGTCCATCACTTCGGATAAGGTCAAAGTTTTTGAATTTTGGGACGTGTTTCGGTTTTAATTTAGTTTCGCTGACTAATATGATGTTGGTACTGTGTTTTCGTATAAGTGTATCTAAATGGTGTCTTTTGTGTATGTGTACTAAAGAATTTACATTAATTGTAATAATATTGAGCTTGTTTAAATGGGATTGTGAGGACATAATTAAGTCTGGCTATTCAATGACAACTCAGTAAGGAATGAAAGTAGAGCGAATCTTTTTTGGTTGTTATCGTTTAGCTCTTTATATTTCAGGAGAAAATTGTCCACTTTATTAAGGCAGTCGAAAAGCTTCATGCCAAAAAGTATGTTGCAGTCAAAGAAGCTAACACTGTTAGTATGTTGAGTGTTGTCAGTTGCAGGTTGCTTTACCGTTTGATAGGCTTGGTCCCTCACCATTAAGGAGAAGCTCACTTCCTCTCTTACGAAATTATTATAGGATTTGTTCCTAAGATCGCTCCTTACCTGCTTTCTATTCAGAATTTCCAGGTATTTCTCACATTTCCTATAGTTGGCGGGGCCACTTTTACCGCAGTTAACGCACTCTGGAACTGAGCTCTTCTCAGCTACCAAGAATCCGTTTACATCAAAATTAGTGTGGTGGTATCGTTAATGATTCCCTTTGGTAAGGGGAATTCGGGAGGCCCATGACTGCCTTTGCATTTAACGCATCTGCAATTACTTGCGACATGACCGAAGCGTTGGCAGTTTCTACACTGTGTCAGTACAGATGGCTTGAATTTTGCCATGTAAGTTTTTTGACCCAGAAAGTACCTACTCTGTATTTATAATGATTGCAGTGTCTAAACCCGGCTTAACTTGTAGCAACCAATTGCTATTTGTTCCGCCAGAATTGACTGACCACCTTAAAGAAGCTATTTTTATCAGCTCGTGTTTAGGGAAGATCCCGGAAAGTTCAGCGTTAATATCGTTCTCATCATATGAGCAATCCAAGGCTTTTAGCACGATGCTAATAGGCTTGTCTTGCTTTGGTGTATATGAGTAATGGTTTAATTTTTCGTTATTAAGTAGTTTCAAAGTATTTTTGTAATCTGAGATATTGGTCATAATAATGTGTATCATGTTCTTGTTCATTTTTTTGAAAACTAAATTTCTATGATTCAGGACTAATTCCAATTTGCTCGAATAGTCTTTTAAATTTAGATTTTATGCCACTATAGGTGGTGATTTGTTCACCCTTCTCCTTTTCCCTTGGTTTGCCATGTTTTCATCCAATTGAGTTTGATTATTCATAGTGTTGACCTCCGCATTATCACAGGATTATACGCGACGTATACAATTTTGATAATGGTCATATGTATAAGAGCAATGTATAAGCTGTGATATTTGCACATTGAGCCAAACAATTGTAATACAATGTCAGTGAAGCTAGCAACGCAAGTTTTGAGTAATACAGTGTCAGCAGCTATTTTCTGCAGTTCAATTAGGATATTTTAACAAAATAAAGAAAGATACAGATGTAAATACTCCATGTTTCCTTTCAAAACTAAATGCACTCTTCGATAAGTTAAATAGTTTCATGAGATTTTTAAGAAATCCGAAAAGAAATGCATTATGAATTGAAAATAAAACATTAATTGAAAATTTAAAGGAAGCACAAATTTGGATCGCTACATGGACACACATGGGACGTATGAAACGGCCTTATTGCCTTATTATCATTATTATTATTATCCAATTGAAAATATGATATCCATTATAAGGAGATTTAAGGGTACCTATGACAGAAATCCATCTTGCAATAGAGTATATAGGCATATTTTAGCTATAATGATTCTGGTTTAAGTAATTTCATTAATTTGGATACGACTTTAAGCAAAAAAAAAATAAGGAAATACAAATAATATTAATAATTTCGAAGTCTTGCTTGATAGTGTTATGGTATTATTAATACGAAAAGTGAGGCTTGAGGGCATTAGTCACCCAGTGACAGTTTTCATTCAGTGACAGTTTTGCAGGCCGGCACGCTAGCACCTAGGTCTAATAGCGGAGAGTGCGGGGTGGTTTAAAAAAAAAAGGAAACGGCCTGTCACCTGACCATAATCAAAAAGATATCATGCCATGAGAAAGGAATGAGAAAATTCTGAGTGAGATTTAATTCAAAAAACTCAACAGAACCGCCACACACAGGTCTGGCAGAGACCTTATACATCACTCACCTGAAAGACATCTCAAGGATCAGTTGGGATGATCCTGTTGGCATCCCCGACCGCCCATGACATCCTGGCATCACGATTAGGATGTCCCATTTAGCTCACCTGTAGGGAGCACAAAGAAGTCTCAGAGGAAGGAAGGCGAAGAGAAACAATCAGATAATCACTTCATATTATGTCTTTTATTTACCCAGTGCTAATTACAAGGAAAATTTTTATTGTTTTTCTTATATTCACCCCCACAGAGTTAAAGGTGTGTGGTCCGTTTTCGTATGCTCTTCCCTATATTTATATTTAAAAGTTAATTAATTTAATTTAATATCTAATTTCATAATTTTTTTTTTTTTTTTTTTTTAAGAACTGACGAGGAATGAAAAAAGGCCACTCCAATTGCACCCCTATTTCAAAATATCTTACTCTCACCAGTTTCAACTCGGCGATAAGCGGCATTATGTCTTAGCTACTACGTTCGGAAAGGCCTTTCAGAGCGTTGGCGGTGAGTGTCCCTAGAGGGAGCCGCGGACTAATTCGAACAACGTAAGGAATTCCGTTGGGTGAAGCATTACCCCTAGCTAAGCCTTCTTAACTGCTCTCTTGCACTTAACATAATTGCAAATTTACCGATACATTTTTATTTAACCAAAATGAGGATCATACGAAAGGATTCCCAGCTACCTATCGAAACGTTACTTCTCTAGCCCAGTTCGTTCGTTCATATAAAACAAAATCTTAAACAACAATATAAGTTTTAATTCATCGACTCGACTTAATTAACACTAGGTTGGGAACTATATGAATAGATCGCTTTCCTTTAACCTTGCCTTGCCTTTAACTTGGGCTTATAAATACGGAATGATAGACGAATAGATCTCCCATTCACTGAACTTTTACTCATACAGGAGTATTGCTTCTAATATGCATTATAATCGCAATGCACTGAGTTTTTTTTTTTTTTTTTTAAATAAAACCTTTTAATAAGGTGCACTGATTCTTATGAGGGTGATTTTCATTAATATTTATACTTATTTCACTTAAAAGGTAAATTTTTGTTAGAGTAATACGCATATATTATTCATTCCGTGCATTGTGACTGCAAGCGTACTGATACAGCCTTTTCAATAAAACGTTTAGATAATGTGTACTGACTTAAATGTATTTAACGCAGTGGTCGGTCAATCTTATCAATGCTTTTAGTCCTAAAAATGTTTAAACAAAATCTAGAATAAGACGGGAATATAGTTCCTAAGTTTCTGATAGCGTGCACTGATATGCATGTATTGGAAATTCCGTAAATATTTTTATTCCACAAAAAAAAAATAGACAAAATCTAAGATAATACGGGAATATAGTTCCTTAATTTCTGATAGCGTTCACTAATCTTCATGTATTGGAAATTCCGTTAATATTTTTAGACCACAAAATCTAGAATAATGCGGGAATATAGTTCCTAAATTTCTGATAGCGTGCGATGATATGCATGTATTGGAAATTCCGCTAATATTTTTATTCCACAAAAAAAATTAGACAAAATCTAGGATAATACGAGAATATAGTTCCTTAATTTCTGATAGCGTTCACTAATGTTCATGTATTGGAAATTCCGTTAATATTTTTAGACCACAAAATCTAGAATAATACGGGACAATAGTTTCTAAATTTCTGATAGCATGCGCTGATATAGGAAATTCCGTTAATATTTTTATTCCACAAAAAAAATTAGACAAAATCTAAGATAATACGGGAATATAGTTCCTTAAGTTCTGATAGCGCTAACTAATGTTCATGTATTGGAAATTCCGTTAATATTTTTACACCACAAAATCTAAAATAATGCGGGAATGTAGTTCCTAAATTTCTGATAACGTGCGCTGATATGTATGTATTGAAAATTCCGTTAATATTTTTAGACCACAAAATCTAAAATAATGCGGGAATGTAGTTCCTAAATTTCTGATAACGTGCGCTGATATGTATGTATTGGAAATTCCGTTAATATTTTTAGACCACAAAATCTAGAATAATACGGGAATATACATAGTTCTTAAATTTCTGATAGCGTGCACTGATATGTTTGTATTGGAAATTCCGTTAATATACTTATTCCACTAAAAATCTCTGAAATAACTCGGGAATATTGTTCAATATAAAATCCGCGATTGTACTCGCATAGTCTTAAATCCAGAGTCTGGACTTATATTGGTGAATTCTTCTCTGCGTAGTAAACGTTGAGTCACATCGCCCAAAATGTAGCTCACAATTTATTTCAATTCCTTTTGATTGATAAAATGAACCTGGCCAACTTTGTGCGAGGTTTTCAACAAATAATAATAAAAAAACTTATCTGTAAATTCCTGCTGGCGACTTTCTCCTCCGATACCGAGAAGACTTTTAGCAAGAACAACCTAACAAAAACAAAATTATACAAAGACCGTAATAGGAGCCCTCCGTTCAGCTCAATGTTAAAACACAGTCGAAAAATTGCTTCTTAGGGTTCAAACCTACCACCCAAGTGATAAGTCGCACGACGTGGACATCATATATCAGAATAAACCTAAATTTTACTAAACAATCCCAGTTTTAATTTTGTCGCCATTTCTCATTAATTTCGCGTTAAACCTAGTGTACGAGAATTTTTCATGACGTACGAGATTTTTGTAAAGTTGGTACGAGAATTCATTTGTTGCAGTCTAGCAACCCTGTACTGCGTAAGTGTACCCGCCAGTGACAAATTTTAAGTTATGCGTAACTCGCTTGATTCTTCTGTTCGTATGACATATTTCTATTGATACAAATAATTTGAATGGTTTTAATATTACTGAAAGGATAGAGTTTTCACCAAAGTAGTATCAGATTCTCAAATATCTAGTTAATGTATTAGTTTAATACGAACCTAATTGATCCTTGTATATTTAAATGGATACAGTCTATCCTTTGGTCGTTTGCATAATGCTTTTGTACTAAATTCGGAAAAGAAATTAGACTTTTTTGGTATTATAGATGCCGATATCCACAAATTTTTTTACGAGTAGATTTGATATGAAAAATTAGATTCATGAAACTAATAAGATCGAAAGTATAAAAAATGTGCAGATTGTTCAAGAACTATTTTGTTCTCTACGAAAGTTTTAACAAGTCAAGGTGTTACACCTTCGCTTTTGATGAGAGTGCAGCGGCTCTTGTACCACTACACCAAAATTATATATCTGAAAGGGAAGCTTTGATTAAGTGAGCTCAAAATTAAAACAACTGTTTGCTACTAAAAAACAAGA
Source organism: Dioctria linearis (assembly GCA_963930735.1). Classification (NCBI taxonomy): domain Eukaryota; kingdom Metazoa; phylum Arthropoda; class Insecta; order Diptera; family Asilidae; genus Dioctria; species Dioctria linearis. The sequence continues at coordinate 175,672,092 of OZ005741.1, read as the reverse complement.
CTGACCATTTATTACAAATTATATTCAATTTATATTAAAATTGCACTTAACTAAGCAAATCTTAATATGTTCCTACCTACCACTAATTGCGAAAATCAATACCTACATACATATTAATAATTTAAAATTGCAATAAATTGCTTGGCTATGCAAGGCGATAACAAAAAAAAACGAATAACGAAATAACTTAAATATAAAATGCTTACCTACTTAAATTACAATCAGGCGAGTAATTCTTGCATTCTTCTCTTGCACCTTTGACTGGGTGTCATATTCATAAAAATATTTGCAATGACACATTGAATGCAGGAATTATTCGCTAGAATTAGCGTTATTGTTTTTGGGGGCAAGCGCCCGCTTATAGAGCAAGTAATTGCTGATTCAACGCGACCGCTGACCTTTTTGCCGAGTGCAAACATTCTCCCCCACGTTGAACGAATGTTCAATCTATGCTGACACTAAAGTCCGGCTCTTTGTGATTCCTAGGTTTGGGTATTGGCACTGTAGACTGCTGCTTCTGCCTTTTTGATAATATTAATTTTGTAGTTAATGATATGAACACAATTATTGTAAGACAGATACTGATATATCCAATGATGGTTGTGTGAGATGTCCGTTCGTGTATTAATTTCGGCAGCTCTAGCTTTTGAGATGAGAGTTGTTGCTGTAAGAGGCTCAGTTCCTTCCATTGTGCATGGTAAGTGGGTGAATCTACCAAGGCTGGGACCGCCGGTGACCATGAAACTGACGTGTTGAAATCATTAATCAGCTTCTCATATGATGTTGTTATATTACTCGGATATTTATGTTGCCCTTCGATAGTAACTGAATCATGCTTAAGTATGCAATTGGGTTGGATGGTTAGGAGGCCAGATCCTTGCAATGTTGTAGTAAAGGCCTTATTTTCACACACCGCGTGGATTGTTAAGGCCTCCGTAAGTGCATATATCCATTTGTTTTTATGGAGAGTCTGAATCCATACTGAGTTGTCTCTTATTTCCTTTAATTGACACTCCTTTGGAGTGGGTGCGTCATTTAAGAAACTGATCTCACACTTGCTGATTTGAGACCCTCTGTTGTATATTGGATGATGCTGTAGCATAGATAATGTTCCTCATATCCAGTTGCCACGCATGACGAAATTTCTTGATCGGACAGCGGGTAATAGTTGTCTCGATGCGAGCTGATAGCTAAATAGGTCGAATGCGGCCTTATGCACATTAGTGTTCCATTTATCAGGAACGGTATTGCGAGTTTGTCAACTACCCGTCCTTTCACTGTCATTAGTTGATATAGATGTAAGATCTCATTTTGTTTCATTGGCAAGCGCAAAGTTGATGGTAAGTTTATTTTTACGACTGCTATTGCTTCCCTTAGTTGTTGGGGTGCAAGCAGCAGTGGACTGATTTTTCCGTGACGGATGTCGGTTAACGTGTCTATGAGAGATGACTGAATTCTCTGTACACTTGTGATAATCAACATTAACTGGAGGGATAATGACATCACAAGGTGCTGTACCTTTTGTTGATAGACTTCCTTTTCAGTAGTGTCGATCTGGTTGCTTAGTTGATCTCGTTTCATTACATTAATGGTGGAATCCACTATGGAGGTTTGATTTTTTAAGAGAGAAAGTAAGTGATTGTCATCTTCCTTGATACCCTGAATGACTTGAGACATTTTCTCTGCGTATTCGTTGTCGAGAACTCCGAATAATGAGTTAGCTATGTTCCCCACGAAATTGAGTGCTCCCCGTTTTTGTCTAAGGACTGATGAATCGGCCGAAGGCAGCTCATTGTCTCTGTCTATCTCATCCTTAATGTGTTCTAGTTGTTTAAGTATCTCAGTGCAACCACTGCTAGTGTCGATCTGCTTACAGAGATGCTGCACTGCAGTGGTACCCTTGATGAGTGCCGCATATTCAAGCCAATATGACTTCAGATCATAGTATACCACCAGATCCCATTCAGATGACACTAAGCTTGTTGTTCCCATTTTGTCAACCCGGGCGATTATGAAACCTTGTGTTTTCGATTGGATTTGCTTCAGTGATTGGAAGAATTATGCAAGTTAAGAGTAAACTTATTAGTGCGGATCCAATTGAAGGACGCATTTTCTTCCTTGGAGCTTCTGTAATGCGTCTACTGTCTCGATTCGATGGTGTAATATCGTTCGATTGGTTGATTGTATTCGTCCCCGTTTGAGATGATTCGTGCTGACGTTTATGACCTTCATGCGATTGGTTGTCTTCCTTGTGTGATACAGACGGTGTTGGTTTGCAGTCTGATGACTCTTCTTCGCATGGAAGTGGGGAGAGCCTATGTATAGGTCGCCGAAGAATTCCGGTCGCAGTCTTTACGTCTGCTACTCTGATACATCCATCATTTCCTTGGTAAATTTTTAAAATTCTACCTAAAGGCCATTTCATGACGGGTAGATTATCTTCCTTCAAGATCACTATGCTTCCTGGTTTAACATTGTGACAGATTCGATTCCATTTGAGGCGGTATTGCAATTCGTTGAGGTAATCCTTTGACCAACGTATCCAGAATTCTTGTTTTAGGTGTGTGATCATTTTCCACCTGTTCTGTAGATTTGTCTTGATCGGTTCTGACCTAGCATCAACTGTGGATGTTAGAGGCTCTCCAATAAGAAAGTGGCCCGGTGTTAGGGCGGTCAAGTCATTCGGATCATTGGACATTGGCGTAAGTGGCCTAGAATTCAATATCGCCTCTATTTCTATCATTACAGTTTCTAACTCCTCATAGGTTAGCGACGTTGATGCAATGCTTCTATGTAATAGATGTTTAGCAGATTTGACTGCGGCTTCCCAAAGTCCACCGAAATGAGGGACCCTTGGTGGTATAAAATGGAAGTCAATGCCTCTTGTACTACAACTGGTAGAAATTCTTTCTTTTGAATGATCTGAATAGATGATTTCTTTAAGTTCTTGCAGTTGATTCTTCGTTCCCACGAAGTTCGTTGCGTTGTCGCAATAAAGATTGAGACAATGACCTCTTCTGCCTATAAAGCGTTTTAGTGCAGCGATGAAGGCATCTGTGGTTACGTCACTAACTACCTCGAGATGGACGGCCTTTGTAGCGAAACAGCAGAATACTGCAACGTATCCCTTGTGGGGTCTTTTGCCTCTTAAACGATAATGGATTGTTATTGGTCCACAAAAATCAACTCCAGAGTTGACAAATGGCCGAGCAGGTTGAACTCTGGCAGCTGGGAGGTTACCCATTAGTTGTGTAAACATTTTCGGTTTTGCCCTTACACAACGAGTGCAGTGCTGTACTATTGATCGTGCAATTGACTTGCCCTTAATAGGCCAAAAGCGTTGTCTAGTGATATTAAGCAATGCTTGCGGACCCACATGTAAATTTTCTTTGTAAATGTCATTCATTAGCAGCTTAGTGAATTGATGAGCATATGGCAGCAGCATCGGATGGCGTGCGTCATAAGATAGCATGGACGCTTCTAGTCTTCCCCCAACACGAACGAGGCCCTTCTCATCAAGGAATGGAGTTAAAGTGCTGAGTGAACTGTTTTTGTTCGTTTCATTATATTGACGAGTATGGCTGATGTCTTCTTTAAATTCTGCTGCTTGCATATTCTTTATTATAAAATAAAGGGCTTCGTCCAACTCTCCTGCCGTTAACGTGTGACTCTTTATTCCTTGACTATTTAGCCTTCTAGTATTATTCACAAATCGAAATATATAGGCGATGATGCGCTGCAACTTACGGAATGAATTTCCGTGATTGATGTCAAGAATAGGCTTCTCTAATACATTGTTCCTTGATTCATCATTTGTTGTTGCTGATAAGGTTATGCCCTTTCTTTCCAGACTAACTTGCCTCTCTTTTACATATGATGGAGGCCATATTGATTCACTTCCATGTAAGAATGGTGGTCCGTAGAACCAGATATTGCAGGTTGCCAATTTTTCTGGAGAAATTCATCTGGAGAGAACATCAGCTGGATTTTCCTTAGAACTAACATGACGCCATTGTTCAACTATAGATAATGATTGGATGGATGATATCCTGTTTGCCACAAACGTCTGAAAGGATGAAGATTCTGCATTTATCCATGCTAGGACAATCTCGGAATCTGTCCAGTAGTATGTGGGTGTGTCTTTGGCTCCTAGAATTTCCTTTACTCGGTTGGTAAGTTGTGCAGCTAGGTTAGCAGCACATAGTTCTAGACGCGGGATTGTTGCCTTCTTTAGTGGAGCTACCCTGGATTTGGCGCACAATAGGCGCACTATAATTGATCCCCTTTGGTTGATGGATCGCATGTAGATCGCTGCCCCATACGCCTTCTCGGAGGCATCGGAAAAAGCGTGAATCTGCATTTGTTTGGAGGTTTCATGGCCAAAAACATGTCTAGGAACCTGTATGTTTTTCAGATGCCTTAGGTCGTAACGAAATTTCGTCCATTTGGTGTGTGAATCTTGAGGTAGGGCCGCATCCCAATCAAGTCGAAGTTGCCATAACTCTTGCAGAAAGATTTTGGCGGTGACTATAACAGGAGCCATCATTCCGAGAGGATCAAACAATTTTGCTATGCTTTGACACTCTTTGCTCATTGGCTTCATTGACCTTTATACAAAAATTATCGGTCTTTGGTAGCCATGTCAAACCTAGAGTTTTGATCCGCTCTTCAGTTTCATCTGTAAAATCTAATTGCACTTCTTGATCTTCTGGTTTGACGTTTTGAAGGAGTCTAGGGTGGTTGGCGTACCATTTTCTCAAAGTGAAGCCTCCTTCGCAAAGCAATTTTGTAAGTTGCTCTTGCATTTCGAGGATTTCCACCATGCTGTTGGATCCCGTCATAACATCGTCAACATAAAAGTCAGTTTTTAAAACCTGAGATCCAAGTGGATAGTTTTCGGGTCGTTCTTGGGCCAACCTTTGCAAGCACTTTGTTGCTAAATATGGAGCTGATGTCGTTCCATATGTAACTGTGCATAGTTGATAGTATCTCAGAGCCTCATTTGGATGGTTTCTCCAAACTATGATGTGGTATTTTCTATCTTCCTCATCTAGTATTACCTGCCGATACATTTTTTGAATATCAGCGGTAAATACAAATCGTGTCATTCTGAAACGCAGCAGGATGGCGAAGAGTTCATCTTGAATGATAGGTCCTGCACATAGTAGTTCGTTTAGCGATATGTTTGAAGACGTCTTTGCAGATGCATCAAACACGACTCTCAGTGGTGTCGTCGTACTATCTGGTTTCAATACGCTGTGGTGAGGCAGGAAATAATATGGTGGCTCAATAGTCTCAAGATTGATGGGTTCCATATGTCCTGCCCTTAGATACTCGTTCATAAATTCTGTATATTGACATCGTAAGGTGGGATTCTTAGCTAACCTTTTTTCTAGTGCGAAGAATCGTCTGATGGCTATGTCTTTGGATTCTCCCAGTTTACTTGGGACGTCAGCGAATGGTAGCTTTACTATGTAACGCCCATCGGAACTCCTTCTAGTTGTTTGAGTGAAATGATCTTCACAGCGCTTCTCTAATGGAGTGCGATTGGACTTGACTTCCATAGGCTCTTCCAGTTTCCAGAATTTTTCAATTCTTTGATCTATGCTCTCGTCTTCACTACAGATGCTGCATGTTGCTGTCGCTGGCCTTGTTACATTGATCTTTCCTGAAACTATTAATGCCAGCAATGTATTTTGCAGGATTGGTCCATCATTCTTCAATCTTATTTGGCCAATTGACAGTAGCTGGAGGTAGAATTCAGCACCTAGTAAGATATCGATACGTTCTGGATGGTTGAAATCAGGGTCTGCTAGCTGAATATTGTGTGGAATAGACCACTTTGACGTGTTAATCAATTGCGTCGGCTGAGATGAGATTATATGTGGAAGGACGAATGCCTCCAATCTCGCAGAGAAGGCATTTAATGCGGATTGCATTTGTACACTTACTCTTTTCTGTGTTCGCTGTTTCTTGTCGCCAATGCCTTGTATACACATTGAATCAGTTGATGTATTCAAGTTTAACTTCTTGACTAATCTGTCAATAATTAGGTTAACTTGCGAACCTGAATCTAATACAGCTCGACCTTCGACACATTTGCCTTGGTTGTTAATCAATTTTATTATAGCTGTACTGAGCAGTGTATATTTTCTTTGACCCTGATTGGTAATGGTTGCTACAGTTGAACCCTGATCCACCAACCCTGGTGATATAGATGGTCTGCTAGCTACTTGTGTCTGGAGTGTATTGGAATCTCTGACTTGTGTTGATGATGAATGATCTGGTGTAGTTAGATGCACTAAGGTGTTATGCCGTTTACTACACTTTGTGCATCCTCGAGCATTGCAACTTGTGGCATTGTGTCCTGATCTTAGACAATTGACACACAGTTCGTGTTTGCGGAGCAGATTTAATCTAGCTGCTGGTGTTAATTTCAAGAAGTCCTTGCATGCGAATAACGGATGATTTCCTTTGCATACCACACAAGCAGCTTGCCTGATTGATGAGTTGGTGTGTACAACTGATGACAAGGATTTGGCGCTATTGGATTTTCTCTGAATGTCCTCTGTATGTCTTAGTTTGTTACCCAGGGCTTCCAGTGATTGAAATCTTGTTTGTAGAAATTTCAAGAATTCTTTCATGGACTGTATCTCCCTTGGGTTAGTCAATGATATTTCATACAAGGTATGAGTGGCTCTATCTAGCCTTTTTATCAAGATATGCAATAATAAGGGGCCCCAGTCAGCAGTTGAGATTTTAAGGTTCTCTAACGCCATGAGACATTCTTGCGTTGTGTCATGCAAATTCTTGATATTGTTCGCAGATGCAGCGTCAGTAGCATGACTTGGCTGTGATAATAGTTTGTTTACCAGGGCAGATACGAGCAGTCTGCGATTTTCATATCTTTCATGGAGCATTTTCCACGCAGCTGTGTAATTGTCTTCAGATAAACTCAAGTGCCTAATGAGTCTTTCAGCTTCACCAACCAAATTCATTTTCAGGTACCACATTTTCTGTACATTTGCCATCTGCTGTTTGTGTACCATTTCAGTAAATAGGTCTGCGAACTGACGCCATTTTAAAGAATCTCCATCAAACTTGGGAAGTGATATTTGTGGCAGCTTGAGTGTCGTGTTGGCTGTTATGGAGCTTGCAGCCTCTTGTGGTGCACCAAACCTTGCGATTTTAGCAGAGAGACTTACTTGCTGTTTTTGCACCTCTTCTTCGAGCTGAATATAGTCTTCAATCTTATAGCCCACTGTGCTTGGCTCATCTGCGAGCTCCCAAATGGAGTGATTATACTCCTCTATTTTGAACCAGTATTGATTTAAGGTCTGGAGTCTAATGTGGTAGTACTGCTCGGGATGATCATCTGACTCGTACGTGTTATCAATAAGACGGCGTAAAGATTGTATGATCCCTCTTTGCCTTCTAATGATTCTAGTTATATCTGCTGAGGCTTCAGATAACAACGGAGTAGACTGTTCTTCTGGTGGAGTTGCGTTATAATCATCGTTGCTGGCTTCGTCTTCTTGGAAGGACTGTAATTGTTCCTCGAAGTGGGTCTTGCATGATTCGTATATGCCGTGTATTTCCTCGTAGTACGCCTTTGTAAAGTACCCATGCTCCAGAGGAACTTTAGGTAGGGCTCTAATTTTACTGTCATTTGAATCGAAGGTGGACCAGAATGATTCCAGTAGGTCTCAATCTTTCTTCGTAATACTCCTTGGTTTTTCTGTCGTCTCCGTCTCTTTTGTAGTTTATCAAAACCTTTTGCAGTTCCGATGATGATTGCTCTGAGTATAGTTGAACTGCGATTCAAGTGTTTCACCTGAATCACGTCGGGGTCACCAATGTTCAAGAACTATTTTGTTCTCTACGAAAGTTTTAACAAGTCAAGGTGTTACACCTTGGCTTTTGATGAGAGTGCAGCGGCTCTTGTACCACTACACCAAAATTATATATCTGAAAGGGAAGCTTTGATTAAGTGAACTCAAAATTAAGACAACTGTTTGCTACTAAAAAACAAGACTGACCGTTTATTACAACTTATATTCAATTTATATTAAAATTGCACTTAACTAAGCAAATCTTAATATGTTCCTACCTACCACTAATTGGGAAAATCAATACCTACATACATATTAATAATTTAAAATTGCAATAAATTGCTTGGCTATGCAAGGCGATAACAAAAAAAACCGAATAACGAAATAACTTAAATATAAAATGCTTACCTACTTAAATTACAATCAGGCGAGTAATTCTTGCATTCTTCTCTTGCACCTTTGACTGGGTGTCATATTCATAAAAATATTTGCAATGACACATTGAATGCAAGAATTATTCGCTAGAATTAGCGTTATTGTTTTTGGGGGCAAGCGCCCGCTTATAGCGCAAGTAATTGCTGATTCGACGCGACCGTTGACCTTTTTGCTGAGTGCAAACACAGATTATACCAATATTTTTAACCGTGTAATTAAATATTTTTACTAAACTTTATTTACTTAAATACCTACTTAATGTATTTATTTTTCAAAATATGCTCAAAGTTTTGCCCATTTGGCCTAATCCAATTTATCACCTTTCGGCTTCGACGTAAATTTCTGTGTATAGATTTGCTCTTGCTCTTACTTGGTTGAATATTGCTTCTTGTAAGCAAAACATTTCAAGAAGCACCAAAAGTAAAAATCCCAGGGAACGGGATTAGATGATCTTGAAGATCAGGATACCGCCCCATTCTATTCCGATTCCAATTCATTTATTTGGATATTCTGTGACCAGAAGAGCCCTCACCGTTCTGCCGTAATGAGCGGGAGCCCCATCGAACTGGAACTACATGTCTCCCTAGTAGGTCTATTGAATTCAGGACATCCTCTTCCACATTAACCAGCTGACCGAATAACTCTTCAATAACCTTCCACATTTTAATTTATTCGTATGAGAGCCCGTCGAGAGCCCGAACAAGAAAAAACTACTTGAACAGATTAACAGGTTATTGATACAGTTATCAAAATTAAAGAGAAGCATTACAGAATGCGTTTTAGTTACTTTACGTTAGGTGACTCTCTGTGAAATATTTACAAATACATTTGTGTGTAACTAGAGCAAGTGTACAATTTATAATTTAGGATGACTGCGGCTGTATAGTGTTGATTGTAGTTGTGGACGTAATGAGAGTTATTTGTCTGCTTGATGGTATTTTGTTCATTCCGCCCGCCTCGTGTGTATAACACGAAAAGGATTTCAAGCCGCCCGCCATGATATTCTGCATAAACAAACTAAAAACTTGTAGAGTTAAGGAAACCATATAGTTTAAATTAAAATTAAATTCATTCATTACACATAATTTGAGTTTTTTTTTTGCCTTTCGTAATAATTCTAAATTATTTTACATTCTCGAATCATTCGTGTCTATTGGCAAAATACAAAGCTTCGTCACTGGACGTTTAAAGTGGCCATCTTTGTGCCGTATAGTAACTACACGAATTTGATTGTCTGCTCCTGGGTGCAGTTCCGTTACTCGACCTAGTAGCCATCGCTGTGGAAGTAACTTGTCTTCCTTGATTACAACTAAATCGTTGAGCTTAATAGGATTCTGCTTCTACTTCCATTTATAACGCAGCTGAAGACTGGATATATACTCTTTGTACCACCGTGTCCATAAGTTTTCATACTTATGTTGAACCATTTCCCACCGATTAAGTCTGTTGATTGAAGTTTCAAGTGTACTTGGCGTCGGAATAGCGATCAGACTTTCCCCAACCAGGAAATGACCAGGAGTAAGTGCAGATAAATCAGAACGGTCATCTGTGATAGCATTCAACGGCCGTGAATTGAGACAGGCCTCAATCTGTGATAAAAGAGTATTCATTTCTTCTATAGTTAGTATTTGATTTCCAACGACGCGTTTAAGATGATACTTAAAGGATTTGACGCCAGCTTCCCACAAGCCACCAAAGTGAGGAGAAGCTGGTGGTATGAAATGCCATTCAGTTCCTTCCGTTAATGTTAGTTGAGGAATATTGGAGTTGTGGAGTAATTGATAAAGATGGCGAGAGAGTTGTCGGTCGGCGGCAACGAAATTTCGTCCATTGTCGCTATATTTTGCACATCGACCACGGCAACTAACGAAGCGACGAAATGCAGCAATAAATGCTTCGGCAGTCAAATCTGTTACCAACTCGAAATGTAAGGCCCGAGTCGAAAAGCATATGAAGGCAGCCACGCAGCATTTAACTGTGGTGCGACCCCTACCTCGAAATAGTTTAACGATGAAAGGGCCTGCGTAATCAACGCCACTATGTAGAAATGGTTTCGTCGGACGAACGCGGTCAGGTGGTAAATCCCCCATAAAAGGTGGTCGTGTATCAGCTTTAACTCGACAGCAAATAATGCACTGTCTCACAAATTGTCGAACTTTTCGTCGGCCATTCAGGATCCAATATTTCATGCGGATATGGTAGAGTGTAGCTTGTGTGCCTGCGTGCAAAGTCTTAGAGTGGGCTTGAGAGTTAAGTAGTTAAGTAGCTATCTGCTGGAAGTATGATAGGATATTTCTCGTCCTCAGTTAGTAGTGAATTCTTTAATCTGCCCCCTACTCTTAGTAATTTAGTATTATCAAGAATAAGATTAAGTGTTCTTAGCTTGCTAGTAGAAGTAATCTGATATTTCTTCACAAGGCTGTTAATATCTTCATAAAAGGCTTTCCTTTGTTCGATCCTGATCCACGTTTCTAATGCAAATTTTAGTTCTGCCAGCTTCAAGAAGCCTGTTCGGCTTGATGAAGATTCTACTCTGCAGTTATGAGCAAAGCGTAAACACCAAGCTGTTATACGTAGCAGTTTATTTAAATCGGAATATTTGTGCATCAAGGACATGCTTGTAACTTCCGCGTGAATAGATGTTAGAGTGGTAGATGAATGCACTGGACGCAGTGCTTCGTTTACTTCAGCAGTAGCAGGAAGCTCTGACTTCTTGGGCCACTCAGTGGAGTTCTTTTGTAACCAATCTGGACCAGACCACCATAAGTTGAAGGTTTTCAGCTCAGAAGCTGTAATACCCCTTGTAATGCAATCTGCAGGATTTGAGGCTGTCGGTACGTGATGCCAAACTGCCTGTGGAAGTTTCTCATGAACAAGCGCTACACGATTTGCGACAAAAACCTTCCACTTCGAAGGATGCTCTCTTAACCAGGCTAAGACGCCTGTAGAGTCTGACCAAACATGCGTGGGAATTGTGTTTAGCTTCAGATTTTGTTGAATATATGACATAAGCTCTGCTAGCAGAGCAGCTGCGCAGAGTTCTAGGCGTGGCAAAGATACTGTACGCATTGGACTAACCCGTGTTTTGGCAGCAATTAATGTCACCTGAATGTTTTCAAAGACGTGCATAATGCGTAGATAGACAGCCGCCCCATAAGCGGATAGCGAAGCGTCGCAGAATCCATGGAGCTCAGCCCAAATAAGAGTATCGCTCATACCCACCCAGCGATCGATGTAGATTTCGTTTATCTGATGAAGCTCGGATTTATACTGTAACCATGTAGAGGTAAGAGTAGGTGGTAATAGATCATCCCATTCGAGTTTAATGGCCCATAATCTTTGCAGAAAAACTTTCGCTGTGATTGTGACAGGCGACAGCCATCCCAGTGGATCATAAAGTCTACTTATATCAGATAGAATCGATCTTTTAGATGTAACATCCCCCTTAGGTATGTTAATATAAAAGCGAAACGCATCGTGTTGTGGATTCCAACCAATACCCAATGTTTTTATTTGATGTCTTGCCTTACTCTGCTCGCCTCAACCACGCAATCGACACTGAGGGCAGATAATTTTCAGTGTCCCTGTTGATGACCTGAAAAGAGAAGACGAGAGCGGACCTAGTCAACCTTCATGGTAGGAGGGCTCCAGGAGGGTGAGAGGAAAGACAAAGATCTCAGCATATCATTACGTTATAATAGTCGAATATTAATCTACTCTTTACATTTCATGACGGAGAAGCCATTCATGACCATCATCGAACATAAAAATTTCCTGTGAAGGATGTATGTATGTGGCTAGCAAAAGAAACGTTACCATAATGACCTTAAGTATCATTAAGTTAAGCAGGAACAAACTCGAGGAAACCTTTCCGTGCAAAAGAGAAAATGTGACTAGAAAAGTGGAATATATTACGATTCTTTCCGCGTACTTTTCGCCTTTGTTTTCCTTTACAATTTTTTCTGATTTTCTTAGGACTAGTCGCGAGGATACCATAATTCAATTTCCATACCAGTAGGTGGTATGAATATCCGCACTACTTAGTTAGTACAATTAAAAGTGAATAAAACCTTATAAAAAGTAACAAAAGTTCAATTGAGTTTACCCGCGCACCACAGTATGGCTTTGTAAATTTTTCTTGGAATTTAATATAATGTATGTGCAATATTCATTTAAACTTTTAAGTAATGATAACTAATCTTATCAATTCACTTCCACACCATTAGCAATTTCAATTCCCGGACTGTGGTCTTGTATGAAAGTATATGTCTAAATTAACGTTAATGTAGAGCACCTTACTTAATCTTTTCCTTTTTTTTTTTGTAAGATGCTATCTTTTGAGACATAATTCCTTTTTTTCTGTTAATTCAATATTTATCTAGCCTAACTAGAATATATATATAGTAAAAAATAATGAAATATATATAGATAATTACAAAATATACGAAAAAGTTCCACTTACGTGTTATCCGTTCCTCGAAGGAGCTCCCTAGAGGTGGCCTTAGGATGTGCGAAGAGCTATAATAATTAGAAGTTATCTATGTTATGGTATCACGAAGGTTTAATTTTAAGTCATTCGTTACGCATTTGCCCCTGCTGTTGTTAAAATTCACTTTTGTGTATGCTCTTTTTCCGGAATTTAAAAAATTTTTTGACGGAATTTAAACTGACACAAATCTCTGACGGACAATGGATATTCCAGGAAGGACAACGAAATTGAAAAAGGAAACGGGTTGCGTTTATGGTTTTGAATTTATCGTTTTTACATCGTTCATCTGGTCAGCTATAAATTCTACTTGCACCGTGTGTCATTCTAACCATTTCCATAAGCTATAATCTGGGCAAATCCAAACGCCCAAACCAAACAGTTATTCAATGGAAGTGACAATTATCAATTTCCGCTGGTTGACGACTGATTCGAGCTATGCAATGGTTACCTTGCAGGGATAAAAGAAGGAGCAACGAATTTCAATACAATGTCTTAGGTTCAACGACACTATTTGACAGCCGACAATTTAAGAGCGTAGCTTATTGTTTCTTTTTGATATAATCTAATACTATTAATACAGCAGTTAACTAGTAATATTATTAACTAGTCTACTGCAATATGAAAATTGAGCGACGTAAAAGCGAAATACTTGGATATCTCTACTGAGCTGATGCACAGATTCCCGATTTTTTTTTTGTTCTTTTGGAGGTTAGAGGTGTTCTGCACAAAACATTGTTGCTTTTTCTTCCCACGGGCTGCGAGATTGTTTCTTTCGGTGGGACGATCCCCAACTTGTAGTACGTTCTCAGGCGAATGGGGCACCACCCGCTTGGCGACTTCCTTGAAATCAAATACAAACGTGCGATTTGCTCAAATCCAAAACTGACTTAAGCGGATGTATTGCTACTTTTGGGTCGCCGGTAATCTCACTAAATATTTCTTTCTTTCTGGATGAAGATTTTATCCAGTTGTCAGTGGAGGCCCTGCTCGAGCACCTTCCTATTGCATGATTCCGCATTCGTCGTTCATCCGAGAATTTCTCTAAATTCCTTTACCATCGAATTGTTTCGCGTTTTTAATTTTAGAGAAATCGTCTCGATTCGTCGACTAGCACAGACATTTACTTCACATTTACCTTGTTTCGAATTTAATGTAAACTTTTTGCATGATTAGCACTCCCTTGTTCCCTTGTCAGGTCTTATCCACAATTGCTGAATATATCCAAAAAATATGTTAAAGTAAATTATTTAGATGTTAAAACATTATTGAAATTCACCTGAATATATCCAATTTCGAGCATGATGCCACAAGGAAATTCGCGATTTTATACACTATACAATTTTTCTACGTCTTTTTACGAGCGTAACATTTTATGACAAGCACAAGACAGATGTCTACTCTCTTCTTTTTTTCTTTTTGTTCGTCGGTCTTCAACGCGTCTTTCTTCGCCGTTCATGTGGCTATGGGCCGGCCGTATGCGTGCAGGTCTCAGTGTAGCATATTGCTACAGTATGCTACGACCATAACAACCGTTCTAGAAATTGCTGCGAAAAATCATTTTAACAATAAAACGGACACAGAGAAATTACATCCGGGCGTTCATCTAGAATATCGTAGGAATTGCTCTTATTTCAATTCTAACTCTTTCCTTGTTTTAATAATGCCTTAGTTCTTAACTCTCCAGTGTTCCAGCATTATATAAATTTCAAAGTTAGAGCTCACAAAATGGAAATTCGAATTTTTCCGTGTAATTTTTATTGAGAATAATTATTTCATTTCAATCGAGCGTCGTATCAGATGTCTGACAAGCATTTACATCTGAAGTCTAATATGTGTTATTGTAACGAAAGCTACTACAAAATCTTCGCCTACTTTCCAAGAAAATATCAAATCAGCACGATTAAAGTACTGCCCATCTACATATATAAATTCGTCCTGGTGCTTTTCTTTTCAAATAATGCTCTAAAAAACCACAAGCTTTTATTTATTCTTCCTTCATTCACTAAATGGCCAGAATTTGGGACCTCCTGGGCCCTGAAAACGATAAAGAATTCTAAAATACGAGGGTATCTTATAATATATTCCTAAAATAATAAAGCGCAGCTTTTTAATAGTATTAAGTGTGATGCTCTGATTGTCACACAAAACAAATTTCTATTCAAAATTACTTATTTTTAAAGTCAATCAATATAATCAAAAACTCATTTTGACTTTTACTTTTACATTCATCATACACTCTAATTTTTTCTAAAACAAAATATCATTCCTAATATAACTATGCACCAGAGTAATTTTCATAAATGAACTATAATCAGAAGTGAGTTTAAAAGTTATTATTGCATAAATAACGCAGGAAACTAAATTTTGCTTATGTAATTTTACTAGATACATAACATAACATTGACAGACTCATCCCCAAAATTTCCTAATATGGCAATACAACAAATTTTCTTATCAAAAATAAAATACTCGCGACGTCGAAGAATGTAAGCGTAAAATCACTGGGGTATGAATTCTTTCTACTTAGCTCATCCGTACAAAATAGTTCATAGTGCGGCATCTATTGAGAAAACCGTGCATATTTTTAGGCATATCTACTTATGTATGTATATACACACATATAAAATCAATGATTACCAGTTATTATTAGAATTTGTAATTTTACGCCTAAAAATATGCAATTAAGTATATCAGTTATATCATAATTATCCCAATAAGTAATCGAATGGAATTCCGGTCATTTTCCTTGTCATTTTTGACGATTCTTGGCCGAAGGGAACTGCGCCGAGATTCCAAGTCTTTAATTGTATTGATAAATGGAACTGAACGAGGAAATCTATCGGATTTCCATGTTATTTCCTTGTTATTTTGGCATGGAATTCCCAGACTTTTCCGTGGCACTTCTATATAGAATTCCTAGGGATTTCAAAGTTTTTTCTGCATTTTTTAATTAAACAGTGGAATATAAATAATTTGTAAGATACAAAGCAGTAGAAAAAGTTTCGAAAGTATAGAGAAAATAATCAAACTGACTTGAATCCTTGCAAAATGCTAAAATAGTGTTATGGAATTATGTTGAGAGTGATGTACTTCGGACGTTAAGTCCAGACTGCCAGCATGAGCTGACAGATCACCCGATAACAGCGTTGTATACAGGGCGGCACGCTAGTCCACCTTGACTCTAGGCGCGAGAGTGTGGGGGGGGGGGGGGTTCCACAAAACAACCTGCCGCTGTTACCAACCTTATACAAAACGAGATATCGTGCCTTCAATAAACGAACAGCTAGCACACACTCGGTCCTGAAGGGACCCTTACGTCACTGACCTGTATCTAGCTGGAAGGCGTAGGTGTTCTACCTTCCTTTGCCAGCCCCATCCTCCCGTTTGACTTTGGGTGGCACTATTTTCCCAAGTCCCTTGTTGACCTGTCGGGAGATTAGAGCGGACCCACTCGACCTTCACATGAAAGAGCTCCGGGATAGTGAAGGAAGAAATTAAAGCCTTCAAGAATTCATTTTCACGTTATAATTACAAAAAAAAAAAAACCTTAATTTAAAGTGAGTACAGCAAAAAAAGGTGTACCGATAAGTATACCATTAGCTTATGAAACTATGTAAAAGTACAGCAGTATAGTATTAAATAGATAAAGGCGTACACGTAAGTACACAAAAAATTTAATTAATTCAAAATAATAGGCACAGATAGAGATTCCGCTAAACTAGTTATATAAGTACGTGAATATTTTATCACACTAAGATTATGTATATATATAGGTACCGGAAAGGAATCTCTTCGTCACTAGGGCACTATATTTTTTTTTCTCTCTATATAGCAAACATTTTTTTTTATTGTTTAAACCGACGACTTTTCGTATATTTTATATATAATTAAAAATAATTATTAATATTAAATTAAATACCTTGGTAATTTGTTATAAATAAAAAAAAATTCTTATTTTTATGTCAATGCAAGAGATTTCTACCGAGCATTTAATTGTCGAAGCCGAAGCATGAACATACTAAAAGACAATATATAATAATTCAATAATACTCACGGTGAAATTCCACGGCATGATGAAGCTTCAACATCCGCCACCTAGTAAAAAGTTAAGTTAAAATTTAGATTCGGCTTACGTTCGGTAGGTCTTCTCACAACAAGGCTCTATCTGAGTAAAATAACAATTACCTAACGGCTGTCGTACCTTGGCAATGCTTACAACTAAAGGCACTTGAAATAAATTTTTGTAACTTTATAACATTCAAAATTCCAACTAATGCTAAGGAAATTAAACCAAATGTTCCGATTTTGGCACTAAACTCGTGAAAAAATGAAAACTATAAATCTCAGACTATAAGCATAATTGAATCGCTATCATTTCGTTCTCGACATAAACGCAACTCACATGATTGTTTGAAATTATTCACGAAATGTGAATTTCTCCTAAATGGTTAACTGGTCATGTGTATAACGTATATATATATAAAATAATGAGGAGCACATCACAACGATCATGAGACCAAACAAAAACCCACACAAGGTCATGAAGTCTTTTTGATGCGATGCGTATAATTATGTTTGCTTGCCGTCACTAATTTTCTATTTCATATGCTATTGTAGACGAAACCTGTCGTTTTCCTCACCTTCAAAATCTATCATTTTCTTGCCGTTTTCAAAAGTGCTCACAAATTACATAAAGAAACTAACACTAAACATCCCTGCTGTTTGCAACCGATATAGGGAAGCTAAAAGCCCAGTGATTTTTAACTCCTCGCAACGAGTGCTATTGTAAGCATATTATCCTCCTCCGAGCGACCAATGTGAGATGTCAATGATGCAGACTTACAGTCTGATTGAAAGCGATTTGCTAAACAGGGCGCTCACTTCTCGTGCACTAAATATTGTAAAAATTATTACTTCGTAAAATTCTGGATAGTGATGGAAGTCTAATTACTGACCAAGTTATTTGTCCCTTCTCGATACGACGCAAAACCACTGGAGGCTTTTTTATTTTTTCCTTTTCTAATTTCCTTCTTGATTATCAGGTGCTTTCTGGGAATTCCTAAAGTATTTTATTTATTGGATGTGACTCTACCAAACTGAAACAGAATTATTACCTTTCTGGGCCCGATGTCGTTGAGGAATTTCGATAATTATAATTCCTGGAATTTCTTCCATGCACACTTGTTCACTAAATATGACATGTTAATGGTCTTCTTCTTCTTTGTCACCACTGTCACGTCGCATGTCACACGAGCTCGAGAGTAAACGCATTTCTCTCGGTCGGGGTGCGTTCAATTTTTGTGTGTTTGACGCAGCCGGCCTACACGCTTCAGTACGTCGTGTAGCATATTGCTATATGCAATACGCTACGACTATAACAGGGCAGAGTGGTCTGGGCCACCCTTGGTTCAGACAATGCTGAAAAATGGTCAACTGAGCTAGCCGGTCTTAAACATAGGCTGCGGGCGCTCAACGTGTGTCTCGACCCACGACCCAATGCGTATTCCTCATCACTTGGACTCTACTCCGTTGCTCTACTTGACCGATGACGCATCGAGGACACATCCCTGAAGTCTCGTCAGTCTTTGATCAGACTTCGACATCCCTCTCCGTGTGTGAAGTCAAAGCCACATCGACAAGCTGGTAACCCACCCTGAGCTCAGACCGCGATTGTTCAAGGGTGTGCCTCCAAGGCGTCGTCGAAGTAGTGACATGCTGACAGCCGAATACGGGAATGGATTTCAACAGGTATATCACCCACCATTGACGGGGGCAATAGGAGGGCTTCGCGATATCCTATAGATTACCAGTGAAGCTGGCTGGATGCCTTCTTAGGGCTACCAGGATCTAGATTAGTACTGCTATGTCCGACGGTTGTCGATTAACGAGAGGTTGTAGATGGACGGACAAAAAAATAAATCCTCCTAATGAGGCCGATCCGGAAGGGACTATAAAAGGTTATCTACTCATAGGAGGTAGAGGTGTGCTGATGAGATTGAATTCCAACAGGTATATCCCCAACCATTGACGGGGCAGTAGGAGGGCTTCGCGATATCCTATAGTTTACCAGTGAAGCTAGCTGGATGCCTTCTTAGGGCTACCAGGAATAAACGTGACAATAGATAGACGACGTTTCCAAACTGATGATCACTGCCTGATGTCTTTGGCGTGATAGACTTCTAACAGTTTCCCCTGCAGATCTTCAAGCTCGTATAGGGAGTTTCATTTCTTGGCTTTAACCCAATATTTGACAAATTTTCGTCCCAGTTTAGCACTAGTCTGCTGTTCGAAGTTGCTTTGGGCAAAATTCCTTCTAAATACCTCTTGACCCACTGTGAAATCGACAGGTTTCGCCCTGAGATTATAGGCTCGTGAACCCTGTTCGAACGCCAGATGTAAATTTTCCTGCACTCTCGCACGGATCAATCTCAGTTTGTCCTCAGCATCTACTCTAAAGGGCTCATTAAGAGTTCCAAGGCTCCTCAAGATGGAATAGGAGCTGCCATGTTCAATCATTTGTTGACCGGAAAGTGTTCGATATGGAGAGAAACCAGTAGCTTGATGGAAAGAGCTCCTGAGGGAACTAGCTATTTGGCTCAGTTTCTCATCCCATTTCGTATGTTCCTTCCGAATATACGCTCTAATCCCTGACAATAGAGACCTGTTTACTCGCCCTGAGGCGTTTGCTTGCGGCGAGTAAACTGCCGTTCGCAAGTGCTTCACCCTATACTTGTCCAGCAATCTGGTAAACTTAGTCGAGCAAAACTGGACTCCATTATCAGAGACGATCGTTTCCGGGACGCCGAACACGTGGAACACATCCGTCTCAATGAATTGGCACACATTGATTGTAGTTGCTTTTCTCATCGGTTTGAGGATCGGAAATTTTGAAAAGTGGTCAAGAACTATCAGAATGCAGACGTTTCCTTTCACTGACCGAGGATATGGACCCAGAAAATCGATATACAGCTTTTGCCATGGTCGTTCTGTCACAGACTGGACTTTCAAAGGTGGTCTAAGAAAGGTATTGGGAGCCTTCGTTTCCTTGCACACGTCACAGGCGCCTACGTAGTTTCTGACATTAACTGTCATTCGTGGCCAGTACAAGTGTCTTCGCAGACGTTCCAGTGTTTTCCCTATACCTCCGTGTGAAGCCAGTGGTGGATCATGAGCCCTTGAAATGACGTCGGTGACAAGCTCTCGTGGAATCCAAAGCTTCCAAGCCTCTTCCTCCTGAATCGCATCGCCTGTTCTCGGAACAGTCCGACTATAAACGAAGCCATCCCTGACGCAAAGATCTGGTAGTTTACCAGAAGTAGTTTTAACCTTATGCCTCAGTTCCACATATTCCAACGAGTTGAAATATGGCGAACTAAGGTCAACTTCCGGGCCAGGATCTTCTTTTGTGGACAGGCCGTCACAATGGATGCGTGAGAGCGCATCAGGTACAACGTTCAGGCTTCCTTTTCTGTGCTCAATAGTGAAGTCGAAGCCCTGAAGCTTCAAACTCCACCGCGCAAGTGTACCGCTGAGGTCCTTTTGAGACATCAGCCATTTCAAGCTCGCATGATCAGTCACTATCTTAAACGGCATGAGTTCTATGAAGGGCCGGAATTTCTGTACGCTCAAGATTACGGCTAAGCATTCTTGCTCTGTGACGGTGTAATTTCTTTGTGCTGAGTTCAACTTTTTCGAGACGTAGGCTAGTGGCTTCTCGTGGCCCTCGACATCTAGTTGAATCAGCACTCCACCAATACCTTGTTCGCTCGCATCGCACCGTATAACGAATGGTTTGGTGAAGTCTGGACTCACCAACAACGGAGCAGTGGTAAGTTTTTGCTTTAAAAGATCAAGAGACGTCTGGGCTTCAGGTGTCCATTTGAACTGACTAGGGTTTTTCAAGGTGTCTGTAATGGAGACAGTTAAGTCAGAATAGTTCGGGATGAACCGTCTATACCATCCCGCCATACCTAGTAGGCGCCGGGCTTGCCGAACAGTTTTAGGTGACGGATAGTCAACTATAGCTGAAATTTTGTCAGGGTCAGTTCTCATACCTCTCTTTCCGACAATAAAACTCAAGTATTTGGTCTGTTTGATACAAAACTTGCTCTTCTCGACGTTGATAGTGAGGCCAGCTTTCCTCAAACAATCCGCTACACGGGTTAGTAACGTGAGATGCGAGTCAAAGTCTGATGACAGAATTAACAAATCGTCTAGATAGACGAGAACGTTCTCACGAAGATCGAAAGGAATGACTTTATCCATGAGGTGGCACATCGTTTGTGGAGCGTTGCATAGGCCGAATGGCATCACCGTGTACTGATAGAGAGGATGACTAGGCACTGTGAAAGCGGTCTTCTCTCTGGAATCAGTGTCTAGTGGGATCTGCCAGAATGCGTCTTTCAGGTCCAGGCTCGTAATGTAGTTTGCCGGAGGAAGTCGACACAGAAGAGCGTCTATCTGCGGAAGCGGATAGGCATCCTTCTTCGTAACAGAGTTGACCTTCCTGGCGTCAAAACAAAGCCGAACCTTTCCAGGCTTCCTCACCAGAACAACTGGAGGGCTTCAAGGACTCTGGCTCTCCTCTATCACACCCAGTGATAGCATTCGCCCTAATTCGGCATCCATCAAACTTTGTACTGCCGGTGAAATCGTATAAAACCTCTGTTTTATCGGGGTCGCGTCATTCGTTTCAATCTTATGAGTGACCACCGATGTTTTTCCCAGGCCTAAGGAGGCGAAAGAGGGGAAAAGCTGTTTGGTGGCTTCTAAGCGTTGTTGATCGAGACTAGGAAGGATATGGCAGTCGGTGTCAGAGGTAGCTATTACATTTGGATTCACTTCTGCGACTATACCCAGGACATCTGGAGCCAACCCAAATAGACGCCAGAAGTCTATTCCCAGATATAGTGCCTGTGTGAGCCCAGGAACCACGTAAAAACGCACGTTTTGGGTCTTATCACGGAAAGTGACATCTTAGTCCACATGACCATGCACAGTCGTCATGGCATCATTTGCTACTTGGACCTGTGTCCGATACTTCTTCCAGTCGACATCTGTTTCTGCAAGCTTCTCTAGAGCTCCCTGACCTAGAATACTGACAGTAGCACCACTATCAAGTAGTCCAGGCTCAGTTCGCCCGAGCAGCTTTACTTCGGCGTACGGTCGAATGTCGTCTGGCATCGACACGGAAATCTGTGCCAGTTTTTTTCTCTCTAGTTTCATCCGTCGACAGTATTCCCGCCAACGAATGGTAGATCTTTTCTTTTTCGGTCTCATACCCAAGTCAGGAAACATTATTTCGGCTAACTCCGCCACTGAGGAGAAGATTCGGTGTCTTTCTGTGTTGTATCTCAGCAGACGCGTATGATACGGCGTCAGTGGATGTAAAACAGGCTGACGCCCACTCGTCATAACAGAGCTTGGTGGCCGTTTTAAAACAGAAAGGACAGGAGACCAAATCTCTTGCTCAGTAACTTTGTCAGCTAACAGTGCTGTCGGTGTTAACGGGATATCGGAAATTGAAGACTCTTCAACGAAGTGTCTAATAATGTCATGGGCTCCCCAGAAGTGGAAATGGGAGCTTGAAGATCTGCGGAGAAGTCTATCAGATTCTCCGTCTCCCTCAATGAAATGTTCGTACTATCAGGTGTTTTACTGATATCATCAGAATAACTGAATGATATCAGTGGACAATTCAGGGATTCGTCAAGGTCTGCTAAGTGAGCGGACCTTCCTCCTTGTTCAAGGCTTGAACTGGAGTGTTCGTTGCAGTTGTCGCTCGCGACGTCGACACTGGTCGGAAAGAGGTGGTGGTATTCCCGACCCATCTCAAGTTTTTCTGTCGACAGTGGCTGCAATCGGGCTTGAAAATGTTCTTGCGTCCGCATCCATAGCAGAACACAACTTGTCTCTCCTGCCTGCAGTCTTGATAAAAGTGACCGGACTGGTCACAGTTCCAGCAGGTTACATTCTGAGGGGTTGTAATAGCAGCTAGTGCTACTGCTTCCTCACTGCGTTCATGTGTCATATTCAGTTCGGCCTCTGTCGGACGAAACTCATTCACCTCGCTGACTCTTTGGCCGCGATAAGCATTCCAGCTGCTCGTTGTAGCGATTCGCTGCTGCGTCGCCTGTATTTGAGTCACGAGACTCCGTAGTTGATGTATATTGTTAGCGGGATGTAGGCAGACCTTTTGCTGAATGTCTGGAAGCAGATTTGACTTTACGATCTCTAGGAATTCTCCGTCCGCCAAGGGACATTGCAGTTGATCGCGCAACTGTACCAGGATGGTACGTAGCAAATGACTCCCCTGCTTTCTTTTTGTGCAACATCAGCTGGACTTTGACCTTAGGGTCATCTTGCGGTGCTCCCCATTCAGCTAATAGAGCTGTTTTCACATACTCCCATGAAGGCGTGGAATTTTGCATCAGGAGAGACCAGTACCAGTCCATAGCTGGTCCAGAAAGTAAGGTTGTCATGTGCCTTACTAGAAGATCGAAATCTCCTTCTAAGGCCGAATACGTCAAAGCTTCCACTTACGAATAGGTGGTGGTGGTGGAGGTGGGACAAAATCTGGTCTAGGCTGATTGGTAGGCTGACCAAAGGCTGAATGTGGTCTATTTGACGACTGCCTACGCGAGTCGTGAAATTCTTGTGATGGTCTTGGGTCACCAATCGACGGAGGTGGTCGTGAAAAATCCATGGGCGGCATTGCTGCTGAGATCTGTTGTCGGACACTAGTTATTAACTCAGTCCGCAACCCATCGAGGCTCTGTTCGAGGCCTTTGCCTACTAGGTCTTGCATTTGTAGGCGCAAGCCTGCCATCAACGCATCCGTAGCTGCTGAGGTATGTCCACTACCAGAAGGCAGCGGGTTATTTCGTCGCGAGTTAGGATTGGTAAAAGTCCTTGAATGTAGATCTGGCATTCCAGGAGAGAGTGATCGTCGACTAGGTGGTGGAATTGTCAACGGTGGTAAGTCAAGTGTTGCCATAGAAGGTAATGGATCGTGACTGACAGTCTTTACAGGCTTTGTCATCTTCGGGACAGCACCAGTATACTCAGTGAAATCATACTGAGTGAGATGGGCTCTGCAGAACGGGCAGTTTGAATGCTGTCCAATCCACGTTTTCAGACATGCTTTGTGAAACACATGTGCACAGACCGTTTTCACTGCCTTCCTCTGTCCTGACCAGTCGCTCTCTAGACAGACAGAGCACGGCTCTGGCAACAGCATCGGTACACCAGTTGCTCGCGGTGGTGTTCGCGCTGTAGCCATTGTAGAATCAGTCGTAAATCAGGCAAAAGATTTTCAAACCAATGGTTTGGAATAGATATATAAAAAAAATTCAAAGAATTTCAAGCTTTGGAAGAGATAACACGCTCTTCACAACGACAGGATGAAGAAATACTAATTTAAAGTCGAAGGTTTGGACGAGATTCTAAATTTCAAATAAAATTTCCTTCCCAAACGTTCGGAGAAGTTTTCAATAAAGTGAAAAAAATCAAAGATTCGGAAAGTTAGCAAAGTCCTCTCGACTCGATACGATATAAATACAAAAATCCAAAGTTCGGAAACGTTAGCACGCTCCTTGAAGAAAAATTCCCTTCCTAACCGTTCAATTCCGCGTTTCAAAAATTTATGATCAAAATATATTTTCTTCTTCACTTCCCGAAGCTAACTCTCACCATAAGAGGTCTTCAGGTCGCTCTCCCTCCTTACAGGTCAGATGTACTAGCAAGTGACGTGAGTGTGTGCGTTGAAAAAATCTGAGCTCTTGCAGAATCTGGGAAAAGTAAAGTCGGAGGTACCAAAGACTGAGAATGGTACTAGAGATTGTTCAGCCAGGCAATTAGCAGCATGCCAACTCCTGATTACTGAAGGTCTCCAGCATCAATCCCATCCTCCGATGACTCCATCTCCCCTCCTCACCGGATCATCATGTCCAGCTGGTTCACTAGCCGGGCAGGGTCATGCGTCTGGTCAACAAATTAGCTGGAAGGCAAACAGTCGTCTCGCAGATTCATAACTCTGTCCAGCCAGTTTGCCAACAGAGACACGTCTTCGCAAGAGCACAAACGAAAAATTTCGTGAGGCCACTCACCATTTCCATGGCAGAAGGTCAGCGGGAAAGATCATCCAAAAACATTTAAAAAAAAATCAACTGTTCAGACTTGAGGCTTGACCGAAGTCAAACCTAAAGTCGAACTTACAATTCAAAACTTCCAAAACGTTACTTTACTTTATAAACTTTCAAAAACTTCAAAACGTTACTTTACTTCAATCGTTACAAAATCAATCAAAAATCAAAATATCAAAACTTTAAAAACTTTACGTTACTCTACAGAAAATCAACTAATAACAAACAATTAAACCCAGGTCCGCATATAACTTCCACTGATTATGCGATTACCGGGTCAGGCTATTTAGCTAACAGTCAACTGCCCATATCTCGAAGTAATCACAATCCTCAGCAAATGTTACATTTAGACCACCGAAGTCCAATTGGGGAGGCCCCACGTTGGGCGCCATTTTTGTTATGGAATTATGTTGAGAGTGATGTACTTCGGACGTTAAGTCCAGACTGCCAGCATGAGCTGACAGATCACCCGATAACAGCGTTGTATACAGGGCGGCACGCTAGTCCACCTCGACTATTGGCGGAGAGTGTGGGGGGGTTCCACAAAACAACCTGCCGCTGTTACCAACCATATACAAAACGAGATATCGTGCCTTCAACAAACGAACAGCTAGCACACACTCGGTCCTGAAGGGACCCTTACGCCACTTACCTGTATCTAGCTGGAAGGCGTAGGTGTTCTACCTTCCTTTGCCAGCCCAATCCTCCCGTTTGACTTTGGGTGGCACTATTTTCCCAAGTCCCTTGTTGACCTGTCGGGAGATTAGAGCGGACCCACTCGACCTTCACATGAAAGGGCTGCGGGATAGTGAAGGAAGAAATTAAAGCCTTCAAGAATTCATTTTCACGTTATAATTACAAAAAAAACCTTAATTTAAAGTGAGTACAGGAAAAAAGGTGTACCGATAAGTATACCATTAGCTTATGAAAAGATAAAGGCGTACACGTATGTATAGGGCACTATACTTTTTTTTTCTCTCTATATAGACATTTTTTTTTTTTTTTTTAAACCTACGACTTTTCGTATATTTTATATATAATTAAAAATAACTATTAATATTAAATTAAATACCTTGGTAATTTGTTATGAGTAAAAAAAATTTTCTTCTTTTTATGTCAATGCAAGAGACTTCTACCGAGCATTTAATTGTCGAAGCCGAAGCATGAACATACTAAAAGACAATATATAATATTTCAATAATACTCACGGTGAAATTCCACGGCATGATGAAGCTTCAACATCCGCCACCTAGTAAAAAGTTAAGTTAAAATTTAGATTCGGCTTACGTTCGGTAGGTCTTCTCACAACAAGGCTCTATCTGAGTAAAATAACAATTACCTAACGGCTCTCGTACCTTGGCAATGCTTACAACTAAAGGGACTTGAAATAAATTTTTGTAACTTTATAAAATTCAAAATTCCAACTAATGCTAAGGAAATTAAACCAAATGTTCCGATTTTGGCACTAAACTCGTGAAAAAATGAAAACTATAAATTTCAGACCATAAGCATAATTGAATCGCTATCATTTCGTTCTCGACATAAACGCAACTCACATGATTGTTTGAGTTTATTCACGAAATGTGAATTTCTCCTAAATGGTTAACTGGTCATGTGTATAACGTATATATATATAAAATAATGAGGAGCACGTCACAACGATCATGAGACCAAGCAAAAACCCACACAAGGTCATGAAGTCTTTTTGATGCGATGCGTATAATTATGTTTGCTTGCCGTCACTAATTTTCTATTTCATATGCTATTGTAGACGAAACCTGTCATTTTCCTCACCTTCAAAATCTATCATTTTCTTGCCGTTTTCAAAAGTGCTCACAAATTACATAAAGAAACTAACACTAAACATCCCTGCTGTTTGCAACCGATATAGGGAAGCTAAAATTCTTTTTTTTTGCACTTCGAGTGCACTTCTTAAAATTAAAATAGTTATTTTAAAGTAATTGAAACTTCATATCAAGAGCCTCTCGTGCCATAGATTCCTTTTCGAAGTTCAGAAAATAATCCCATGGGGGAAATGCGTATAAAACTCCAGCTGTTTTGGCTTCGATGTTCAAAAAAGGGGAAATTCCTCCTTCTGCCTCCGGCTGTAACCAGAGCCCAGTGATATTTAATTCCTCGCAACGAGTGCTATTGTAAGCTGAGGATTATTATCCTCCTCCGAGCGACCAATGTGAGATGTCAATGATGCAGACTTACAGTCTGATTGAAAGCGATTTGCTAAACAGGGCGCTCACTTCTCGTGCACTAAATATTGTAAAAATTATTACTTCGTAAAATTCTGGATAGTGATGGAAGTCTAATTACTGACCAAGTTATTTGTCCCTTCTCGATACGACGCAAAACCACTGGAGGCTTTTTTATTTTTTCCTTTTCTAATTTCCTTCTTGATTATCAGGTGCTTTCTGGGAATTCCTAAAGTATTTTATTTATTGGATGTGACTCTACCAAACTTAATCAGAATTATTACCTTTCTGGGCCCGATGTCGTTGAGGAATTTCGATAATTATAATTCCTGGAATTTCTTCCATGCACACTTGTTCACTAAATATGACATGTTAATGGTCTTCTTCTTCTTTGTCACCACTGTCACGTCGCATGTCACACGAGCTCGAGAGTAAACGCATTTCTCTCGGTCGCATTTTCGTCTTTCTTTCGGTGTGCTTGACGCAGCCGGCCTACACGCTTCACTACGTCGTGTAGCATATTGCTATATGCAATACGCTACGACCATAACAATAGAGCTTGATAAATTCGGAGCAAAGTTTGACAGATTTAGCGTTTTGTAAGAATTAAAGTAATGGCACCTTGATTATTTTCGCTATATTTTCAAAACTTTTTCTACTGCTATTCACTCTACAAATCAATCCAATTTGCAATCGCCTGTGTTTTGCAGAACACTACACGGAACCAAAAGAACACAGCCCATTAACAATTTTTCGTCTACCTCCAACACATCTGTAAAGTTGAAAATGGCGTTCGCTGTAGCGTGTAAAAACAGCTGTGTGTGTGAGAATGACGTCATTTTTTCCCGCTGGAATTCCGTGCGAAAATTCCACATCTGGAATTTTTGCTTATTGGGTAGAATAAGATGACTAGATTTCAGTAGGCGAGTCGAAAGCTTAACAAGAACAAGAGAAATAAGTATATGCAAATATTATAAATGTATTAAATAACCAACAAGAATATTTAATTTAATATTGAATATTGTAATTGAAACCGTTACCAATAATTTAAACAAATAAATATCTTATACTTTAGGCAAAAATAACAAATAATAGAATGTCAATTAATCAATTTTTACTACGGGGAAATGTGTAATGAGTTCACACTAATTACTCATATTATGACCACACTCGTTATTCATATATATGCACTTACAAGCTATACTATGCGTATTTTCGCATAATTGCAATTATGCACAAAGAATCATCCAAATATCAAGACTAAACGCCACATTTCACTTTCTTCAAATATTCTATATTTTCGACATACTTCCGTATATACACAAAATATAGCAAACGCTGAAGCTGCTCAGATGGTGTACCGTCAGATTTCCCCACATATGTTAATATGTACGATTGTGTTGCACTTTCGCAAGGTTGGACGTTTAACGTATGACTTCGCCACTCGCACGAAGTTTTAAAAAGAAGGAAGAAGAAGATAAAAGCGATGAGATTTTTTTTCTGTTTTTTTGGTTTTTTGGGGACGAAGAAGTCAATAGAAAAAATCATTTTTGCTGGTGAAAAAAGGATACAGCACCTTAGATTTGAGAAATCGCAATTTTTTTTTTTAAAAAATCATTTGTCCTACCAAAGAGTTAGGAGTGCATCGGCCACGATAGAAATTAAATTGTCTCAATGGCAAATTTTCACCGGAAATTTCATTGATAATTCCTGAATGTCAGATGCTGATCTGCATCCTTTGAGAGGAGACAACAAAAACCACCTGACCAGAAAAAGCTAGAAATTTCTAGATTCGTGTGAAGCCGTTTAGCGAAGGCAACAAACGTAAATTCTTGAAAGGGATCCTATTAAGGTGTCACCAGCAGTATACCCAGAACGAAATGTGTTAGGATATATTGGATGAATTGGCCAAAATCAAACCACGGGCTCATTACAGTAGGCAGGAAAAGGTAGCTGCACGATTAAAGTCCTCATCACCACTATAGCAATCAACCGGGATCTTCAATTTGGATTTTTGCAGAAGTTTGTTTGTATAATTTCGTCCAGTTAGTGCTTGAAGAGGACTAGTAGATTTTAAGGTAACCCAGAGTATGGTATTTTTGAATGATGGATCATGGATTGTAAAACTAGTTGGGCAGAGGATTCCCTCGTAAACTCTATATTTTAAAGGTTACAACTGCGTCGATGAAGCGCTTCACCAGGCCAGGATAACCAAGTGAGTACCCGTTTGTTAATTAAATTTTTTACTGTTGACCTTATGCCCAAATCCACCCAATAATAGTATATATTTAGAATTACATATCGAACTCAGACAGTAGGTGCCATCTGCTCGATGATTTGGAATAGTTATTATGCAAATACATAATTTACAAGGTTTATCTCGAGCCACACTAATCGAATGTGTGAGTTTTTAGAAGATTATTTTTTGTAACAGTAACATACACGCGTACGATTTCAACCACTCGATAGACAAATATACTCACCTTGATAGACGTAGATACCTAGAGATAAAATAATATAAGCTATATTTATTCATTTTTCTTGGAATAAATGGATGTAGTAAAATCGTACAGACTTACAGGGAAAAGAAATTATTTCTGTAATATAATCTATATTTAATAATTATTTTTGGAACAGATTGATGTGATGAAATGTTACAGACTTGTAGAGAATAGCAATTATTTCTGTTTAGGTTATATTTCTGAATGCAGTAATATAATGTCGTATTTAGTTTTTGAATACACCTGTGTATCTTAGCCTTATTCACTTACCAGATAGCAGCAGTTAGGTATGAATATCGTGTGTATGCAATAGAGGCAACATCACTCCATAATTAACCTTGTCCATAACATTTACTAGTGTAGTCACTTCGTACGCATTTAAATGGAATAAATGATCCTTTTATAAAGTAATGGGACGATAGAGTTCTTATTCATTCTCCTCATTTTCCTGGAGCCCTCTCTTAGTGAAGGTTGACTAAGTCCGCTACTCCACTTTCTTCCAGGTCACTGTATCAATAGGAACACTGAAAATAATTTGCTGCCCTCAGTGTCATATGGGTGGATGAGGCAATGGCAGTGAAGGCAGACCATCTGCGCCTTCACCTAGGTAATGGTAAGTGGTGTGAAAGTCCCTTCTGGACCGGATGTGTTGCGACTGGTTTTTTTTAAGCACGATATCTTTTTGTATATGGCAGATGACGGCGGCAGGTCTTCGTGGAACCCCATCCCCACACTCTCCGCCAATAGTCGAGTCGAGCTAGTGTGCCGCCCTGCACTTCAACGCTGTCCACCGAGTGATCTGTCAACTCATGCTGGGGCTGGAAGTCTGGACTTCACGTCCAATCTCATCACTCAACATAGGCACGGAATCTGGGAACATATTTTAATTAAAATAATTTTCTACCCAGATAAGATGTTACATCGCAAAGCAATGTCCATTGCACTTGCAATAAACACTGCATCAGCGAATTACTTGGAAGTCCTTAGTTAATACGATATGCTTAATATCGTACGTGCTTTTATGTCATTCTCAATGGCCATTATAAAAATATCATACCGTAAGTGTCGTATGTGCGTGGGCTAGTTTCGAACACCGGCATGATCCGTGATCGAAATTGGTCTTTTGCAATCTTACAGAGGACAAGTCTAATTCCCATCTTCGATCTATCAAGTACCTAACAGTTTTGTCGGGTTCCGTCGGTTTTCGAATTAATTAGTTCTAGAAGTAATATAGCAATAGTGATTATGTATGACGGAAAGATTTATTACAATAAAATTAATTATATACATTTCTTATTTTGTGTTTGTTTTATTGAACGGATTCGTGTTGTTTAAAACTACTTACCTCGTGAGTCGTGACACCATAAAATTTTCAAAAGGTGTTACAACTTTATGATGATGCAGACCCTTATACGCTAGACACACGGAACATATCACTGATCATTGGCGGAGCAATGATCATTGCATAACTCGTGTGTAAATGCATCATTGGCGCAATGATCATTCGTTTCGTTATTGCTCCAATTACACTTCCACAAGCTCATTCGTTTGAAATTATTCATTACTTATCATTCTTTTTGTCGATAAGTGCGCCTTCAGTAGTGAGAAACTGAAAGTTATTTGAAAAATCAACTGATTTTCCAGCCATCACTGTCAAATATCATTTGTAAAATTTGCTGATACATTTTTCAAGGTAAATTTTGAATATTTTCCAAAATCAATTCTTGAACAAAATTTCTCACATTATATATTTAATACAAGGCTCGAATCAATTTTTCACAAATTACTTCACAATTCACAATTTTTAATTTACAAAATTGAGAACTGTGTTTAGGAAACATGTCTCAAACCAGCATATATTGACCTAAAAGCAATAATTCCAATTGCAAAACTAAATTAGGTTAATCAATTGTATTGAGCAATTCATTGTTGAAAAAGCAAATTATCGATATAGGCGTAATTCACAGTTCATTACTCGCTGCCCATTAATAAATGTAATTATTGCTTAGTATGTAGTTCTCAAAATATATATAAATCGATATATTGTAAGAACATTTTCAGTGATAATAAAGTTTTCCTACAGTCACTAAGAAGTTCATTCTACGTCCCATCCGTAGCCTATCCTAACCAAGTTATTATCTCGCGCCCCCACCAGTGGTAAGCGCAAGTAATATACCTTACACCTATCCAAATCGGTCCGCTCATCTACCATTGAGCTAAACATGGTCCTTCGAGCCTATTAAAATCCAAAAGTAAATATAAAGAACCGCCCGAGTTCTTAAAAGAAAACTACGTAAAAAAAAAAAAAGACAACAGAAGCAGTGTAATATCGTCTTACAAAACAATATTCAACTCCAAACTGACCTACGACAATGGAAAAACTCGGTTCACAGCAAGTAATAACTGGTACCGCTATATGCGATCAACTAGAAATAATACGAAAAGAGCCCATTGATAGGAGGACAGAGAATTTCATAATAAAGAAAGAAGAAACGATTAACAACCTCTGGGAGGCATTCAGCCAAAAATATCAAGAGATCGTCGCATTAAATTGCCCAGAGCACGAGTACTTCACCAAAAGTTATTACAGGCAAGTGGAGACGACAAAACAAAAAGCAATTGATAAGCTCAGCGCCTACGCTGCCGCTTTAAGTGGGTCATCAAATTTCACAACACGAAAGGTGACTACCGATACGTCAGAGAATGGGGAAAATACCGAAGATAATATAAAAAGTTTTGATGAGAAGGTAAATTCGCTACGTTGCAAAAAGGAAAAAATTCGCATTGACTCATTTCGTAAACAATTACAACAAATAAATGTGGATGACGAAATGAGTAATAATACCATAGAATTTTATTGCAAAATGCTAACCGAAGATTGGAGATATTTGGAATCCCTACATGATGAAACTCTGATGTATCATGAAGACACCGATGACATGCCATACACGAATAACGAATTTGATGAACTAAGGAGCACTTATATGAGAATGGTTATTGAACTTCAAGAGAAGAAAACAACAAATATAACCAACGCAGCTGAAAACGATGTACGCCTCCCACGTCTAAGCATTCCCATATTTGAAGCAAAATACGAAACTTGGACTGCATTTCACGACATATTCATGAGACTAATTCACTGCAACAAAGATTGGCAAATGTCGAGAAAATGCAATATTTAAAAACAAACCTAAAAGGCGAAGCAGGCAAGCTCTTGAATCACTTGGAAATCTCTGACAACAATTATACGATGGCTTGGGAGATTATAAAGGAACGATTTGAAAATAAGAGAAAATTGCTATCAGTCATTAATTACATTACCCAAATTAGAAGTTGAATTATCTAATGGGCTTAAGAGAATTCACGACACAATGAAGGAGTGTTTGCATGGAATAACGAATCTCGGGGTGGACACTACAAGTTGGGCTCCAATAATAATACACCTTATGCTACAAAAGTTCGAATATGAGACGCTGAAGTTATATGAGCAATCCCATTCAAGTGCAAAAGAGATTCCATCATATGAAGTATTTTACATATTCCTCACAAGAAGATTCCAATCTTTAGAAGCCATAGGTGAGAATAAGAATCGTAGTCATCATTCCCAAAGGCAACAATTCAGGCACTCTGAGAGACCTAGATCTCCTATTGTACGCAACTACTTAACAACAGCCGATCAGAAATGTCGTTATTGCCAAAAGATGCATATAATCTACAATTGAGCAGAATTCCTATCCCTGGATGCCCAACAACGCAATGAAGCCATAAGACGAAGCAATTTATGCCGAAATTGCATCAACCATTCCACGGACGAGAAATGTAGAAGCCGCCGTCACTGCAGTATATGCCAAAAGCCACACCATACACTTCTCCATCACCCACCAAATCACTCTGGCAAGCCAAAACAGTTACATTTACAAAATACACTGGCAGAGCAAGGAAATGAGGTGCTATTAGCTACAGCCCTGATTAAGGCAACCTCATCCAACGGGAAACAAGAACTGCTACGCATATTAATCGATACAGGTTCCCAAGCATCGTTTATCACAGAACAGGCCGTTCAAACACTATCATTGCCTAGAACAAAAACTCATGTCAAATTATCCGGGTTAGGAGCCACAGAAGCGCCAGGAAAGGTAGACGTTCAACTTCAGCCACGATTTTCATCAGTTTTCCAGATCAACGTCGAGGCACTCATACTACCAAAACTGACAAAGCAACTACCAACTACTGTTTCTACTGTTTCCATACCATGGAAAAATTGTTTACTTGCAGATCCAACCTTCAATCAACCTGGACCTATAGACATGATAATAAGATCTGACTCGTACACCACCATTGTGCTGAATGGAATCCGAAAATCAAATAAAAATATATTAGCACAAAACACGGAATTCGGATGGATAATCTCCGGCAAGATACCACATACGCAAGAACAAGTCAGACTAGTAGCCATGATATCCCAAACGGATGTAGATGACCAATTAAAACGTTTCTGGGAAATTGAAGAAAAGCCAACCGAGTCCAGCACCAAATCAGACGATGATACATGTGAGCAACACTATCGAAAAACTCATGTTCGCAATGCAGATGGGCGATATACTGTTCAAATTCCATTTAAGGAATTATCGAAACCGCTAGGAGAATCCAGAAAACAGGCATTGGCCCGGCTAATCCAAACCGAAAAGAAGTTCCACTCGAATAAATATATAGAAGAAGAATATAAAAAATTCATGGCAGAATACATATATTTAAAGCATATGGAGTTGGTCAAAAATCCAAAAGAGACATCAGAAGATGCGCATTATCTTCCCCACCAAGCAGTGCTAAAGACTGATAGCACTACCACCAAATTACGCGTTGTATTTGATGCATCTGCAAAAACTTCTACAGGTATTAGCCTAAATGATAACATGCTTGCCGGACCTCGGTTGCAGCCGGACCTATATCAGATACTTCTCCGTTGGCGAAAGCATCGATACGTTTTTTCAGCTGAAATCGAGAAAATGTATCGTCAGATTAAATTAGCGGAAGCAGATCAAAATTATCATAGAATACTTTGGAGATTCAATCCGAATGAACCTGTGTTGGAATACAAATTAACAACCGTGACTTATGGAACAACATCTGCTCCCTTCCTGGCAGTTCGGACCATACAACAACTAGCCAGCGACGAGAAAGATAACTACCCTCAAGCCAGTAAGAGTGTATTTAGAGACTTTTACGTGGATGATGTGATGTCTGGAGGCAATACGTTGGAAGATACTAAACTACTTCAAACCGCACTTATAAGTCTACTAAAAGCTGGTGGTCTTAAATTAAGGAAGTGGACAAGTAACCACCAACAAATTTTAAAAACTATACCGGAGGATATATGAGAAAAAGGAATTTTGACAATCTCTGAAGACAAAACAATCAAAACTCTTGGCATTCATTGGAATCCAACATCGGACACTTTTCATTTCAAGGTGAATGCCAGCATATCAACCGAAATATTATCCAAAAGACTGATGGTATCAAAGATAGCTCACATCTTTGATCCACTTGGATGGATTACGCCAGTCACATTACGTGCAAAACTTATGATCCAAGAGTTATGGAAATCAGGAATATCCTGGGACGAAGTTCCTCCTCCAAAAATAATGTCTGAATGGCTAAATTACCAACAAAAAATGTCGAAATTGGAAGAATTAAAAATCCAACGATGTATAAATGACGATCCAAATCTTGAAAAAATAGAACTACATGGATTCAGTGATGCATCAGAACACGCCTATGCTGCAGCCATCTACTGTAAATCAATAACAACAGCCGGAAAATCCGCAATTCAACTACTTACAGCAAAATCTAAGGTAGCCCCAGTTAAATCAAAATTAACAATCCCACGTTTGGAGCTGTGCGGTGCGGAATTATTAAGCAGATTAATGGAACAATCCGTAAAAACCTTAGATAAACCTGACGATATACCTTTGGTCAGATTCTATGATAACCATTGCTAGAATCAAAGGCAAGAAACAAACCATTTTTGAGGCAACCAGGATTGCAAAGATTCGAGCAACAAGTAGTCCAGATCAATGGAACTATGTCAAAACAGATGATAATCCAGCAGACTGCGCATCACGAGGAGTCAATCCAGACCAAATTAAGGAACACAAGCTCTGATGGAGCGGACCCTCGTGGCTTAAATTAAATAAAGAATGCTGGCCAAATCCAGCAATCCAAATAGTCGATAACTCCGAAGACTTACTCGAAAAGAACATCACGGTGGTAACAAGTATAGTATCGCCAAACATCCCTCTTTGCAAATTCTCATCATTAAAGAAATGCATCAGAGTAATTGCCTACTGCAAACGCTTTATCGACAGATGCAGATATATCAATATCATGGCGGTTAAGAATGCTTCAAGCCAGGAGCTTGAAAGGGCCCACGATATTATAATTGGTTATATTCAACGTATAGGCTTCGCAGAAGAAATTCAAAGGTTACAACAAAAGAAAGCAGTATCAGCAAAAAGCAAATTACTACCGCTAAACCCATTTATTGACGAAAAAGGCATATTACGGGTTGGTGGACGCTTGGAGTATTCAATACTTCCTTACGAAGAGCGTCATCCCGCAATTCTACCACATCAATCCCACCTCACACAACTTATCATACAAGATGCCCACCTCAAGACATTGCATGGAAGAAATCAGTCAACACAAGCCTACTTACGTCGAAGGTATTGAATAACGAATTCTCGCAGTTCAAGTTCATCCATAACTGCAAGATCTGTTTCCGTGCTAAGGCACAAACAAGTCAACAGATTTTGGGAAATCTACCGTCACCATGAGTAATACCATCACCACCGTTCACGCACACAGGCGTGGATTATGCTAGACCTATACAACTGAAAGCCTCAAAAGTTGCAAGAACGAAGCTGTACAAGGGATATATTGAATTAATCGTGTGCCTATCCACCAAAGCCGTTCATATTGAAGCCGTAAGTGATCTAACGAGTGACGCATTCATAGCAGCTTTCTCGAGAGTTACTGCTAGAAGAGGTCACTGCAAACACATATATTGTGACTGCGGCACTAACTTCATTGGTGCTCAGAAAATACTTGAAAAAGACGTACATCTAGCTATTCAAATGTCCACACAGGAAGTAGCAGATTTAATTGCATCCGACGGGACACAATGGCACTTCAACCCACCATCTGCTCCTCATATGGGTGGACTGTGGGAGGCTGAAATAAAACCCATAAAGTTCCACTTAAAACGAATAGTGGGAGATGCAGCACTTACGTTCGAAGAATTAACAACAACCTTAAGCCAAATTGAAGCAAGCCTCAACCAATAAGTCCACCCCATGTAACAAATGAAGAAAAAACGCGTAGTTGCCTCACAAGATGGAAGATGGTAAACAAGCTTAGTGATGACTTTTGGAAAATTTGGTCAAGTGAATATTTATCCCGCAGAAACCATAATGGAGAAAGGAAGAAATCAACTATAATATTGGTGAATTAGTACTGGTGAAAAACGACAATTTACCTACTTCAAAATGGAGATTGGCAAGAATAACAGCAGTACATCCTGGAAAAGACGATAAGACACGGGTAGTAACATTGCGTTGTGGAAACAATACAATATTGAAACGACCAATAGCAAAACTGTGCCGATTACCGATGGAAGATAGTATGAATGAGGAACTATCAAAATGAAAAGAACATACCCAACTTAACGACATAATCACGCACTCCATTCAAATTGAAAATAAACTTGTCGCAACAAATGATAAATCACCGAAGAAAACGGAAGCAAGTAAAAGGAAGCTGTCCGATCCACCTCCTGTCGAACAAATTGAAAAGAAAAAATATATACAAGATGTTGAACAAGCAAAACAACTGGGAAAGAAGGGATATATACAGGAGTTTGAACAAGCAATTCTCCAAAGAAGTCTACAAAGCCATAAGAAAGTTCGAATCCGCCCAGTCAGCGGATACAGCAATCTAGTACCGTTAGAAAAGCAACAGTTAGCCAGAGAAAAATACGAAGCACTAAAGTCATCATTAAGAGCCGAGCATAATCAAGCTACGACTAAAAGACAGGGAAAACCGCCATCATTGTGGAATTTAACTATGACTTGCCTAAGTCTTCTCTGTGTAATATCTTTAGGAAACTGCGAATATACCATAACTCATCCACAACCAGGATTATACATCGAAGACATCGGAGAAGCAAGACTTCGTCGTGGAACGCTACAAGTTGAATTGACGTTACCACTCAATACAACAGCAGAGAGTTATTGAGAGAAAAATACGATCAGGCAAATGCAAACGGTTTGCGATGCGTCGCTGAAGGTATCTGAGGAAATACATTGCGAAGAATTGCTCCATCATTTGAAAATTCAGGGGCAATACCTCCTGCAAGAAATAAATGTCCTAAATGACCAAAATCATCATCGAAAAAAAAGAGGGCTCCTTGGCGAAGCGTTACAATACGTCTTCGGAGTAAACAACCAAGTTTATACTGATATCTCCGCCCTACAACAAAATCAGCAGACATTGCAGCAAGCATCATTGCATCAATCATCCATTATGTTGAGAACAATCTCCCACCTGAATGATACGGGAACACGCATTACAGAGAAAATAAATTCATTCACAACTAAGTTAAATAGCGCATCTACCATTGAGCTATACAACTGTCATCTGTCAAATAGAACTACCGTCAAGATATCGCATGCTTGCCTGACTAAGCAATGATCATTCGATCATTGACGTAATTGGATCAATGATCATTCTAGCGCGTCATGTGCGTAGGGTATTAGGCAATTATGGCAATTTTTGTTTTATTTGCAGCTTTGGTGTTGCTTCTTATCATTACCACACCCCAAAATATAAAAGAAGTGCATTCTGAGCCCAGAGGCAGTCAGTTTTTTCCAAGCAACCAGTCCAGGATCTAAGAAAGTGCTAAGAGAATTTCATCTTAAATGATAAGTAAAATTTCTAATTCCTTATTAAAATACTAAATGTTAAATTTTGTAGCTTGACTAAAAAGAATATAGAAGTACACATTGAACTAAGTGCTGTGTGTATTTGAATAAAAGTAAACTGGCTAGAGAGTAACCCCCCACCAGAGGTAAGGTGCTGCTAGTCCATCAGTGTTAATCACCTATCAACGCATTGCTAGCCAACTCTTCTCACAAGGAAAGTACATCGCGGTCTTTGTTACGACCAGAGACATAAAGGCGAACAGAACCTTAGCCACAAAAAAATTCGTGTTAATGCACATTGGTTCATTGGAACCAAAAAGTGCACTTTATTCCCCTATGCATGGATTGAAATGAAATTTTACACATTTAGTTTTGAGAGTAAGAGAATATTTTCGACTGATATTTTGTTGCCCAATTCGTATTTTTTCCCAGTTAATAGATAAATTAGTTTTATTTCATTCAAAATTCAAAGAAACTGCGGTTATTGCTCAATTAGAAAGATTATATATTGACTATCAGAACCAGCTTAACACAAGCTCGCTGTAGAGACACGTTTAATAAATAAGCGGTCAACAATACATGCTTTTCAGCACTAAGTCGATGTTAGTATTATAGTATGTTAGACTAAAAATAAACCAAACACTGCATGAAATTACATGCAATGCAACATAGAACAAAAAACAAAAAATTAAAAGAAAATTAAATAGAACCAAAAACATAAATATTATATAGACGTTTTTTTAAAACACGCTTAAACGTCAACAACAAAATGCTCAGCGTTGTTATTAACATCAATACACATGCGATTAATAGGTTCATACATGCTAAAGTTAGACCTTGAGGAGTTAACATGCAAAAGCGGTAGCCTTCTCAAATTGTGCCTACTGTCACGAAAAGAGAATTTGTTAAGTATAAATAAAGTATTAAATACAGAATAATACAAGTTCAGTCATAATTGTTCTCTAATTCTATAAAACTTATCTCTGGAAATAGATTCCCAATCCTTATACATGAGGTATCATCGGCGTTGTCGCCGTCGTCGTCATCGTCTTCAAAAAGTGAAGCACTCTGGTTGCCTAATAATTGAAAAACTTCCTTCGGTAGAGCTTCTCTTTTTCGCCGTTGCCACCTCACCATGTTTCCTAAAGAAGAAATTATAGGAACTGAGGAATCCGTGGCGAGATGAAACTTATCCTGGAGATTAACAATCCGATTAAATTTCCTAGCGTGGTCAATTCTATCGCTTTTATAATATTTATTGCTAGCTTCTGCACACTCTTCTCCTCCTAATACACCAAGTGGAAGTGGTGAAAACTGCAGTACATGTATGTAAATAGATGTAAGCTGAAAGTTCTGTAAAGCTGGCTTCCCACGGCGCGTGGTTTTACGAGCCGCGCCGCGCGAGGACGAGCCAACGCGCCGTGGGAAGGGTCTGGCACGAGGTGGCGCGAGCTCGCCTGTGCTGGCGCGCCCAATCCATTTCAAGCCCGTAACTTCAAAGGCGCGACGCGAGCATGCGCGAGGTGGTTTGGGGAGACGAGGGCATATTACAAGAGAAATTTCTTGAGCAGCTGTTCAATACACCCTTATTCGCCAGTGTGTAAAAAACAACAGTGAACCACTACATCCTTATTCACCAGTGTGTAAAAAACAACGTGCCTGGTTATTGAAAAATGTAAACATTTCTACTTCACATAAAACAAGTATATTTCTCTTTGTCACACACATGCTCAATTTCCTTAAAGCTACATGCAATTCTTTCTTTCAAATATTATAATCATTTTTTTATTTTATTTTTTCAAATGATGTCCTATTCTCGTGGGTATGCAATTCTTTCTTTCAAATATTATAATCATTTTTTTATTTTATTTTTTCAAATGATGTCCTATTCTCGTGGGTAATCTCTTTCTATCGATCAGCTGTTCAAGAAATTTCTCTTGTAGTATGTCCTCGTCGGTTTGGGGTGGATCGAGGCGGCGCGTGACATTTACTCATCATTTCGATTTTGTTCGTACTCTCGTACTGTTGGCGCATATCGTTTATATTTTCAAAACATATGGCGTGGACGAACGAGCTTAGTTTTGAGTTCTTAAGCATATATGAGAACGAACCCGCTTTGTGGAATACAAATAGCGCAGAGCATAAAACACATCATTAACATTAAGGAAATAAGAAAGAAGAGCGACAGCTTAAAGTGGGTGTCACACCGGGAGCGGCGCGGCGCGGCGCGACATTTATCAGTTGCCGCTGCACGATTGTTCTTGCAAAATTAAATGTATAAGTCACACCGGGTGCGGTGCGGCGCGGCGCGGCACGGAAAAATAGTTGCCGCGCGGCGATTTTGGAGATTACTCAAAATCACAATTTTGCCGCTGCCGCTGGCGGCACAATTCCTTTTCATTCTAAATAAGTCCACACAATTCGTTAAATGAGGCTTTCTGCCTTCATAAGTATATTTGTAATCGAACCTTATCACGTTTCTTTGTTTTTCTTCAAGCAGAGTTACTAATAATAGAATTTCTTCCTCGGAATTGGAGTACATTTGGATAAAATCTGCCGCTCTCGGTGTGAACACTCTATTTTGCCGCGTGCCACCGGGCAGTGCCACGCCGCGCCGCTCCCGGTGTGACCAGGGCTTAATGGTAACTTATATGTAGGAAATTAAGAAGCAAAATAAAAGAATCCATGAAGGCGGGTAGTGGTGCAAGCGAAATTTACAAGCCTGATTGGCTGTTTTATAATGTCATGTCGACATTTTTAGATGCTATATATAGTCCAAAACAAACGAAGAAATCTGGCGCGAGCATGCCTCCCATGGCCTGTAATTTCACGCGCCGCGCCGCGCGAGCACGAGCTGGCTTGGCTCGTGAAATCACGCGCCGTGAGTCAGCTCGTAGTAACCGATCGAAGAGGAGTGTACTTCATGAATAAAAGTGTGGTACATACATTTATATATATTCGGTGGTTTTATTGAAAACAACTTGCCATCCTACACGAATGTTCCTGATGCACTATGCAAACAGCTTTTCTGTGGAAGAGGTGAGAAGAAGCAAAGAGATATCTCTCCAAAGTGTAGAGATATCTCTTAACTTCTTCTAACCTTTTCCCTAGAATACTTGTGTGGGATGGCCCAACAGTTGGTGACGATGTAAAAGGTAAAACAAAATAAAAAGTGTGTATTCAGAAAAAAAATTTCCAAAACAACATTCACATTTTTGAGCTTGAGCTTTTATTCACAATTAACCAAACATTAGATGACAAGAACCATTTTAAATAAAAAAAAAAAAATTAAAATAGAAGTAGACTCAGGTGCGTGTGTCAGCATTATGAGCTTGGAGCAGTTCAGCAACGTATTCGGACAGGAAAAACTAATAATTATTGCCAATACGCTACAAGTTATTACTGTGGAACAGGCGGAAGTCGTGGGTGTTTGTCCAGTGACAGTAAGAAAACGAGGAATTAAAGGTAAAAGTTTTTTGAAGCTATTTATTATAAAGCTTAAAAAGAATTTAACGCCGCCGCTGGGCTGTTCCTGGTTTGATAAACTTTTCCCGAACTGGAAACAAATTTTTTTTAAAACAGTATAAACATTAAGCCAAAGCAAATTCAGGATGGTAACATTAAGGAACGACATAAAGACGTTTTTAGATCAGATTTGACAGAACATATTACGGGCTTGGAAGCCGAAATACATTTAATCTATAATGCAAAACCATTGTTCTTTAAGCCTTACACTGTACCTTTCGGATTACGTCAAAAAGATAATAATAATAATAGATAATTGCATTAGAATATGTATAGATTGTAAGGTTTCTATAAATAAATTCATAAAAACTGAACAATATCCCTTACGGCGTATTGAGGACATCCCAACAGGGCTAGCTAATTGTGCGGTATTTTGCATATGTATTGGATTTAGCGGGTGCTTATCACTAAATGAGGGTATCTGAAAAATCACCAATATATTTAACTATAAACACTCATAAAGGGCTTTTTCGATATACGAGACTTCCTTTTGGTGTTAGTTCAGCCCCGGCTATTTTTCAAAAAGTAAAAGATAACATTTTAAAAGGAATTAAAAATGTTTTGGGTATCTAGATGATATGCTTATAGTTGCAGCCACTTAAGAATGCGAAGAAAGATTAAATAAAGTTCTAAGCAGGTTGCAAGAACATAAAGTGAAAGTCAAGGAAAACAAGTTCAATTTTTTTTAAAACAGTGCAGAATACTTAGGTCACGAAATAAATAAAGAAGGAACTAAACCAAGTAAGACTAAACTAGAAGCAATTACGAAAGCCCTATCACCAAA
The DNA here is from genome assembly GCA_963930735.1 of Dioctria linearis. NCBI lineage: Eukaryota > Metazoa > Arthropoda > Insecta > Diptera > Asilidae > Dioctria > Dioctria linearis. The sequence goes on along the minus strand of OZ005741.1, from coordinate 175,629,201 downwards.
AAATCTAAGCCAACTTAGATCATATCTCGGTCTTTTAAATTTTTACGCCAAGCTTATACCCAACCATTCGATGGAGTTAATGCCTTTGTACAATCAACTAAAACTCATAGCTTCATCGCGAAGGACTAGGTATTGTTTTCGCTAAACGCAAGTTCCATAAATACATTTATGGGCATAAGTTTATCTTTCATACGGACCACCAACCGTTAAAAGAAATTTTCGGAAATAAAAACGGGATTCCAGCAGTAGCAGCAGCCCGTCTACATCGTTGGACAACATTTGTCAGCACATACGATTGTGTAATCAGATACGAAGGGGCTAACGAAGTAAGAACGCGGACGCATTCTCAAGGCTACCGCTAGAAGGAGCTACTGATGTGGATTTGATTTGGATTTAGGAGAAAACATTGAAATACTCCCTATTAAGTTAGAGGAAATAAAACAAAAACCGCAAACGACTCCAATTTAAGCCAAATTTATACATTTTTGAAATCGGATTGGCCTGACATGAAAGAGCTTTCGCCAAAATTAATACCCTTTCTTAAAATGAGATCATCTTATCCTACGAGGAGGGTTGTTCTTAAAGAAAAAGTATTAAAAATGTTGCATAATAATCACACAGGGATTGTTAGATCAAAATCGTTGGCTGGGATAAATATATCGCAGATTACATTAGCAAAAGCAAATTATGCCAACTTTCACAAAACAGCATTAGGACACAACCTCTCCAATCATGGAGAAAATCCACAATACCATTAAAAAGAATACATATAGATTTTTTTCATTTCGAAAGGGATCAATTTCTGTTGCTAGTGGGCAGTTACAGTCAATGGATAGAAATTTCGATTATGCCTGCAACGATTGCGCAATTGACAGTGCAAGTATTAACATCGTGGTTTTCAATTTATGGTCTCCCCAAGGTACTGGTGCCAGACAATGGCCCACCGTTTAGCTCCGAATATTTTATTTGGCCAAGCAAATGGCAGAGACATTAATACCATACCATCCTGTATTTACTCAACCAAGCATTGTTCTAGCAAGGAATTCCTAAATTCATAAATGGAAAAGACATTTTTGGTGGTTTTTATTCAAATATAGCCGCTTAAAGTTGAAAGTTTGAACTCCCGCCCCTCCCGCAAAAATGAAGATGCGGAATAACGAAATCTACGTAAATATCAAGTTTGGTAAAAAAGTGTTTTTTTCGAAATTACCCCCTCCATTTTCGAAATTTGAAATCGAAAAGTAACCTTTCTAATAGCCAGTTCAGATTCCCGTACAATAACATATAAATGGTTGTCGTAGTTTAAAAACTGTAGGAGGAGATAGAATCCTACGAAAAAACTGAAGATTACATCGATGGGCACATCTTCCAAATGTTTGCTTATAATTTTTGATTGTTATTGTTGATAGCACTTAGGGAGGTCATTTTGGAAAGGGGACATAATGCGCAAGTGCCAAGTTCGTGCAATGGTGATATTTCGAATAAATGTACACTGAAGCGCGACAAAAATTTTGGTGAAATAAAAAATTCTAGAGAAAACTGTTGTTTTAAAAATAATTGAAGGCACGATACGATTATAACTTATTATACATTCTTAGAAAGGCCAATATGTGTTCTTTTATATAAAGGTTTGAACGTCACAATCCATTAATTATAATGGAACTTATCGCGAAATTACTCTGAAGAGGTATGCAAAATCTCGAAAATCGATATTATCGATTTTCTCGAAAACCCGCGGAGTTCGATATAAAAGTATCTAGACTTTTTTGACCTCTACTTTCATCCCCTTAAAGGATTAAAGACATTTACGGAACACCCTGTATAATTAAATTAGGAAATAAAAATATTTGCGCACATAGAAGTAAAGTGAGAAAATCTAAGATTAAGGAATTTAAGTTTCCACCTTTCGCATCTTTTTTTTTTAAATATAGAGAAGACTTTCAAGAACGACCCTCAAAGAAAAAGAAATTGAGATTATATTAGAAAATAAAATGAAAATAAATGAAAATAGAGATTTTGAAATAGGCGCTCAAGAAGAAGGAAAAGGTAATTTAAAGGAAGATAAGAAACAATCTCGAAAGTCTAAAAAACACAGAAAAATTCCTCAAAGACTTAGATATGGCTGATGGTAGCTAGATATTAGATTATGGACAAAATTTTGATAGGTAAAAAAAATATATATATATACATATGTACATATGTATATGTATATTAAGGTCTCCCAAAAAACAAAAGTGCTAAAATGTCTAAATGCTCATTCAGAATTTGTTAGCAACTGTAATTTTAAACTTCTATGTAAAATTTCATTTATGATTAGAGTCCGCTCAAATCGAAAATAGTGCTTTTTGGCTGTTTTGGACTTTCAGGAAAACTGTTTCAATATTTTCTGTCATAGCTTTTTAGTTTGGCAATATACTTTAAATTAAAGGGAACTTTGTTATGAACTTATTGCAGTGAAAATCGTTTCAAAAAATTAAATTATTATATTTTTTATTAATTTTTCAAAACGAAATTTTGGACGCGGAACTTCAATTTTTTTGTAAGGAAAAGTGGCACGCGGGCATACTTTTTCTACTATGTATAATGTAATCTACAATCGATTATATTTCAAACAACTACAATTTAAGGGGGTCATGTAGTGTACGAACTGTTCTCAATGTATGATTTTCGAAAGTGAAGCATAAAAGTATAGGCTTTTCACTCTAACGAATTGATTTATAAAAAAAATAAAAAAACAAGAGAACAAGTTACAATTGGTCTTAAGACTAATAATATTATACCCTAGATGAACATAAAAGTTCTGTATGGCAACACCAAGAAGGGGTTTTCCGATTAAGTTCATTATTGAAACTTTATTTACAATTTTTATGAAAACGCTATCTACAGAATTTCAGCTCTCTAGGTCGACGCGTTCTCAGGCAGTGTCCAAATATATAGTGAAAACCCAAAGTTTTTATGGCAGCACCAAGAAGAGGTTGCCGGATTTAATGCATTTTTGAAATTTTATTTACTGTTATTATGAAAACAGTATGTACAAAATTTCTACGTTAACACGTTCTCGGACAATGCCCAAATATCCCGTAAAAGCGAAAGTTTTGTATGTCAACTCTACGAAGGAGTTGCCCGACAAACAAATAAACGGACAGGCGGACATGCAAAAATTAAAATAACTTTTAATATTATGCGTGGGTGTCCAATCCAATAATTGGAAAAGAAGATGTTATTAGTACAAAGTCTTTACATTTATGGGTCAGCACATCTTTGAAATTTGCAAAACTGCTTCACTTTCGAAAATCGCATTTTGAGAACAGTTCATACAGTTCATACCCCTTAAGTTGTGGTTCTTTGAAAGATAATCGATTGTAGATTACATTATAGTATATATCCGCTTGCTACTTTTCCTTACAAAACAATTGACGCGAATTCAAAAAATGTGAGTTCCGGTCTCGAGTTCTCGTTTTGAAAATTTATAAAAAATATGAGAATTCAATTTTTTAAAACGACTTTCACTACAATAAGTTCATAACTAAGTTCCCTTTAATTTAAAATAGAAAGAAAAAAATATTGTCAAATTAAAAAGTTATGACAGAAAATGTTGAAACAGTTTTCCTGAAAGTCCAAAACAGCAAAAAAAAACCCTATTTTCGATTTGAGCGACCTGTAAACATTAATGAATTTCACTGAAATTTTCCATAGAAGTTTAAAATTACATTTGTTAACAAATTCTGAGAGGCAATTATACATTTTAACACTTTTGCAAATCCATACATTTTTGGGCCACCCTAATGTATATAATGTAAGGATATACTTGGATTGTTATTACCTTGAATTTCCAATGCCTAGTTAGGCTTCTAATTTTTTGAAAGGGAAAGAAGATGTATATACATATATGTAAATAGATGTAAGCTGAAAGTTCTGTAAGGTGAGTGGCTCAGGTTCATCTATCAGACCCAAAGTACATTCACGACCTCAGGCCACGTGCCACAAGCCACTTAGGCTCGTGGCCGAATGCTGAAGTCAAGTAATTTACATTCACGGCCTGTGGCCAGTGGCATTTTGCATAAATGTATGTGCTTTCATGTAATTAATAATTTCTTCCTCCATTTTATTGTTTTGCAGAATTATTACAACCCAGTATGAAATGGTTTCATACACTCAGAAAAATATTTAGTAAAAACGATTAAAAAATACATTCAAATTGATGAAATTTGTCATTGAATACGAGCCTATGAAATAGTTTGTCATATTGATGCAATAAATTTCGTTGAAATTACAATATAGATTTTCATTGATTCAACGATAAATGCAGTGAATTTAAGTGATAATATCAGTTGATTTAATTGTGCCAGGAAGTTGAATCAACTACCAATGCAGTCAATTAAATTGAATGTAGCAGTTGTTTTAACAAGGGAATGCTATTATTTGATTTTATCAGAATGTTGAAACTACAAAAATACAACAAGGCATTTCTGTCGACTTAACGTTATATTTGTCAACATTTCAACAATAGTATAAGCTCAATTTAATTTTATTTGCACTGTTGATACAACGAAGTTTACGAATAAAAACAACCATAGATCTGCACGTAACGCCTGGAACAATTTAGTACTATATATTCTTGGCGCATAGTTTAATGAGTGGCAAGAACAATTTCATTAAATTGAACACCACAAATCATTTTGCACTGTTTCGTAGAGGCGACGCGAACAAACCTCAAAGACAAATCAGATAAATAAAAAACATTATTTGAGCAGAAATACGATTTGGTTCCAACAGAAGATGGTATGGATGCAAGAATATACATGTCTACATGCCATACCTCAACAAAATTTTTTAAATAGGTACTATTTAACTAAAACTTTATCCTGAAGAATTTAAGAAGAATAAAAAGAATCTGATAAATTAATAAAACAAACCTTCAATCATTAACATACATTTATATTCTTTAATACCTTTCCATTAATTAATTAATAATAGATAGTTTATATAACATTCAAAAAAAGACTTTTAGCCGAACAACAGTCTGTCCTGTAGGTAACTTATATTTATGAGTAGGGGGATGATCGAAAGTGTTTATACTTTTTATTTCAAAATGATCCATTTCATCCCCCAGAATAAAGCTAAAAAAGTGCTCCTGAAATCCAATTACATTGATTTTCTGAAGCATAAAATAAATATCATTGAGGTTATCGTTAACAAAAATTTCACATATCTTATAAACATTAATTTTTTCAAAGTCTTTCAAAAACATAATGTAGTTGCGTTTATAAGTCGTACCGCAGAATTCTATTTTATTAAGACATGAGTAATTGTGTAAGAAATCTCTGTCGCCAATTATAGAAAGAATTTGTGTAACATAATCCGATTTATGTATGGGCGTCAAAAGTAGGTGATTCTATTAGGTCAAGCATTTCTAGAAATTTTAAATGGAATACCCAAACTTCATCTCCTTCTGGCACTTTATCTCCTATGAAAAGCGGAAAGAAATGAACGAATGTGATCATCTCTCTAGCAGACATTTTAAGCCTAAATTTTTTTAAATGTTGCATGCCTAAAGGAGGAGATAAATTTACAATTTCTGACTCACCATAATTGAAGCCCTGTTTTCGAAGATTTAAAGTTTCTACAGTAAAAATTTTTTTATTGATCAGTTTTATTATAATATGGCACATATCATATACACAAACACCCTCATACAAATCGTGCATAATATCGACCGCGAAGTTTTCTACTACATGAAAGGAACGTAAATTATTAAATATCGAGTTTTCCTTAACACCATTTTCCCCATCAAGGTCTTCAGTGTAATTTAATTTATTTCGAAGACATAAACTTTCTTCAGTTGTTATTGACGGTGTGTCTTGTTTATTACAGCGACAGAAACGACAAAAAAAATTTGATGAAAACGATTTTGAAAAACCTAAAGTACTGTTCACAGCTAGGTTGTCGCCTAAAATCAAGCCGAGGACGAAATGAACATTTTTTTTGCCGTCTGATGTATCAATTTCTACTCCGGTCTCTTCGAGAAACTTCATTTCTTCTACTAATGTATAAAAACATCTATCATTACCAAAACATTTTATGGCTGAAGTTTGGAAGAAAGCAGCTGCAAAAATGCTGTTAAGTTTGGAAGCTTGGAATTTTGGAGCTGTCGGAAAAGAGTAATATACGCCTAGAACTGAAGACGAGTGAGAACCCAAAGGATTATTCACTTCGAAATCATCAAAATACATGAAATATGGTATAATTATTTTTTCGTTGGAACAGCTAATTTTATTCATTGCAAGCTTTCCGTTAATAAAATTAGTTACGGTTCCTTCTTTACGAATATGTGCTTCATTCTCTAAAATACCGTCTAAAACATTTGGGAGCTCGAAATATTTACGAAATTGAAATTTTAGAGGCATAATTACTCCTTAGTTATGCGATTACCGATTTTGTTTTCACCACTTTGTATTACAGTTGTTATGGTGTTATCTAATTTAACTACATTAGGCTCAACGCGCAAGTCCTGTTTTTCTAAAGCTTTCATAAATTTATACTCTGTGTTAATTATATCAAACGGTGATTCACAGTATTCAATTATCTCTTCTATTATATGTTTGACTTCAGGGTCAAGGATGTATTTAGTAACCAAAGACTTTAGAATTTCGCTGATGGGAAATGTGATGCTATCCTTTACATCGTTTTGAATAGACAAAACGTCTTTTGTGGAAAAATTAAATTTACTGAAACATTTAGTGCTAAATGATAACACAGAGCGTTTTAATTTAGTGCTTACAGAATCAGAGTAGTCTAGATTTTCAGAAACAGTACGTGTTTTTGAATTAGTAGCGACATTATTGTCTGGTTCATGCAATACGTTCTCTGATTTAATAAGCTCTAAGAACTTTTTCTTACTTGGCTCAATTATTAAGGGAGTAATATAATCACTACGTTTTACTTCGGATTGCATATGTTTTACAAACGAACGAAATGATGTAAAACTTTGTTTACAAGTAGGCATTCCGCAGTGATATACGCTATTGGTTTCCATGGAGTGACAGAATTTCAAATGCGTAAAAAGCTTTTCTAAAGTTTCGAAACTATTACGACATACAAAACAAAACACGGAATTCATTTTGACTTATTTAAACTTGTTTAAAGTGAGATATTTTTAAAGGAAATAAAATGATGTAAATATCATTCACAAAATTATTATAACAAAACGCAATTCATTTTAACTTATTTAAACTTCTTGAAAGTGAGGTATTTTTAAAACAATATAATGTAAATGGCTTTCACAAGGTAACAAAACGCAGGTTCTTCGAAGAACATAAAGGCAATTGTCGGATTATAAAGATATTTAACAATTACGTATTATTTCAAATCTGAGATTAGACTTAACAGGGTGGCATTTTTTATGTCGTGGCTAGTAAAAATTTCAAAAATATATTGTTGAACAAATGACCATACCAGCTCTGATTCACGAGGATATTTCAAGTCAAAGACTTGGAAAAGCTTAAAGTATATGTCAACAGCTTTAACAAAATTTTCAATTTTATATGAAATTGAATCATAATAGATGTAAAAATCTGTAATGCTAGTGTAATCAACTCCAATCCCAAATATTGTTGGCTCGAATGTGTTTTTTTCTTTTCGGTGTTTATCAGTCAATTCGTTTATCTTATTTAAGTAGTCGTTGTAGGTAGCTACAAGATATAAAAAGCTATTCTTTGAGTCACTGATTGATGTTTTAGCCAGGCGAAGTTTTCCATTTATAGGATCTATTTTGAAGGCTCTCGAAGTGGGCACAAGTATTGAGTGTAACAAAATGAATGTAAGAACACTTATATCATCTACAGAACAACATTCATAAAAACAGTGAATACTAGTCTATGAAGAAATAAATATACCATGATTTGATGAGCTTTTCTTTTCTTTAAGCAGTTCGAGGAGATCTCTACTGTTCTTATCTTTAATATTTTTTTCCATAAGATTGAACTTTTGAACTAAATTCACTAAATCGATCAAACAATAGGTTGTCCTTTTCCGGGTATAGGGATTTGAAATCTATTGCGATCTGAAAATAAATATTAAAAATTTTTGTTTTCACATGGTTACAAAAAAATTCAAAGCTTACCAGTAAGTTCCCAAAGCTCTGTTTATATAAAGGCCATTCGGCAAGAAAACTTGTTAAATTAAGGGACTTCCTAAATATTTCTCTCCGATAAAGCGTATTTTTTGCCACCTATCAATAACTTCCTCCAAGGGGGAAGTTTTGTACTGCAGCCAATTTTTATATTGGAGTCCTTGTTCTTTAAAATTACAATGTTAGTTAAATTAATATAAGGCTTGAGTATGAATAAGTAGCGTAATTTACCATCAGACTGAGTAACAGTTGTCGTACTAATTGCGCTTGGGACGATTGTGCATTTAGGTTGAGGTTTCCTATAAACAAGTCCTTCAGATCGCAGTTTTCTCAGCACGTTATGGTATCTGAAGTAGAGTATCCCTTGCGCTCTCTTTTTTGGAAGGTTAAGAAAGTATATGTCCTTAAAAAATCACATATTTAATTTAATTGATATGCACTCTGTTTCAGATTTTAACTTTGTTTTCTGTAGGAAAAACCTTAATGATTTATTCTGATAGTTTGCAGAAGTATTTTGGAGTTGCTGAGCTGTTTTTGTCTATTATATGTTGGACTATAACATCACCGAGCATGTGCCGATAAGAATTGTCTAAAGTTTTGTTAACTTGAAAATGTTTTAAAATCCTTTTACCTTTGGGTGTGTTAAAAATGTCACTGAAGTTATTTAATAGCTAAAATACTATATTTCATTAAGTTACGCATTATGGCAAAACAAATTAATACATTACATCGTCGCAAGAAGTACCTGATGATGAAAAGTTAGAATTTTCAACCCAGTTATTAATACTTGCAGTCATTGATAATGTTTTTGTATTTGTGCTTATTGTATCACTTTCCTAGAGAGTAAAAGAGTTAGTGAATATTCACGAATTTGTAATACCGACATGAAAAAGAACCAGTTACTATACAAAATACACAGCGCGACGTGAACAGACTTGCAATAGGTCTGTTCCCCTATATATATATTAAAGTAAAGGATCATACCTTATATGTATTTACCAGTTGTTGTTGCCACATTTTAAGATTATGCTCGAAAACGATCCGCTGGCCGTACTTATGCTTTGGGCATAGGTTGTCAAGATGATGTGTTGTCATAAATTTTAAACTCTCACAACTTATTCCATGTTCTTTAGAAATGGAAAATAATTTATTATATTTCTTTTTCCCTTCAGTTGCACAAAAATATCTCACTAACCAAGAAATTCTGTAAAAAACACTTCACCGTCAAGTTCTTTTAACTTTTCTAATAGTTCTTCACTCTCAACTGCAGTATTTACAGTATTAATGACGTCGCTATTTCCAAGCAAAACACTGATATCATAATTTTCCACTGAATTTTTCTCCACCATCTCGATTTATTATATTTAAAAATTACCATCCGACTTGGACAACAAGTGTGTAAGGACTGCGATTTTGTGTAATCAGGAAGTCATTGCTTTGATGTGCACATGATTGTTTCAATGATGCAGTGCGGTCAGTTTGACTGCCATTGTGTTAGAACAAATGTAGTGATGCAATTCATTTGACAACACGTAGTTGTTTCAAAGAATAGTGGTGGTTAACTTAACCGTACAAGTTAATTGGTTCAAACAAAAATTTATTTGTTGTAACTAAGATAAAATATTGTTAAATCCATTATGCACTTTTGGCAATATGATAAAATTAATGATCATTTTCGTTGGTTTGAATATATTTTCATCATTGATTTCAATGAATATTCTGTCATCCATCCAATGATATGTTTTTCGTTTCGATGAACTGTGATCTATTTTTTCAATGAAATTTTAATCGATTTGACTAAACTTTCATTAATACTATGAAAAATTCAATCAGTTTGACAAAATTTTCTCCCAATAAATTTGATGTCGTCGTTTCATTGCAATAACTTTAAATATTTTTCTGAGTGTAGGTAAACAACTTTCTGACTGATAAGCAAAATTCTGATTAATTCCAAACCTCCCGCCATATTCCATGTTGGTAGTACTGAGCCACGAGCCACAAAATCTGAGATTTGATAAAACTTGGCCACAGCCACAGCGTGGGGTGTGATCTGTGTCCGCGAATGTAATTTTCGCAATACATTTCCATTGTTTCAGAGGCGTACATCCAGTGGCCTATGGCTTGTGGTCGTGGATGTATTTCGGGCCTCAGAGGCGTACATCCAGTGGCAAAACTCTCGAGAATACCTCACAAGCCATGAAACAGACTCCCTCCTTACCACATGAAAGGCCCAACGGAATCCTTACATTCTAAAATATTTGCAGTGTTCTTATGTAAAACTGACAAAATTTTGATTTGAATAGATCCTCCGCCCTAAACTACCATTCATACAGAAAAATGGTGTTCCGATAATCTTAAGCTTGCTTTCTTATCTTAAAATTTTCATACCTTTCCTAAAGCATAGTTTTAACAAGCGAAGCTACTGTCCCAATTAACCTCGTTTTCAGTCCCTCACCTCCTCTCGACATACCCACTAGTTTACCTGCTCCAATATGAAAATTAGTTCCACTCACTTCAACTTTTTAGCGAAGTAGAACCTGGGATATAGTCAAATTGAGTGGTTTTCTGCAATTGGTACACTTTTTGACGAATGTAGTCATTATAATATCATCTGGCGTGGAACTTGTGAAATGTGAACATATTTGTTTTTTAGAGAAAATGGTTTTAAGTGAAAAATTAGATATTGAAAAATGAAAGTGTGAGTACGTTCCTGGCATACTGATTTCTAAGGAATAATATTTTTGCTTACATAATTATCTTTTAAATTTACGAAATTTCTTACCGAAAAATAAAAAGCACTCCTTTCGTATAAAAGCCCAAACAGAAATGTGTTGACATTTTACAAGTTTCACACCAGCTGATATTATTAAAGACTACTTAAATTAAAAAATGTACCAGTTGTAAAAAATGTATTTGACTATTTCCCAGGTTCCACTTCGCTAAAAAGTTGAAGTGAGTGGAACTAATTTTCATACTGGCGCACGTAAACTAGTGGGTACGTCAAGAGGAGGTGAGGGACTAAAAACGAGGTTACTTGGGACAGTAACTTCGCTTGTGAAAACTATGCATAACAAAATTATTTAAAAAATTTATCTTTACCAAATGACTACGATTCCTCAAACAAAAATTCTTCCTTATTATTATGTCGAGCTTGGAGCTTTGGGTCCCTGAAGGGGCTGGAGTCCTATGGCTCTGGGCTGACCCGATGACGTATAACAGCCACTGAATGGACCTTGAGGTCATGAGGACACTTTAGTTGGTTTAACATTTATAACTTATTGTACACGAAGTAATTCTTTTATGGGTAACAGGGATGATTAGGATGACGGATGATAAAGATGAGGGAAGTGTATTAGGGATATGCGTCAGCGGAAATAATTAAGGGGGTTAAGGGGAGAGTGAAAAGGGACCCTGCGGGGGTGATTCAGAAGCGGATGAAAAAGCGATAGTGTTTAATAAGCGCTTTACTTAAACTTGAACCAAACCAGCGTTTGTAGCAAAGGTGGTCAAGTCTTTGAGTTTGTCAAAAGCAATGGGAGAGAGCAGTTCGTCTAAGTAACTGGCTGTCTGGATCCATCTGGAGTTGTGTCTGTGTATGTTGAGATCAGGGCAGGCAATAATTCTGTGTTCAATAGAGTAAGGCACGTTACATGTGTTGCAGAGGACAAGGTTAAGTTTGCCGATTGTTTGAAAGAGTTCAGAGTCGTAGCTGTTTTCGGCGCATAATCTGATAAAGAAGCAAGCTTCCTTGGGGGTGAAATCCCAAAGGAGCCAGGGAGGCTTCTTGGGTTGGGGAAAAAATTTCAGAAAGGCTGAGCCCTTTGTGAGAGACTGGTGGGCAAAGTCTTTAACCCACTTGCCTTCAATGCAGCACCTGATATCAATCAGGGAATCTTCAAGTGAGATCCTGGACGACGCTACAGAATCAAGCTCTAAAGCTTCCGTGGCCATGCTGTCCGCAAATTCATTAAGCGTGAGACCTTTGTAGCCTGGGAGCCATGTGATGTGATATGGACAGTTTCTATTCTGGTAGGCTTAAGAGTGTATCGAGCTGGCATGAAACGTTAAGTCATCACTTCGAAGGGCCTTGCAGGCGCCCTTGGAATCTGTTATAATAAGTTGATTGCTGCCACTGGTACCAGTCGTGAGTTCCATGGCCAGCCTGATAGCCATTAGCTCACCAGATGTGGACGATCTGAGAGAATCATACTTCATTGCGGTAAAGGACATGGACGGGTGACTCACTGCACTAATTCCCGTATAGAGGTGATTATACGAGGCATCAGTGGCAAATATGTTCCAGCCCCTGGTGGTAAAATCGTCTAAGACGCTACGGTAAATCTGAGTGAGTTCTTCATTGGTTGCAGTTGATCTGTTCTTACCCGCTCTTAATAGATAACCGCAGTCCATTGTAATGTTGGGAGACTTGCTACTGTGAGATATGATATGGCAAACAGATCGCGGTAAAGGTTTGCAAGTTACGCGGAACTGGAGATGTTAGGGCTGAGCTGGGCGACATCGTCCAGGGTCACTAGACCGGTATCTAGCAGCTTCCAAAACTCCCTAGCAAGCAACAGCTCTCCCCGGAAGATCGGAGGAAGCTCGCCCGCGAGAGAGTACAGAATATGGACAGGAGTGGTAGGGGGACACCAAGGCATGCTCTTAGCAGTGGCGGTTCCTGGGATTCAGAAGAAGGGAAGCAATACATTTTGTGTAAATTATAGCTCCGCTTTTCAGACTATTTCATTGCTACTATAAGTAATTATACATGTATCAAAGTCAATGATGTCAATAATACACAATATAAATATTCATATTTATTCTTGCTCTTGAAAGAGAAGGAAGCCATTATCATCGTTAAATAAATCAGCCATGCAATCATATCTTTCATTTAATCCATTCACAGCAAATACTGCCTGCCCCATAATTAAGCAAATACAAAAATTTCACTCAATATTCCCTTTCACAACGTAGGCAAAAAATCTAATCATCTAATTCATTCTTTTGAATTCAATTACCATTATTATTGTACTTAGGTAGGTATACTCGTTCGCCGGAATACTCAAATAAAAGCAAGAATTCTACATTGTCTCGCAATTAAACAGAAACGTACGTAATATTATAGATAGTCAATATCTTATTTTTGCACAATATGAATACAATATGTTTAAAAAAATTTTATAATAAAAAGCATTCAAACATTTAAGTCAAACGAGATAATATAATTTTAAATATTGTTATTGTGTAGATTCAGTTTTACAATGAAACTTTTCTTGGGTGATAGAAAAAATAATTTTTAACTTAGCCTATAATTTATTTGAAAAGTTTTTTTAATATATTTTATTTTCTAATCATTACATATTTGCTAAAAACTCATATAACAGTACATACAGTACGTTTTCATAAATACTTCAGTACTTGGCTTGAAATCCACTTGAAGTTCAGGTAGGGCGTTTGATTGAATTAATTCCAATTACTTGAGTTGAAATTTGCGCATTGAATGAGCGTTTTCATGATATTTTGATTACTTCAAGCATACTTCAAGTATAGGTATTTAAAGTATTCATGTAAACGTACTGATAATCCATCTGATATATGCATATTAACTTGCATCTACGTTCTTTTGCGAATTTTGTGAAGTAATTTTTTACCTCTGCGGTAAGTATAGTTTAGAAGATTATCTCACTTTAATGTAAGTACTTCCATGTAAAAACGTTTTACACGAAAAAACTGGAAAATTTATTTCACATCAAAACCCTTTGGTTAAACATATAAAATTTAAATGTTCACATGAAATATGTAAAACATTATGCTGAAGCGTTTAAAAGAAAAATCAGCCCCCCGCAAGAGCTTACACCCCCGTTTGTACACAATTTCAAAAATGACGCATTTTAAAGATATTCGGGTGAAAAATGTCGGTTATAAAGTTTTTTACAGAACAAAAGAAAATAAGCCATTTAATAAATCTCAGCAAAAGCTTCAATTTGGTATTACACACGGCCAAAATTGGACAACGCCATGACTCCCCCCAAAACCCCCAAAAACGTAAAAAATTAAACCCAGTGCCTAATTCTAAAAAAAAAAAATCCCATGTAAATCCTTCCACGTTTACTATTCTAAAACAATTCCTAAAATTTCACAATATTCGTCACGAAGGTCGGATAAAAGTTATTTAAAAAAAGCTACGAATTTGTTAACATCTGGCAGCATTTAAATAAATCGAGAGCAAGACCGACACCCACCCGCACCAGCATATACTTCAGAATTTATCAATGAAAGTTACTATCAGGGGGTGTAAATCAATTGCCAAATGATGCGCTGTGGCCAGCGTACCATAGCAATGTACGCATGCAAACTCCTGAGTGAATATGAGTCTAAAAAGTTAAATGTATTAGGCAGGCATTGGAAAGAGTCTTGAGCTTACTATCGAGGTGCCTGGGCTTGCATGCCATAGTGGATGCAAGGAACTCTGTCTTCGATCTGATTACCGCCCTGTAGGCTTTCAGAGCCGATCTGGGATGAATGGGATTTTTCCTGGAAGTTAACATTTTTAATGTGTTGACGTGAAGTTGTGAGGAGTTTATGGAACTCCTGACTTGAGACAGTTAGATTTGAGGCAAAAGTTCTGCCAAGGAACTTCAGTTCCTTAGAAGGAAGAATAAGTGATCTACCAAAGGACAGGGACAGATGAGCGATTCGTCTGCAATGGATGGGGCCATGGCGAGCTTGTCTGGATTGATGATGAGGTTGAGCGATGAGGCTGCAGCGGAGAATTTGTTTATTTCATGGGAGAGGTTGGAGATGGCCTCCGTGAAGGACTTCCCAGACGCAATAAAAAGAATGTCGTCGGCAAACTGTAAAAACTTGAAAGAGTCAGATGTAGACTCGTGTAGGCTCCTGGAGTAAATATTGAAGAGCACTGGACTGAGGGCACTTCCCTGTGGGAGCCCCGGTGAAACCTGGAGGTGTGTGTTGTTTAGGTGGATCGATCTACGGAATAGGTACATGAGCATCCAGCGCACAAGCTCTGAGGGGATGTTAAGGTCTGTGAGACTCCTGTGTAGTATGGCGAGAGATACTGCTTCATACGCAGACGAAATGTCAACCGTGAGGATGATGGCGTTTTGTTTATTTAGTTTGTGACTGGCTAAGAGGCTCAGAGCTCTGTTTATGCAGCCCCTGATTGAGCGACCTTTCGTGTAGGCGAAGGAGTTAAGAGGAATAAGGCCGGTAGGTCTGATGAAGTCAGAGACCCTGTTGATGACCATGCCGTTAATGCACTTAAGCAAGGTGGGAATTAGAGCGATGGGTCTCAACGTGTTTAGGTCAACTTGTTCTTCTTTCTTATGGGTACAATTTTGATGCTCCTGAGCTTGTCTGTTGAAAAGCATGACATCTACAGGGAGTTGAGGTGATCAATGAACGCTGCTGAGGCTGGGAGGTTAAGCATATTGAAAGTTAGGAAGGGGATGCCATCCATGCCAGGCGTTGAGTGATTGCATTTTTTCCTAAGGAATTTAGTGAGTTCTTCTGGTGAGAAGGGAGTGGGGGGACTGACAGGGAAGCCTGCTGCTGGGATCCTAGTAGCAGCAGCGGTTGGGGGATGAGAGGGACCATTTGGTGAGATAGATATTAGGAAAGCCGGGGATTTGGATCCGTCCTATTCCTGGCTGGAGTTGCACCCCTGGTGTTTGGCAGAAAGATGCTTGAATATTTTGAAGAAGCACCTGGAATCTGCACTGTCAACGCTGTCAATGAATTTTGATGTATGAGATGCTTCTGATCTCCTGATGGCTCTTCTTAAGAGTTTGGAGATTGCTTTGTATTTTCTTAGATTAATTTCCGTCGTGAGTCTGGTAAGAGCTAGGAAGGCCTCCTTTTTTAGATTGTATAGGCGCTGGATTTCTGAATTCCACCAAGCTTTGGGAGCGAACTTGTCCTGCGGTTTTTGGAAAGTGTATTTCCTAATGATCTCCTCACTATCTTCTATGATTCTGTCAGATGTGGGTAGGAGGCTCAGCTCTTCAATGACTTTGGTCTTGTTTAAGAAAACCCTTGAAGGGGAAGACAGAGGTGCAGAGACAAAGGAAGCGACAACCGGTAAGAGGTGTGAATTACCAATCTGATGCCGCTGAATATTAAGGTTGATCGAGTGGGGGGGGGGTGAAACATAGATCAAGAGTGGAGCCAATCTCAGGAGTGTTCAGGCATGGGATGAAAGTTGCACCGTCAGGCAGGATTATGTTTAGGTTGGAGGACATGAGAGTGTTTTCAAGATGGAAACCCTTGCGGGTGGAAGTTTTATTGCGAACTACTCTAGGGTCCCACATGCGATCCCTCGCATTGAGGTCTTCACAGAGAATGAATGATGTGAAGTTGGATAGAAACGTCCAAAGGTCCTTGAAGGTGGATATGACGATAACGGGTGCCGCATATACTGAGGCTACCACTAGATTGAGATTGGAATGGGAAATTTGGATTATAGCACAGTCAAAGGATAAGTCGAAGGGGATTCTGCTGTAGGACATGACGTCGAAATGCTCATGGGCATTGAAAATTTCAAGATAGCTCTAATTGACAGAAAAACTTTAGATATTGTATTGTAAAAGTTTCATAATGGAGGGAGATAGGGGGTATAGGTGGAAGTTCAGAGATTGGGCTGAGAAAATGATAGTAGAGCATCAGAGTGTGAGAGGAAAGAAGGAAGTTTAAGGGACAGTATAAGTTGGGGAATTATATTATGGGTTAGAGGGGACAGTGGAACCACCTGGGGCTTAGATTGAGCTGACAGCATGGTTGATGGTGATGGGATCAGTGGAAATATTGAGAAGATCGATGCGTTTTTGGACTTGGCTTACAAATTAGGAGTGTCATTTTTGAAAAGCTGGGGAATTGATGACTTCACTAATCTAGGAGATAAATTTCTCGTAAACTGAAACTTTTAGGTTTAGAGGCGTGAGATCCACACCCACTCTTCCGTCCGGCTTGTCTCTGAACATTAAGCGTAAAAGTAGGTCGGGGATGGAGTAGGATTGTGAAAAGTGTAAGCCTTCGCAACATTTGATTGGGGTCGCGAGGTTAGAGCCTTATTTGCCTCGTGAGTGGCACCACGGGTCTTGGGTGGCTGAGTGAGGGCTGAAAAAACTTTGTCGCAATAGTTTGGATTTACACAGCCGTGACGTGTCTTTGACATCTCGAGCACTGCCGGAGATGGAATGTAGTAATCGACATCTCGTCTGCAGCTATAAATGGCCGTGGGAATACTGGAGCTGAGGAAGGTTAGTTTAACTACTGGTGTCGGAATTCTATTGTCTTCATCTAATTGTTTCGTGAAGCGGTGGACCTTGATAACTTTGAGGAAAGATTAAATGTTTTCCAGAATTTCTTCCTCAGTTATGTCCGTCGGAATATCCCTAATGATGCCCTGCTTCCTGACGTAAGAGGCAGGGATGTAGCACTTAAGCTGGTTTCCGGAGAAATCAGTTAAGGCCGTTTTGTTGGCAGCATTTGCGCTGGCAAAGCCAACTTTGACTGTGTTAAATGAATTCTGAGAAATTTCGGTGTAACAGGGGCAAGAATATCTCCTGAGTATTTTTGCGATAAATATGTCGCTAAGCTTGGATTTCGTCGCTTGTTCAGACTCATCAGTCCGTTGAATTAGAACCCAGTAAGGGCCTTTATCTGAGCTGGAGAATAGAACCGTCTCCGGGCTTGCTAACGCAGAGACACCCGAGTTTGAAATGATCGTTGCAGGAGAGGTGAATTTGGGATGTTCAGTTATGGAACGTTTGCGTTAGTAGGTATCAACATTAGCTATTGGGGAAATATCTCCGCTCTCGTATGTGTTTAGAGAGGAGGGAGTCGTCACGGAGTCATAAGCGGACAAGTTTTTTGAGTCTAGCTTTGAATTGCTTCTGGACCTGTCCTTTCTTAGTTTTCTAGAAGCTTCACTGCTTTAATGACTTTGCTATTGGGGATGGAGGCTCCACCAGTCACGTTAACTGTAGCGTTCGAGGTGATGGGTGAGGCGGCAGACCCACCTGGATCCACCACCCCCACCCTCATGTCGTCGTCTGGGTCACCCACCTTGGCTAGTGGGGAACGCACAGGTCGAGAGATAACAGCAGATGGAAGCAGACTAGCTTCTAAAACTTTCAAATAGGCACCATGAGGGCCAGTAGGTAAGCTCAAAAGTTAGGTTATGTCACGTCTCCTGGAGATCAATTTGCTGGGAAAAATTCCACGAACTCGTGCAAGAGACGTATTGGATATAAGTGACGTTGCTCCGTCCTGCTGAAACCATGTTTTGCGATAATAACCAGGAAGGATTTTCAGTTGAGGTACCAAGAAGTCGTCTTACATCTTCACAAAACGTTCCGAATTTACTGTTACTGCCCACCCCTTTCGTCATCAAAAAGTACTTTAGGGGAATGTAGGGGTTTCTGGTGTTTGCGATTCGGATTAGTCGCACTCCAGTAATGGCAATTCTGTTTGTTCACTTGCCCGTTGAGGTGAAAATTACCCTCATCGGAAATCAAGATATTGGTAAATGTTGAACAGCGCTCAGTAGGTTGATTAACGAATTGAAGCCGATGACTGGCATCGTGGGGCCCTAATTCTTGCACCAATTGGATTTTGTAGGGGTGCAGTCTAAGTTCTTTGGTGTAATGATGATCTATGCACATTTAAAGCACTAGCACGTTTATGAATGGAGAGGTTCGGATCCTCGCGAACAGACTGATTTAGCCTCTCCACGGACTTGTCCGTTCTTGACGACCTTGGTCGTCCGCATTTTGGGTTTTTCCAGTGTTGAACCCGTCTCCTCAAACTTATTGACTCATTTACGAATAAGGGGAACACTTGGCGCATCATTTAAGTTATGCAAACCACGATGCAAGATTTTCTCCGTGCTACAGTCGCCGAATCACCGTTTTTATAAAATTCTCGCATACAGAGCGCGCAGTCCGATCCCAAAAAACGCTCCATACTGGTTGACTTCCTAGAAACTAGGCAATCGATTGAAGTACCTCCCGCGCGAGTTATGTATGCATCAAAAAAGCAAAGTAACTCTGTGAAACCAGAGTCACCCGGCCGGACGTCTCTTATTTTTTTAAATAATTTAAAGTAAAAGTTCCCAGGAAAATTATCTATTAAGCAGTTTCAAGCTGTGAGAACCTGTAATTCTAGTTAAAAGAAAATGAAAAAGAAATATAAAGCTTTTCTGAACGAGGTTAAAAGATGAAGATAATTAAGTAATTAGTTGGTTAAAACGGTTCGTCGGAGTAAGCTTTAAAAACGGTTTAATGTGTAGAATTAGTAATAAAGATTACAGTACTAAAAGAATGTTTTCTTTCTTTTTGATTCATTTTTTATTATAATTTCGAATATACTTTCTACTACAGTTCGAGTTAGATAAAAATATATAATTGGCGCAGTCGGTAGGATCTCTATCGGAAGGAAAGAGATCTAGTGAAACGAATCAATCGCAAAGTTTTTAACAAGAGATTCAGTGAAACAAATAAGTAAAAAGTATTTTTGATCTCAACTAAAGTGGGCTACAAAGTAAGCCAAAGTGAAATTTAGATCGAGTTTTTCAAATTATTTACAACAGCAAGATCCAAGGAGCCGAGAAGAAAGGTTAAAGAAACATTATATAGCATCTAAAGACCAAATGACTATCACCAGAGATATTGGATGTTTACGAGTGAGTAGTATTAAAGAATCAGTTGATAAATTAAGACATATGGTAGACGACATTACAGAATATGCAGCGTTTGAAGATAATGGAACTATCATTGTTGAATCTTCAATATTTTTTGAACATTTAGATAACGAAATAGTGTCGAAAAAATGGACGAGATCGTGAAATAAACTATTGAAAAATTCTGCTTACGAAAATGATTTAATTTAATACAATTCAATTGTTGACTCGGAAGCAATAATGGCGATACAATATATAGAAGTACAATAGGTTATTGCTACGATGGCGATACAATGGCAAGTGAAGTACAATAGGTTCATGAATTCTACATAGAATGTTGCCAATACAAATTATTTAGTTAGACTGTATAGTATTTCAATCGTGACTAAGGTCACTTTATGGCTCGATTCATATTTAAAATATATTGTGGATCTAAAATCTATCAATCATAATAGACATATGTAGTGGAATGCTAGTGCAAAAAATTAAAGAATAAGTGTCAGGAACGCTGGCATATGAAATAATGACGAAACATAATTTAACAGAAATTAGAGAAATAATTGATAAAGTTTTAGGGCAGGATCAGTATAATTTAAATATAAATCTTGTTAACAAAAATGTCCAAAAAAATAAATACAGTGAAAAGAAACTCAATATACAGCCACATAATCAAAGATTTTATACACATTATAAACCAAAGAATCACAATAACAACTCAGGACAATACAGACACAATAATAATTCAGGTCAGTATAGACATAATAACAACTTGTATTGGTTGCAATACTATTACCAACAACAAAACTTTAATAGAACACAACAATTTAGGCAGAATGACGATGAACGTATTCAGAGTAGACAAAATAGAGTAAGACCCGAACCCATGGAAGTGGAAACTATGAGTAGAATAGAAGCAAATACCATTGACGACACGTTTTTTTATAAACTAGCCTCGGATTGTAATAAAATCATTACGGTATTAACCATACAGGGAGAAGAATATGTAGCATTGATAGACACAGGATCTACTATTAGTATATTAAACGAAGTTAGATTTCCTAAAACTAAATATCAGGTAATAAATCAAGAAAATTTAGCAATCAATACAATACAGGGAGAATTGAATAAACCTAACAAAACAGTAGCAACATTATGCCCACAAGAATTCAAACATACAGATAATGCGAGATTTAAATGGATCGCTATGTCGTTAGATAAACCTTATGATTTAATAATAGGAATGGATTGGATAAATAGAAATGTGAAACAAATTAGTGTAGAAAATCAAGAAATCCTTATGACTAATGGAGTGAGTGGTCCGTTCCTAACTAAATTTCTTCAAGAGGATGTGAATGTATTGGAAGTAAGTGAAGTTAAAAATCTTGTTAGATCATTTAAATGAAAAAGAAAGAAATACAATTGAAAGATTAATACAAAAATATAACAGATTACTTTTCAAAGAGGGAGATACTTTAACTAGTACAAGTACAGTTGTGCATGAAATAAAGACAAAAACAAATGATCAAATTAACTCAAAACTCTACAGGTATCCACCGAAGCTTGAAGCTGAAGTTAGATATCAAACGGAAGAAATGGAAAAACAGTTTATAATCAGAAAAAGTAAGAGCAGGTAGTACCAAAGAAAACAGATAACCCGAGAATACAGAAATTTAGAATTGTCGTAGATTATAGAAGATTGAATCAAGTAACAATTGATGATAAATACCCCTTAACAAATATTGACATTATCCTAGATAAATTAGGGAAAGCACAATATTTCACTACAATATCATCAGATAGTAGTTGCAAAAAAGGATATTGAGAAAACAGCTTTTGTTACCCATGCTGGATTATATGAATATGTAAGAATGCCGTTTGAGTTAAAAAATGCTCCGGCTACATTTCAAAGATTAATGAACGAAATCCTTCGTGAATATATCAACCAAATATGTGTAGTATATCTGGGTGATATATTAATTTTCTCAACAACACTAGAAGAACACGAGAAATCATTAAATAAAATCTTGGCAAGACTTCAAGAACACAATTGGAAAATTCAAGTAGATAAATGCAGTTTCCTGAAAAGAGATACTGAATTTCTGGGACACATCTTGACAAAAGAGGGAATCAAACCTAATCCAGAAAAGATTACAAATATCCAAGAATTGGAAATACCTAAAACGGAAAAGCAACTAAAAGGGTTTCTAGGAGCAACCGGATATTACAGGAAATTTATTAAGGATTATTCAAATATAGCATTTCCAATGATAAAATATTTGAAGAAAGGCAACATGATCAATATAAATGAACCCCCGTATATAGCATCATTCGAAAACGTGAAGAGTTTAATAACTGCACACCCAATCTTAAAATACCCGGAGTATGACAAGCCATTCGTGGTATTAACAGACGCTAGTGATTACGCGATAGGAGCAATTTTATCGCAAGAAGGACATCCAGTTTTCTTTGTATCACGAACTCTAAATGACCAAGAAAAAAATTATTGCACCAGCGATAAAGAATTTCTTGCAATTATGTATTCTCTAAACTATTTTAGCCCTTATTTATACGGAAACAAATTTAAAATCGTAACAGGCCATGTACCAATTAAATATCTAAATAGTAAATACAAAGGGAAAGAATTTTCTCAGCGACATTAAAGATGGCTATTAAAACTCCAGGAATTTAATTATGAAATAGAATACTTACAAGGTAAAGAAAACAAAGTTGCAGATTATTTGAGTAGGCTAGAGAAAGTAGAGAAAATAAATCCTGAAAATGACACAGAATCAAATCTAGGAATATCTGACACAGTACACTCAATAGATGAACAACGGCTAGATCATTGAGGACTAAAAGATGACATAGTAAACAAGTGCAAAACACAAATAATACTAACATATAACTGAGAAAAATAAATCCAGATAATTCATAATAGAAGAATCATTGAGGTAAAACACTACAAAGTGAAAATCTAACAAAAAGATATATTGAGACAATATATAAAACTTGGGTATACAGGTATCTATTCAGAAGTGTCTGACAGAGATTACCACAAAATCCACTTAATTTTGATATCAATGTTCTCAGAAGATACAAGAATCAAAGTTATATGAAGTTCAAAAAGAGAGAAAGAAATATTAACTGAGGAAGAGTTCCACAGACAATTATCTCTTTACCATACCAAAGAATCCATGCAGATTTTCAGCACCGTAATAATACTCCTGACAACAATATCAGCAGCACAGGGGCTTCTACAAGTCAATCCAATAAATGAAGAGGCAGGCTATATACAAGTAAAACTCAGAGAAGTAGAAATAGTTAATCAGACCAACACAGTATTGCACATCATCGATTCAAATGAGATAAATAACATACTTACACAAATTGAAGTTAATTTAGAACAATTAGACATTGATAATAAAAATCTGTTAAGGATGGAAATCAAAACTATTAGAGCAAAAATAAAATCAATAATTCCAAATGATACCAGGAGAAGGAGAGGTCTAATTAACTTGGGTGGTACTGTACAAAAATGGCTTTTCGTTACAAAAATGGCTTTTCGTTACAAAAATGGCTTTTCGTTACAAAAATGGCTTTTCGTTACAAAAATGGCTTTTCGTTACAAAAATGGCTTTTCGTTACAAAAATGGCTTTTCGTTACAAAAATGGCTTTTCGTTACAAAAATGGCTTTTCGTTACAAAAATGGCTTTTCGTTACAAAAATGGCTTTTCGTTACAAAAATGGCTTTTCGTTACAAAAATGGCTTTTCGGTACAATGAACGAGGACGACCGACAGGAAATATTGGTACATTTAAAAGTGGTAGACGAAAATAATCATAACGCTATCAGCACTTTAAATAAACTGGTTTCAATTAACACACACTTTAATGAAACCATTAACGTAGTTAAAAACGCAGTAGAAGAAGACAGAACTAAACTTACAAAAGCATTTGACGAAGTAAGAAAACAAAATAACGAAATCGTACGACATCCTTGTACTTAGACCAGATGATAAAATTACGATACCTAGATAATATCGCGTCAGCAAAACACAATATAATACATGCAAGCATTTTAACCGCGGAAGAAATTGAACTGTATCATATTGACTTTAATAAATCGAAATTAATTAAAGTAGGTATTATGAAATATAAAGACCAACTACTGGTAATTGCAATTAAAATTCCACAGAACTATGTTAGAACAGATTTTAAACTAGTTACTCCATTACCTAATAAAGACTATTGGGAAATCGAAGAAAATAATGAATACATTGTTCACATCGAAAACAAAGCTTTAACTTATCAAGAAGATACTATCTTAAAAGATTTAAAAAATAGTAAAATTTGTGTTTGGAATAACCAATGTAAATTTAGGTATAATAATAAAACTAAAATCGAAGTGTTAGACGATGAAACATTGTTAATAAAAAATGCTGAAAAGGAGAAGCTAATACAAAATTGTGACGATAGAAATATTACATTAAATAAAAATTATATTATCACATTTTATAGTTGAAGTTAAATTGTATCAAGAAAGGTTTTATAACCAGAAAAAGATCTTACAAGATATATACTTTTATCCAAGCAATACATTTAATCAGACTTACTTTAAAGCTGTAACTTTTGATAATATGCTATTTAAGCATTTCGAAAATATAAAGGAAATTGAAGATTTGAAATTCCACAAAACTGTAACATACGGAATCAGTTCAATTTTGATTGTAATTGTCATAATAGGCAGAGTAATTATAGTAATATGGTTAAAGAAAAATAGGACTAATATAAAGATTATAAATAAAAAATTTCAGGAGATTTCTAACTTTAACCGTGGAGGAGTTATGTATGCATCAAAAAAGAAAAGTGACTCGGTGAAACCGGAGCCACCCCGCTGGACGTCTCTTATCTTTTAAAATAATTTAAAGTAAAAGTTCCCATCAAAATTATCTATTAAGCAGTTTTAAGCTGTGAGAACCTTAATGTAATTCTAGTTAAAAGAAAATGAAAATAATAATAATAATAAAATAATAAATTTCATGTACGGAATTAGTAATAAAGATTAAAGTACTAATAGAGTGTTTTCTTTCTTTTTGATTCATTTTTTCTTATAATTTCGAATATACTTTCTATTACAGTTCGAATTAAATAAAAAAATATAATTCGCGCTCAGATGTGTTGTGTTTGCACAGTAAGCTAATCGATTATAAACTTTCTTTTAAGACACCTTGTATTTTCAAAATCCTTGAAATTGAAGATATTTGGGTAAAAAGAATAGTTAAATAAAATTTTAAATACAAAAAAAATTGAAAACTAAGTTTTATATTGATATATTATGCTTATTACAGACATGGGATATCTATATGTAAATATTCGGAATGTTGTTTATTCCCTGAAGAGGAATACTCCGTGATCCTTGGCTTTCGTCTGTCCTCACGAGTTTCTGAAAAACTAAGACGCTTTTCCCTTTCGGAAAAAGTTAACTATTTATTTTACCCTAGATGAAATCTATATGGTCTACTAAGTTTATCATTCCGTTCGTAGCGCATGGAAATAATTATCGTAGGGCAAAATGGATTGGACACCCACGAATAATATTAAAAGCTATTTTGATTTTTGTATGTCCGACTGTCCGTTTCTCCGTTCTTCTGTCTGTCTGTCCGCTTGATAACTCGAGAACGCGTGTACCTCGGGAACTGAAATTATGCACACAGGTTTTCTAAAAAAAAAAAATTTTATTTTCGAAAATGGGATTAATCGGGCAACTCCTTCAAGGGGTTGCCATACAAAAATGTCATTGCCACTATATATTTGGACACTGCCTGAGAACGCGGCAACGTAGAGAGCTGAAATTTGGTACAGTGTTTTCATAGCAATAGTCGTTAAATTAAAAAAAAATGGTCTAAGTCGGGTATCCCTTTCTTGGTGTTGCCATATGCAAATTTATGATTTTTACGTATACTGTGAAAACGATCAGTCTTAGACATTTTTATTGTACTAAAAACTTTTTCAGAATATGAAATCCTATAAAATTTGGTATAATAATTTTTCTGACCGACGAACCGTTCTAGAAATATATGCGATCCGGGTTTTAAAATGTTGGAAACCAATTAATAAAAAAATTAACTTTTGTGTGTACTGTACGTGTAAGGTGTATCCAAATGGGAATACGTTTTTTCAAGAATTTTCATTTTGGATAAATGGATTCTTTTTGTTTTCCATTGTATACATTCTTTCCTTTTTGCACATTTCTTACTTAGAATGAAAAAGTGTTGCAAAGCTTGCGAATTTATGAACGCATAAAGTTATAACATCGGCGGCAAATCTTGCAAGTCCATAACCTTAAGGCTGTTCTCATTTACTATGTACTGAACAATCTATTTTTGCTAAATTGAATCGTTCATTTGCAGAACGTATCTGTTCTATTCGAATAATATGACTAAATTTTATAGCCTGCTTTACAAGTGTGAAATAATATCTCTTATCAACTAGCTAAGGTTGTCCGTTCTTAGAAGGAGAAGTTTAAGTTTGTAAAATTTATAAAATTTGTTTTTTATTTTTGTTTTTAATATTTTTATTTTTCTGTTATTTTATACCCTAGGCGTAGATGATACTAAGTTAGTCATTCCGTTTGTAACATATAGAAATACTACTGATCAACACGATCATGCAAAGAATTATTTCTAAAAACAAAATTTTTTCTCATTAAATTCCCTACCCACAGACTCAATGTTCAAACAAAATAAAATGCATACTTGCACTTTATTTTTCTCACCGTCCGTGAAAAAGAATTGAGTTTCATGTGATAACGTTCATTCCCACAAAAGTTGTGTACACTTAAATTTCAAATGAAAACGTTGAATTTCTAGATAGATAACCTTGGTTCCCATAACTTATCTTTAAGGTAAAATTTATATAAATTTAGAGCAAAATTGAATAAAGACTTACTTAGAATTCAGTCACCAAGCAGGTAGTTTCTTTTAGAATTCCCTCCAGTAGCGGTAAGGGTTCTAACTTTAACTAACTAACAACTACTTTGCTTCTAGTTCCATGGCTACAACTTTCACGAACACCTCTCTCATGTAGGTTTCGCCTTTCATTGTGTAGATGGCCCCGATGTTTTTTCGTTTTTGTATTCCATTAAGACTAATTCTATTGGAACTGATGCTTTGCCACCCAAGTCCGTAAAGTTACTAGCGAACTACCTGTCTCTGCCTTAGCTCATATTTATAATTTGTGTCTTACCAATTCACAATGTCCCTTTCAATGGAAGCAAGCAATAGTTGTTCGCATTCCAAGGAAATCTCGTCTCTCCCTACCCAGTAATTTTCGCTCCATTAGTGTACACAATTTCCTTGCTAAAACACTTGAAAAAATTATGTACACACAAATCATGGAATTATGGAGAATATGTTGTCAGACTGGCAATCAGGATTTCGCCAAGGTCACAGTTGTGAAACTACACTCTTAAAGGTCACATCGGATATCCACAAAGCTCTTGACAATGATCATGTAGCAGTACTTTCTCGATTTCAGTAAGGTCTTTGATTCGGTGAGTCACCACAAGTTGATCTGCATACTTGACACAAAATATGGCTTCTCCTCATCGGCCGGTAGGTTATTTATTACTGCTTTCCTTTCGAATCGTGGACAAGTTGTAAAAGCACGGAATTCTATCTCCGCTCCGTTGCCCCTTTTTGCTGGTATTCCTCAAGGTTCAGTCTTAGGTCCTATTCCCTTCTCCCTCTATATAAATGACCTCCCTTCTTTTGTGAATAGCGCTTCTGTGCACTTGCCTGCTTGCAATTAATCCAAACAAGTCTTACTGTCGCCGGTACATAGAAGCGTTCGCCCAATATCTGATTTACCGGTTGAATAATTGCACGATGGATTATGTAGAGTCAATTAAGATTTTAAGAATTCAACTCAATTCTAAATTTAGTTGTAGCGACTACATCAGCACATCATTGATGAGAAAAATGTATGGTAGTCTTTCTCAACTATCTATTTCCTCCAGCTGTCTGTCTGTGGATTTTCTCAGGAAATTGGCGGTGACTCTTATTGTCCCCCATTTTAACTATGGGAGCCTTATTTTTAGCAAACTAGACTCAATTTGTTAAAGAAGAGTTACTGTAGCCTTTAACGATGTCATACGTTATATCTATAGACTTATTCGAAGCGCTCATGTATCTGCTCTTGCTACGTCCCTACTCGGAAGCTCTGTAGAGGCCTATTGACTCGTCGTAGGCCTATCGTCCTTCATAGCTTAATTTATAGTAAATCCTGTGCATATCTCTCTGAAGGCCTACAGTTCATACACTAGAATAGAGGTCTTTAGCTTCCCGTCCCGAGATGTACATCTAGGCACAGTGAGCGGTCTTACTTCCTCCAAGTTGCCTGAACATGGAACTCGCTTCCAAATTTGATTCAGCGCACGGGTTCCGGCCTTACCTTTGCCAAACTAATCAAAAAATATCTCAATTTGTATTAGACTGTGATTGGTATTATTTCTTAAACCTTCAAATTCTTGTTACATTCTCTTTATTAATTTTTATTTTTATTTACCTATTTATTTATTATTTCCTTTTTGTTATTTTTTGTCTTCTTTTTAATTTTTATTTGTTGTGTTTTCCTTTTTTTTGGTTCTTTTCTTTGGGCTCTGTATTTTGAAGTTCTCTTCTTCTTTTTGATCTTTGAATTTCTTGTTTTTATTTTATTTATTTATTATTATATCGATTTTTTAGTTTTATCTTATTTTTATTTTAAGGTTTTTTTCCCACCTAATTGTCCGATACAGCGCCTAATAAATGTATTGTATTGTATTGATGGTAGAGAAAAATGGATTGGACACTCACGCAAAATGTTAAAACATATTTTTGATTTTTGCATATCCGTCTGTCCGTCCGTCTTCACTCCAGAGCGCGCTGACTTAAAAGGCTGATTTTGTATATGCCGTTTAAAAAAAAAAGGTTCGAAAATCTGACAAGTCGGGTAACTCCATCGTAAAGGCTAAATTACAATGGCCACAATGCAACGGAATGGAACGGAGAAAATTGTCAAAACGGGTTTCTTTGTATGCTTTTCAAATGGAGCTGCGCACAGTGGCCGGAGGAATTCGCAGTCGTGCGCAACAAGTTTGATAAAATCTAAATTCTACGCAACAGAACGGATAAGCATAACCTCAAATTTGTGTTAACGGATTGTTTATTTCGCTCCTGCGAAATTCAGATTAAGTGTGTTATAAAACAAGAGAAAGAAAATGGAGCTGTTTGAGAAGCACTAATAGCTACTGTATAAGAAAATAGAACCATTCATATTATGACAAGCTCAACAATAATACGTACACTTGCATTTTCATTCTTGTTTGTTTAAAAAACTGATGTGGGCTCATTCTCTTTCATGTTCCTGAAGACAACGTTGTAATATCCCGTAGTGTTTCTATTATAAACAGCAAATTTAACAGAGTTTTATAATTTTATCTAGGTTCGCTTTCACTTAAATTAAGTAAGCGCCCATTGTAATCAACTAGCATTCACTTCAGTTTTGATGCGTAACTTTGACATTTCTCTCCGTGTCGTTGCGTTTCACGCATTGTACTTCAGCCGCAAGATTGCCATAAAAAACTTCCTTTTTCACTATATATTTGAACACTGCCTGAGAGTGCGTCAACATAGAAAGCTGAAATTATGTAGGTATACGAAGCTTTTATAAACATAGTAAATGCAAGGAATAAATGGACTAAATCGGGCAACCCGTTCACGATGCTGCCATTCAATAATTGAAGTGTTTTTACGTATACTGTGAAAATGATTAGCTCTAGGTGTTTTTCTTGTAGTAAAAAGATCCTCAAAATATAATATCATATAAAATTCGTTTTGCTAAGTTTTTGCTGACCGACGAACCATTCTAGAAATATATGCGAAAAACCACTTCAACAATCAAATTTGCGGTTGTACGGTAAATTACATACGGGCATTCTTCTAGAGTATCGAAAGGATTGGTTATAGCTTTTTACTGCTTTAATTTAATGTAATTTTTTTAATATTTTTGTCATTAAAAAAAAAAGGATGCTGGACTTGTCCGCGTTACAGATAGAGTCTGGGCTTTTCTATATATTTATCACATATGGTGGGTTTAAATTTAAATCATTAGAAATCGTAAATGGACAACTGGGGAAGTTTTACTTTTTGATGCAAAAAGGTTAACTTGGTACATTCGACGAGTTAAAATATATCAGTATCAGAAATCCTGACTTATCTACTAGTAGTGTGCCAATCAGGGATTTCCATTGCATAGGAAAAACACCAATTGTTATCATTGTGATTTTGATAGTTATACCATAAAAATAAAAGTGAATACGTTTTCGGATCACTGGATACATTATTCTGAAAATTTAGATCCAAATAATTATGCTCGGCGGCAACACAGCTCTCAAGGTCTCTCTTACCGTCTCAATCAGTTTTACTCAGTAGCGAAGAGAGCAGTACGTCCTTTGCCTGTGTAACCTGCGTTGTGTGCCTGTATATTGTGTTCCGCGCACCCGCGTAATCAATGTATAATCCCGATACTATAGTGTGTCAATTCACGTAAGTAAAATAACTGCAAATAACAGCGTTCAAATACGGGAAGTAACCCAAGTTGGCGACATTTCACGAGAGAAAAAGATTACCCATATAAAAAGAGATGCTTGTATTCATAAAAAAATAAATGTAAGATATAGGATGGGTATAACTTAATAAAGAATTAATACTCAGGTTTAAAAGATTAAAACATCAGACTTTTTAACGAAAAGGCGAAGTGTGGGCGTATGCAATCTACCAATCTACTAAGAACATGCCATGCTGTTTCACGGCTTAATATTAATATTTTCAAAACATCGAATGCTCATTTGTGCACCGGGCTATTCAAGTGTTTTAGCATAGCTCATAATACGAACGTAGACAGAATGTTTTCACTGATTTCTCAGCAAGGACAAAAGAAAGAAACTCCCTGAACACACAAACGGTTTCGTCACCCATCAAGGCAAAATATAATTGCAAAGATTTTAATTGTGTTGATTTTCATTAATTCTTCCTTCTTAAAAACAGCTTTCTTGCTGCTTTGAGGGCTATATGGCAGACTAAATGGTATACAATTTAATAAGTTGTTTTTAGTTCATTTAATTAATTAAGTAATTAATTTATTTATTTATTATTACGGTCTACAGAGGAATCTCTCTTACAGACTAGGTAGAACAAAATTTAAACCTTATTGAACCACATATTAAGATTAAATAAGGTACAAAGAATAATTATAATGCATGTATTATGTGAGTTAAACTACAAAAATCTTAGAAGTTCCTTAAGTTTTGATTTAAAAATAACCCTATTGTTATTCAGATCTAAGGAATCGTAGTACTGGTTGAATTTAATCATTGACCTCGTAAGCGGCTCTGTAAAGCCATAATAACTTCTTTGTTGTGGGATATAAAGCAGCTGCCGAGAACGGATATTTCTTTCAGGTGCATATACATTAATCAAATACAGCAAATCCATGCAATCCACCTCACTGCACAAAAGATCCATAATGAATAAAATTTCAGCTATTTCTCTTATTGATTGGAGAGATTCGAGACTCATAAATAAGCACCTAGCTTGATAATGCGTACAAAGTCCTTGTCAACGGATTTTGTAAAAAACATATTTTGTGAAATTTCTTTGAATAGACTCCAACCTGGAGTCATAAGATTGCATATTGGAATTTCACACTGGGGATGCATATTCTAACACAGAACGCAGCAAGGCAATGTGCAAATATTTAAAGGTAAACGGGTCCGTAAAGTCCTGAGAGTTACGACGTAGAAATCCAAGGTTTCTACTGGCTTTGACTGGTATGTAGTCGTAATGCTTACGAAAAGTAAGTTCTTTATAAAATATTACCCGCAAATCCAGCACCTCAAAGACCCTCATTGCCATCTATGTCGTATTTCATCAGCAGAGGCTGACGTGAGTGACCAAATGCCATAAGTTTACATTTGTAAGCATTTAGGCTAAAATAATTGTCCTTGCACCACAAAGGGTATTTAATTCAGATTGAAATGATTCCGAATTATTAGCGTTTCGAATTTGAGCAAAAAATGTCATATAGAAGATATTTGCAGACGGAGAAGCTTTTGACAATATCATTGATATATAATAGAAATATAATTGGACCCAAATGGCTACCTTGGGGTACACCTGAGTTAGGTTCTATAACATAAGAAGAATGTTCATATATTCTCACTATTAATTTTCGGTTTATTAAAAAAACACTGAATCCACTCTAAAAGCTTAGAGTGAAAACCTAGAGCCTCTAATTTTTTTATTAATATCATGTTGTTGATTCTATCGAATACCTTCGAGAAATCAGTATACACTACATCAACTTGGGTACCATTTTCTATTGAGTTAGTGAAACTAATTAAATTAGTTACGGTAGATCTTTTATTCATAAAGCCATGCTGATGTTCGGATATTAAATTTCTTATAAGAGGAGACATTTTATATTTGACTACGGCATCAAAAAGTTTGGGAATAATGCATAATTTAGTAATGGCTCGATAGTTCTTAACATCATGCTTATCTTAAATCTGGGATTGGAGTTATATAGGAGCGTTTCAAGCATCCAGGAAAATTGCCAGTCGATAAGGATAAATTCAAAATACAATGCAATAAAAACAATAAGGAATTATAGCACTTTTTTAACAGAATAGGGCAGATTGAGAAGGAGTCAGAGGAGTACGAGTCATCGAGTTGTGATATGCAACGTACTACATCATCGTCGTCCAAAACTAACGATCCCAAAAGAAATATCGAATTGATATCACAGCTTGAAGAATTTAGGATTTCCGCTGAGTTATCAAATACATTTTCAAAGAAACGTGCAAAAAGATCACATGCAGATTGTGTGTCCGACAACGTCATTATAACGCATTATCCTAGGGAAACCTGTTGTTGATTTTTTACTATTGAGAAACGACCAGAATGCCTTGATATTCAGCTTTATACTGGATTCCATGGAATTTATGTATTGTTTAAAAAGAAAACGATGAAGGATTTCAACTTCTCTACGCAACCGCTTGAAATTCATATAATCTGCTTCCACATTACTTTTTTTATACTTTCTGTGTGCTTTGTTTTTGGCATTCTTTAGCGTTATCAAACCTTTAGAGAACCACTTAGGATGTCTATAATTGAACTGCTTAACCCTGAATAAAAGCATCACAAGCTTCTTAGAGTATGTCTAAGAATTTTAAAATATTGGATCAATTAATTCCTCCTAAAGAATTATTCATATTAGTAAAATCCGCTCTATAAAAATTAAATTGTAAAGAATTACAATTGTTATTTTCATTGTTAACTTGTGCAAAAGAATAAATATTGAAATCCACACATACTGGTTTATGATGTAAAACGGTGCGAGCGAAAGGTTCTACCTCTGAGACTACCGCATGTACATTATTATAAATAAAAATTAAATCTAGAAATCTACCAAAAAAATTTGCGACATTATTAATTTGAACTAAATTGAGGTTTGAATCCATAAAGTAAGCCTCTCAATCTGAAGTTACATTCGCAGGTAGTAAACATTTCTCCTCCTCCATCCAATTCCACGCAATCTGACTCAAGTTAAAGTCTCCTAAAGTGCAAATTATATCCGATTTATGACAATATGAGCACATCTCATTTAATGCATCAATATGGCTTTTATCTATACGTCAATAGGGCTAGACCGAGGAATACTGCTGACACAGATGTAAGACTTTATTGAGCCCAAGATCACTAAGACCTGTAACTGTTCAACTGATAAATGTGATGAAATCAGCTAGCTATGAAAAGTAGACTTTACAGCAATTATGATACCACCACCCTTCGCGCGATTAGTAGAGGCATCACACATGTCTTCTATAGAATATGTACACAGACTCATCAAATAATTCACTCGTATAAACTCCGAATCCGAAGCAAAGTCATGTTTCAGTTAACACTATAATGTCATAGGCATGTTCAAGTACGGAAAGGTAAAACAGTTTCAACTTAGAACGAAGCCCATTCACGTTGGAGTAGAATATAGAGAAGTTTAAATCCCTATATTGAGATATGGCATTAATTTGCGGATCTATGCTCGATAACATTGTTGAGCTGACGGGTCTGGTGACCTCAAGTTTTTTGGCAAATAGCGAAAATATTTGATAATAACACAGCTGGCCACCAGGTAGCAATTTATGAAACAAGTGTTCTGGAACAACCAATTTAAATGTAATGAATTTCATTGTTGAAAGATCTGCATCTTTTTTATAAGATGTTTTTTATTAGGGTGAAGGCGGGATAAGTACAACCATTTATAGTTATTAGCAATAGCTGTATTACTTTCTCGTTCGGCAGTACCTACTATTTTTGACTCTCGCTTTTCGCTTTTCTTGTGTTGGACCGTGTTCCAGGCAGCAGATAAGTGCCCACCAATCACATTTGGTGAAGGGGGATCAATGATTACAAGATATGTCGATGCTGAAATGTGATCATGAAGCACTGCTCGTTCAGTAGAAAACTCAGCACTAATTCTAGGCAATACAGCCTCCGCCGCACTCTGCTTAGCAATTTCATCAATTATTTTTTTAGCAAGAGCAGAACGAGCCGTTATAGCAGACTCTGTACTTATTGAGCCATTTGCTTTAGAATTACGTTTATCCATTGCAGTTGTATTAGTTGAATTAATAGCGGAAATCTGGCTATGCGATAAACAATTTTTTAATTCATGAATCTCACCTCTTAATACGCCAATTTCCTTAGATAAATTAGAAATGGCATCTTCACTCAATGTTATTTGTTTGTAGCATTTTTAAAGAATTTGCATCAAGTTTTGCGCACCTTTTATGGAAGGGTCGATTGCATATAAAGCGCTTGATTTTTTTATCGCTTTTTTCGAATAAAACTGACTCACACTTTCCACAATGATCGGTAGTTATTATTATGATCGGGGCTTTCGAACTCGTTGTCCTAGTTTCATAATTTTAGAGATGCCCTAATCTAGGGTATCATAACAATTGGTCTTAGACCAATTCTATCTTTTTTACTTGTTTTATATTAAAAGTCTTGTACCTTGTTGTGCCACACGAATAAACACGTAGTAGTTTTTTCAAAAACAATTTTATTTAACATTAATACTTTTACTTTTATAAAACAATTTCTCAGAACTTTTACAGAAACAAAATCTTTTAATTAACATGAAGAAAAAACTTGTAATACGAATAAAATTCGCGAGAGCCATTGTTATTAATTTTCCGTTCTGCAGATCAATTGAGCTCAAGATCAAAATGAACTCTTGAGATTAACTGCGAAACTAGACTGCTAAACTTAAACTGCCAAAATCAAACTGCTCATCTCATTTCCAGTGACGAATCTTTTAAAGAAAGGCTCAGTTGTTTCAGCCTTCTCATTAGTCACTTGAAGTTTCCTATAGGAATGTACGTGTGACCCATTCCCAAAATACAGCATGTCAGACCTGCGAAAGAATCAACCAATCAGAATTGTTCAATTCTTTCTCATAGTTCAACATTGCTGATTCGAGTCACAAAATTCCCCATGGTAAAAATATGTTAACTTGTTAAATTTTCCTGAACGGCGTATTGCAACATGATCAGTATACTTGAGTGAGATAAGCAAACGCACTTTCTCACATCCAATTATGTTGACCCATCGAAAAATGTTTAGCGCGTGGATATTTCACTCGACCCTTGATCTGTTTACTTGACTGAAATAAGCATGCGTCTCTTTCTCACGGTCAATAATGTTAACCCACCGAAAAATGTTTAGTCATTCGAAATATGAAATGTTTTTGTCACATAATTTCTTGTCGTGTAGACAGAATTATTGGAGCATGTGCCCTTGAATATGTCTAAATACGTCCGCTTGGACACCAGAAAA
Organism: Dioctria linearis; assembly: GCA_963930735.1. Taxonomy (NCBI): domain Eukaryota; kingdom Metazoa; phylum Arthropoda; class Insecta; order Diptera; family Asilidae; genus Dioctria; species Dioctria linearis. The sequence continues at coordinate 175,593,428 of OZ005741.1, read as the reverse complement.
ATGATTTGGATATGTGCTGCTTGGATATATAGCTTGGGCACATGTACTTGAATTGAAGTCCTGCAATTTGTGCATGCATTTCAGACATAAATTGGCTCATGTTGGTTTATGAATACATTTTTGGACCCACTTTGCTATTAAAGGAATTCATGGATGTATTTTTGTTATGCATGCTTAAATTTCCTTATCTGTGGTTGTTGGTATGTAACAATTCCTCCCCTCTTTGAATAAACTGAGTTATTCTTGGGGGAGGAATAACTCACGGAAAAGCGGTTATGCAGTGATTCTCGGCTTAGATGAATTTTACAATTATAGATTTCTAGTATGCACTTTTATTTTTTACGTTGTAGATATCTGTTGAGTATTTTTTACGTAGGTATATCTATTAAATATAAGAAAGACGCGTCATACTTTTAACATACAAACTATTTAATGCTATTTTTGTTACGTAATTGAATTTCTACATGAATTGGTATGTATCGAGGTATTGAATATATAATTCGGTGACGTCGTTATGTATAGGACTGTGCTGCATTTCCTTCAGGCGTTTTGGATGAAATGAGATCCCCCAAATTTTCGGTTGGCAGAAGTGTTGTTCGCATCGCGCTCGGGTAGACATTATGGTGGGCTTCAATAGTAATGAGCTCTTGCTTTATTGTGCAATTGCTCTGGATTTTCAGAATTCCAGATCCGTCAAGCATCTGCGTTTATACGGTTTTTGGCATACCACATTTATAGATGTTTTGTTTTAATGAGTAAATCCATTAGTTGGGATTCAATAATTGTATTTGCTTGGGACTGTTTTCAGTCTCCATTACTTGACAGTTCAATGAAAGTGTTAACTGGTTTATGAAACTCATTTCAGCAGCCTTTTCCATAGTTTCACATTTGGCTAACTCTTGTTCGTTAAGCGGGTAGTATTGGTCCCGATGCAGGTTAATTACTATGAAATCATCCGAAGGTTTGATAACCATGAAAGTGTTATTGATTGCCACTGGCACAGGAATAATAGTTCGAATTCTTCATATGCAAACAGTGGCGATTCCCTGGCAGCCTTATGGTCGCTGGTAAATGGTCCTTTATAGTAGTTATTTCTTGTTTTAACTGTCTCGGAGAAAGCAGCTGAGGATTTATTTTGCCGTGATGTGAGTCTATGATTACGTCTAGCATAGTAGCTTGTACGCGTCGGTAAGCTGATGTCATTAACGTTAACTGTATAGAGAGTAGAAGAATTTTTAAGAGCTTTTATTTTTAACGTTTCTAAATTAAATCATAAATACAAGAGGAAAAAATAATCGCCTCGTCCGGGGTTTGAAGCCGGGACTTTCCGCTTTCCGGGCGACTATTCTTACCACTGAGCTAATAAGACAGATGATTTCTCTTCCAAATTAAGAAGTACAACAAATATTTGTCGATGCGTCTCTCAGGTGTTTGTAAACGAGGCGCATTACCAAATATTTGCCAAATGCACACATTGTGTGGGACCGGCCTTAGAGCTTATTGAATAGGTTGGGTCACGTCTTGCCTTACAGAATTTGCAAAGATTGCAGCGATTTAACACGTGGAGATTATATAAAAATGTAAATTCATTGAGATACCCCCTTGTTTGCCTTGTATGCTGATGACTGAGCTTTCCCCGATAGTATGGTGGGCTAGATGTCGTTTCAACTGCTGTGCTGGATTCATATCTGGATGGTTATAGGTACGATGCATTCGTTGTTCAGGAAAATATTCCGAGGCGATTAAATCTCTTGTTAAGGTGAAGCTCCACGGCGAGAGACTTTGGCCTCCAGAGACCAATTTTTTTGGTCTCTGGAGACCCAGAGATTAGAGACCTAGTCTCTAGAGATTTTTGTTGTCACCGGTCTTCCGTCATGTATTTTATAACAAACAGGTCTCCAGGTTCGGTCTCCTGTCTTGGAAGTTTGTTCATTTGTCGTCTCCAGGTCACCGGAGACTATTTGTCTGTTCTGGTCAGTTAAGTGTAGGTCTACTCGGAAAGGAAAAAGAATAAAGTGGAGCGAGTTTGAAAAGAAATTAAAAAAAAAATTATAATTTAAAGGAGGATGTAGGACAAAAAATCTGTTTCGTCAATAGATTCTGCTTCTTAAAAAAAAAAACAAATTGTTGTGTTTATCCCCGTAAAATTTGTACACCATATTTTTTTAAGTTTTTTTCACTTTTTAAATAACATAAAAATATTAATAACTTTTGAGATAATTCTTTTTATCAATCTCTTGCTTGACAATTCACAAAGATTTCTGGAGATCTCTAGAGACCAAACTTCAAATTTCGTGTATACACTTCGGTGAGGTATCTCTACAGACTTTTGTATTATGGTCTCATTTCGGAGATTTTAGTCTCTGTAAAGCAGAGACTGGAGACCAAAAGTCTCTTACTCACTATGTATCTTTACCTTTAGTGTTTCCAGTGATATTGATCACTGGTCCTGCAGGCTGGCAAACACAACTCTGGAATTGGAAGCTAGGTAGTATATTTATTGAAAAGTACGCAGATTCCTGGTCCTCTACTACCATATACAAGTTTATCTGCATTGGTTTCCCGTTTTATTGTACATTTCCATTATATGTACATACTCTCATGGGTCGTGTAATATTGGCTTTATTTTGCTTTCATCAATTCAAGGCTTCTATATCAGGGCCACATACATCTGGTAGAAATATCCATAAAAGCATTATTTTATAAAGTCAGTAGGAAATGTAGAAAGACCCCCCATAACTGCTTCCTAACGTTTTCAAATCTCATTCCCGCATACCTCTACTCTAGCCCCTCTTCTTGAGATTCGAGTACGAGTAAGAAGTTGATGAAATTCATTCAATTATGAGCTAATGTAGAACAGAATGGGTCATCATTATATGCACGTGACCTTTTTCAACTCCTTTTATCTGTTTCTGTTTATTCGTAATTTGATAAAAGTGAAAGGTGCCCGTTGTAAAATTACCATGATAAAATGGTTAATTGTTTAAAGTAACACATTAACTTCATTATAGAAAGTTACTTTCTCTAAAAAAATCTGCTACTGCAGTGTTGCTAATATCCGCTTCAATCCTTGCTTTTTAATTCAATCATCCAAAAGAAGTGCTTAATGCAGATGTTGAGAACAACCACTTCTATACCTACTTCTGAGTAGAAGAGAAAAAAGAGTCGGGAAAGGAAGTAAATCTTCTTCCTTAAGAAGTAGAAGTATAACTGCTTCTAAGCTCTTTTTTTCCTACTAGGATATACATATGTAGCTTGGCAAAAAATGTGTTGGAATAAGTATGTCCCGTGGACAGTGTAAATTTTCAAAACGAGTGCAATAACTTAAGTTTCTATTGCTACTTGCTTTTTGTACTGTATATGCTCAGCAAAAACTTGCCGTGTGCATTTTAAATGTAAAACACTCAGAAATCTCACCACCTTCTTAACTTGTCATTAGGTTAACTTTGGTCACTACTGTCCTCATTTGCAACTTCCACTTCTTGCTTGTAAACTCTTTATACCTTGTTAGTATGTAGCCTTGATCTGCTCTTGGGTAATTTTAGGTATTGATTTACCTACTTCTACGTTTTTTCCGTTTGAAGAGAATAAGGCAATCAGGATATTCACTTTGCTACACGAAAAATAACACTTACATTTTTATCTTTGGGGAGTGTTTTGTTTTATACATAACTGCTCTTTTTTGTTTAATATTCCTGAATGGTGTTGCTGCTAATCGTCTTCTGATACGTAGGATCGAAATTTTTCAGTCGGAAAGGTCTTCCTGTGGCGTTGAAATTGGTGATTTTAGTCGATTGTTTTCGGTCAACTGAGCTTTGATTAAACATTGTTTTTTAAGATTTAGAATTGCGCTCTACCTTGCTGTTCAAAATTGGATGTTTGAGATCGGAAATTTGTCATCAACGAAGTTACATCAATTTAAAATATTTAATGTTTAATAGACTCTGTTTCTATTTTCTTGCTTATTTTTTTAGGAACGACCCAAAAATTTCTATTGTAGCGGCTATAGATGGGTATGATAATTTTTTTCTATTTCCCATTTCGTTATGAAAATTACAGATATGCTTTAATAGTCCAAGAAAAATCATTTAAAAATATAGAAAGAAAATATGCCTATAAAAAAAAAAGAAATCGCAACCAGCCGCGTGTAACACACGGTTTTACTTTTTTTCATTTAACTATACAATTTTTTGTCAATATCACATATGGAAATTTATGTATATGATATGTATGTTTTTTTTTTATTCTGGTTAAATATACTGGCTCTACGTTCAGTCGGTGGAATGTACATAAAAATGAGAGAGCCTTCAGACACTGGCCAAATTTCAGCCTCTTCGTGAAATTTTCACAAATACGCTGTACTATTGCCAATAAACCAGTTTTATACCCTAGACACACAGCACGAACTAATGAATCATTTGTACTAACCATTCATTAAAATGCCGTATGTTACATAGTATACGTCATTATAGCTCGAAAATCAGATGATAATGAAGAACACTAATGAAGTGTTTTCCTCCTTCATTATAGCTATAATGAGGAAAATGTGCTAGATGTGGCGTATAATGTAAATCTGGAGCTCCGCTGAGCATCTGCCGATTTGAAAAATAAGAAGAATAAATGCAAAGAAATGCAAATCACAAATTATATTATCAATATTTTTTTAAATATAATGTTTTTTTTCATATGGAAATTGTTAAATTGAAAATAAAATAAATGAAAACAAAGTTTATCGCGTTAATTCGATCCATATTGCTTCTTTAAGGTGATAAGTTCATCAAAACCAGTTTGACAGCACAACTTAATTAAAGAAATGGCTGTGCAGCAGTGTTGGGCATTAATCGATTAAATTTTTTAATTAGATTAACGATTGAAAATTATGATTGAAAAATTAATCTCAAGAAAGTAATCGTGATTAATTTAATCGATTGATCAATTTAATCGTCAATCGAGTATAATGAAGTTCAATCGACGGGTATTAATCGTTATTTACTCCTTAGTTTTTAATCGTTAATCGTATATTTTTCGATTGATTTGTTAATTTGAAAAACTGAATGAGGTATTGGTAGCTCAAGATAAGTTTATTAGTTATTAGTAAAAAATGAAATAAAATAAAATAAAAACAGTGAATTAACTATGAAAACACTAGATTACTCAAAAATATTAAAAATGCTTGAAAGTTAAATAAAATAATTAGTTGAGATTAAAATAAATTAATCATTTTTGAAAACGATTAAGCGACTAACGATTGATCAATCGTTAATCGTGTTATGCGATTACATTTTATGATTAATTAATCATTAATCGTTTCACATGATTTCTTTAAACGATTAAATATTTAAATCATTGTTCCTGATTGATGATTGATACTTTTAATCGTAATCGTTAATATAATTAAATTTTGCCCAACACTGCTGTGCAGTTTATAATGAATCATTGAGTCGTTAGTTATTTCTTCATTAAGAGTGCTGTGTGTCTAGGGCATTATATTAATAACCATCTAGCTATACCAAAGTTAACTTAACAATTTTATCTTTTTCTTAAAAAAGTGAGGTAGTGTGACCCGAAGTACATTATTATGAATAGTTCGATAGGATTTTGAGGGATGCAATAAGATTTTGTCGTTCGGTCGTGTAATCCTACGTTCTCTCGATTTTTGTTTTTAACTCGTTGTCTCAGATGCACTACAATATTGCATAGCCAAGTTATTTTCCCCCATTCCTGCAATATACGAAAGTATATGGATATACCTATTTCAGTCTAGAAAACACGAAAAACTTCCATTTTGTTCGGCTGCTTCTTATCTTCTTATTAGGTTATCTTTGGCTATACTTCTGACTACTCAAATAGACTGGAACGACATTATAAAATATATTTACGAGAAGAAATGTCGTTGAAAAGGCCATAAAGTTCTGCGTACAATGAGCCTTTGGCAGTGACCGTACACCCTGTAATTTTTCAGATAAAGAGTACTTTGTGAAATTTTTTTAATCACCCTCTAACTCCGAAACGGTTGAAATGCCGCCACCCCTTCCCTGCTATTCAATTTTTTGTTTGTCTAGCTGAGTACCATATCACCTCCCAGGCAATTCGAAAATTACTTATCTAATTTAACAATTACGGCATGAATGTTTGGGATATCGGTGCATAGCCAATGTTGAGCGATTACATTCCTTTATCCTCACCCCTCGTAGGTTCAATCTAGTTAATTCTCCATCCCCGAGGATGGATAAATTTCAGGAAATTTAAATATAGATGTGAAGTTTTTTCTTTTCAATCTATTCATTGTTGGACTCCAGTGGCGGATACAAGGGGGAGGTGGCGATCGGGGCGATAGAAGATTTTCGCTTTGCTTTGTTTCATTGATGTTCCAATTAAATGATAAAAAATACATATTACTAGGTATTGTATAATAATTATCGTTAACTAATACAAACCTGAAGGAAAGACGGATATGCCAAAATAAATTTTGTTAAAATTAATTACTAGCACGTACGATTTTCTAAAGGAGATCTAATAAATAAATATTAATGTTATTTTATGGTATCAGATTACTCAATGCATTCGAATAGGCTATAGAAATTCTTAATAGAATCATACTGCATACTCTACTACTCTGCTTCAATCAGTTATAACAATTTTTTCAAAAATTTATTACTTTATTTTAGTCTAAATAAAGCCTGAAAATATGTTTTATCCTGCTTAGACAAAAAAGGGGCAAATCTTTTATGTTCTTTACTTTTTTCTTTGGTGGCTGGAAGATAGTATTTTTAGATTTCGAAGAAAAATTTTTTCTGGTCTCATTAAGAAGTTCGCTTTAAAGATACGATCAATCTCCCGGCTGAAGTATTATATTTCAGCTTAAAGAGATCACCTGTTCCATAAGGTAAAATCATCAGTTTCAAAACGGAACGCTCTGAAAATTAAGCTTAGTTGTTCTTTTAGCAAAACATTTGAAACCACTTGAGTTTATTTCGATTACTCGTAAAATCACATTTCAATATTTCATGCTGCTTAAAATCCTGAGCAATGATAGTGGGCTGTGATTTCTGTATGCTTCAAATATTTGTTTAACACTGTAACATTGTGAACGCTATTCACTTCGTAGATTTGCGAATGGCCCGGTTCTGAAAACTTTTGAGTAACAGACTTGTTTTGTTTCAATAGTTGCAATATAGCTGTCGAAGTTATTCTGTTTTGGTTTTGACGGATACATGTATCATTCCACAGAAGTATATGTTCGCCACGTGAGCCATTCAGAATAATTTTTGCCAATAACTTTTTAAGAACTGATACTAATTCATTCCCTAAACGGCTGCTAAGTACTTCTGTCCACACGGCGCAATATGTTATGTTTTTTTTTCAATTTGGTAATATGATGTAGCAGTTAGATTAGATTCAATTTTCATTTATAATAAAACATCAAAGCAAATACCTTTGGTAAATTGAAGTCACTCTGCAAATCGTATCACATAACAATAGTATTGGGGTCAGTGTTCGTTTCATCAACTTTTCTTTACAATACAATGTGAAGATGGGTTCGATTCTTTATCTTTAACCCATTGTTCAACGCTAAGGGTTATTGGTAATGTTCTATGGGCACAAGAATAATTATATATTTCAGAGAGGTTATCCTGAATATAAATAAAATGTTCACAATACATTTCAAAATTTAAAAAAAATTCTGTGGTGGCATATTAGCCTACTTCCATTCCCGTAACTTCTGTTTGAATTTAATTCGAGTCCCAACTTGCTTAATAACAGAAAATAACAAATCTAAATGATGTGCGTTCATTTACGTTAAAATATCGATGTCTATTTTACATTTATATGTTATGAAAAATTCCTTTATATTCACTTACGTTATTTTTTATTATAGATACTTACATGCCTTTAAAATATTCGTAATATTTCTCATAATTCTATTAATCGAATTAACTCCATTAAGTCGAACAAATCGTTTGTAACTATTTCCACTGATAGTACTTCCCCTGCTTCTTTTATTTTACCTAAATTAAAAATAACACTTTCCACTGATTGTACTTCCCCTGCTTCTTTTATTTTACCTAAATTAAAAATAACACTTTCCACACTCATAACTTCATAGTTAAGTGCGCGTATTCTTAATATGAAGTTATTAGCAAGATCTGTGCATCGAAGTTAATTTGTTAGCGCTATAAGTACTTTACCAATTTTCGTCATTACGCCCGACTTACAAATTGAAGTTTTGTTGATCAAGCTCTACTTTGAAATGCACCCAATTAGTAGCAAACTGATTGATACAGATAGTAGCTTTACTTCATTGTTCGGGTATGCAAGTATTTTCATTAATTTTACGATATTTTCCTTAAGTTTACGAAAGTGCATGTAATACTACACAATCTCTCTCTAAAGAATATGTACGAAATATTCGCAATTTTATCAAAAGAAATTCACATTTCGTAAAAACTACGCAAGGCTTTATAAATTCTTAAAATATATGTGTTAAAATGCGTTATATATCCTGCAAAAATCCTTAAGATTTTAAATAATTTTATCCAAATCGAGAATTTACGACAGCTTTTTTAAATACTTCATTAAATTATTGTTTAAAATTTTGTACAGGTGTATCAAACTTTTGTATTAATTCAAATTCACTTAGTCATTTCACCACTCTATGTATGATATAACAATACTAACAATGAGCTCATGTAATCTGAAGCCAAGTAATATACGAGGTGTGATAAAAAAATTCGGTGAATGAATGTTTATAGCAGTAACTTCTGGCGCTATATCCATTTGAATCTATCCGTCTGATAGCCTGATTGTTTGAGAAAGTCATTGTTAAGTGTGAACAAGTTGTGACTTGTTAGTCGGCATCCAGAGTAGGAAGAGCAACATCATGTTTACCGTGTCTGTCGCACATTATGGATTTCGAACAACGCTCATAAATAGGTTAAATCAGTCTATAGAGATGATGAACTGACTCTGAAGACTGTCTATAAATGATTTGAGGGATTTAAAATCAAAAATGAGTGAGTTGAAGATCAGCAATGGTCAGGACGTCCTTGGACCTCAAAAACACACGAAAACGTGCAAAAACTGGCAAACGGATTCGTTCAAACAAGCCATTGACTATTCGAGAGCTTGGAGTAGAACTGAACATCTCGCTTGAGTCCGTGATAAGCCAGAAAAATGGTTCTATGGCTTCCTCTTTCTCTATACGCGAGTTCTTTGAAAAAAAAATAAATAAAAAATAAATCCTGTCTGCCCGCCTCCATCGTAACTCTCCGAATTTAATACTCTGAAACTTTTGGCTCTTACCAAAAATAAAAACTGCACTAGAAGAAAAACGTTTGACACCTTTTTCGACATTTAGAGGGTCACGACAGAGCAGCTGAATGTTGTTCCTAAAGAACCCTTCCAGAAATGCTTCCAATCATGGAAATAATGTTGGGATAAGTGCGTCGCTAGCCAAGGAGAGACAGAGTACCTACTTTGAAAGAAAATATTTCGAATTTTATGTAAACTGATTACTTTTTTGTAATCAAACCATTCACCGTATTTTTTTATCACACCTCGTAATATAAGTAATTAGTTTCTTTCTTATTTCTACTTGTAATTTTAAAATTTCTTAATGGCCCCCCTAGAGCAAATGTCTGTCTCCGCCCTTGTTGGACTCCAAACAAGTTATAGGTTATATAATTCTGCCCGCGCTTGCTGTTTTGGAATTAAACAATTTAGAGCAGTATTACAAATTATCACGAATCATTACAAACGCCTCTCACAACTGGCTCGGATTTCTGGGATGTAACAACATATCGATGAAAGTTAAAAAAACGCGATAGAAAAACTGTGAAAAACTAATTCAGTAATCTTAACTCTATATTTGTGTTGTTCTAAAATTTCCTTTTTTAAGAGAAGACAAATTAAAAGTTAATGTTAAGAAACTTTTTCCTCTGGGTAGGATACCAGTGTTGTTTAAAATTGCATCGCTCTTAACCATTAACGTTTGTAGTTAATCATAGGTTAAGGTGGCGGTTTCAATCTTGAGTTGCAGTATATGCTTGGCCGATTTGACTGAGAGCTAATACGAACCAGCAAAATTTGGAGATCTTTGTGGCATGAAATGAAACTCAATAGCCTTGGCACTCGTTATCGTCGTTTTTCAATAACATTGATATATGTAATATATAAATTTGCCAATTGGATGTTTGTAAATAAATTTACACGGTGGATGTTTGCAAAATATATTTCTGTTAAATGAGAGTTTGTGTAATTTTTCGTTTGATAAATCTAAAGTTAGACAAGAAAGGATTTTGTTAATTGAATTTGTTGGTAATAATTTTTAGGTTAAATAGAAAAGTATTTGATTTAAAAAATCTGACGCTCCCGTAACAAATATAATAGTAAGGTTCCATTCATATCATCAAACATCAATCGTTTTCAATACGTAGAATTTTCATATCATCATACAACGAGCGTTTCCGGCACTCGACGTATTAAACAATATTTGCCGTGCAGGAAACCATTCATGCATGATGATATGAACGATCCTATTCGCATAAATGCAATTCGGTATGTACATGTAAGTCATCCAGTTGTTAGCTATCTCAATATGTAAACGTTTAAGACGAGTCAGTACTCAGCAAAATTTTCAATTTAGATACCAGGTACAAATAGTTTGCCAGAAATTCGCATTGAAAAATGTATGAAACTTGCAAATCTTGGTACTGACTCCTCTTAAGAGCTAATAAATTGTCTCTGTATTTAAATAAAAATATGACGGATGCGGATGTCAAAGCGGAATCCGAAGCAGTATACCGTAATAAATTTTTGTTGAAAATTCCACATTAAGCAAGGCAACAAAATGTCTACTACAATACAGTACGTATTTGGATGTAAAGCGTAAAAATACATATACTTAATGAAACGAATAACGTATATAATGTATTTTTACATACCCATTACGCAATTTCGTATGTAAGACCCACGTCGGAAATGTAAAACCAAATTCTGAATTTTTCAAAAGCATCCTGTAATAAAGTTAAGATGTAAATGCAATTCCTTTATGTAGGTACTCCTCATTCCATTTAATTGAAACTTCTTCAGGATTTTGAAGATGCTCAGTAATAGACACGCATTTTTTACAGAGGTTAACATGCCCATTTAAGGATAAAGTTTCAAACACAATTCCGCCGTTCCGATTCAATTCGATTCGATTCAATTCGATCCGTTACGTGGATGACCACAATTGCTCCGTTCAAACTTACCATCAGTTTTAAATTTCTCATTGAAATTTTTCCAGATTTCGTCTTTTCTTTTTACATCCATGTAAAATTTGTTGCCTTTGTCAAAAAGCTCTTCATATGTTTTAATTTCTTTAATAAAATCTTCTTCATCCATCTTGAGTTATACACAAACGTTAAACAGATAATTTTTCTAGGTTATGTCATCCGTAAAAGTTGAAATTTGCTCAACTTCTCAGTTTCGATTCGATCCGTTTCGATCCATTTCGGTGTAATGTGTCCAATTGCACGTACGTCTCATATGTATAAGCAAATTTGACATTTGTACGTATCGGATCGAAACGGTGCAATTGTGTTTCCCACTTTATAATCACTTGGAAAAACTATTCTAATATTTGTAATCCCTCTTTAAACTACAAAGTTTCAATTAAATTGGAAGGTTAACTTCGGAATGTTCTCTTGTACTTAAAATAAATTGTTTATATATTCAAATATTTTGTTTTAATTTAAGTTTTGTAAAATACGTAATAAAAATGTTATATGTTTTATATAAAAATATATTTTATTACCAACAAATATTAGTTGATTTAAGTAATATTTTGGCCATTTTGATTTTGAAGAAAGCAATTTCATAATTTTTGTTTGATAAATTGTGTCTTCATATGAAAGTTGAATGTACATAATAATTAATCTATGATCTATAACAAAGATTGAAACTAATACATACCTACATATGTAATATTTACATTCCTGTATTTCAAAGAATCTCCGAAAGTAAAATAAAAAATGCTGGAACAAAGAATATCTATTGAATTCATTAGCTGTATTTTTTTATACCGATCAGCATCGAGAATATTTTCTGTACTTATTTTTTTTTATGGAGAAACTAATTTAAAAAATATTCCAAAAGTGAAACGTAATTGTAAAATAATGACGTGAAATTTCATAATTATATCGCAACCTCTAGCTCAGCTAGTAGCTCAGATTCTGAAAGTCGGTAGAAAATGAGTTGTGTGAAATTTCGTGTTTAAAACCATTGTCTTCTTTGCTAATCTTGATAATTCTACAAGTAAAAGGTTTTCAGCATTGAAGCTTATTAATAAGAGAGTGCACTCTATTAAGGATATTAATCTGTCTTTTACAGTTTCATGTAACATCATGCAAAATATTAGCTAAAAATTCCATACTTAACGAAACGTTAGCATACTACTTAACATTAATTACATAATGGGCAGCAAATCACTGCGGTAGATGTTCAAGACGCATTAAGATTTTTCCATAAAAACAAGATAAATTTTCGAAAATGAGTCCAATATCAAGTCCACAATGGCGATCCATGGAGTTAGGACTGTCGGTGAAATGTCTGAGAGAAGTGTTCCAATATGTTAATAATAAATATAAATTATAAAACAAATCTCAACAGAACAGAAAATGTTTACCTCACATTTGTTAACAATATTTTTTTGAGGCTCATAGCTCAGAGGATATGAAATTTATTGTTAAAAGGTATATTTCACGAAGAATTCTATAAATTTCTTTCTTTTTAATGACTTTCCAAAAGCCAAAATTTCATTGCGGCTTTCAGAATAATTTTTCAAAGAAATATCAATCGAAATCTCTATTTGCTTATTGAAATGGGTCGTTCCCATAGGTATGGCCATTTTTGTTTAATTTCTGATAGACATGGAAGCAAATTTTTGGTCATTTATAAAGGTGCTGATTACTGCCAAGCATGCGCCCACATACTTTTCCATGGTGACTTTTCCTTCTATCTCAATTCTCTATCGAATATTTTTTTAGCCAATATTTTTTCTCATCAATAGTATTTTGATTTTAATTCTCGGGAAGATTATCGGTTGCCTGTGCGACATGATTATTGTTGCAACATATTTTTAGAGGAATTACGGGGCGTAATGTGCAATGTTTTGATCGATTTAAATAATTGGTGTGACTGACCATTTAAGTCACTGAATCAATGAGACTGGACTTCACAATTTTTCCATTTTCATAGGAACGACAAAAAGAGTCCGGGTATATAGAAGAGAAGCTATCTTTTCGGCTACATTCCTAAATATCACCAATGGGTTGTAAAATGAGATTTGTCTAGGCTCATTTACAATAATATGAACAAAGCCGTTGATTTGTGGACCTATTCGAACTTTTTTGCCTTAATATACATATAATGTAACAGCGAACTTTATTCCAAGGTATTTCGAAGCTGAGAAATGTTGAGCTTATCGACTGGGAAGCATACCGTCGGAAGATATAGCACCGCTACTCATAGTTGTAGTTGTAGTTAAAGAAATGTTGTCAGGTTTGGCACTTATAGGGATTTGAAGCTCAAAAGCGGATAGGCACATCAAACAGCCACTATCTTACTTTATTCGTCGGAGAATGGAAAGTCTATGGTCCCCACGTCTCCCCAGGTGCAAGAATTCATAATGTCTCACCAGCGCACTAAACGAGGATATTCGAGTGGCATATTTCTGTATCATCCAACTCAACAAGAAATCGGTCCCCAATAAGACCCATAGAGTTAGCTAAACTTTATTAAATCAGAAAATTTTATTAATTTTTAATTTCATTGTATTATTGAATAATTTTTATATTATTTTTATTGGCAGGCACTGTAAATGTAGTTATACCCTATAAGTTTCTCATAACGAAAAAGAATATTACACACACATGCATAGAATCAAGAAACATTTAACTTTATGCAAACACGTCTGTCCGTCCGGTTTGCTGTAGGGGCGATAACCCACGCTTAATAAACGCCTTCTGAAAAATAAGTATAAATATGTATGCAGCTTTTAAAATGTAAAATCCTCTCTCCATTAATAATAATTAAATATCATACAAAATTATTACCTTCATTAGGGCGCTTGGAAGATAAATAATAGATGGATTTAAATGTGAAAATATTTACCGTATTTTTAAAGGGAATTTGTTAAAATGTTCATTTAAACTATAGCTATGGGCACCTTCATATACAGCATACTTATAACTGTACCTCATGTTAACAGTTTGACCATAAAAAAGTAATAAGGCAAAGTTTTCACGTATAAAAATATATTTTATTTTCATTACAGTAATGTATGAATCGCAGTAGCAATTCACTCAATATAGCTATTATTGCAATAGGATATACCATGTAAAGATGCTTTAGTAGTGACAAATTTAAGCCGTTGAGAACAGAAATATTAAACAGATATTCGGACAATAATTTAGTATTGTTTCATTTAACAAACTCGTCAATTCGATTACCAAAAAGACTAGCCTGCAAGAGTTGATGGTTATAGGCTAACACATATATTTTTGAAATTCTCTAAATGTTTTATTATATTTTTAAAATTTTAATGTTTACTTTCGAAACGTAGTGTCCAAAGATTTATTAAGGGACCCAAATGTTCAATTAAATTAGGATAATGAGTGATATAATTATTCTTTGATGTTAATTTATTCTGAGGAAAAACGTTTTTCCTTAGCAACATACTAAATGTAGGTGTGTGTCTTGGCTGCATTGGTTCGTGCCGTGGATACACCATTGTGTCTTGGATGTCCCACTGTGTCTTGGGTGCGAGTCTTGGATGTTGGGGATACGAGATCACTTTGGGGATACGAGATCACTTTGGGGATACGAGATCACTTTCAGCACTCTCCAGCATAGGGAAGTACCATAGGATTTCGATTTTGTTGCTGGAGTTCGCTTATTTTTCATCTCGAATTTTGGGGATACGAGATCACTTTGGGGATACGAGATCACTTTCAGCACTCTCCAGCATAGGAAAATATCATAGGATTTCGATTTTGTTTCTGGAGTTCGCTTATTTTTAATCTCGAGTTTTGGGGATACGAGATCACTTTGGTAATACGAGATCACTTTTAGCACTCTTCACCATAAGGAAATAGCATAGGTTTTCAATTTTTTTTTTGGAGTTCGCTTATTTTTCATCTCGGACCCGTAGCCTCTAAGTTGACATTAAGTTTTTCATCTCGAGTTTTGGGGATACGAGATCAATTTGGGGATACGAGATCACTCTTAGCACTCTCCAGCATAGGAAAATAGCATAGGTCTTTGATTTTGTTTCTGGAGCTCGCTTATTTTTCATCTCGGAGATCGTAGCTATAAATATTTGTGAAGTGGTGGGAATCTTTATTGGTGGAGGTTGCTGGTTAAGTTTGATCTGGTCTTGGAGGCTACAATTTGACCTTGAGGTGCCCCCTCCTGTGTCTGGGTACGGGGGGTTGGCGGAGAGCTTTAGTGGCAATATCTAATACTATTACTAGGACTGCCTGAGGTGTCTTGGACTGGGCTATGTTACCTGTACCAAGGCTTGGGTAGAATGTGTATTAAGTAATGATGTGAAATACCTTAACCGAATTTATATCGGGGCTGTATACTTGTCAGCTTGAGTTTGGTTTTAGTTGTTTACTTTAGTATGAGTACCTGTGGTATGTTGGGCTGGGCTACTTGGTGGCTGAGGAAACGTTATCTAAGGCGTGGGTGGATGTGTGCAGCTGTGTATTTATGTAGATAATAAATGTGAAATTCCCTAAGAAAATTAGTGTAATAAGTATTAATACTAATTCATATTTTCGTTCATGTCAATAGTATTAGTACTAGGGGTAAAATTTTCATCAGAAATCCTCTACGGGCTATGGTTCGAGATATGAGCGATCTTACCTTCTCAGGTGTAATTAATATTTATAGCTGAAAAAAAAACGACAACAACTGTAATCGAAGTTGTGGATTAAAGATTTGATGATCTTAATCTGTAGGTGTCTCTTATAAACATTGCGCCAAGTGATGATATATCTACAAATAGATCAGGCAAAGCTGATTGGAGCGAATGTTGGTAGATATGTTCACTTAGATAAGTAATGGAAATTAGTAAATGCCTAATTTTGCTCTTCAGGTGGAATGCTTCTAATTTGATTCCTTGCATAAACAAATTCGCACAGTCCAGTAAAGTAAACCAATTCGCGCTCGAATAATGTAAACAAATTCGCACAGCAGCCGAGTAAAGTAAACAAATTGAGCGATTTATGTATTTTAATGTAAGATTCCCAATTACTTTGGCTGAAAACAACAACTGATATTAATCTGTAGGATATGATATCTTGGATGAGTAGTGGAAGTTATAATTGAAAATTTCTTTTGCTGAAAAAAACAACAACAACAACTATAACGTCAGTTGTGGTCTGTAGGTGTCTTTTATATAATCATGGTATGATATTCAATGTGTAAAAATAGATCACGGCTGCTTGGGATGGTACGACACATGAAATCATTAGAAGTAATGGAAATTAAAGCATTAGAAAAGGTGGCCAGGCGGCTGGTAATTTGATATCTTGAGTAAACAAATACGTCCGAGTAAAGCAGACAAATTGAGCGATTAATGTGTTTTTGTATCTAGGAGTTTGTATTGAAAAGTCTTACATTCTATGACGAATTGTTTTTTATTTTCAATTAAATTTCTCAATCATCAATCACGCTGTTATGAGATTTGATTGACCCGGATATCATAGTTCGCATGAAGCTGAGAAGAATATGATTATTTTATCTTCATACTATTGGGTGATCACATTATTTTCTTACCATTAAGTTGAGAGTGGGTTTAATTAAATGTTTTGATGAATGAAGTGGTGTTATGATATTAATGTATAGTATGATATCTTGTTTTAGATGAGTAATGGAAGTTGTTTGGGAGCTGTGAGTAAGGAATAAAAACCTTATCAGCAAGGTCGCTTCATATTTATCTGTCTAAAGTATCATCCAAATGGTGTTGTATGAACGAGGAAAAACTGATAATTCTTCAAGCCCATAGTGAAGACCGTGGTGGAGGTTGAGAGTGGTTGCTGTAAGTTGTGGATTAAATTGAAAGTTTTGATGGATGGTTTTTGACATAATATTAATCTAGTAGGATATGAAAGCTTCAGTGAAGAGCGTGGAAGAGGAGAGTGTTATTTGTTTACCTTTAAATCTTAAGGTTTATAGCAAGAATGTTTTCTTTCAATTGACTCGGTGACTAGATAAGAACGTGCTTCATCTTGTGGTGAGCATATGAAGGTAGCAGAGTTTTTTATAAATCAAGCACGTATGCTGTTATGAGATTTGATTGACTCCTATATCTAAAAAATAGTTCACATGGAGCTGATATAGTATTGAGGCAGGTACATTGTTTACTTACCATTAAGTTGAGAGTGGGTTAAATTAAAAGCTTTGATAGACGAACGCTGTGTTATGATATTAATGTAGTATGATATGTTGTCTGAGGTGAGTAGTGGAAGTTGTATGGGAGCTATGAATAAGCAGTAAAATCCTAATCTCGCTTGATATTAATCGCCTCTAAAGTATCGCCTGAATGGTGGAGTATGAAGGAAGAAATAATTGATAATTATCCAAGTCCATAGTGAAGATCGTAGTAGAGGGTTTAGAGTAGGTACTGTAAGTTATGTATTAAGTTAAAAGTTTTGATGGATGGTATTTGGTATTTATCTCCTCGAAATGGTGTTGTACGAGTATCAGGAAGGTCGTAAAAAAGTTGATAATGCTTCAAGTTAAATAGTGAAGACCTCGATGTTGAGAGTGGGTATTTGGAATGATATAATTCTAGTAGGATATGGAAGTATTATTTATTCATCTTTAAATTTTACCATAAAAGTAGGTTGGGAGTTGATTAAATTAAAAGTTTTAATGAAAGAAGGTTGAGTTATTATATTAATATAGTATAATATGTTGCCTTAGATGAGTACTTGAGAGCTGTGAGTAATATGTCGAATATGTTGTAGATGAGTAGTGAAAGTTGAAAATGTAAGATTCCCAATTTCTTTACTGAAAAACAACAACAACTGTAAATAATATATACCAAATCAATTTTTCACCCAATATTTATCCACATCAAATTCATTATCTATTTTTATATCTTAAGTTATAAACTTTTTTCTCTGTATTTCACATCCAAAAAGCGATCCAGAGCAAATGCCTGTGTTAGGCTATGAGAGTTCGGCAGCAAAATCCCATGATATTTCTTATCATCTGTCTTGCTCTAACACATTAGGAAGCTTTAGTGAACATCTCACTCGGGACTTGGTCATATACTTCCTAGCTGTGGATATGTATGTATGTAACACTGAGATGAATTAATGTAATGTTGTGTAGTGTAAAAGAAAAACTTTCATGGGTGATATGGGGATTGAATCGATTGGTGGTATATGTCCTTATTTGATTGAAGCAAAATAGTTTCACGACTACCTTACCAAGATTTAAGTATAGTTGAAATTCATAAAAATGTTGAATCGATGTCAAGAACATGTTAATACTTGTTTTGAGCACGAGCGGTGGAAATCGTGATCATTGCAGCATGTTATGAAATTCAATATCTAAAAATAGACCACATGAAGGTTATTGGAGTGGGGAAGTGCTAGATACCAGCATGACGTCATCTTGGTTTTGCTGTTTTCAAATGCTGCACCTAAATAAGTTTTCTTAGCAGGGATGTTGTAGATATCAGCATCAATCGAATTTCACAACATAACATCACCATGAACAGATTCTAGAAGATGTCAGTGGGGGTTTTGGTTACAAAGCTTTTACAGGATTCGAGTGCAAACGCCATTTCTTGAGTATAGTTCCCTAGCGACATTAGCCGGTACTACCAGCATGCCTTACTTTTGCTGTTTTTCTTTTAATAGCGGAGAAGTTGTAGATAATCAGCATGCGCCTAGGCTTTTACAGGATTCGAGTGCAAACACCATTTCTTGAGTAAGGTTCCCTAGTGGCATTAGTCGGTAGTACGAACTGCCTTGGTTTTGCTGTTTGCTTTTATTAGCGAGGAAGTTGTAGATATCACGTGTGATGTCATCTTGGCTCTTGTGTTTACAGGTACTGCACCTAAATAAGTTTTATTAGCGGGGAAGTTGTATATCAACATCATTCGAATTTCACAACATGACATCAGCTTGGTTTGATGTTTTCTTAGCATTATTATTATTATTATTATTGGGTTTAGGGGGTGTGTGTATTGATCTTTTGAGTGCAAACTCCATTTTTTCAGTAAGGTTCCCTCGCGGCATTAGCCGGTACTACATATGTTGTTCATCTCGGACTTGGGGATACGAGATCACTTTGGCGATATGAGATCACTTTCAGCACTCTCTAGCAAAGAGAAATAGCATAGGATTTCGATTTTGTTTCTGGAGCCCGCTTATTTTTCATCTCGAGTCTTGGGGATGCGAGATCACTTTTAGCACTCTTCAGCATAGGCAAGTAGCATAAGTTTCCGATTTTGTTTCTGGAGCTCGTTTATTTTTCATTTCGAGTCTTGGGGATACGAGATCACTTTGAGGATACGCATGATACAGATCAAAAGTGATACCTATGGATTACATAAGGAAAGTAGGTTCACTTAATCTGCAAACAACAAAATTTGCTTGAAAGCGACACCCGATGTGAGCAATAAGCATTCTTGCTTCAATTATCACTCTTAAGCGAGTTGTTCCGGAAGAAAATATATTAAGTATAGTCTAAAATATGTATTGTAAATAAAAATTGTATTATGGTTATAATGCCATTTATTAAAATAATTTGTTTTAATTACATTATAGCTTACATCGATAGTCTTTTTTTCTTTAGTTCAGGAAAACCAAGATTTCAAAGATATAGATATGCCTTTAGACCAAGATGGCTTTAGAAAATTCCCTGTGCGCCATTTTCATAAATAACATCTTTCCGTCTTTATTTTTTGCGATATTTGTTGGAATATCCTGATTTTTCGAGCTGTTGGTAGGGGACAGTCGACTCGTTTTTGGATGAATAACTTTCTTCTTTATTTCTAGAAAGCATCGATTTCATAGATGTAGACTGAACCTTATATGAATATTCTTTACGACTTTCGTCCGTAGGCTTTAGAAGGTTTGTAGTATCCTTAGAACTCATGTTGAAATTATTACGTAATTAGCTTGCCAACAGCGGTCTGTTTGGGTAAAGAGCAAGACATCAAATGAAAAACAAGTTATGAAACTATTATTTATATGTATTTGACACGTGGTCTTGAAGGCAGCAATTTGTCCTTGACCTCTGACGTTGTTTACATTATTCGAGTGCGAATTTGTTTACTTTACTGGACTGTGCGAATTTGTTTATGCAAGGAATCAAATTAGAAGCATTCCACCTGAAGAGAAAAATTAGGCATTTACTAATTTCCATTACTTATCTAAGTGAACATATCTACCAACATTCGCTCCAATCAGCTTTGCCTGATCTATTTGTAGATATATCATCACATGGCGCAATGTTTATAAAAGACACCTACAGATTAAGATCATCAAATCTTTAATCCACAACTTCGATTACAGTTGTTGTTGTTTTTGTTTTTCAGCTACAAATATTAATTACATCTGAGAAGGTAAGATCGCCCAGATTTCGAACCATAGCCCGTAGAGGATTTCTGATGAAAATTTTACCCCTAGTACTAATAATATTGACATGAAGAAAAATATGAATTAGTATTAATACTTATTACACTAATTTTCTTAGGGAATTTCACATTTATTATCTACATAAATACACAGCTGCACACATCCACCCACGCCTTAGATAACGTTTACTCAGCCACCAAGTAGCCCAGCCCAACATATCACAGGCACTCATACTAAAGTAAACAACTAAAACCAAACTCAAGCTGACAAGTATACAGCCCCGATATAAATTCGGTTAAGGTATTTCACATCATTGCTTAATACACATTCTACCCAAGCCTCGGTACAGGTAACATAGCCCAGTCCAAGACACCTCAGGCAGTCCTAGTCATAGTATTAGATATTGCCACTAAAGTTCTCAGCCAACCCCCAGTACCCAGACACAGGAGGGGGCACCTCAAGGTCAAATTGTAGCCTCCAAGACCAGATCAAACTTAACCAGCAACCTCCACCAATAAAGATTCCCACCACTTCACAAATATTTATAGCTACGATCTCCGAGATGAAGAATAAGCGAGCTCCAGGAACACAATCAATGACCTATGCTATTTTCCTATGCTGGAGAGTGCTAAGAGTGATCTCGTATCCCCAAATTATCTCGTATCCCCAAAACTCGAGATGAAAAACTTAATGTCAACTTAGAGGCTACGGGTCCGAGATGAAAAATAAGCGAACTCCAGAAAAAAACTGAAAACCTATGCTATTTCCCTATGCTGGAGAGTGCTGAAAGTGATCTCGTATCCCCAAAGTGATCTC
Source organism: Dioctria linearis (assembly GCA_963930735.1). NCBI lineage: Eukaryota > Metazoa > Arthropoda > Insecta > Diptera > Asilidae > Dioctria > Dioctria linearis. Next base: position 175,571,964 of record OZ005741.1, on the reverse strand, counting down.
GTATCCCCAAAACTCGAGATGAAAAACTTACTGCCAACTTAGAGGCTACGAGTCCGAGATGAAAAATAAGCGAACTCCAGAAAAAAATTGAAAACTTATACTATTTCCCTATGCTGAAGAGTGCTGAAAGTGATCTCGTATCCCCAAAATTCGAGATGAAAAATAAGCGAACTCCAGCAACAAAATCGAAATCCTATGCTATTTCCCTATGCTGGAGAGTGATGAGAGTGATCTTGTATCCCCAAAGTGATCTCGTATCCCCAAAATTCGAGATGAAAAATAAGCGAACTCCAGCAACAAAATCGAAATCCTATGGTATTTCCCTAGACTGGAGAGTGCTGAAAGTGATCTCGTATCCCCAATATCCTAGACTCAATGGTGCACCCAAGACACAGTGGGGCATCCAAGACACAATGGTGTATCTACGGCACAAACCAATACAGCCAAGACACAAACCTACATTTAGAATGGACTCAAGCCACCTATCGACGGTGGCGCCATCTGTGGTAAAATCCTGGAGGCTTAGAAAAGTGGTCCAGAATGAACATAGTGTAACTACTAACAACTATACATACTTATAAATATCCTATTTGAAACGAAGAGAAATATCGCGCGCAAATAAGTCGGCAAACTTCTACAACAAAGAGGAATCATGATCTACGGAAGGAGTCAAATAACACAGAGGCAAGATTATCAAGAAATGCCTTATATCATGAGCAGCTCTCGCTTTAATTTTAAAAGTTTTTTCATCGATTGAAATGTATAAATTTAAACGCAGAGTTAAATTTTTAATCGTGGTAACTAATAGACGTCAAATTATCTATTTGCAATAAATCTTCTTAGTAGGTGTCTTTCTTGGAGTTTTCGGCGAAAAATCAAAGCTATCCAATTCATGATTTGCTATATAGCAAAATTTAGATGTATACCAATTTGAACTAAAAGGGGAATGCCCATTTTAGGCCCGTCACCTCCAGACATGAGAGATGTCTTAAATGAAGCATTATGATACTCTGACCATATTTTGTTAACAATGTTTATTTAGCGGGGGAAGGGGTGTTTAAGTTTAATCTACTAAAGTTTGGAAAATCCAGTACAGAATCGAGTTCCTTAGGTCCTGAAAAGAAGTTTGAGTACCCACACTCCTATACTCGGAGGCTTAAATAGCTATTTATAGCCATCTCCATACTCACTCCTTCTTTTTCATTTGAACTGTGGTACTCGATTTTTCGCATCTTTGATCGGCTCTAACTTGATAGGGATATATCCGAACGGAGAACAGGTTTCAGTGTCCGCCTCAGCTCATTACCAGCTACAATTCGTGGAGGAAAATTTTGTTTTACATACTTTAAGGGTGGGCTAGGAACCCCCGGCGGGGAGGGTGGTTTGTTGCATATCAAATTAAAGGTCTCGCCGATTGCTATCGGGTGGTGTGCTTTTTTCTCATTTAGAAAACTTTTTCAGGACGTTTTTGTTGCCGAAAAACTCATTTTAATCCACTTGGATCACGTACAGCCCCAGTCACTACATTTTGTATATGCTTGTGCAGTTTTTTCTTCCATGACCATTAAAGCTCTGTTGTGAAAATTTTTTTCATAGAAAGTCGTTCTTCACGACCGACGCACCAATTCCGCACAATCACGAGAAGTAGAAAAGTCCACTTTTTCACCCAGGAAAATCGCTCAAGCTACATTCGATCGCCAAAGCTCTCCCCCGCTTAATTGAAATAAACATTGTTAATAAAATATGTTCAGAATATAATAATGCCTTATTTAAGACATTTGTCATGTCCGGAAATGTCCGGCCTAAAATTGTATGAAAAGTAGGCATTGTAATACGCACGAAAATACCCCAAAAGCACAAGCACAGAAGTTGCATAAATTTCCATAATCGCGGTGAGAAAGTAAGTTCAATTACACATGTATGTTGGTAGCATAATGAGCAATCACTACCTGCCTCAAGTGAGGTCAGCGACTTGCATATGCATAAGCTCAAACGTAAATTGACTCACCGACCTACTTAACTGCCTTCTGCATGTAAAAGCTAAAACAAACAAAAGACGATGATAAACTGACTTCTGTTTGTTTTAGCTCAAATTACAAAGTAGCGGCAAGTTATGAATGAAATCGTAAAGGTGGAAAAGTGCAACGCAAGCTTTGTTTATTGAATCGTAATTCTCATGCAATTATTGTAAAATAAGCATTTTAAGCATGGGAACCGACTTAGGTCAACCAGGTAATTTTAAAATATAAATAAGATAAGAAAGGGTAAAATAAAGTCACTTGCTATTTGACATTAGTAAAGTATACGGAGTGTTTTATTCTGCTCAAAATAGTAGACATTGGAGTCAACGCTGCACATAGTTGCTCCACCTTATTATTAGAGTTTGCGCTGACATAGCCGCTCTTCAGGAGTCCACGCTGCTCATAGCTGCTCCACCTTATTATTAGAGTTTGCGCTGACATAGCCGCTCTTCAGGAGTCAACGCTGTTCTTAGCGGCTCCCAAAGATTCAGCATTGGATTTACAGCGATCAGTGTACGTGTATTATGTACAAAGTACCACAGCATTTCCCTTTTCTTAAAAGCTATCCACTTCCATCCAAATTATCACCTAAATCACAAAACATACCTCTGAAGTACCTGGGGAAATCAGGTATCATTATGCCTTTCAATTACAATTTTCCTATATCGATTATAGCTGTCTCTAAAATTTTATTGGAAATAGTTCTACGTGCTTTTCGTTACATAGTAACAGTAACTGTATATTATTAATTTTTTCTCTTTGTTCTAGTGGTAAATTCCCTATCATCATGTAAACAGCTAACCTAGAGGATTACATAAATTAAATCTGTCTAAATATAAAAAGTATTAGATTTATTAAAATCGCGGAAAAATAAGGTCATCTGGTAAACAGATTCGTCGCGATAATCTTTTACTTTATCTGATGCGGCAAGGTTTCTGTTTCGTAAATAATTCATTAAAGCCCGATCTTTCATCAAGAACTTTGGAGCTCGTATGATAGGAATGTATTAGTAGGAGGATTCACGGTGTTGGGTGTCATACCCCAAATAATCTGAATTGGATCAAAAAATCTCATGTTTCACAAAAATATTTTTTTCGTTTGTAGGAACTTTCGAATTATTCAAAGTGTTTATTTAAGGCGAGACTAGGTACTCCAATTTTTAAAATTGTTTAAATTATTTTGTTAACAAAACCGTTCCAACTGAATTTTTAAATTGTCATTAGCATTTTTAGTAATGTTTTTCATTTCACTGATAAAAAAATATATTAGAAAAACCTTTTGTAGTATAAAAGTACATACAGTTGTCTGCTAATATGTTCAGTCACCAAGTAGTAGTATTAAAAGAAGAGGAAGCAGCCACAAGGCAGATCTCCTATTGAAAAGCTTTATAAAAAGAAGATCTTCTCTTTTGTGTCGAGTGCAGCCTAAAAGTTAGCAGATACCGGTTAGTGGACAGAAAGACTCATTAGTTGAATGCAACTGTTCGATTTTTTGAGGTATTGCTACCTTATTTATACATATAAAAGTAATTCCATACACATTAACGCAATTTGTTCTTACTTCAAAAATGCCTAATTGCATTTTGTTGTTGGGTGTGACCCAACCTTTCTTTTTGACCCAGTTCAAGCAAGCATTTCACTCAAGGTTGAGTAATTCTGTCCTCAGCATGAATTGATCTAGCATATGTGCTTGCTGACACGCATTTATATTATTGCTTCTTTGTCTTGCAATGTGAGTTGTTCCTTTATGTGTTTATGTTGTAATTGTTGTTTTTATGAAATTTAAGCAATGTTGGGTTAATTAATTTGGGTGGTCATGTCACATTTAAAATAAATAACTTTCGTAAATAAATTGCACTAAAAAGTAAAAAATATTTTTTTCTTTCTCAGTGATATACACAATTAAAGTTTCGTTGTAAAATAAGAAATGCTACAACTTAGATTAAATCTTAAAAGTTTGGACTTAAATTGCAGTTAGACAATTGTAATTATAGTTATGGATGGCCAAAATCACTGAGAAAGAAAAAATAGTTTTTTTTAGTGCAATTTATTTACAAAAGTTATTTGTTTTAAAAGTTTTTTAGTATATTTTATTTTCTAATTTTTAGTTATAAATTCTATATACTCTCTCTAGTCTCTACTCTCAAATCTCGACTCTCGAATCGCGACTCTCGAATCGCGACTTCCGACTCTCGAATCGCGACTTGCGACTCTCCACTCTTGAATCTCTAATCTCAACTCTCGATTCTTGAATCCCGAATCTCCGCTCGTATCACACAAGGCCCAAATTGCACAACTCCAAGAGTGGTAGTTACCACCCCACTCCAAAACCACCTATAACGTAAGAAAATTTTACCCCATAGGAAAGCTCACTCATTCTAAATCCAAGAACCCCATGTAAAACCATCCACGTTTACTACCCTAAAGCTCTTTCGTCACGAACGGCACTCTCAGGCGCTCAAGCGCCCGGTCACAAAGTCTTTTAGTCAAGGGTTAATGAATTGATAAAAGTTATTTAAAAAATCTTAAACACAATCAGCGAGTATGAACTTTGATTTTAAATTGAGAGGCAATTGAGCAATCGAATCCGTATTGTTTTCCATTAAAAATGGTTCATCGTCACTCATAACTAAAGGCATTTCAAATCACCTTGTAAAGATAATCTAATATTCTTGTTTTTTAAATTTTTTTTTTTCGAGTGTTAATGCCTTGCCGATAAATATGACTTCTAAAAGTACTCTTCTTTTTAAAGGCCTTGATACTAACATTAACGCGGTATTTAACGCTAAAATCGTTTACGTTCATATGCACTTGAACATGTGAATATATTGTTTTGAATTCAGGCGCAATGGGCTTGAAACCGGAGGCAGTACATGGAAACGAGTCCCTAAATATTTTAAGCTGTATTTTATTTTTGTGGTTTATGTATATTAACCAATGAATACTAAAAAAGTTAAAGCACAATACACAAGCTTACATCTTCCATTATTTTTGAATCGATGGGTGTAAAGGTCATGGTAGTAATCCTTGAAATTTAACGAAAATTCTAATTTCGAGGCACTTCATTATATGTAGTTAGAATATCGCAATTTGAACTACAACTATCAGGAAGTGAATTACAGCTTACCTCTGAAAATTTATAAAAGGTACTAAATATAATAATTACCGCAAGTAATAATTCCGTAATTCGTTTGGATTGGCCAAACATCCTTAAACACTTTGCACTAGAAGAAATATGACGTACCAACAACTAAATCGGACAACATCTTGCGGAAGGATGAATGGGATAGATCTGAGGGCAAAACACTATACGTATATGATAGAGCCTCTATGCTTACGTACCAGATGATAAGAACGCAATAGCGTCCGACTATTTACCTTAAATGCATAATTCTCCATAATCTTTATGTAATATCGTGTAAAAATACAAAATGGATCTGAAGTTTTTGATGTGTTATGTACTTTGGTTAAAAAATGCAGAGCGTCTTAGATTTTTCAACTTATCTTCTTGTGTTGATAAAGACAAAGATTTATGGAAATTCGCACAACAGGAGAACAATGCTTTACATAATTTTATGTAAAATTCCGACAAAATTTGAAGAAATAAAAGCAGATTTAAATACATTTTTATTTCATTAAGTCAATGCAGAATTGCTCAAACTTTTTTAATAACACGCAATGAGGAACAACGACTATTTTAGTTAATTATGTAGAATCATAGTCATAAAAAAAACAATTAATTCAGTGAAAGAATTATTGAAATGGGATAAAAAATGACGAAGTTATAACTATTTTAGCGCTGCATTCTCAAAAACGCTCTCTAACATGATGACGTCACGATACACAATGCAATTCGCAGTCTAACGCAGCGCGAGTGTAGTTGCTGCGCCGCCGTGATAGAAAGTGCTCGGGATTGGATTTGTTTTGGATTTATTTCATAAAATATCGTCTTATAAATATTATATTGTGCAAACTGGCATCGTGCGTGTTATGTACCGTGACGTCATCACCAGATTCGCCGTTTTTAATTTCCGTTTTTTTAAACTTCAATAACTTTGTAATTTTTTGACGGATTTGAGTCATTCAAAAAGAAATATACTCAGAAATGTATATGGCTTTTGATCTCATATATTAAATTTGAATATCTTGTAGTAAGATTGTTCTCCATTAGGCGTAAAATCGTGTACACTTCGCGACAAAAAGATACACATTTGTGATGGATGTGATGATGTCATTTATAAAAAGTGAATAAAAGACTAGCCCGCCATCACCGATCTTGCACCACAGCTTCGACCACCCCTGCGCACGATTTAAGTCCTTCCATTTAAATACCTAGGTGCAAGCGCGCCTACTGAATTGGAGAACCCAAATTTGGTTCTGAGTTTATGGATAAATAAAGCATGTCGTATCGAATCGAAAACCTTCTTTATGTTGAATAATACGTGGATTACCCTTTTATCCTTGTCATAGCGAACATATGCATATTTAGCATAAGGGCTGATTTGGTTTGGACATTATTAGTTATTCCCTAAAGTGGTGAGATTAGGTGAACACATATGCCTTGCCTAGTTATCCAAAATGAAATAAAGAGAGGAGAGGAATCTTTTGTTTCCTCTCTTTGCTCATTTTGCAAAATTACAAATTAGGAACTTAACCCGCAAAATCTGATCGAAATGATATTTTGAAAGTTCAGAAAATTTGAAGTTAGACTTTGGTGCTAAATTGCTAAGGTACTCCAAAAATGGGGATACGCTCAAAAAGAATGCTACTGTATACAGGGTGTCCCGTTCCCGTTTGTGGTCTGGCACTCGAAGGTTATGGATAAATTATGTTTAGACAAGCAACAAATTTTGGAGGGGGAGAGGACTCCTAACGGTTTTCGAGATGATGGGACTCTTTTGGGTATTCAATAAATGTACACGAATGAATTTTTTAAGCCTTTTTTGTTGGATATGTTCAAGAAACAGTGCAAAAAACGTAGAAAGGGTTACATTTTGGGTACAGAGTGCGATGGGTAATTTTAAAGCGAAGCTTCTTGAATAAAATATAGATGAAATATGAGTGATGTTTTTACCAATTGATTAATTTTATCATGAATGTTTCTACATTTATTGAAAAACTGGTGCGACAAAAAGATACGATAGGGTAAGAAATTTAAAATAAAACAAAGTGATACCTATGTGAAAAAAACAATTGAAAATGTTTATTTATTTAATAATGTGTGTTTTTTCCTTTGTTATTTATTACTTCTAACATTCGGTTAGGTAAAGATTTATATAGACTTTTTATATATTTTCGAGGAAGTAATGCCAAGCATTTGTAATTGCTTTTTCCAACTCTCCCACTATTGCATACTGCTTGCTACCTCGACATCCTGCCCGTGCTAATTGTCCCCAGACATTTTCAAAGATGTTGAGGTCTGGTGATCTTCCGATGATTAGCCATTTGAGGACGACGCTTATCTTTTTGGCGACGAAAAATTCCTTTTATAAAGCAGAATAATGATTTATATCTTACATTAAAGGTAATAAACAAGTCTAGGAAATAACGTAGGCAAAATCAAAAACAAAAGTATTGGAATGGAGATATTAGCTCGGAAACTTGTAAAATATTATTATATTCTCATTTGTTTAGATCGTGACTATTTTAGAAAGATAAAGCCTAGATCTGGCAAATAACGTCGAGTTTTTCATTTTTAGTGGCGCTTTGTTAATTATTTTACTCGATATTTCAACGACGAGAAATTGCAGTATTTCGTTAAAAGTTGTTGAAATACAAAGCAAAATGGTATATTTAACAAATATCTCCAAAAAAAATATTTAGGAGAGTTAATTCCTGTTCAAATTTTTCAATTTATTTGAATTGCAAACATTCATTTTTTGTCTTAAGAGGAGTCAGTACCAAGTTTTGCAAGTTTCATACATTTTTCAAGGCAAATTTCTGGCAAATTATTTGTAGCAGAATAAATGATTTATATCTTAAATTAAAGATAACCAAGAAGGCTATTAAATAACGTCGGAAAAAATGGCATTAAAACGGAGATATTAGCTCAGAAACTTGTAAAAAATGGTAAAAATTGAAGTTTTTCAAATCAAATTCCTGTTAGTAGGTATTCTTATTTCCTTGGATTGTGACTATTTTAGAAAGATAAAGCCTAGATCTAGCAAATAACGTCGAGTTTTTTTCATTTTTAGTTTCGATTTTTTTAATTATTTGACTCTAATAGTACTTGTTATTCTCCCGATATTTTACCGACGAGAAATTTCAATATTTCGTTGAAAGTTGTTGAAATACAAAGCAAAATAGTATATTTCACAATTATGTACAATAAAAATTTATTAGAGTTAATTCTCGTTAAAAATGTTCAATTTATTTAAACTGCAAATATTCATTTTTCGTCTTAAATTGTATAATTTTGTCGCATGTTGGGTTTCTGTTTTTTAGATGTCTCTAGATGTCTCTAATGTGGTCTGTGGTCTAGGTCTAGACTAATTTTATATGAATTTTCTCACTCTTAAGACACAAACTAGGAAAGCTAGGAAAGAAACCGTCCAAGTTATTTCGCGTTAGCAGCACTTGTGAGCACTTTACAAAGAGCGACTATAATATAACGTGGTTAAAGTAATCAAATTCATTACATGAAAGCTAAATATTTTATCGAAGTCAGTTGTACCTTCGAAAACTTGCTATTAACAAAGCTACAATATCTTTACAACAAGAATACTAGTAAAGCAGCAAAAGAAGAGCGGTCTAGACGACTTAAACAGAAAACAGTATTAAAAATACGAAGCAAGGAAAGCTCACAATTCCCTAAATTTGTACAATTTATATTTAAGACTCATTTTCCTTGAAGAGCTGTACTCAAGAAGCAAACAATACCCATAATGGTGAATGTTCCAGTTCAAATAAAATTGATTTACATAATAATAATAATATTACCAAAAATAATAATAATTAAAATAGCTGATTTAATATAATGGGCCTGTATGGTACATCTAGGAATTGCTTGCACCTAGGAGCAGGTATAATAACATGACTTCCGAGACAATTTACGTTTTTCCTAACGTTATCTACAAATTTATATTTTGATGTTATTTATGTATGTATATATCTTTTCGTCAATTTCTGTTTGTTACCAGCGGGTTTACCGGACCTTTTCTTTAAGTTACTCCATATTTTCTTCATTATATTTAATTTTTGAAATAATAATTGCAATATAAAGTAAATATTGCGCCTATTTGTAAGCTATAAATAAAGAGCGGTCTGTCCATAAACCTGATGGTGCTGCCAAGAATCCAGTTGTCAGTATTACAAGTATTTGCATGCCCCATTGATTTTATACATATAGATATGCCACCAAATCTGTTACCTCTTCTCGACAGATGGCCTTACATGTACCAAATTAGAAAACAGAGGCGAAATTTTTAATGTATGACTGAAATCATGTTTACAAATGGCGATCTATAAGAAAATAATTGTATAATATGAGTATATTAAGATGTCTTCGATAAAAAATGTTTTTTTCTTCATTCCTATCTAACAATGTATGGGAATGTGGAAAAAATATGTATTACAGGAATTCAAAGGATTTCAAGTTTTTTCTCAATAAATTTGCTTTTTATGAGATATAGGATTTGGTAAACTGATTTAATAGAGAAGTACCTTGTAAGAGATTTTTTTTCACCTCTTCCATAGAAAACCGGCTTGCATACTGCATCAAGAATACTCGTGCGGGATGGCCCATTCCCGATCACAATCGAATCGATCTGGTTATTGATAATCAACCGAATTATCGCCTGGCAAATTAATTTCATGTGGTTCGATAAATTAAACTAGCTCGTATAAAAATTACAGCCGTAATAATATAATTTTTTTTTTTTTGTAACGAAAAAGAAAACGTCTGGCACGGTGCTAGCAACGACCTCGTTGTCTGGGAATAGTGAATTTATATTTTTCGATGTTTATGAAAAAAGGTGAAAAAAACAAAAGTCGTACTAAAATTATTTCGAAAACTGCTTTTTTTACCTGTGGAACGGAATGCGCACAACTAAACGCCCTCTCACTAGCCAGATGGGCCGCATGCGAAGATTGAAAAGAATCAACCGAACTAAAGTTGTTTTTTTCGTGACGTTGCTACCTCTTGGACTACTAATTAGTTTAACTAATGAAGGAACCACATGAAATTAATTTGCTGGGTAAAAATTCGATTGATTGTCAATAGCCAAATCGATTGGAGTGTGATAGGGTTAAATGTGTAAGAGTACGGCAGACACGGTGAGAAAAGGAAGAAAAAAGATTAAAAAAAAAAATCAGACCCTCTTTGAACATTTTACGAATAAGACAAAAAATGTGAAAGCGAAGATTATATGCAACGAAACGGAATGGCAAATGTTTCATTTTCGTAAATAAATGAAAAGGGGCGGAGTTTTCACGTTTTACTCTCAAAAAATGTTCCCGCGCTTTTCTGAAAACCGGTTTACTGTGAAATCTTATGAGAAATATCCAATGTTTTTTATAGCATAGCCAATGTTTGTTAGTGTAATTTCTATACAATTTGAGCAGCACGTGCTTCTGTTTACATTCGTTTTGCTGTGAAGAGAGTGGGAGAACTTCTTGCTAGATTCTCTGATATTTTCGGGAAAAATGAGAATTTCATTTGAGAGTAATTTGATATCTCCTTTCAGCATCTGGGCCAAAGCGAAATTTATCTTTTTCTTGAAAATGGGAGGTAGTGTGACCTGATGTATATTATTATGAATAGGTTGAAAGGATTTGGAGTGATTTAATAAGATTTTGTTGTTCGGGTAATCCTACGTTCTCTCGATTTTTGTTTTTAACTCGTTGGCTCTCTCACTACAATACTGAATAGACATTAAGTTCTTTTCCCCCAATCATGCAAAAGATGAAAGTATATGAAATTACTTGTTTCATTCTAAAAAACACGAAAAATTTCCTATTTTGTTCGCCTCTGTTTCTACTTATCCTTATTTATACTTTGCGTTGGTTTTTAACGAAAACAAAACCGTCTTGCACTTGAAAACTGTCTGGGAATAGTGACTTTATATTGTTCGATGTTTATAAAAATAGATGAAAAAAAATCGAACTAAAATCATTTTAAAAACTACTGTGCAACGGAAAGGGCACAGGTAAACGCAACCCCTCTCATGAGCTAGACGAGCTGCATGACTATTGAGATTCGAACTAGCCGAACTAGATTTCTCAAAAGCGTTGCTAGCTCAGGTTACATCGAAATTAGACGATATTTTTTACAATGACGTGCAAAGGGAACACCTTATCGTTGAGAATAGGTTTGAAAATTGGTTTGAGAATAAGTTCAGAGCTATCTTTAAACACCTTGTTATGGTCGTAGCGGAATGCATATAGCAGAATGCTACACTGAGACGTACTGCAGCATGTATGCCGGCCTGCTGCCCAACCGACAGCCCGAACGCACCCCAAAAGCGAAGAGCTCTGACTTGTTGGTTGAGAAGAAGAAGACAATCGTCTCTGTCTTGTCAAACTTTTCACACAGTGAAGAAATAAACAAGTGAAATTACAATCATCCGAAGACATCGGGAAAAAATCAGCCCCTCACGTAAATTCAAAGGAGTATTTATTTCTACTAATAGCATAGTTTCAATTAGTAAATATATTCTTCTCATTAGAATAAGAAAATCCGGAGAAAAAGAATAAATCGAAAATCCGGCAGCAACAAAGTCGCCGCTTCTACGCTGCAAATAAATATTGGCGATGATATAAAGACTGTGCAGGATTCTAAGGTACAAATTATTTTGAAGCCAGTTCCTCGAGGTTATTTAAGTGGAAGTGAAACACAGCAAAACCATCATTTCCTTTTGCATATAATGCAAAATCTTAAAAATCACCACCACCACCACCACGATCTGCATAATAATCAGGTACCGAATCATCCACCTATAAATTCAATAAATCCACAAACAACAATATTAAATAAAGGAACAATTTTCGAAGCAGCAACGGGTGGCGGTGGTGCATTAGTTGCACCAGAAATTTTATCCGAAAGTAATAAGAAAAGTCAAAATCATCAATATCAGGAACTCCAGCTAATGTCCTGCAGGCTGTAAGATTTTTAATTTATTTCTACCTATATATGAACATATGATAATTTTATCACTCAAGCCTAATAAATTTTAATTATGTAATAATTTTCAAATAGGACATAGAAACTAGGCAATTCTTAGAGCTTTTTCTCCGAAAAAAGGAAAAAATGAATTTTTTTTTAATCCATTTGTTCCCTTCTTGCCACTAAAGTATCGCGTAATCATACACACAGTAGAATCGTTTAAGATTTTAATTTAACATTTTAAGTATAAAAATGAAGAAATATTACAGAAACTTGTAAAGAAATCATAAAATAATTAATTAAATACCGATCTTAGCAAGTATTATTGAAATCAGTGGACTATATTCATATTCGGAAAGTGTTTAGTGCAATGGATCAATCATGTTAAAGGTTGTGTTCATGTTAATTTTTAATAATTAATTTTTGACGAAAGTGTTTAATTAAGAGATAATTTTGTTTTAAAATGTTTGGAATTTTAATCAAGTTTATAGTTTTGAAGAGACAACATTTAAATTCTAGGAGAAATTATGCTGAGCATTCCTTTATTCCCTACGAGAAAGCCAAAAAGAAAAATACCCAAACAATTCTTGTTGAAACATTAAAGTTATGACTGGGCGATACATCGATATATCAGTAGTTCTATATAATAGATAGACGGCTTAGTACGTTTCACTCGTGTTTTGTCGAGCTTTTTATTAAAATTGCACTTCTTTTAATTCACATCATTTAATTATGTCAAACGTAGGGTGTTTAAAGAAATAACTCAGCGATTATAGGTAGGGTGTATGCAAATCACTTTCTCTTACCAAATGATTTAGTTAGTATATCTCCGCCTTAGCGACATTTGCTCTTATTCACCATTCTTTCTTTTGTGAATTTCATTATTTCAAATATGCTTTTAAGATTTTCTTTTATTATTAGAATATACGTTCAATTCATAATAATTTCATTAGAATTAACTTTAATTTAACATTTATTTGTTTGGAATGAATCCATGATAGTATGCATATTTGTTTTGAAAATGTCTTGAGCAAGACTTATAGTCGAGGACTCTGAATTATAACGTAAAAATAAAGTACTGAACACTTTTATTTCTCCTTTCACTTTCCTGGAGCCCACTCACATGAAGGTCGTCTAAGTCCACTACGCTCCCTCTTTTCAAGTCTACAAGGGAGGGATACTGTTCAATATCGTCCGCAGTATCGTAGGGTGGTTGGGGCAACGGCGATGGAAGGCAGAACATCTGGGCCTTCCCACGGGATGTAGGTAAGTGATGTAAGGGTCCCTTCAGGACCGAATGTGTGCCGTCGTTTTTTTTTCTTGTAAGTAGGCACGATTTTTTTTTGTATGTGGCAGGCGGTAGCGGCAGGTTTTCGTGGAACCTCCCCACACTCTCCGCCAATAGCCGAGGCGAGCTAGTGTGCCGCCTTGCAGTCAACGCTGTCCGCCGAGTGATCTGTCAGCTCATGCTAGCAGTCACTTCACGTCCAAGTCAATCACTCAACATAGTTCCATAACAACCTTGTATACTATGGCGCTGTGAATGGGGACTCCATCCATAGTCGGTAAATACCTACTTTTGGAATTCTAATTTTATGAACTCCGGGATAATAAACATATTATACGTAAAAAACTTCGCGGAAGAATTTGTTTAATGCATCCGTTATAGGCTCAACTACGGAAGTGCGCCATTTGTTATAAGCTGGACGATAAATTCATACAGTGCATATACTATATATTGGAAAAATATCGATACGCCGATATTTTCAGATTGTTTTTAAAAATATCGATACAAAGATATATTGCTCTTAAAATATCGATATCCTTAGTATTGTCGATATTTGGTATTATATTATAAATACTATTACCTCGCCTTTCGCCTTTTAATGTATTGCAGTGTCCGTGCAGTTTACCTATAATTAGTATTGTAGCAATAATTGATATATGATAATGATACCGTATGAAAGTCCATTTCATGGCATTGATCTGTCCATCTCTTATGCACATGACTCTCTGTTACTGTTATTGGTAAAATTACTGACCGTTTGTTTCGTTTAAAGACTGAGTTGCAAAGAGGTGCCGGTCGCTAAACCTATCTAAAGTTAATATGTATAAAAACTCACAAAGCACAGGTACAATGTGCTGCTAAGAATATTGAAGTTGAAAATATTCCAACTTGAGACGCTCAACACTTAACAGCTCGAATTTGGACAATTTATTTTTGCGTGAAATTGAAATTTTGAGTGAAAATAGTTTAAAATAATACTCGTCAGTATTTAATTACTAGTTAATTTAATTATTCGCAATTTAAAGATTTTATTTAATGATGGATAGAAAATTTAACACCTGCTAGAGTGTCATCATTGAAGCTACAACTTTTTCTGACATTTAATAATTGACACTTGTCAAATTGAAGTGTCTATTTCGTTTTTATTTTTCATATAGACAAGTAATTTCACAATATTTGCTCGCGTGTTGTACGTGCGCGGAACTTTCTTAAGTCAAATGACAAATCAAGTGATAAATCAAATGTAAGCTCTCTAATTAAATTCTTAGTATCGTAAAACGCAAGAGTGTCTCTGAAATTTTATATTACAATTGATATAATTGTATTATCAATATATCAATATTGACATTGCAAGTCTGGCTCTGGTATTTTTTACTTTCATTTTATTTTAAAACAGTTTGAGATTCAAACGACATTTTAGATCTATTATGGATCTTAATTTGTGTTTGAATTTCAAATTCTTTTTATTTAAACATTTGCTTCAAATTCAAATTGTTTTTAACAATTTTGGTTCTAGTTCCAGGGTATGCTGTATAAATAGGTCATCTATCATATACATATGATGCCTAGTATACCCTGGACCTGTAATAAAATTTGCCCCAAATAAAGTCCTTGTTAGAGGAGGCGGTAACTAACTTCTTTGCCCCCCTTCAAAACTTTACTTGATCCGGCACTGATGAGCATTGTTTCCATTGCCAAGTCCTGTATTGCCAAATTTATTTATTTAGATTTACTTCATGCTCTACATTCATCATTAAACCTTTTAAAAAACCACTGGCAGCGCCAGCATATGCTCACGAAAGCACATTACAAGGAAATCCAATGAGTATATAAGAGAAACGCTTAAGCAAGCCAAAGCGAAAGTGGGAAAGGCTTCCCACATGATAAGTAGCCGAAAATATCCGATTACTTAAAGTAAAAGCCCGATTCCACTGATCACCGCACCATACGACAGTGTTGGGAGCTTGAGGGAATTTGTAAACTTTTCAACGTGAAAAATTTGATCTTATACATATTTTAATTTTTGTTCGCTGTTTAATCTTATACATATTTTAATTTTTGTTCGTTGTTTACTAGTCTAATATTCTGAAGTTAAAGTAATATTCTTCTCTCATCTACGAATTTTCATGCATACTAACAGCGTGTACGCCTCGCCTACGGAAAATTCAGCCAAATATTTCCCAGAAAATAGTTTACAGTTTCAGGCGTTCCTTTTTTCTCCGTTTAAATACAACAAATAAATAGAAGAATTCTCAACATTTTTATTGTTGTCTCATCACTACTGTCTAGCCAGCGTATTTGCAGCTTCTCAAAGCCTATAATTGTTTCAACACCTTTAGATGAAAGTTTCATCATGAAACTGAAATAATGAAATCATTACAGAGTTAATATAATTTTTAATGAGTAACCGAATTTTAATTGAGTGATTATAACTGCTTATTAATCCAGCGTTGCTATTTTATGTGGTTTCAAGTTTCCTCACTTCATATGAAAATATAATTTTGTAGGTTTTCTGGGAAACTGTGCCCCCCCCCCCCTAAAGCGTGTAAGGGCTTGCGAGGTCGTTAGTTACGCCTGTGCCAAACATAGTATACTGCAGGAAGTGTCAAAATCTGTACTCGTTTTCTGGAAAGCAAATTTCGAACCAATTAAGCCATAAACGTGTAAAAAATTTAAAACAAACAAATTCAACTAGTACCATAAGACTACATGATGAGGCTAGACAAAATACTCTAAAAAATTGCGCTATTTGGGCTATGAAAAATTGCAGATCTTTCACTGCAGTAAGTTGGAATGAATATATTAAAATTGGAGCTGAATATGGCATTCGTATAGACGTTGGTTATTTAATACCTCATCCAACTACAATTTCACGTCATATTAATGTTTTAGTAGCACAAAAAGCTTATGAAAATAAACGAGTATGACGAGTATATCTGTATGAAACTTTACACTACAACCAAAACGATCGTCTTTGCGACCTGGCTCTGGGATTGAAATCTATGGATTTCGAGAAGTGTTCTGGAGAAATCATACACAGAAAGTTAAAAGAGTTATGAAAACCATATGAAATAATATGATTTCAGACTGCTTAATGCGCGCAATAAAATTGTGAAACTTTTCAGAAAATCCAAACTACAACACATGCTAGACGATACTTTAAAATCTTATAGTATAACACGTTGGGACTCCCACTATAATATGTTTGTATCTACATATACACGCCAATTGGATAAATATTTCTTTTTCGGCTCTTGGCTATCAATCAACTTCTCTTAATACAGCTGATTTCATTGTGCAAAAACTTTGAGGTAGTAGCAAACAAATTGCAGGGATTTCAATATGTGACGCTGTATTACGTGTATACCGTGATTAATTTTCCAAAAACTTGCTGTCAGGAAAATTTAGAAGACTTAGCAGAGACAGTTGCTTTTTTAAAAGGTAACAATCTCTTAAACTTTGAAAGGAAATCAATAGAGCACAAAGTAGCACTTTTCTTACATCCTCCAACAAATGAGCTTAAAATGTTTGATGCTGAAACAGTGACAAACGTGTTCAGTTACTTTATAAATGCCATGCTAGGCAAAATAACCACTCAAGATTTAAGTCTGAATGAAATAAATGTTGTACAAACCCACACTCAGTGTAGATGTATTTCTTTTCTCCGGTCTTATTATAAAGGGGTACTTATCGATGACGAAAGACATGAGCTGGGAAAATATTCAAATTTAAAAATTAACCTGTACGTCAATTTCGACTATTGAAATGGTGGTCGTTTGTTTTTATATAAAATGGATTATTTTTTCATGTTTATCAAATATATTTATGAAATGTAAAAAATGTTGAAAAAAAAAATGCATTTGGAAAAACAATTGCATTTGCAACTACATATTTGATTTTTCTCTGCAAGTTGAATACATTAGTTGGTTCATAGCGAGTGAGAATAACTACATATTAAATAATTGCTTTTGGATATGGATTCAACTGGATATAAATGACTAGTTAACTATGTACAGTTGAGTATGAGGAAAGGGTAAATGGTATTGTGCAGATCTCTGGGGTGAATTATTTCCTCATACACTTTGTACTAATTGTGCGATTTTATAAGCAAAGTGTTGTGTCAGCAGTATTACAGATTATACGTATATGTAGGTTATTTATTGATAATTATCGGTTAGGGTTAGATTTATATATAAATAAACGAGCAATATGAAATAAAGTAACAGTAAACCTCGGACGTTCGGGGTTTTAGGCATTCAGAGTCAGAGTTTTTCAGCTACTCTAACTATCCTCAGGAGTAAGTGCCTTTCGACTTCTCTACCCTTTTCTTGGAGTGATTGCCCAGGGGGCTGCTCTACAGGATTTCATATTAAATACACCCTTTTTCAAATTAAATTAATTCTTTTGCAAATCAAATTCACCCTTTTTCAAATAGAATTCACTGTTACGTATTAGGGGCAACTTATAACACGACGCCTCCTTGCTGCTTAACACCGCCCAGTTACACTCCGCAAAGCTGGCGAAGGATTTATTAAGTCAAACACACTTGAATTAAAATGTATCTCTTTGTTTGCTAAAACTTTATTATTTTTTTTCGTACACCATTCTTTATCTGCTAAGCAACTAACTTAGTTTTAACCAATAATCTGGATTAATTAAACCACAACTTAATTTTAGCACAACAAGTTGAAACAAGTTTTCATCGATGTCAACACCTAATATTTTTGGACACCGTCAAGTGAAACTCTAGTATATCAAAATCCTACAGACTATATCGTATTGAAATCCATTTGTTAAAAACCGACAAAATACTCTCTATTGAAATTCGACAAAATACTTTTCCGTGAAATCCGACAAAATACTGTTTATTAGAATCCGGCAAAGTACTTTCTATTGAAATCCGACAAAATACTTTTTATTGAATTCCGACAAAATACTTTTTATTAGAATCCGACAAAATACTTTTTATTAAATCCGACGAAATACTTTTTACGAGGCGATCATGTCAACGTTTTAAAACCAACTCTCCCTTTACTTTCAACTTTCAATTAATTAAGTCTCGACCATCAGGATAGGAAAATGCTTAATTAGCATTTCTATCCTGAGAAAATTATTTATCGTTGGGCATGTTTAATCATGCCCGCAAGAATTTCTAGCCGGACGGAGGTGAAATCCGATATTTTCATAAATATCGAGCACCATTCCGTCGCTTTTTTGCCATGCTACTTTGTTGCGCACTTGAATTTACATTTTTTTGCTGACAAATCTTACTGAGGGTAAAATTTATCATTGAATTCGACTTTATTTGTCGTCTTTTCAAGAGCGCTATGCGAAGAAATTGCTGATGCAACTTCTTTCGGCTCTGAAAAGATAAGCTGGTCACTGTTGGTGTTGTCCAACGTATTTAAATATCAAATGATACTGCTCACGATACAGATTAAATTCATTGATTTTATTTAATAAAAGAAATACAATTCTGTGTTACTTGTTAGAACTCGGACGAAATTAATAGATATGCACTGACTGAAAGACGCTAATCGAATGTGTTGTATCATGCTTCTAAAGGAAATTAGCAAAGTTGGTAAACGTGAGGCGCAAAGTTAAAAATGACACCTATGTGTGAGTTCATAGTTTACTTACAGTCTGTGATGAAAGTTTTAGTTCATGCAAACTGTGCGCCACAGTCACGTTGTTAAAAACGTGATCAGCTTATTGAGCCTTTTATGATTTGATTTTAATTTTCTTTAACCAATATGTTGTTTTTAGGTATTTTTGATTATAATGATACCCAGGATTTTGGTTGTATATTGTGTATACAACATCACTCTTTTGCAAATCAAACGATTTTACATATATATATATTATATTTAAAAAAATCATCAAATAATGTTAATTACATAGTAAGAAATCAAAAATTTCATTATAATTAATACAATTACGTATGGAAATGAAGGTATATGTGAATATATACCCTTTTTTAGAACATTCCAACGAGAGAAAAGTCATGACGACTTATAAAAACAATGTTAATAATTTTTGAGAAATTGATAACTAAATCGCTGCAAAGCCTACAGCTGGCGCAGATAGTAATGAATAAGGCGTTTCGTATCAGCAAGAACCAATACTCTTCAGAACTTCCTTTCTCTTGTTCAACTTGGCTGGTCCCGCCTAGGGCTTAATTAGCTAAGCGCTAAAGTAAATATGTAGTATTTCGCCTCATATACTTCATACTCAGAGTTTAAACTGAGCTCTGCTTAGCATTTTTCTTTTGGCATTTACGGAAGGCAGGAACTATTCGTACTGAAGAGTATTGGTTCATGCTGATACGAAATGCTTTATTAATTGCTATTTGCGTCAATTGCAGGCTTTGCAGCGATTTCGTTTTCAACTTCTTAACAATTTTTAATTTTTTTTTTAAAGTCAGCCTGACTTTTCTCTTTTCCAATTATGATAACATTTTAGTAAGTATTCTGCTATATCGAAGTGCACACGGTTGCCATGTAGTAATTTCCTCCGGTTGTGTGATTTTTACTCTTTATACAAGTAGTATTGTTGTCGACCATTGTATGACCAAGAAGGCTGGGCTTATCCTCAATTTCAACACACCTCATAGGGTAGGGCGATGACAGCCTTTAGGCAGAACTCCTATAAGAGGAAGCTACTCGAGCAGAATAAATAGGGAAAAGTTAATTAGGTGCCGCGAAAAACAGACACGAACTGAGTACGACTGATTGTGATAAAACAATCCCATTTCTTCATTTAAAAAAATTCTAAACAATACTGTAATACTAACAATTCAAATAATTTCCTACAATAAATTACATACTTGCACTTATGTACTTATCGTAATACATCGACTTTCTGTGAGGTTACCTTGTCTTGGCCCAATTTAAATGTGTCACTCGAGTTATACACAATGAATTCACTTCTTGGGGTTAACCTAATAACTCATGTGTGTCTGCATTTGGGTCAAAATTTTTGCTTAGGATGCATTTCTGGTATTGCATCATAATTATTATGATTGATTAATTGAAATTTAATTTGGGATTGCCCAGTCACATCACACCTTTCCCTTTACGAATGAAAAAAAATTAATAATAATAATAACGAGTGTTTTGTTATTATTATTACATATTATATATTATTTTTGTTT